>CM066036.1:341249241-341849241 GCA_033557465.1 Ichthyophis bannanicus | reverse complement strand
AACCTTCGGAAGGTCATAATGTCAGTGGTAGCTCTAATGTGTCCTGGAAGGCTATTCAATAGGCTAGGAGCATGCAGGGAATATGCATGTGATTAGGTTGTCTGGTTGAAATTAGTGAGGTCCAGGAAAGGGCAAGTAGATTTTGTGCAGGACTTCTTCTCTGCCCATTGTTAGGTAGTTTCCTTAAAACAAACTGAAGGTAATGCAAGGATAACTCGTGATAAATTTTAAACATCGTCATAATGGCTTTGTATTTTATATGGCTCAATTGGAGTAGCCAGTGGAGTGCTTTCAGAATTGGGGTGATGTGGTTAGTTCTGGGCGCCCCAAAGAGGATTCTTGCTGCTGCATGCTGGGCAAGTTGAAGTGCATGTACAGAGCTTTTTGATAAGCCATGGAAGATTGAATTACAGTAATCAAGGTGGAGGAGTATCATCGCCTGGAATACGGATCGATAATCATGGATCTCAAGGAGAGGCCATAATAGTTGGAGTGTCCTAATTTTGTTATAGATGGTTTTCGTTGTTTTGCTTATGTGAGACTGTAAGGTGTGATGTTGATCAATGGTGTCACCAAGGTACCGGACTTCAGGTTTGACTAACAAGTTTGCACTGTTAACCTTCAGCGATATTGGTGGGGAGAAGGACTGGTGTCTCATTATGAAGAGCACTTCTGTTTTATTATAATTGATGGTGAGACGATGTTCAGAGAGCCAGTGGGTAAATGCATTGAAACAATTCATAATGATGCAAGGTTTGCACATATGGTGGAGAAGGGTGCATAAATCATGATGTCATCTGCATAAAGGTGAAAGAGGACATCATAGGAACGTATGAGGTCACAGATTGGTTGGATATAGATGTTGAATAATAGGGCTGATAGCGCTGAGCCTTGGGGTACACCTTGTTTTTGTGCATATGGGTCAGAAATGTTGAGTCCTGACTGAACAAATTGTAGACGACTAGATGGGTAGGAGCAAAGTCAGTTGAGAGCTAAGCTATGAATACCAGTGCTTGGTAATCTCTGTAGTAGAATGTCAGAGCAAATTGTGTCAAATGCTGCGGTGATATCCAGGAAAATGAGGGCAAATCCCTGCTTAGATTTCTCTATACCTTTAATCAGTCTATCAATAATCGAGATTAGTAGGGTCTCCACTCCATGACCAGGTCGGAAACCATGTTGTTGTGGGTCAAGGGGGACATTTGGGTTGATTTGATCATGCAATTGAAGTTGAACGACCATTTCCATTATTTTTGCCAAGAAGAGCAGGCTTGAGATGGGCCTGTATGAGCTGGGTTCTGATGGGTCCAGTTTGGGGCTTTTTAGTACTGGATGGATGGATGTGGTCTCAAGGGTAATCACTAGATGTTACTCTTGAGAGAAAGAGAGATGTATTATCCTACACAGAACTGGGGCTGTCTGTTCTTGTCATTTTTAACCAACTGACTTGGCGGGGGTCCAGTGGGAATGTTGCAGTGTTAAGGCTACCGATGATGTTTTCCAGGATTTTGGGGGAGACCAGACTGAATTACTGAAGTAGATTAACAGTGAGGGTTTGGTTACAGTTTTTCAATGTGCCAGGAGGAGAACTGAGGAGTTTGGATTGGAAGATAGCAAGGGCCTTTGGTACTGGAATGGTCAAGGAAGCTACTTGTTTGTTCTCTTTTAACCAGGACTTGACAATATCGTACAGCTAGGTTTGTTTAGTGATTTGAATATCAGTTTAGAATGATATTCTCTTTTTGCCTTGTTAGTTTCAATGCAATATGAATGTAGGATGTGTAGATAAATGTTCTTGACTCTGTCATCATGGGTTTGTCTCCATTTGCGTTCTAATTTTATGAGTTCAGGCTTCAGTTTTTTGAGGTCTGTAGTGTACCAGGCAATAGGATTCTGATGCCGGGCTCTCTTTGGATAGGGGGGAGGTGCTGTGGCATTTTGCTAATGGTCTTATGCCAGTTGGTGACAAAAAGGTCCAAGTCGTTCGAGATAGTATCCAACAGTGGGATAACACTGTTTCGGAAGGAGGACTTATCAAATAGTTTAAAGCGACGATAGTTCGAATCACAAGTCGCTGCTGAAGCCTCACTTGGAATATTGTGTTCAGTTTTGGAGACCATATCTCACAAAGGATATAAAAAGACTGGAAATGGTTCAGAGGAAGGCAAACAAAATGATTTGGAGCCTGCATTAGAAGATTTATGAGAAGAGATTTGAAGATCTAAATATGTACACTTTGGAGGGACAGGGGAGACATGATTCAGACCTTTAAATACTTAAAGAGTATTAATGAACAAATAAACCTCTTCCAAAGACGGGGAAGCTGTAAAACTAGAGGGCATAACATGAAGCTGCAAGGGGGTAAACTGAAAGGCAATGTTAGGAAATACTTTTTCACTGAAAGGGTGGTGGATGCTTGGAATGGCCTCCTGATGGAAGTGGTGGGACAAATACAGTGACAGAATTCAAAATGGCATGGGACAGACACAGTGGATCCCTTTATAGCAACAGGATAAAATCAAAATAAACATAACTATCTCATATATCTCAACAAATAGGGGTGACCTACAAGGAGCGGTGGGTACACCCCTAAACAAAGGCACCTATTCTTGCTGCCTTCCTGGGCAGACTAGATGGACCATACTGGTCTCTATCTGCCGTCATATACTATGTTATTATGTTATTATGAATCGTGGGGGGGGGGGGGGGGGATTGGAGGTTTCTTGCAGTCGGTGAGGCAGTTGAAAGGAGATGGTGTAGTGATTTGACCAAGGGAACTGTGTTAGCTGGAGGTTAGGAAAGGCAATCCCTCAGTGAGTTGGGAAGGGACGAAGATAAGATCAAGGGTATTACCTTTATTGCGTGTTGGTCCATGTATAATTTGAATGAAATTTAGATACCCCATTGCATCAGTGAATGCTTTGGCTTGCTTCTGTGGAAGAGAGGATAAGTTTAGGTCACCCAAGAGTGTCAGCTGGCAATTTGGATTTGTGTGGGTACATACCTCTTCAAGGACCACTGTTAGCTCTTCGCTATTTGCCATACGTGATCTGTAAGTGAGGCATAGTGCCATCTGCTTGTAAGAGATGGAGATAATATACATTCCATGCTGGTTGTGGAGACTAGGTTAAACAGTATGTTTCTTTTAGTGAGTATGCATATATACCGCCTCCTCTATGGCCGACTCTAGGGCAACTGAATGTGCCATAGTTTGGATGTTTTAATTGATTTACAAGGATAGTGTCTGTTTCAGTTAAAGTGGCTGCCCATTGCCACTTTAATTTAAGCCTGGATATTCAGTGTTGGGCTATAGCTGGTAATTGGCACTGAATATCCAGTCTGCAATTCTGTCAGTAGCAATATTCAACAGTTAGCCGAATTGCTAAACCTCCTAAAATTAGGACCTCTTTTACCTGTCCTAGCTTTAGGCGTTTTAACTAGCCCATTAGCAGCTAAATATCACCGCTGGCTAATTACTAGTGTTGCCCCCTAAATACCCCCTCACTAACCGGTTAGTGATGGGGCATTTAACTGGGTTAGGAAGGGATATTCAGTGGTACCTACAGCAAGTTGGCAAACTGCATAAATCCCTTTGAATATGCTCCACAATGATTTAAAAATTTTATTTTTTAATCAGAATTTCTATATTTAAATCTGTTTTTTTTTAAACTTAAGATGCTATTTTCAAAAAATTAAGCTAGATATTAATAAACTTAAGACATACTTAAGCTAAGAGATATTAATATGGAATAGGTATTGTAAGCACTAATAGGAGAGGAAGAAGGGGATTTGCTGGGGTTATTTCCAGCTAAGACTGTTGGAGAAATTACCTAGGTTGAATCTGCTCAACCTGACTGAGATTCACCCTCCTCTTCCCCGGGCTTTTAGAGGGCTTCTGAAGCTGCAGGAAGCTGTCTGCAGATTTCTGCTAAAGGATAATGCAACTAACATAGAAACATGATGAAAGAAAAAGACCACATGGCCTATCTAGTCTGTCCTTCCATATCAACCACTACAACAGTCCCCTTTTTTCCTTTAGAGATCCCTCTGTGTTTGTCCCATGTTTCTTTGAATTCAGATACTGTCCTCATCTCTACCACCTCCACTGGAAGACTATTCCACGGATCCACCACAATTTCTGTAAAGAAATATTAACGCGCATCAATCCTGAATCTATCCCCTTTCACCCTCATTCCATGTCCCCTCATAGCAGAGCTTGCTTTCAATTGAAAGAGGCTCTCCTCCTGTGCATTTATTCCACGGAGGTATTTAAATGTCTCAATTATATCACCTCTATCCCGCCTTTCTTCTAAGCTGTACATATTAAGATCCTTAAGTCTGTCCTCATATGCTTTATAATGAAGCCCACTAACCATTTTAGTAGCCACCCTCTGTACGGACTGCAGCCTGTTTATATCCTTTTGAAGGTGCAGTCTCCAGAATTGCACACAATACTCCAAAATGAGGTCACACCAAAGACTTATACAGAGGCACTATCACCTCCTTTCTTCTGCTGGCCATTCCTCTCCCTATGTACCCAAGCATCCTTCTAGCTTTTGCTGTCGCCTTTTCTACCTGTTTAGCTACTTTAAAATCATCAGACACAATCACGCCTAGGTCCTGCTCTTCTTTAGTGGACAAAAGTACTTCACCCCCTAAAATATATTGCTCCCCTGGATTTCTGTAGCCCAAATGCATGACCTTGCATTTTTTAACATTAAATCTCAGCTGCCAAATTCTAGACCATTCTTCAAGCTTAGCTAGATCCCTCCTCGTGTTATCTACACCTTCCTGGGTGTCTACTCTATTGCAGATTTTGGTATCATCCGCAAAGAGGCAAATCTTACCCGACAGCCCTTCCGCTATATCACTAACAAAGATGTTAAAAAGAATCTGACCAAGGATAGATCCCTGGGGCACAGCATTGGTAATCTCCTTCTCCTCAGAGTGAGCTCCATTTACCTGTACCCTTTCTCGCCTCCCACTCTAACCCAAGCAGTAACTTTAGGGTCCATCCTTAGAGTGCTCAGTTTGTTTATAAGTAGGAACGGTGTCAAAGGCTTTACTGAAATCTAAATACATCACATCTAGGGCTCTCCCTCGGTTCAACTCCCTGGTTACCCAGTCAAAGAAATCAGATTTGTCTGATTTTATAGATGTCATGAATATATATCATGACTCCGCCTGTGCTCTACCTCCACCCAAACTCCACCTTAGAACATACCTATACCAAAGTAATATATGAGTACACATGGCCAAATTTTATAAGAAGTATTTACACAAGAAAATGCTTTTACAAAATTACCCTCCAAAGAGCATGTTTACTAAATCCCATGCTAGTAACATGGGTTAGGGCTGCATTAAGAACGTGGAGCACTGCGCTAGATGCAGAGGGCAGAGACAGTTGTCCTCCTAAATGTAGTGCAGCTTACGGGATTCATACTGGCTTGGGGAGCAACTACCTGCCACCCATTGTGCTGGTGGTAGTGGCTTCCCACCAAGTGTGGGCTTTCAAGACCTATACTACCAGCGCTAAGGTAGGAATGCCCACACCTGCCCAGGCAGCATGGGATTTTTAGCATGATGCCAAAATCATGCCCCTAACTGTACAATCGCATATGCCTCTGCTCAACCCAAACCACATCACTAAGAATGCCTATATGTAGTGCATACATAAGTACACACAATCTTGTCACCATGCATACTTATACATGTGTATACTGCTGCACCATTTTATAAAGTCCCTTCCATGCAGGCTACACATGCAGAAAAACCTTTTAAAATGTCTCTCTTTAGGCTTACTATAACACACATAGGGGTGCAGGTTTTACTGTCAGAAAGACATGAATAGTCTGACATTACATTATGGGCTTGATATTGAAAGGCATTTACTCAGTTTACAGACCTGTAAATGCCACTGAAAGGGATATTTAATGACACTAACATGTTTTTTGGTGCTGTCAAGTCAGTGCTATCTCCTGTGTCACCCTCTCGGTGGCCAGCCCAGCGCCTAGGGCGCTGAGAGTTGGTCTGCCTTTGTATTCCTCAATCAGAGAGTATGACCCTGCATTTGTCCTGCAAGGCCCTCTGGGAATGGTAGTCCCTTTTTTACCCTTTGAGAACAGAAGAGTTGTAGTCGAGTGTTTCAGGCAATGACAAGAATTTATTTTTCCCCTTCCCAATGGATTTCTGTGCAGGTAAATAACTTGGGACAAATTGCCATACAATTGGCTTGAAGGATATGGACAAGAACTCAGGTAAATTAGCCTTAACAGCTTCAGGCTCACAACGTGCAGTGCTTGGTACAAACAAACAATAACAGCTTCCTTTAGCAAAAGAAAATGTTCCCCATTCTTTCTGTTGCTTTACCAGCTTTCTCAAACTAGTGTTCAGCACAGAGACTCAACATGGTCAGCAAAACATAATGTGCAGTCCATCTGGTTATCCACTATTTCACTGCTATCAGAATCAATCTGCATTTCTTCAGCGTCAGCAATAGCAGGGTGTGTCAGTGAGCTGCTATCCTGAACTTTAAAACAGACGTCTTCACTATCCTCACATGGCTTCTCTCGGTAGCACTCTAAAGGATAGGACTGTGAATTACCGTATATACTGAAGTTTCTTTTTAGAGAGTCTACTACATTCTGGCAACTGCAGGGAAATACTTTATAACTAGGTTCAAATCTATGTAAGTTGTGAAGCGTACCTTTCGGCTTTGGAGGGAAAGGAATTCTCAGTTCTGCAAAGTCAGACTGATTCCCAAACACAGCTTGTGTTTGTTTGTCTCTCAGCCTCGTAGCTTCAGCCTTAGAGGTACAAGTATTGTCCTGCCAGCAGGGTTCTCTCTCTGGAGCATGTGAGTTTTCCCAAGCCTGCCTTCCAGGAAATATCTTATCCTTCTTGCCTTTACCAGACATCACCTGTCCTGTGCTGCTTCTTTCTGGCGTTAGGACTATGGCTCCCTTGGTTCTCACCTCTTGACGTCTTCCTTCTTTCTGCTCCCCTCTAGTCCAGGCTTATGACCACTTTTTATCACCCTGTTTCCCTGGGCTAAACTGTGCCCCTCCCTTAAACAGGTGTATCTCATTATCTCCTGAACTAGGGACTACGTCACAGCGTGGGCGTGTCTTTCCAGCTCGTGACTCTCTTTGTTTACATTCTCTCTGAAAACACTGAGCCATGTGCTCAGACTGCCTGTCAGTATCTGCAACGGAATCCTCTTCTCTCACCAACTCCATAGGCTCAGAAGGGTCAGAGTAGTTACTCACCTGTAACAGGTGTTCTCCAGGAGCAGCAGGAATCAGTCCTCACATAAGGGTGACGTCGGCACCGACGGAGCCCTCGCGGAGCAATTTCCCCAGCTTTCGAAGAAAGCCTTTGGGAATTGCAGCGCGCATGCGCGGTCCCCTTCCCGCCCAAGGGTGCCATCTTGCTCAATCTGATGACATAGCGAAAAGACAGCAAAAGGTTAGCAAAAACAATGGATAAGAATGACTGCAACTCCAAGGGGAGGAGGGAGGGTTGTGAGGACTGATTCCTGCTGCTCCTGGAGAACACCTGTTACAGGTGAGTAACTACTCTTTCTCCAGGACCAAGCAGGAAGTCAGTCCTCACATATGGGACTCCCAAGCTTAAGGCTACCGGAGACCTCAAGCCGAAAATGAGCTCCCTCTAGCTCAGCAGTACAGAAGGAAGGAATCTTCTCTGAATACGAATCCGGCCGGTAGCCCAACACCAGGGCCGGAGGGTAGGAGTTGCCTAAACCTCAAAGAGATTGTGGAGGACTGCCTGTCCGAAAGCACTGTCCCTGCGGGACTCCCTCTCCAGGCAGTAATGAGCCGCAAAAGTCTGGCTTGAAGACCAAGTAGCGGCCCGGCAGATGTCTGCCAACGGAACAGAGCGGAGATGAGCCACTGACGCAGCCTTCGCCCTGACACGGTGAGCCGTGACTCGACTCTCTAAGGAGAGGCCGGCTGCCCCATAAGCCCAGGCGATACAGTCAGCTACCCAGATGGACAAAGTACGCTTGGAGACAGGTACCCCCAACCTATTGGGGTCAAAAGAAACGAAAAGCTGAACAGCCTTTCTATGCTCCCGCGTATGGTCAAGGTAGAAGGATAAGGCCCTCCTACAGTCTAGGGTATGCAGAACTGTTTCAGCTCGGCTGGTATGCGGCCTGGGAAAGAAGGTTGGAAGAACCACCTCCTGGTTGAGATGAAAAGGGGAAACCACTTTTGGAAGAAACTTAGGGTGAGTCCGCAAGACCACCCTATTCGAGTAGAACCTAGTGTAAGGGGGCTCAGACACCAGGGCCTGCAGTTCACTAACGCGCCTAGCGGAGGTAAGGGCTACCAAGAAGAGAGTTTTCCAGGAAAGGAAACGAAGAGGGCAGGTAGCCATAGGTTCAAAAGGCGGACAGGTTATCCGCTGTAAGACCACATTGAGATCCCAGTCAGGGGCTGGAGGGCGCAAAGGAGGCTTAAGCAGAAGGAGGCCTCTGAGAAAACGCACCACCAAGGGGTGTGCGGAAAGAGGTCTGCCGTCCACCGGCGAGTGATGTGCAGAGAGAGCACTGAGGTGGACCCTGACAGAGTTGGACTTGAGGCCTAGATTGGAAAGGTGAAGCAAGTATTGTAGTACCACCGGTACCAAACAGGAGAAGGGGTTCTCAGACTGCTGAGAACACCAGACGGAGAAGCGACGCCATTTAAGGGCGTAAGACCTCCGGGTGGATGGTCGCTTAGACGCCAGGACGACAGCTTCCACATCCAGAGGTAGTAGGAGCGGAGCTAGGACTACCCTTTCAGCAGCCAGGCCATCAGTTGAAGGGCCCGGAGGTTGGGGTGCAGGAGAGTGCCTTGATCCTGAGTCAGGAGATCAGGCTGAAACCCCAGAGGAAGAGGGGTGTCCACCGCCAGTTGTAGCAGGAGCGGGAACCAGGGCTGTCTCGGCCACCTGGGCGCTACCAGGATTACCGAGGCCCTGTCCTGGAGAACTTTGAAAAGTGTCCGGGACACAAGTGGCGTGGGAGGAAAGGCATACAGTAGGCCTGTGGACCATGGGATAAGGAAAGCATCCGCCGCTACTCGGAGAGGATGCGGGTGCCTGGAGCAGAACCTGGGAAGTTGCCGGTTCAGGGGACTGGCAGAAAGATCCATGGTAGGGAGGCCCCACCGGAGGAAGATCCGCTGAACCACCAACGGGTCTAACCTCCACTCGTGTGGCTGCAGAATCCTGCTCAGATTGTCGGCCAGGTAATTTTCCTGTCCTGGCAGGTAAACAGCTTTGAGGAGGATGCCATGGTCGACTGCCCAAGAGCACAGTCTCCGAGCCTCTCGACATAGAAGGAGGGAGCCGGTGCCCCCTGTTTGTTCACATAGAACATGGCAACCTGATTGTCCGTCTGGACCAGTACAGTCTGATGAGAAGTGAGGTGAGAGAAGGTCCGTAGAGCTAGGCGGATCGCCCTGAGCTCCAGGAAGTTTATCTGCTGAGCAGCCTCCCAAGGGGTCCAAAGGCCTTAAGTACATGTCCCTTGGCAATGTGCTCCCCATCCCAGAAGAGAGGCATCTGTCGTTAGCACTTGGGAAGGCGGAGGAGACTGAAAGGTCATGCCGAGTACCAGATTGGGCAGATGAAGCCACCATTGCAGAGAGGAGACCAGGCGGTCGGAGATCTGGACCAAGTCCGCAAGGCTCCCTGTGGCTTGATGCCATTGAGTGCGAAGGCTCCACTGAGCAGGCCTCATATGTAGACGGGCATTCGGAGTGACATGGACCATGGAAGCCATATGGCCGAGCAGTTGCAGGAATTGCCTGGCAGAGACCAGGGAAGAGCTGTGAAACTTGCCGGCCAGAGCTCTGAGCCGGTTGGCCCGTTCCAGAGGCAAGAAGGCACGAGCCTGCAGAGTGTCCAACCGTGCTCCTATGAATTTGAGATCTTGAGAGGGGAGCAAAGTGGACTTTGCGAAGTTTATGACAAACCCCAAGTGCTGAAGCAGAGCCACTGTGCGCTGAGTGGCCTGAGTGACCTCTAGGGAAGACTGTGCCCGGATGAGCCAGTCGTCTAGGTAGGGAAAGACAAAGAGGCCTTGAAGCCTCAGGAAGGCTGCCACCACTGCCAGGCACTTGGTGAACACCCTGGGAGCGAAGGATAGGCCAAAGGGCAGTACCCTGTACTGATAATGATTCCCTGCCACAACAAATCTTAGATATTGCCGGTGGTCTGAATGGATAAGGATGTGAGTATAAGTATCCTTTAGATCCAAGGAGCATAGCCAATCTCCCTGCTGGAGGTAGGGCAGCAGGATTCCAAGGGTAAGCATCTTGAACTTTTCCCTTTTCAGGAACTTTTCGAGGTTGCGCAAGTCCAGGATGGGTCTGAGGCCTCCTGTTCTTTTTGGTATCAGAAAGTACCTGGAATAAAAGCCGTGACCTATCAGGTGGTGGGGCACCGGTTCCACAGCCTGTTCATGAAGAAGACTTGCCAACTCCTGAAGGAGTAAGTCCCTGTGCAGAGGGGTTCTTGGAGGCTCCCCTGGAAAGTAGGAGGGAGGTACCTGGTGAAAATGCAAAAGGTAGCCCTCTTGAACTACATGAAGCACCCAGGTATCTGATGTTATGGCTGACCACCTGTGGGCAAAGTGGGCCAGCCGGCCTCCCGTGCTGAGAGAAGCGAGCGGTGGGGGAGAGGCTATGCTTACGGAGTCAAAAACCCCCACCCTGCTGAGCAGGGGCCGGTGTAGTGGGCTTGGGGGCCTTCTGCCTACGGGACCCATTACCCTGTCCCTTAGCCTGCTGACCCTAATGGGGAGCTGCTGAGGCGTGATATGGTGGGTGGTGTTGTTTATAGGCAGACACCTTCCTCGGGTAAAAGGGCTTTTATCCCGAGCCCTTCCTTTTTTGTGAAGAGGCAGAGGTTTTCCTGGACAGGCGAGTCCTGGTTAGAGTCTCGGACTCGAGTTCTGCAGCCTTTTCAGCCATAGGCTTGCCAAAGAGGTTTTCACCTCTGCAGGGGACATCGACCAACTTGTCCTGCACCCATGGCTCGAGGTCGGATGACTGAAGCCAAGCCTGTCGGCGGGCACCGATGCAGGCCCCGGCTACTCGAGCCGATGCTTCGAAGCCATCGTAGGCTGCTCGAGAAATAAACTTCGAGCACTCTCGAATACCAGTGGACAAGGCCTGGAACCTCTGCAAAGGTTCCTCGGAGAGACCAGCAGAGAACCCGGCAATTTCCTTTGCCAGGTCCCGGAGATACATGCCCATATAGAGCTGGTATGTCTGGACTCGACAAGCAAGCATAGAGCCCTGGAAGCACTTCCTACCGAGGGCATCCAGGTTCCGGGCCTCCTTACCCAGAGGCACCGAGGAGTGCATCTTTTGACTCTTGAGTCGATGCATGGCCGATTCCACCACCATGGAATGGTGCGGTAGTTGTGCCTTCTGGAACCCGGGGGTCTTGCGGACTCGATACATGGAATTGACCCGCTTGCTTAACACCGGCGTCGATGCCGGGCTCTCCTACATGCGGAAGAGAAGTCTTTCCAGCATCGGAGGAACCGGTACAGTAAAGGCCTCCTTTGGGGGAGAGTCATACTGGAGGGCCTCGAGCTCTTCGGCTCTTCAGCTCCTCCTCCGGATCCGCGGGGAAGGCCAAAGCCTTGGCCATATCCCTCACGAAGTCGGAGAACCGGGTATCCTCCGGGGGGGATCGTCTCCGAGGCTCAGACTCGGGCGAGTCGGAGGGGATGCACCGAGTCTGAAAAGAACCGGGTGACTCATCCTCCTCCGTGTCCCAGCCCGACTCCTCCGTGGAGGAATCGAGCAGCTCCATGCGGGCGGGTGCCAAGGACCTCCGCCCCGACGCCGAGGCCGGCGTCGACGACCTCGGTCCCGAACGGGAGGCCGAGGGAGACTGTGGCCGAGGATCGACTCGAGCCCGCATGGACTAGAGGATCGGCTCGGCCTCCGGGGTCGACTTGGACGTCGACGTCCCGGTGGTCGGGGCAGATGCACCGGCGAGGCCAGCGATCAATGCCCGCTGCTGGTCCATGAAGGCAGCGAAACTGCTCTCCAAGGCCGTCAACCTGAGTCCAAACTCAGGAGACCCAGCAGCTCCCGACTCGGGCCCTGACGGCGTCGGGCCCGACGTCGGCTCCTTCGGAGGCGAGTCTACGAGGACTACAGTACTCACGTGTCCAGGAGACTCCACTTCGAGACGAGGATGCTTCGAAGGCCTCTCCGCCTCCGAAGACCCGGGCGGCTGACGGGGCTATGCGACCTGGCCCTCGAGGGACCAGGAGCGTCCTCCGATGCCGCCCTCGCGGGTTTCTTCTTCTGACGATGTTCCTGGGCAGGAGACCCCCGCTCAGAGGAACTCTGACGATGCTCGGGGCCGGAGTCACGAGACGTCGAAGTCTCTGACGAGGTCCGGGCCCGACCGGACGCGGAGTCAGAGAAGATTCGCTCCTTTTGAGACTGCCGACTCCTCAACGCCTTCGAGGACATTTTGTTACATGGACCACAAATCATCGGGTCATAATTGGGTCCGAGGCAACAGAGGCAGCAGTCGTGTGTGTCGGTAAGAGACATAAGCCTCGTACACCGATCACACTTTTTAAACCCGCTGGCAGCCATCGGGGGAAAAAGGGCCCCTGCGAGGTCAAAAGACCGTGCTGTCAGAGAAAAAGAAAAAAGTGGCGGGAACGCCAGTCATTAAGGACAAAAACCGAAAAATAGTGAACGGACTCGACACTGGAGTATCGAGGCCGGGCGGGAAAAGGACACGGCGTCGAACCGAGAAAACCAGAACGAAAAAATCAACTTTTTCAGCGGCGATTACAAACTACGTCTGTAGGGCTCTGCGGAAAAAAGAAGACTGAGCAAGATGGCACCCTTGGGCGGGAAGGGGACCGCGCATGCGCGCTGCAATTCCCAAAGGCTTTCTTCGAAAGCTGGGGAAATTGCTCTGCGAGGGCTCTGTCGGCGCCGACGTCACCCATATGTGAGGACTGACTTCCTGCTTGGTCCTGGAGAATTCATGACACCTGGCAACCCAGTTGCCTCTGAGTGTTCTTAGCAATGTATCACTGGAAGTAGATTGCCAGGCCTTTTCTTCTGAGGAAATGGAGGGTAAAGTGACTTGCCCAAGCAGCAAGGAGTACCAGTAGGAACTAAACCCTTGATTTTCTGGGTACTAGGTAGTTGCTCTAACCACTAGGCTGTTCCTCCACTCCATGGCTAGTGTTACTGAATATCCCCAACTAACACCGCTAATCGCTTAGCATCGGGGTGTATCATGGGCATTCTGGGGCATATCATGAGAGGCAGCAGTCGCTAATCAGGTAGCAACAATATTGTACCACTATCCAGTAAGCAACCTGCAGGTAAACTAGGCGAAAGAAAAGCTGATCTAGTTTTACCCACGGGAGCTAACCAGGTAGCAGTGCAATATCGCTGCTAGGCAGTTAACTTCTGCAGCATTGGAGGCTGTGCGGTGACCCCAAATATTCAATGCTGGAGTCGCATATGACCCTGGCATTAAATATCCAAGGTTAGAGGTCGGTGACCCAGCAGCTCCTGGGTTTTCTTGGCAGTGTGACCAGAAGCAGATTGCCAGACCTGTCTTCTGAAGCAATGGAGAGCTAAGTGACTTGCTAAAGGCCACAAGGAGCACTAGTGGGAATCAAACCCTGGTTACTTGGTTACCAAGCCAGTGCTCTAATCACTAGGCTGCTCCTCCACTCTAGGCATGTATGTGGTTGAGTGTATATGCTGGGGTGGGCATGTGTGTAGGTGCGGGTATAGGTTTGTATGTGGTGTGTGTTTCAAGGTAGATATGATGGTTTGTGTGTAGCTGTGAGGAAGAGTACTGGTATGGTGGGCGCAGGTGTGTGTGGGATAAGTGCAAGCTTTAGATTTTTTTTTTGTTTTTAAATGCAGTCAAATAAATGCTGACTCTTCGTGACCCAGCAGCCCCTGAGTTTTCTCGGCAAGGTATGACCGGAAGAAGATTGCCAGGCCTTTTTTTCTGAGGCAATAGAAGGTAAAGCGTAGATACTCACCTGTAACAGGTGATCTCCGGGAACAGCAGGAATTTAGTCTTCACATATGGGTATCGTCGGTACTGACGGAGCCTGTGCAGGACCACTCCCCAGCGTCCAATAGGAACACTTTTGGGAGCATCCCTCAGCACATGTGCGCTGCCTTCCCACCTTTCCAACTGTTCCTCTTCAGTTAAGTTTGTAGCTGAGTGAAAGGATAGAGGGAGAGAGGAAAGAGACAAAGAGATAGAGAGACAACTCCTAGGGGAGGTGGGGAGGTTGTGAAGACTAAATTCTTGCTGTTCCCGGAGATCACCTGTTACAGGTGAGTAACTACGCTATCTCCAGGAACAAGCAGGAATGTAGTCTTCACATATGGGGAATCCCTAGCTGAAGATGCCAGGGAGATAGCCCCAGGAAGGTGCCACCCTAGACAGTGGGAATCCTTCCTCCCATGGACCTCTGGCATTCCATCAGGGTTGGTGGGTAGGAGTTGATTTAGGTCTGAAAGAGATTTTGAAGAACAGCTTGGCCAAAGAAGGCATCCCGACGGGAGGCTTTATCCAGCAGTAGTGGGCTGTGAAGGTGTGTACCGAAGCCCAGGTGGCTGCTCGACAAATGTCATCGATAGAGACAGAGTGGAGATTAGCCATAGAAGCTGCCATAGCTCTTACGTTATGAGCTGTGACATGGTCCTGAAGAGGAAGACCCTTACTCTCATAAGCAAAGGATATGCATTGGGCAATCCATTTAGATAAAGTTCTTTTGGAGACTGGAAGTCCTAAATGACTAGGGTCAAAAGCTATAAAACGTTCTATATTCCTGTGTTCTTTGTATGTAAAAGGCTAAGGCCCTTTTACAATCCAAAGTATGAAGGTTTCTTTCTGCATTAGAGGCGTGAGGCCTCGGAAAAAATACAGGAAGATAAATTGATTGATTTAAATGAAAAGGCGAAACCACATTTGTCATAAGGTGTGGATGAGTTCTAAGAACAACCTTATCATGATGAAACCTAGTAAAAGGAGGATCAGCCACTAAAGCTTGCAATTCACTAATGCGACGTGCAGAGGCGATTGCAATTAGGAAGATGACCTTCCAGGTCAAAAACCTAAGGGCTGTAGTGGCCAAAGGTTCAAAAGGCGGCTTCATGAGCTGCCCGAGAACTAGATTTAGATCCCATGCCACCGTGGCTTGATGGGAGGTTTGGTTAATAGAAGGCCTCTCATAAATCTTGATATGAGTGGATGAGAGGAAATTGATTGTCAATTCAGAGGCTTATAAGAAGCTGCAATTGCACTAAGATGGACTCTTACCGAATTGGTCTTTTGACCAGAATTTGATAAGTGAAGGGGATAATCTAGTATCGATTCTAAGGGTATGACAAGGGGGTTTAATCCCTTCTTGGAGCACCATATAGTAAAACATTTTCACTTGAAGGCATAAGATCTTCTTGTGGAAAGTTTCCTAGAAGCCTGAAGGATATTTATTTATTTATTTATTATTTATTATTTATTTATTAACAATTCTTATATACCGCACTATTAGACATCAGCGCGGTTTACATTGAACAGAAAACATCCGACAATTTACATATGTCTGGTCATTACATTTAACAGGAAGTAGAACTTGGAGAAACGGGGTAACTAAATACAATGGTGGTTTATCTGATAAGGGATATCATGGTCAACTATATACATAGGTGGTACAACAGTACATGAAACTGCTTGTTATTTACATTGTGGAGTAGGCCTGTTGCGAGGGTCTGCCTGTTTGACCACTTCTGCTATTCGCTTGGGGTTATGTTCGGAGCTGTCATTGAGATATTTAAGGAAGAGGAAATGTTTTAGCGCCTTCCTAAACTGGCTCAAATTGGGGATTGCTCTGATTTGTGCTGGCAAGGTGTTCCATAAAGTTGGGGCGCAGAGTCGGAAGGCTCTGTTAGCTGTTTATCTGGTGCATCTTGTGGTTTCATTTGGGATAACTAGCATGTTCAATTCTGCTGTTCTTCGTGGCCTGTTTGGTGCAAGTGGTTGGATGAGGTTAGAGAGAGTGGAAGAGGTGAGCCCCTTAGCCGCTTTGAATGTTAGCAGTAAAGTCTTGAAACTGATCCTTGCTTGAATGGGGAGCCAGTGTAGCTGTTTTAGAAGGGGTGTCACGTGGTCTCTCCTGGATGCCCCAAAGAGTACTCGCGCTGCACTGTTCATAGCCAGCTGCAGGGGGTTCAGGGTGGACCGGGGGAGTCCTTGTAGTATGGAGTTTGAGAAGTCGAAGTGGGGAAGTATAAGGGCTTGATAAATGGTGCGGAAATCTTCCGGTTCGAGTAGCGTGCGTAGGTGTCTGAGGGATCTGATTTTAAAGTAGATTGCCTTGACTGTATTGGCTATGTGGTTCTTCATGACAAGGTTTTGGTCTAACGTTACTCCAAGGTAACGTATTGCAGGTTTCACTTGTAGTTGGGCATCCTTTACCTTAACACAACTAGGTGGGGTGAAGTTGGTGCTCCTCGAGACGAAAAGGACTTCCGTCTTTTTGTGTTGTATTCGCAGGTTTTGTGACAGGAGCCACTCTGATATGGTGTCGAAGCAGTTAGTCAGAGGGGTGAGGTCTAGGCAATCCAATGATATTGGCATATATAATAGCACATCGTCTGCATATATCATGTAACTGACATTGAAGGATCTGATGATGTCGCAGATGGGTTGGATGTATATATTAAACATCAATGCAGATAGGGAGGATCCTTGAGGTACACCTTGACTTTGTTGGAATGGTTCAGATGTAGCCCCATTGGCTTGGACATGCTGCCATCTACCGGACAGGTAAGATTTGCACCATTCGAGTGCTGTTCCGCAGATACCTTTTTCCCTTAGCCGGCAGATGAGAATTTCGTGGCATACCGAGTCAAAAGCCGCTGCTATGTCTAGAAAGACAAGAGCGAAACCCTGACGTATGTTATCCACACCTGAGATTATGTTGTTGAAGAGGGCTGTGAGTAGTGTTTCCACTCCATGTGACTCTCTGAATCCATGTTGGGCTGGATCCAGTGGGGCTGAGGTGTCTATATGATCCTGTAATTGCCTGTGCACTATTTTCTCGATGATTTTTGCAAGCATAGGTATGCTAGATATGGGCCTGTAAGACTCTACCTTTTGAGGATCAAGTTTGGTATTCCTTAAAAGAGGTCTTACAGAGGTCTGCTTGAGAGTAGGTGGGAAAGAGCCAGTGGTAAAGGATTGGTTTAAGATTTTGGCTATAATTGGGGATATGTCACATCGCAGGTCCTTTATCCAGTGTGCAGGGCAAGGATCTGTGTGCGCAGTGGTTGTGTTTAGAGCTAGGATGGTATCTTCAATAATTTTCTTCGAAGGAGTGGAGAAGGATGTCAGTGATGCTGGGTAGTCTTGTTCATCAGGAGGGTCCGGTTGGGACAGGTTGAGATCCTGGAGGTCTAAGCCTTCGGCAACCAGGCCGTGAGGTGCAGGGAGTGGGGATTCGGGTGACATAGCGTACTGTTCTCTTGGGAAAGGAGATCTGGAGAATGCCCTAACTCCAGAGGTGCCGCTTGAGAGAGATGTAGAAGCAGGGGATACCACCTTTGGTGTGGCCATCGTGGTGCTATGAGAATCATGCGACCCCTGTCTCTCTGAAGCTTGAAGAGTATTTTGGGGATGAGGGGAATGGGTGGGAAGCATAAAGGAAGTCCTGACCCCAGTGAAGGAGGAAAGCATCCCTTGTCTGACAATTGTGAGCCGGAATCCTGTAACAGAACCGGGGAAGTTTGGCATTCAGTGGACTTGCAAAGAGGTCTAGGTCTGGAGTGCCCCAGAGATGAAATATCTTTGCCACCTGGTCTAGGTGGAGGGACCACTCGTGAGGCAGCAGTACTCGACTGAGTTTGTCTGCCCAAAGGTTTTGAATGCCTGGAAGATATACCACTAGAAGGTGAATTTGATACTCTCTGGCGAGGGCCCACAGTCGTAAAGCTTCATTGCATAACGACAGAAAGCCTGTTCCGCCCTGCTTGTTCACATAGAACATGGCTACTTGATTGTCCGTCTGGACTAGGACTGTCTTGTAGCTGAGCTGGGCGTGAAATACTCAAAGAGCTAAATAGATTGCTCTTAATTCCAGGAGGTTTATATGTAAACCGGCCTCCTGTGGATTCAAGGTTCCCTGGGTAGAGAGATGATTCAGGTGTGCTCCCCAACCCACCTGTGATGCATCTGTTGTTAGGGTGGCCTGAAAAAAGGGTTGATGAAAAGGAGACCCCACTGTCAGGTTTTCTAGTGATTGCCACCATTGGAGGGACAAAATTAGTCATTGAGAGTTTATTATTTTGTCCGACAAATGACCTGTGGCCTGTGTCCACTGTGTGGATAGGGTCCACTGAGCTGCTCGCATGTGGAGGCGAGCATATGGGACTACATGAACTGTGGATGCCATAGGTCCCAGTAACTGTAGTAGCTCTCGAGCAGTGAGGGAGGATTTGCCTGCTGCTTGAGAAGCTAGTTGCATTATGCAAAGACACCGGGTCTGTGGAAGGAAAGCCTTTGCCTGTCTGGTATCTAGATAGGCTCCTATGAATTCCAGGCACTGGGAAGGAACAAGTTGGGATTTTGGGAAGTTTATTACCAATCCCAAGTATTGGAGAATTTGCATTGTATGGGACAGTGCAGTGCTGGCCTCTGCAACTGTAGGGGCTCGAATGAGCCAGTCGTCTAAGGAAGGGAAGACAAATATCCCCAGGGTTCGTAGAAATGCAGCTACTACTGCCATGCATTTCATGAATACCCTTGGTGCTAAACCAGACCAAAGGGAAGAACTCTGTACTGGAAATGTTTTCCCCTGAAAAGGAATCGTAAGAATTTCCTGTGATCTGGATGGATGAGAATGTGAGTGTATGCATCCTTTAAGTCTAGAGAGCAAAGCCAATCCTGGCTTTGAAGGTATGGCAGAAGAGTTCCTAGAGAAATCATTATGAACTTCTCTCGAAACAGGTATTTGTTCAATTCTCTGAGGTCCAAAATGGGTCTGTGTCCTCCTGTTTTCTTAGGAAAAAGAAAATAGGGGGAGTAGAACCCTGCACCCCGTTGAAGAATGGGTACTTCCTCTATTGCCCCTTGGGCAAGAAGTGTTGAGACCTCGTGATCTAACAGATTGTCTGCGGAGGTTTGAGAACTGAATTGCTTTAGAATTGTAGGAGGGGGCATGCTGTGAAAATGAAGCTTGATCCCTTCTCCTACAATGGACAAAGTCCAATCTTCTGCTGTTATCTGATGCCATCTGTTGGCAAAGTGGCATAATCTACCCGGGATATTGGGGGGTTGGGGACCCCTCAGAGGTAGGAAGGCAAAGCTCTCTAGGAAGGAGTCAAAGCCCTTGATGGGGCTGAACCTGGAGAGCTGGTTGGGCTCTCGGGCCTTTTGGCTTCTTTTGCTGTCTAGTTTGCCCCTTTTGGGCAACCTGACCCTGAGTTTGACTCTGCTGGGTATAGGTAGGATAAAATTTCCTCTTTTTGCTGAAAGAGGGTTTTTTATAAGGCTTCTTTTTGGCTGGAGTGGCTGTAGATTTTGACAATCTAGAGTAGTATTGTCAGCATCTAAATGGTTAGCCTTTTCCTGCCAGTTCTTGCCAAAGAGATTCTCCCCCGTGCAAGGAATGTTGCCTAATTTGTCCTGTACCCAAGTCTCCAAGTCTGATGCCTGCAGCCAGGCAATCTGTCGTGCACCAATGGCAATAGCAGAGGTTCTGCTGATGCATTTGAAGCAGTCAAAGGCTGCACGATTTACAAACTTGGAGACATCTTGAACATGCTTAACTAGAGCAAGAAAATCTTGTCTCTTGTCATCTGGGAGAAATGGGCTCATACGTTACAAGTCTCCTGTGACTTCCTTGAGGAACATTCCCATATATAGAATATATGAACTGATCCTAGCTGAAAGCATGGAAGCTTGAAAGGTTTGGCGCCCAAAAGCATCCAGAGTCCTGTATTCACGACCTGGAGGATTGGATGCATGCCTCTTTGCACTTTTCATCCTACGCATGGCTGACTCCACTACCATTGAATGGTGTGGCAGCTGAGTTTTCTGAAATCCAGGACATGATGGAACTCGATACGTAGTATCAAGTCTCCTAGAGT
The DNA here is from genome assembly GCA_033557465.1 of Ichthyophis bannanicus. Taxonomy (NCBI): domain Eukaryota; kingdom Metazoa; phylum Chordata; class Amphibia; order Gymnophiona; family Ichthyophiidae; genus Ichthyophis; species Ichthyophis bannanicus. The sequence goes on along the minus strand of CM066036.1, from coordinate 341,829,058 downwards.
GAGGAGAAGTAGTCAGAGGTGTCTCCCACATTCTGAGCATCAAGTTATGCAGAATTTCATGGATAGGCAGAGTGGCTGCCTCCTTAGTAGCTTTAGGATATTGGAGAATTTCCATTTCCTTTGCTCTGGGTTCCTCTTCAGGAGCTACTGTGATTGAAAGACCTTTGGCCATATCACGGATAAAATCCTGAAAGGACATGTCCTCTGGAGGTGACATTCTGTGTTGGGGAGAAGAGGGATCTTCTGGGAGAAACCCTCTAGTACCAGCAGAATTGTCAGAGTCTTCGGAATCAGAGGATTCGAAGTATTCCTGACCCCGATGCTCCTGCAAAGCCCGGTCCCAGTATCGATCGAAGTCAGTACCGAGTTGATCTGATACCGATCTGTCGATTCCAGCCAGAGATGGCGTGGGAAGAATTCCCACTGGGGCCGGTACCGTCGGTACCTGTATCGTCAGGACCGGTACTGGTGTCTGTACCGGTGTTAGTACCGGTGCCCGTTGGACCAACGGTATCGCAGCTGAGAGAACAGCTGCGATGTTGCGTTCGATAGCGAGGAACCTCTGGTCTATCGACGCTGCTGATGCCTGGGTGTCAGTACCGGTAAAAACATCCGGAACCCCTGAGCATGGTACAGCTACTTCCTGCGAGGTTGGGGCCTCGAGAACATCCTGAAGCCCCATCGATGCTTTGGAAGCCGAAGCCTCCCGCCGGTGCTGTTTTGCCGGTGTGGTTCCCTCAAGGGCAATGACAATGGCCTCTCGATGCTTAGCAGGAGAGCTACCCTTTGAGGACCGGCTTTTATGTTTAGTTACCTGAGATCCATGGGAGGAAGAAGAGGTCCTTGATGATGTCGATGCAATGGATCTCAACCTTAGTAGGTCTTTACTTCAGAGTAATATAACTGTTAAGCCTTTAAAATCCAATTACTCCAATCAATAAATATTTCCCTTACAGTAATTCACAATAATTAGCTTATTCTGAATCTTGAAACCGGGTCTCAGACTATTGGGGAGCTATTGTGATATAAAAAAACCACTTATTGCTCCTTATTTGCATCAATGACCCATTTTATAATATTAATTCCCTCAATGCTTTCAAGTGACTTTTCCAGATAATCATTAGAATAATATGCAAGTCGAGCTTATCTTTTCATTGGTATCCCAAGCCAATACCAATGAAAAGATAAGCTCGACTTGCATATTATTCTAATGTTTATCTGGAAAAGTCACTTGAAAGCATTGAGGGAATTAATATTATAAAATGGGTCATTGATGCAAATAAGGAGCAATGTGGTTTTTTTATATCACAATAGCTCCCCAATAGTCTGAGACTTAGCTCCTGAAACTGGCTCCTCAGGGCCATGCTAATCTTCTTCGGACTTACCCTCGGGTACATCCCTCGGATTCCCCTCTGCCTGGTTCCCCCGGATCGAGGGGATCGCGCACCGAATCTCCCTCTCCCAGGGTAGGCCTTGGCCGCTACTCTCCGAGCGTGGCCAAACCATTCCTCGACAGGGCCGGGACGCCCCCCCCCCCCGAGCCGTGTCTCCGCTCTCGCAGAGAAATCCCTGGGTCCATTGCATCTAAAATCCAATTACTCCAATCAATAAATATTTCCCTTACAGTAATTCACAATAATTAGCTTATTCTGAATCTTGAAACCGGGTCTCAGATCAGGCATCCAACCAGGGATGGAGGGTAGGAGTTGATTAAGCATGGAACAGGTGTTTGAGAACAGCCTGACCAAACAAGGCATCCCGGCGGGAGTCCTTGTCCAAACAGTAATGGGCTGTAAAGGTATGAACCGAGGCCCAGGTGGCTGCTCGACAGATCTGGTCGATAGACACAGAATTTAGATGAGCCATAGAGGTGGCCATGGCCCTCACATTATGAGCTGTGACATGGCCCTCCATAGAAAGGTTCATATTCTGGTAGGCGAAAGAAATACACTGAGCAATCCAATTGGACAGTGTCCTCTTAGAGACTGGAAGTCCCAAATGAGAGGGATCAAAAGCAGCAAAGAGTTGAGATGACTTTCTGTGTTGCTGTGTCCTTTGTAAGTAAAAAGCAAGAGCTCTCTTACAATCCAGGGTATGAAGATTCCTCTCTGCACTCGATGCATGAGGACCTGGAAAAAAGACAGCTAAATATACCTCTTGATTAAGATGAAAAGGTGAGACCACTTTAGGCATAAGGTGTGGATTGGTCCTAAGGACTACCTTATCATGATGGAACCTTCAGCAACCAAGCCCTGAGATGGAGAGATTTGGGGTTTGGGTGCCACAACGTTCCCCCCTCCTGAGACAGGAGATCTGGAGCAGACCCCAAGTCCAGGGAGGGAGCTTGAGAGAGATGCAGAAGTAGAGGGTACCACACTTGGCGTGGCCAACATGGAGCTATGAGAATCATAGTCCCTTGATCTCTCTGAAGCTTGAACAGGGTCTTGGGAATTAGGGGAATGGGTGGAAAGGCGTACAGGAAGTCTTGACCCCAATGAAGGAGGAAGGCATCCCTGGCCTGAACTCCCTGACACGGGATTCTGGAACAGAATCGGGGAAGTTTGGCATTCCACGGACTTGCAAAGAGGTCTATGTCCGGGGTTCCCCAAATTCAAAAGATTCTGACTATTTCGTCCATATGAAGGGACCATTCGTGTGGAAGCAGAACTCAACTGAGTCTGTCTGCCCAAGAGTTTTGAACTCCTGGAAGGTATACTGCCAGAAAATGAATTTGATGCTCTCTGGCGAAGGCCCACAATCTCAGAGCTTCGTTGCAAAGCGACAGAGAGCCAGTTCCTCCCTGCTTGTTCACATAGAACATGGCTACTTGGTTGTCCGTATGAATGAGGACTGTCTTGTAGCTGAGCAGGGTATGGAAGACTCTGAGAGCTAAGAAGATTGCTCTGAGCACTAAGAAGTTGATATGTAGGGAGGTCTCCTGTGGAGACCAAATGCCCTGGGTGGAGAGGTCTTGGAGATGAGCTCCCCAACCCTTTGGAGAGGCATCTGTTGTAAGGATTGCTTGGGGTAACAACTGTTGGAAGGGGGACCCCAGCAACAGATTTTGAGTGGACTTCCACCACTGGAGAGACCAAAAGAGGCGCCTGGAGGTTGCTATTTTGTCTGACAGACCTCCAGATGCCTGGGTCCACTGGGTGAACAAAGTCCATTGAGCTGCCCTCATGTGAAGACGAGCATAAGGGACCACATGCACCGTGGATGCCATGTGGCCTAGCAGTTGTAACATCTCTCGAGCAGTTAGGTGGGTTTTTAACTGAATCTGAGAGGCTAACTGCACTAAGCGTAGGCAACGGGCCTGGGGAAGATAGGCCCTTGCAGTTGTGGTATCCAGCAAGGCCCCTATGAACTCTAGAGACTGAGTAGGGGTGAGTTGGGACTTTGGAATGTTTATAACCAGTCCCAGATACTGCAGGACATGCATTGTGCAGGCTAGGGAGGTCTGGGCCTCTGACTGGGATGGAGCTCGGATGAGCCAGTCGTCCAGGTATGGGAATACGAATATTCCCAGAGTGCGTAAAAATGCAGCTATTACTGCCATGCATTTTGTGAACACTCTTGGAGCAGAGGCCAGACCAAAGGGAAGCACCCTGTATTGATAGTGCTTTCCCTAATAAAGGAACCGAAGGAACCTTCTGTGTGCTGGATGGATGAGTATATGGGTATACGCATCCTTGAGATCTAGAGAACAAAGCCAATCCTGACTCTGAAGGAATGGAAGGAGAGTACCCAGAGAAATCATCTTGAATTTCTCCTTGCATAGGAATTTGTTCAATTCTCTGAGATCTAATATGGGTCTGTAACCCCCCTGTTTTCTTTGGGATTAGAAAGTAGGGAGAGTAGAACCCTGAGCCCTGTTGAAGAAGAGGTACTTCTTCTATTGCCCCTTGGGCAAGAAGGGTGGAAATCTCTTGACCCAGAAGGTCGAGGAGAGATGTGGGAGAATTGAACTGTCTCACCATGGTGAGAGGCTCTGGTTCTTTTAGAGCCAGAAAGGCTAAGTTCTCTAGGTGCAAGTCAAAGGCCCTGAGGAGGCTGAGCTGTTGGGCTACAGTAGGCCTTGCAGCCTTAGACTTGGCCTGTTTAGGTTGTTGACGCTTTGCAGCAAAACGACCTGCAGAAGATGTCTGCTGACCATAAGCAGGTTAATATCTTCCCTTCTTGGGAAAATATGTCTTTTTGAACAACCTCTTCTGGACAGGATTAGAGGTAGACTTTGAAAGCCTATCCAAAGCAGAATTTTCTGCATCCATCTCAGTGGCCTTTGCTTGCCAATCTTTGCCAAACAGGTCTTCACCTGTACAAGGAAGATTTCCTAATCCATCTTGGACCCAGGGTTCCAAATCAGAAGCTTGTAACCAAGCAATTCTGCGTGCACCTATGGCAATGGCCGAGGCTCTGCTGGCCCCCTCAAAAGAGTCAAAGGCTGCATGGTTAGAGAATGTGGAAACATCCTGGGCATGCTTAAGCCAGGTAAGAAAGTCTTCCCTTTTATCTTCTGGAAGAAAAGGGAGGAAAGTTTGCAGATGATCTGTAACTTCCTTCAGAAACATCCCCATATAGAGACTATAGGAGTTGATTCTGGCAACAAGCATACTGGCTTGAAAGATTTTCCTGCCAAAAGCATCCAAGGTTCTACATTCTCTTCCTGGAGGAGCAGATGAGTGCCTCTTTGCACTCTTTAACTTTTTCATAGCAGACTCCACCACAATAGAATGGTGAGGAAGTTGAGTTTTATGAAATTCAGGACAAGGAGGGACACGATACATGGTATCCAACCTACGAGAATGAGAAGAGATGGTGAGTCTCCCATATGCCTATCATGTGGTCATAAAGGATCTCATGAACTGGCAAAGTGGCTGCTTCTTTAGGAGCCTTAGGATATTGCAAAATATCCAATTTTTTGGCTCTAGGCTCTGTCTCAGGGGCTACTGAGATAGAAAGCCCCTTGGCCACTTCCCTTATGAAGTCTTGAAAAGACAAGTCTTCTGGAGGGGACATTCTTCTTTTTGGAGAAGAAGGCTCCTGAGGAAGAAGTACCGATGCTTCGACAGAGGCCTCCGATGCATCAGAGTCTTCGGAGGAATCGAAGTATCACCTGTCTGGATGCTCTTGTAAAGCCCGATACGTATACCGGGTGGTATCGACATCGGGAGTCATCGGTACAGGATCGGTACCGATAGGCATCATCGGACAGGGTACCGCTGCAGTCGACACCGAAGCCGATGTCGATGCAACCGGTACCGGCACCGGAACCAATATCGGAGCCGGTACCGACAACGAAGCTTGTTGCAGTACCAGCGGCGTCGCAGCTTGTATGAATGCCGTAATGGCACGCTGCATGGTCAGAACATTCTGATCCATCGACGCCATGAATGTCTGGAGGTCGGTACCGGCGGATTCCACCGGTACCCCAGAACATTGCAACAGGTGATCGGTCGAGGCCATGCCATCGATGTCAACCTGTGACCCTAGGAGGAGCTTTGGAAGCCGGAGCTTCCCGCCGGGGTACTTTTGCCGGTGCAGGATCCTCGAGGGCAAGCCCGGAGGCATCTCGATGCTTAGAGGGAGATCTACCCTTCGAGGACCGGCTAGACTTATGTTTGGTTACCTGAGATCCATAGGTGGAAGACGTCGATGCCACCGAAGCTGCATCAGAGGGAAACAGTGTACTGAGCTTGGCTGCTCGGTTCTGTAAACCTCTTTTAGACATCATGGAGCAGGACGGACAATCCGTGATGGAATGGTCAGGACCCAAACACTTAAGACACCAGTCATGGGTGTCGGTAACAGAGATGGTACCGCTGCACGTAGTGCATTTTTTAAACCCGGAGGCGGGCTTTTCCATGAGGAATTTTCTGTTAGGCCTAAGGCCCAACGAAGAAAAAATACACTGAAGTGGAACGGAAGTATTCTTTTTTTTTTTTTTTTAAAGAAAAGAAAGAAAAGACCGGCAGTACCGGTCCGACGTCGAAGAAGGCAGACGCACGACCAAAGAAATAAAATAAAATAAAGAACTTCTTCAGCGGTGACAGGAACACGACCTGCTGGCTCCGTGGAAAAGAAGAACTGGAGAGGGGTTGGGAAAGGCGGGAAGGCAGCGCGCAGGCGCTGTGGGATGCTCCCAAAAGCTTTCCTTTTTTGGGAAGCTGGGGAGCGTTCCCACGCAGGCTCCGTCGGTACCGACGTACCCATATGTGAAGACTCATTCCTGCTTGTTCCTGGAGATAGTGTAGTTACTCACCTATAACAGGTGATCTCCGGAACAGCAGGAGTTAGTCTTCACATATGGGGTTCATCGGCGCCGACGGAGCCCGCACGGGAATGCTCCCCAGCATCCAATCAGAAGGCTTTTGGGAGCATCCCTTGCGCCTGCGCGGTAGCTTCCCGCCCTTCCCACTGCCTCTCCCCAGTTACGTTTAATAGCTGAGACAGAAGGAGAGGAGAGGAAGGAAGAGAGAGAGAGAGAATTACAACTCCTAGGGGAGGTGGGTGGGTTGTGAAGACTAATTCCTGCTGTTCCGGAGATCACCTGTTACAGGTAAGTAACTGTGCTATCTCCAGGAACAAGCAGGAATGAGTCTTCACATATGGGGACTCCCTAGCTGAGGGTGCCAGAGGAGATCCCAGAGTGCGCGCCCCTGGACAGGGCGGCATCACCCAACCTGGATCCCCGGCATCCCCGGAGGGATGGAGGGTAGGAGTTGAGAAGAGTTGCCAAGCACAGCAACCGAAGACTACAGGGGAGTCTTCAACCACGTCAATTATCATTAAACCATTAATGATTTAGCACAATCTAGAGCTTACCCACTGGATTGTAGAAGGCAGAGCTGCGACGGGTACTGTAGATGCAGTAGCGAAGTCTTCAAGGGAACTTCACCGCAGAGAGGACGAAGTTCCCAGTCCGGGCGGGCTGGAGACGCAGGTGTCAACCGGCACCGGAAAGACGGCAGGTCTTCACGAGGAGCTCTAAGAAGCTGAGAACTCCGGGAGGAGCAGAGTCCCCAATCCTGAGGACTAATCAGAAGACTGACCGATCTTGGAGAACCCAGCCCGGAGAAATACAGAAGCGTACCCCGGGATATCGAGGGGTACACTGTCGACCCGAGCCAGCAAGGGATAGGAAGACAATGGGTTCGAAAACCAAGGGGCTGTTGACATCACAGCGAGTTTAAGCATAACCGGTCCGAGCACCCGAGCCGCAGAACGCAGGCAAGCGGGCCGGCCGGACCCCGTAAGAATAACAAAACGTCAGTACCGACAATTGCGGGATAGTCGGTAAGACACAGGGCGCTATAACATTTCCCAAAAAGCGCCCGCCTGTACCGATATATATCCAAAAACAGGTATAGATGTATATCGGGCTAAAGGTGGGCCTGGGAGCGCCCACCCAGGTTACTCAACCGGTATGGACACGTGAGAACGATGCTGCCAACTCAGACCGGCCCTTGATCCACAGGAGGATGCCTACCTGGAAGGTGGCGGGAGGAAGGGCCATCCAAGTGATGGGCCTATGTGTGTGGAGCAGGGCAGATCGGCGAGGGTAGCAGCATGGTTGTGTGACCGCCCGATCAGTTGGGGAGGAGCACATCAGGAGTACGTAGACCCCTGAGGCGTCCACCTGACAGTCACCCAAACGTGTCCTCCGTGCCACAGGGAAGGCAGGAGGATAGAAAACCCTATAGCCACGGCGTGACCATGGGGTCATCTCCGGCCTATATAAAAAAAAACCTCGGGGTTAGGGCCAAGGCCCTCCGCCGCTCCGAAGAGTGCAGGGAGCGGAGCCAGGGATAGGCATGGGTCAGTTGGACCCCTGTCCACCGTAACCTGACGGACCCAGGGATTTCTCTGCGAGAGCGGAGACACGGCCCGGGGGGGGGAGGGGGGGCCGGTCCGGCCCTGTCGAGGAATGGTTTGGCCACGCTCGGAGAGTAGGGGCCAAGGCCTACCCTGGGAGAGGGAGATTCGGTGCGCGATCCCCTCGATCCGGGGGAACCAGGCAGAGGGGAATCCGAGGGATGTACCCGAGGGTAAGTCCGAAGAAGATTAGCATGGCCCTGAGGAGCCAGGCTAATCTAGCGCGGGGGGTTCCCCCCCCCCAGGGGAGGGGGCTCCATACCTCCAATCAAGCAGCCGAACCGCTTGTCACACTGAAAGAACCTCAGTGTAGAACTGGACAGTAACGTCATGTAAGAGGAGTTAAGCGCAAACTGCCGCATACCGTGGCCTAAGGCTGCCTGGCATGGGCAGCCTGGCGCGAGCCCTGGCACTGCCGACCGGTGTGAGACGTCCCTGGCATAGGCGCACCCGGCAGGCGGGCAGAGGGATGAAACCTCCTCCTCTTCGGACAGGAGGGTCGGGAAGGACATTTCCTACCCCCGGGAGAGGCGGAGGGTCGTGGGCGGCCAGCACCAAACAGGTCGGCGGAGCACTGAGCAACCTGACGCAAAGCCTCGCCATTAAAGAGGTCCTCCCCGGTGCACGGGGAAGTACCCAGGTTATGTTGTGCCCAGCTGCACAAGTCGGAAGCCTGCAACCAGGCTGTACGACGCGCCCCTATGGCTACCGCAGAGGACCTGCTAACCGACTCGAAAGAATCCATGGCAGCCCAAGAAAGAAACCAAGAGATATTCCTGCAATGGTAAAGAAGCAAGGAATAGTCGGGGGCCCGAGGGGCCGACACAAAGGGAGACAAGAGAGACAACCTCTCGGTGACCTCCCGTAGCGCCAGGCTCATATAGAAAATATATGAGAGAATCCTGGAAGCCAACATGGACGCTTGGAAGGTTCGCCGCCCAAAGTTGTCCAGAGTTTTAGACGCACGATTCGGGGGGCAGGAAGAGTGCTTATTCTTGCTTCCGACCTTCCTCAGGGCCGATTCCACGACAATGGAATGATGGGGAAGCTGGTGCGTCTGGAAACCCGGAGAGGGGGGCACCCGATACCGGGCATGCATGGCTGCAGGCGGTGCCGGTACCTGTAAGGGCGAGCGCCAAATCCCGAGCAGGAGATCCTGCAGGGAAGGAGTTAAAGGAAGCATTACAGCTGCCTGTTCCGCAGTACCCGGACTTAGCGAAGGGCCCGGGATAGGAATGGCGAGCAAGTCCGCCATGTCAAGGAGGACGTCCTGAAAAGACGGCTCTCCCAGAGGGGCTATCCCGGGGGAGGCCGAGGCGGAGGGGCCCGCTTGAGCACCAGGGGACCCACCGTGCTGGTGCACGGGAGGACTCGCTCTAAACAGAGGAGGGTACTGACAGTCCCAACTCGAGGCAGCCGGTACTGCATTGTCAGAGCCCGGGATCGACTCCAAGGTGGGCATCGAAGGGAGCGACGTCCCCGATGGGCCCGCGGAACTCGGCCTCGGCCCCGATTCCGTGGGCGGTCCCGCACCCGGGGCAGTCCGCAAAGGCGGCTGAGCTACGCTTTCCAGTCTGGAGATCGATTCGAGGCTGGGCATCGAACCGAGCAACGCCTCCTTAGGGGGCCCCAGTGTCGGCGGCCGCGACGGTGCTGCCATTCCCGCGAATGGAGTCAGGGTCGCGATGATCGGTGCCGTGGGCAACGAGGGCTTCCCAGGCCAAAACTCGGCGAAGAGGGAAACACCCGAAGTCGGCTCCGACGCCTAGCTCCTAGGCGCCGGGGTTCCGCCCGCGCCTGTTTTATTGAGCGGGAAACCCTTACGGGGCATACTATGCGGCCTCGAGGGTACCCAGGTAACCCGCCGACGAGTCCCGGCAGGGGGCGAGATGCCCAGCCCTGGCTCCGCAGCCGCGGCGCTTCTTTTGGTCGACTCGACCGAAGGACCCGGGTCCCGCGGGCAGACTCCAGGACTCCAGTGACGAGTGGAGCACTCAACGCCCGCTTAGATGCCGGGAGGTTGGTGGCGTCCGGGGGAGGCCCCGGCCTCGCGCAAAGCGTAGTTACTCACCTGTAACAGGTGTTCTCCAGGAGCATCAGGAATCAGTCCTCACATATGGGTGACGTCGGCGCCGACGGAGCCCTCGCGGAGCAATTTTCCCCAGCTTTCAAAGAAAGCCTTTGGGAATTGCAGCGCGCATGCGCGGTCCTCTTCCCGCCCAAGGGTGCCATCTTGCTCAGTCATATGACATAGCTAAAAGACAGCAAAAAATTAGCAAAAAACGAAAGCATAGAACTACAACTCCAAGGGGAGGAGGGAGGGTTGTGAGGACTGATTCCTGCTGCTCCTGGAGAACACCTGTTACAGGTGAGCAACTACGCTTTCTCCAGGACCAAGCAGGAAGTCAGTCCTCACATATGGGACTCCCAAGCTTAAGGCTACCGGAGACCCTAAGCACAAAACTGAGCTCCCTCAAGCTCAGTAGCACAGAAGGAAGGAATCTTCTCTGAATATGTCTCCAACCAGTAGCCCAACATCCGGGATGGAGGGTAGGAGTTGCCTATACCTCAAAGAGGTTACGGAGGACTGCCTGTCCGAAAGCACTGTCCCTGCGGGACTCCCTCTCCAGGCAGTAATGGGCTGCAAAAGTCTGGCTTGAAGACCAAGTAGTGGCCCGGCAGATGTCTGCCAATGGAACAGAGCGGAGGTAAGCCACCGACGTAGCCTTCGCCCGAACACGATGAGCTGTGACTCTACCTTCCAACACGAGGCCGGCTGCCTCGTAAGCCCAAGCGATACAGTCAGCAATCCAGATGGACAGAGTACGCTTGGAGACAGGGAGCCCCAACTTATTGGGGTCATAAGACACGAAGAGCTGAACAGTCCTTCGGTGCTCCCGCGTACGGTCAAGGTAGAAGGTCAACGCCCTTCTACAGTCCAGGGTATGCAGGACCATTTCAGCTCGGCTGGAGTGTGGCCTGGGAAAGTAGGTCGGAAGTACCACCTCCTGGTTGATGTGAAAAGGGGATACCACTTTGGGAAGAAACTTAGGGTGAGTCCGTAGGACTACCCGGTTCTTGTAGAACCTAGTGTAAGGAGGATCAGACACTAGGGCCTGCAACTCACTAACGCGTCTAGCAGAAGTGAGGGCTACCAAGAACAAGGTTTTCCACGAAAGAAAACGAAGTGGACAGGTAGCCATAGGCTCAAAAGGCGGACAGATAATCCGCTGCAAAACCACATTGAGATCCCAGTCCAGGGCTGGCGGGCGCAAAGGTGGTTTAAGGAGAAGGAGGCCTCTGAGAAAACGAGCCACCAGAGGGTGGCTGGAAAGAGGTCTACCATCCACTGGCATGTGATGTGCAGAAAGAGCACTGAGGTGGACCTTGACCGAGTTGGACTTAAGTCCAAGGTTAGAGAGAGAGTGCAAGTACTGCAAGACCACTGATGCTGAACAGGAGAAGGGATCTTGAGACTGCTGAGTACACCAGACGGAGAACCGACGCCACTTTAGAGCGTAGGACTTCCGGGTGGAGGGCCTCCTGGAGGCCAAGACGACCTCCTCCACATCTGGAGGTAGCTGCAGAGGAGCAAGGACTACCCTTTCAGCAGCCAGGCCATCAGATGAAGGGACCGGAGGTTGGGGTGTAGGAGAGTCCCCTGATCCTGCGAAAGGAGGTTGGGCTGAAACCCCAGTGGAAGAGGAGTGTCCACCGCCAGCTGCATCAGAAGCGGGAACCAAGGTTGTCTCGGCCACCGGGGAGCCACTAGGATCATCGATGCTTTGTCTCTGAGAACCTTGAAGAGCGTCCGAGACACCAGTGGCATGGGAGGAAAGGCATACAAGAGGCCGGTGGACCATGGAATCAGAAAAGCATCCGCTGCTACTCTGAGAGGATGCGGCTGTCGAGAGCAGAATCTGGGCAGCTGCCGGTTCAGAGGACTGGCAAACAGATCTATGGTGGGGAGACCCCACTTGAGAAAGATTTGCTGAATCACCATCGGATCCAGCCTCCACTCGTGTGGCTGGAGGATCCTGCTGAGCTTGTCGGCCAGGTAATTTTCTTGACCTGGGAGATAGACAGCCCTGAGGAGGATGCCGTGGCGGACTGCCCAAGAGCATAGCTGTTGCGCCTCCTGACAGAGGAGGAAGGAGCCTGTTCCGCCTTGTTTGTTTACGTAGAACATGGCAACCTGGTTGTCCATGTGTATCAGCAGCGACTGGTGGGACACCAGGTGAGAGAAGGCTCTGAGCGCTAGGCGGATGGCTCTGAGCTCCAGGAAGTTTATCTGTTGAGCAGACTCCCAAGGATTCCAGAGGCCTTGAGTACATGACCCTTGGCAATGTGCTCCCCAACCCAGGAGGGAAGCATCGGTCGTTAGGATCTGAGAATGCGGAGGGGGCTGAAAAGCCACCCCAAGCACTAGGTTTGGTAGTTGAAGCCACCATCGCAGAGATGAGACCAGCTGGTCGGAGATCTGTACGGAGTCCGCTAGGCTCCCCGTGGCCTGATGCCATTGAGTGCGAAGGCACCACTGAGCAGGACGCATGTTCAGTCGGGCATTGGGGGTCACATGGACCGTGGAAGCCATATGGCCGAGCAGTCGCAGCAGAAAATGCCTGGCGGAGACCAGCGCATTGCTGTGAAAGTGGCTGGCGAGATCCATGAGCCGCTTGGCCCTGTCCAGAGGGAGGAAGGCCCGCGCCTGAAGTGTGTCCAACCTGGCGCCTATGAACTCGAGATTTTGAGCAGGGAGCAAAGTGGACTTTGTGAAGTTTATGACAAAACCCAAGTGCTGGAGCAGAGCCACAGTGCGATGAGTGGCCTGAGCGGCCTCTGTTGAAGATGGGGCTCTGATGAGCCAGTCGTCCAGGTATGGGAACACAAAAAGACCTTGAAGTCTTAGATAGGCCGCCACCACTGCTAGGCATTTGGTGAACACCATGGGGGCGGAGGATAGGCCAAAGGGCAGTACTCTGTACTGGTAATGATTTCCTCCCACAACAAATCTGAGATATTGTCTGTGGTCTGGATGAATGAGGATATGAGTATACGCATCCTTCAGATCCAAGGAGCATAGCCAGTCTCCCTGCTGGAGGTAGGGCAGCAGGATTCCAAGGGTAAGCATCTTGAACTTTTCCTTTGCAAGGAACTTGTTGAGGTTTCGCAAGTCCAGGATGGGTCGGAGGCCTCCTGTTCTTTTTGGAATCAGGAAGTACCTGGAGTAAAACCCTTGACCCTTCAGGTGGTGGGGCACTGGTTCCACGGCTTGTTCCTGAACGAGACTTGCTAACTCCTGAAGGAGTAAGTCCCTGTGCAAAGGGAGTCTGGGAGGCTCCCCTGGAAAGTAGGAGGGAGGTACCTGGTGAAAGTGAAGAAGATAGCCCTTTTGAACTATGTGAAGTACCCAGGTATCTGTGGTGATGTTGGACCACCTGTGGGCAAAGTGGACCAGCCGGCCTCCTGTGCTGAGAGAAACCAGCTGAGGGGGAGAGGCTATGCTGAGGAAGTCAAAAACCCCCACCCTGCTGAGCAGGGGCCGGTGGTGCAGGCTTGGGGGCTTGCTGCCTACGGGACCCATTACCCCGTCCCTTGGCCTGCTTTCCCTGTGGGGGAGCTGCTGAGGCCTGATACTGAGGGTAGTATTTATAGGCAGCCGTCTTCCTCGGGTAAAAGGGCTTTTTCCCCAAGCCCTTCTTCTTTTGAGAAGGGGCAGAGGTCTTCCTTGAGAGACGAATCCTGGTGAGAGTCTCTGTCTCGATTTGTGCAGCCTTCTCATCCAAGGGCTTGCCAAAGAGGTTATCACCTCGGCAGGGGACATCGACCAACTTGTCCTGCACCCAGGGCTCGAGGTCGGACGTCTGAAGCCAAGCCTGGCGGCGTCCACCGATGCCGGCCACAGCTACTCGAGCCGAAGCCTCAAAACCATCATAGGCTGCTCGAGATATAAACTTGGAGCACTCTCGAATACCAGTTGACAAGGTTTGGAACCTCTGCAAAGGTTCGTCGGAGAGACCAGCAGAGAACCCGGCTATTTCTTTAGCCAGGTCTCGGAGATACATGCCCATGTAGAGCTGGTAGGTCTGGACTCGACAAGCAAGCATAGAGCCCTGGAAGCACTTCCTACCGAGGGCATCCAGGCTTCGGGCTTCCCTACCAGGGGGCACCGAGGAGTGCATTTTTTGACTCTTAAGTCTATGCATGGCCGATTCCACCACCATGGAATGGTGCGGTAGTTGTGCCTTTTGGAAGCCGGGGCTCTTGCGGACTCGATAAATGGAATCGACCCGCTTGCTTAACACCGGCGATGACGCCGGGCTCTCCCACATGCGGAAGAGAAGTCGTTCCAGCATCGGAGGAACCGGTACAATAAAGGCCTCCTTCGGGGGAGAGTCATATTGGAGGGCATCAAGTTCTTCGACTCGAGGTTCCTCCTCGGGATCCGCGGGGAAGGCCAAAGCCTTGGCCATATCCCTCACGAAGTCCGAGAACCAGGTATCCTCCGGGGGGGACCGTCTCCGAGGTTCGGACTCGGGGGAGTCCGAAGGGACACACCGAGTCCGAAAGGAACCAGGTGACTCTTCGTCCGCGGATTCCCAGGCTGACTCCTCGGAGGAGGAGTCGAGCGGCTCCAGTTGGGCGGCCACCGATGCTATCCGCTCCGACGCCGAGGGAGTCGGCGTCGACGACCTCGGTCCCGAACGGGAGGCCGAAGGAGACCTCGACCGAGGATCGACTCGAGCCCTCATGGACTCGAGGATCGGCTCGGTCTCCGGGGTCGACTTGGAGGTCGACGTCCCGGCGGTCAGGGCAGAAGAAACACCGGTGAGGCCAGCGATCAATACCCGCTGCTGGTCCATGAAGGCAGTCAGACTGCTCTCCAAGGCCGTCAACCTGAGTCCGAGCTCAGGAGACCCAGCAGCCCCCGACTCGGGCCCCAACGGCGTCGGGCCCGATGTCGGGTCCTTCGGAGGCGAGTCAACGAGGACAACAGTACTCACGTGAGCGGGCAAGTCCACCTCGAGTCGAGGATGTTTTGACGGCCTCTCCACCTCCGAGGACCCGGGACGGGAATCGGGGCTATGCGACCTGGCCCTCGAGGGACCAGGAGCGTCCACCGATCCCGCCCTCGCGGGTTTCTTCTTCCGATGATGTTCCCGGGTAGGAGACCCCCTTTCAGAGGAACTTCGACGATGCTCAGGACCGGAGTCCCGAGACGTCGAAGCCTCTGACGAGGTCCGAGCCCGGCCGGAGTCAGAGAAGATACGCTCCCGCTGATGCTACCGACTCCTCAACGCTTTTGAGGACATTTTGCCACACGGACCACAGATCATGGAATCATGATCGGGTCCGAGGCAGCGGAGGCAGAAGTCATGAGTGTCTGTAAGAGACATGAGTTTCTTACAGAGGTCACACTTTTTAAAGCCGCTGGCAGCCATCGGGGGAAAAAGGGCCCCTGTGAGGTCGAAAGACCGGGCTGCCAGGGAAAAAGGAAAAAGGCGCGAAATCTGTCACGAAGGACAAAAAACTGAAAAATAAGGAACGGACTCGCAACCGGAGTCGCGAGTCCGGGCGGGAAAAGAACCGGCGTCGAACTGAAGAAAAAAGAGAAATAAAGAGAAAAAATCAACTTTTCGGTGGGGATTCACAGACAACGTCTGTAGGGCTCCGCGGAAAAAAGAAGACTGAGTAAGATGGCACCCTTGGGCGGGAAGAGGACCGCGCATGCGCGCTGCAATTCCCAAAGGCTTTCTTTGAAAGCTGGGGAAAATTGCTCCGCGAGGGCTCCGTCGGCGCCGACGTCACCCATATGTGAGGACTGACTTCCTGCTTGGTCCTGGAGAAGGTGGGGGTGCCGACCCGCCCGCCCGGGATAGCTTGATCGGCTCTGCAGGTGGAGCCCGGAGGCGACCCCTGGCGAAGCACGGGGCTCTTGTTCCCGAGACCGCCGCGGGAGGGGCGGGGCCGCGCAAGGCCAGTACCGCCCCCGTGGAAGCCGGGGACGAGTCGATCGTCCCTGGCGGAGCCGAGGGCACCCGGTGCCGATCCCCAGCGGGGAGAAGGGCCACCGACTCCGACGCCGAGGACTTGGTCCCGCTCGAAGCGGTCACCACCTCCACACATGGCTGGGGTGTGGGGCGCCATACCGGGTCAGGTTGGTCCGACGATCCCCGCTGACGAGTGGACCACTCGACACCGACGCCGATGCCGGGGAATCGGCACCGCCGAAAGCGGGTACCACCCCCGCGCAGGGCCGGGATGCCGTAGAGCCAGACTGGGTCGAGTCGATCGGCCCCGAAGGCACCGAGGACACCAGTCGACAGTCCCTGGCGAAGAGTGGAATACTCAACGCCGACGCCGCTGCCGAGGGATCTGCACCGCTCGAAGCGGGTGCCACCCTCAGGCAAGGTTCGGGAATGTTCTGTGAGCAGCGAACCTCAGGAACAAACCGAAACCCCGTGGAGGTTCTGGAGCCCGAAGACTCCCTCCGGGGTGTAAGGGACTGGAGGGGAAGGCCGGAGCCATCATCATGCGGCGCATGAGACTCACCCCTCAAGGCTCGGTTAGTCTTAACAGACTGTTGTTGGGTTACCTGATCCTGGCAAGGGGAGAAAGCCGACGACCGCACCTCAGAGGGAAAGACGTCATCGAGGGACACTCGAAACAGGGAGGGTCTTCTCCCGACGCTGAAGCCCGGGGAACCGGGGGAGCAGGGGTCAGGGCCCCAAAAGGAGAGACAGCAGGTGTTGGAGTCGGAGCAGAAGACAACATCTCCATAGTGGGGGCACTTCTTAGGGGAAGAAGGCTACATGCTGGAAAGCCCGGTAGGCCTCAAAATAACATGAGGAAGATGCTCCTCGAAGGAAATAAGGAAAACAAAAAAATAAGGAAAAAGGGGGCACCAGCGGTGCCAGAGTCAGCGGGGAAAAAACCGCGACCACAGGAAACACGAAAAGAAAAGAAAAGAAGAGAAGGTTTCTGCGGTGACAGGAGGTACGTCCTGTCGGCTCCGCGGAAAAACGAAAACTGGTGAGAGGCAGTGGGAAGGGCAGGAAGCTACCGCGCAGGCGCGAGGGATGCTCCCTAAAGACTTCTGATTGGATGCTGGGGAGCATTCCTGTGTGGGCTCCGTCGGCGCCTACGAACCCCATATGTGAAGACTCATTCCTGCTTGTTCCTGGAGATTCAAAGGCTGCACGGTTAGAAAATTTGGAAACATCCTGGGCATGCTTAAGCCAGGTAAGAAAGTCTTCCCTTTTATCTTCTGGAAGAAAAGGGAGGAAAGTTTGCAGATGATCTGTAACTTCCTTCAGAAACATCCCCATATAGAGACTATAGGAGTCGATTCTGGCAACAAGCATACAGGCTTGAAAAATTTTCCTGCCAAAAGCATCTAAGGTTCTACATTCTCTTCCTTGAGGAGCAGATGAGTGCCTCTTTGCACTCTTTAACTTTTTCATAGCAGACTCCACCACAATAGAATGGTGAGGAAGCTGAGTTTTATGAAATCCAGGACAAGGAGGGACACGATACATGGTATCCAACCTACGAGAATGAGAAGAGATGGTGAGAGGAGTCTCCCATATGCCTATCATGTGGTCATAAAGGATCTCATGAACTGGCAAAGTGGCTGCTTCTTTAGGAGCCTTAGGATATTGCAAAATATCCAATTTTTTGGCTCTAGGCTCTGTCTCAGGGGCTACTGAGATAGAAAGCCCTTTGGCCACTTCCCTTATGAAGTCTTGAAAAGACAAGTCTTCTGGAGGGGACATTCTTCTTTTTGGAGAAGAAGGCTCCTGAGGAAGAAGTACCGATGCTTCGACAGAGGCCTCCGATGCATCAGAGTCTTCGGAGGAATCGAAGTATCGCCTGTCTGGATGCTCTTGTAAAGCCCGATACGCATACCGGGTGGTATCGACATCGGGAGTCATCGGTACCGGATCGGTACCGATAGGCATCATCGGACAGGGTACTGCTGCAGTCGACACCGAAGCCGATGTCGATGCAATCGGTACCGGCACCGGAACCGATATCGGAGCCGGTGTCAGAGCCGGTACCGACAACGAAGCTTGTTGCAGAACCAGCGGCGTCGCAGTTTGTATGAATGCCGTAATGGCACGCTGCATGGTCAGAACATTCTGATCCATCGACGCCATGAATGTCTGGAGGTCGGTACCGGCGGATTCCACCGGTACCCCAGAACATTGCAACAGGTGATCGGTCGAGGCCGTGCCATCGATGTCATCCTGTGACCCCATAGGAGGAGCTTTGGAAGCCGGAGCTTCCCGCCGGGGTACTTTTGCCGGTGCAGGATCCTCGAGGACAAGCCCGGAGGCATCTCGATGCTTAGAGTGAGATCTACCCTTCGAGGACCGGCTGGACTTATGTTTGGTTACCTGAGATCCATAGGAAGAAGAAGAAGCCCTGGAAGATGTCGATGCCACCGAAGCTGCATCAGAGGGAAACAGTGTACTGAGCTTGGCTGCTCGGTTCTGTAAACCTCTTTTAGACATCATGGTGCAGGACGGACAATCCGTGATGGAATGGTCAGGACCCAAACACTTAAGACACCAGTCATGGGTGTCGGTAACAGAGATGGTACCGCTGCACTTAGTGCATTTTTTAAACCCGGAGGCGGGCTTTTCCATGAGGAATTTTCTGTTAGGCCTAGGGCCCAACGAAGAAAAAATACACTGAAGTGGAACGGAAAGTATTCTTTTTTTTTTTTTTTGAGAAAAAAGAAAGAAAAGACCGGCGGTACCGGTCCGACTTCGAAGAAGGCAGACTCGCGACCAAAGAAATAAAATAAAATAAAGAACTTCTTCAGTGGTGACAGGAACACGACCTGCTGGCTCCGCGGAAAAGAAGAACTGAAGAGAGGCGGTTAGGAAAGGTGGGAAGGTAGCGCGCAGGCGCTGTGGGATGCTCCCAAAAGCTTTCCTTTTTGGGAAGCTGGGGAGCGTTCCCGCGCAGGCTCCGTCGGTACCGACGTACCCATATGTGAAGACTCATTCCTGCTTGTTCCTGGAGATTAATGCATGTTTGTAGAAAAGAGGGGTCTTGGGAAATTACGAGACTCCTGTTGTGCGTATACGAAATTCATGTGGAGTCAAATAACCAACATTTCGATCAATAAGCAGGATATAGTCCAGACTTGTTTTTAATGTAACCGTAGGTCCACCGTCCTGTCTTTCATAGAAGATTCTGTCGCCTATTTGGTGTTCAATTTCTCTAATATAATCTTGTCTATTGAGAATGCCCCTTCCTTATCTGCTGATTTAATAGTGATATGTGGGTTATCCCTTAAAGCAAGCATGGCATTCTTCTCTTGCTTCATTAAGTTATAATATATATGTAATTGATGTTAATATAAGTCTTCCACTCATTTGAGTACAATATTCTCAAAGGCGCCTATAGATGAATGAGTAGCACTAGGGGGAACTGAGAGGAAAATGAATCCCCCTTCAGGCGTTCTTTTCTCTTTCCAGCAGCCTTTGATATGTTTGTAAACCGCTCAGACGCTTTTGTGATGGGCGGTATATTAAGTTTTTAATAAACAATTAACAATAAGGTACCCTTGTCTCAGGTTGGACTACTGTCTTCCATCTTGTGCTAACGTCTTCAGCTCCAGGCCTAAGTAAGAAATAGCCTGCTGACCCTTCCACCCTGGAATTGCAGAATAAGCAGTTTGAGCTATGCAATGTGCTAACATCCTGTAATCATAGAGCTGGCACAATGAGAGGTGCTGACCTTATCGGCTCTGAAAACTACACAGCTATTGAAAATGCCACCTGGGCCCCTAGATTAGGAAAAGGGGAACAAAAAGAAGAACTAGGTGTCAGGATGGAGTTGACCAACATCAGCATCCGGAGTTAATCTGCAGGAAACAGGGTTAGCAAAAGGCAAGGAACTGCCAAGAGGATGAGAAGACAGGATGCCAACAAGGGGAAAGCAGAGGGCAAGAGGGCAAAAGGTTAAGGAGCAGAGAAAATGGGGAACAAGAAGGAGAGGAAATCGGCTTATCAGCAGTTCTGTTTCACAAGCCTAAAAAATGAGTTTAAAAATAGGAGAGAAACTCTGATGGATGGACAGACACTAGCTGACCTCCACTGGAATGATGCTGTCTCTGTCTCAAGACCCTTTACACTCGAGTCAGGTGCTTTGCTTGCTATAGATGTATAGATGCTGTGTATTGATATTGAAATTTGTACCTTATCATTTAAATGCAAAGCTTGTAACCTTGCAGACCTGACAATAAAAGTTTCCACGCTCTTACAGTGGCACGAGCGATTTGTTCAAGGTGGGTCCTGTATATATTATGTATGTTGGGGAGAACATTGCAGCCACAATCCCGAAATAGAAAATCCCCAAGTAATCCTAGGGGAGGCCCACGAACACCCCAACATCGTGGTGACCCCAACGTGATCAATATCGCAGCGACGTCACAGCGCAGTGACGTCACCGGGAAGTGTTCTCCCATGTTCGCCGGACGAAGCACAGGTCGAGAGGGAGGTAAGCGTGATTTTGAATTCCTGCAGAAGAAACGTTCAGAGGGTAAAGCACAGTTACTTACCTGTAACAGGTGATCTCTGGGAACAGCAGGAATTAGTCATCACATATGGGTACGTCGGTACCGACGGAGCCTGCGCGGGAAAGCTCCCCAGCTTTTCAAATGAAAAGCTTTTGGGGCCTCCCACTGCACATGCGCGCTGCCTTCCCGCCTTCCTGACCAGCTCTCCTCAGTTCGAGTTTAAAGCTGAGACAATAGAGAGAGAGAGGATAGGAAGATAGAGGAATAGAGAGACAACTCCTTGGGAGGTGGGTGGGTTGTGATGACTAATTCCTGCTGTTCCCAGAGATCACCTGTTACAGGTAAGTAACTGTGCTATCTCTAGGAACAAGCAGGAATAAGTCATCACATATGGGGACTCCCTAGCTGAGATGCCTGGGAGATCCCCCTCCAAGGGTAACCATCTTCGGATGGATCTCAGGCATCCATTCTGGGAAGGTGGGCAGGAGTTGTTTAAGTATGGAACAGGTGTTTGAGGACAGCCTGACCAAACAAGGCATCCCGGCGGGAGTCCTTGTCCAAGCAGTAATGGGCTGTGAAGGTATGTACCGAGGCCCAAGTGGCTGCTCGACAGATCTGGTCTATGGAAACAGAGTGGAGATGAGCCATAGAAGTGGCCATGGCTCTCACATTGTGAGCCGTGACATGGCCTTCCAGAGAAATGTTCTTACTCTGGTAAGCAAAGGAAATACACTGAGCAATCCAGTTGGAAAGTGTGCGTTTGGTGACTGGAAGTCCCAAATGAGAAGGATCAAAAGCCACGAAAAGCTGAGAAGACTTTCGATGTGGCTGAGTTCTATTGAGGTAAAAGGCGAGAGCTCTTTTACAGTCAAGAGTATGAAGGTTCCTCTCTGCACTGGATCATGAGGAGAAAAAAGACAGGTAGATATACCTCTTGATTAAGATGAAAAGGCGAGACCAATTTAGTCATAATGTGTGTATTCTTACTAAGTAAAACCTTATCATGATGAAATCTGGTATAGGTGGATTCGCCACCAAAGCTTGCAGTTCACTTATGCGGCGAGCCGAATTGACTTCAATAAGGAAAAGGACCTTCCATGAAAGAAATTTCAGGGTGGTAGATACGAATGGCTCATTGGTGGCTTAATAAGTTGACCCAGAACTAAATTCAAGTCCCATGCTACCGGAGGAGGCCGGATGGGAGGCTTAGTGAGGGTTAGGCCTCTCATGAATTTTGCAATAAGAGGATGAGAGGAAACAGATTGTCCATTTATAGGTTTCAAGGATGCTGTAATAGCACTTAAATGGACTCGTACTGAATTCGTCTGGAGGCCTGCATTGGAAGATGCAGGAGATAGTCTAGTAGAGAATTCAAGGAAGTGCCAGTGGGTCAAGACCCTGTTGAGCACACCAAATGGAAAAACGTTTCCATTTAAAAGCATAGGAACGCCTGGTATAGGGAATCCTAGAGGCATAAAGGATAACAATCACTGGAAGAGAAAGAATAAACTCATGAAGGCTTAAGCCTACAGAAACCAATCTCGGAGATGTATGGACTTGGGGTTTGGAAGCCACAAAGTCCCCTGCTCCTGAGACAGAAGGTCTGGTGCAGCTCCCAGGTCCAGGGAGGAGCCCTGGGAGAGCTGTAGAAGGAGAGGGAACCACACTTGGCGTGGCCAGCGTGGAGCAATGAGGATCATGGATCCGTGATCCCTCTGAATTTTGAACAGAGTCTTGGGAATCAAAGGAATGGGTGGAAAAGCGTACAGGAATTCCTGACCCCAATGCAGGAGAAAGGCATCGTTGGCCTGAGCTCCCTGACACGGAGTCCTGGAACAGAACCGGGGAAGTTTGGCATTCCACGGACTTGCAAAGAGGTTTATGTCCGGGGTCCCCCATTCCTGGAAGATTCTGTGTATCTGGTCCATATGCAGGGACCACTCGTGTGGAAGCAGAACTCGACTGAGTCTGTCTGCCCGAGAGTTTTGCCTGGAAGATATACTGCCAGAAGATGAATTTGGTGCTCTCTGGCGAAGGCCCATAATCTGAGAGCTTCGTTGCAAAGCGACAGAGAGCCCGTCCCTCCTTGTTTGTTGATATAAAACATGGCCACCTGATTGTCTGTCTGAACTAGGACAGTCAGGTTGGCAAGGAGGGTGTGGAAGACTGTGAGGGCAAGGAAGATTGCTCGCAGTTCCAGAAGATTGATATGAAGGGTGGTCTCTTGGGGAGACCAGAGTCCCTGAGTGGAGAGATGTTGAAGATGAGCTCCCCACCCTGTTTGGGAAGCATCTGTTGTGAGGGTTGCTTAGGGCAACGAAGGTTGGAAGGGGGTCCCCAACAAAAGATTTTTGGAGGATGTCCACCACTGGAGAGACCAAAACAGACGTTGTGAGGTGAGTACCTGGTCTGACAGCAGTCCCGATGCTTGAGACCACTGGGGTCCATTGAGCTGCTCTCATATGGAGACGAGCATAAGTTTGGCTGACAAGTGATTTCTGGACTGAGCCTGGGAGGCCAAGCTTATTAGCTTGGCCTCGGACCAGAGGGAGGTAGGCCCTTGCAGTGGTGGAGTCCAATTGGGCCCCTATGAATTCCAGGGACTGAGTAGGGATGAGTTGGGACAAGTCCCAGATATTGAAGAATACGCCTGTGCGGTCTAGAGAAATCTGGGCTTCTGACTGAGATGGAGCTCGGATGAGCCAGTCCAGAAATGCGGCTACGACTGCATTTTGTGAAGACTCTTGGAGCAGAGGCCAGACCGAAGGGTAGTACTCTGTACTGGAAATGTTTTCCCTGGAACAGAAATCTTAGATACTTTCTGTGGGATGGATGGATGAGTATATGAGTGTACGCATCCTTGAGATCTAGAGAACAAAGCCAATCCTGACTCTGAAGATATGGAAGGAGAAGGCCCAGAGAGAGCATTTTGAATTTCTCCTTGAATAGAAACCTGTTCAATTCTCTCAGATCTAGGATAGGTCTGAAGCCCCCTGTCTTCTTTGTTATGAGAAAGTAAGGGGAGTAGAAACCTAACCCCTGTTGTGGAGGAGGAACCTCCTCTATTGCCCCGGAGAGAAGAGACTTCCTGACCCAACAGGGTCAGAGAGATGGGGGAGAACTGAATTGCCTCACCATGGTATGGGGAGGAAGGCTGGAGAAATGAAGTTTGTAGCCTTCTCGGATAATAGAGAGGGTCCATTGCTCTGATGTTATTTGCTCCCATCTGGGAGCAAAGTGAGCTAGCCTTCCAGGAATGGTGAGGGGCTCTGGCTGTGCTAGAGCCAGAAAGGGCAAGTTCTCTAGAGGGAAGTCAAAACCCCTGAGGGGGTTGAGCCTGCTGGGATGTAGCAGACACTGCAGGCTTTGACTTTACCTGCTTAGATTGTTGTCGCTTAGCCGCAAGGCGAGGCTGAGCAGATTGCTGGCCAGTATTCGTGGGAAATCTGGTCTTTTTATAGTAAGGCCTTTTAAAAGGCTTCTTTTTGGTAGGGGTAGAAGTAGACTTGGAAATCTATCTAGAGTGGCATTTTCTGAAGAATCAAAGGCTGCCATCTTTCTTCCAAAGAGTCTAGGTTCTTACATTCACGCCCTGGAGGAGTGAGATGTTTTTCCTATATATATTGTCGTGGGGCACCCCGTCTACGCCATTAGAATTATGGGATGCTCCACGGCAAAGATTATTTTAGGTAGCCAAAGGGAATGTAAGGTTCACTTGACGTAGAAAATGTTCTTACTTATTCCAGCTTCCTAAGAGAACTCATTAACGAAACCAAGCGTAGGGAAACAAGGCTTTTATTCCCCGTCAGTGCAAGGGTTCAAAATAAGACATTGATAAACAAACAGAAAGTCCTTTGTTTCAAAAGGTACCAGCATTCAAATCATCTGCTTAATTGTTAAACTTCACAATTAATGCAAGGCTGGATCACAGGAATTCAGTTCATTCCAACAGCATAAGAATTCTACAAGCTTCTTCTAGGTTACACAGTGGCTACAGACTTCTGGCACGATGCCATACACAAATCACAGTCCATCTGTTCAGGTTGAGGCATGGGAACAGAATTTATGCATTCTATTTACATGGATTCTTCATCACTATATTTCTCATTGGAATAATCACTGTCCCTGTCTGCTACAGGTTTGTGTGAAATGTCTCTAGGGTCTTGTCTCCAATACCACTGTGTTCTAAGTGCTTTAGGGATTTTCTGAAACCACTCTGGTTTCTTCTTCTTTACAGAGTGAGCATTTGTTTTAACAGGGCCTTTAGGACTCAAGCATTTAGTATCATCAATAAAGCTTTCATACCTGGAGTCTGGCTGGTTTGAATCCGTGGAGTTTTCTCTTTCAGAAACTTTCCTCCTGTAGCAGGTTCTCTGCCTGTAAGCTTTAGGCAAGGCTGTGCTTTCTGGCAGTTGGGTAAAACCTGACGTGGATTCCCTTTTCTCCTTTGGTAAGAACTTAGCTTTGTCAGAAAGTGCTTTTCCTTTCTTGCCTGGTAAAACTTGGTTAGTATTTCACAGATCCTGCAAGCTTTCCTCCAAACCGTTCCCTCTGGTTCTTTGCTTATGTCTCTCTGCTCTTGAGTCAGGAACACTGTGAGAACAGGGAGTGGCACACCATCTAGCTTCAGTGCTTGCTCTAACAAACTCCCCTTGAACAGCTGCACGCTTAGCCTGGCCCTTCTGAACTTCACCCTTGTGAACTCTGTTCCTTTGGGCTTGCTCACATAGGATTCTTTCACTTACTCCTTCTCTTGGAGCTGATCCTCTTAATAGAGCTGTTCCTCCTTGTGAAGACGTTCCTCTGTCTCTGTTCCTTCCTTTCTCTTCGTCTGCTCCTTCCTTCCCCTCCTTCTCTGCCTTGCTGGCATTCAGCTCTGGCTTATAAAGGAATCTTTCCTTCAAGAGATCCGGGGTCATTCCCAGGTGCAAATCATTAGCCCTCTTAGGCTCATTAACTCCTGTATGGTCATTCCTGCTCCCTCTAGCTGTGCCTGGAGGTAACTGCACATCTAGATTCTTAAAAGAAACAGGGTTTCTTTTCAAGTTCTCATCTTTATTGATACCCACATCATGACAATAAATATATATATATATATATATATATATATAAATATATAGTTGTTTTTCACTTTGCATAGGTATATAGTTATGAGAATTAATGAAGCCCCGTCCTTGAGGACTTTGAACAGCATTCTGGACACTAGTGGTGTGGGAGGAAACGCATACAGTAGGCCTGTGGACCACGAGATCAGAAACGCATCCGCCGCTACTCTGAGAGGATGCGGTTGTCTGGAGCAAAATCTCGGGAGTTGCCTGTTCAGAGGACTGGCAAAAAGATCCATGGTGGGGAGCCCCACTTGAGAAAGACCTGCTGAACCACCAAGGGGTTCAATCTCCATTCGTGTGGTTGCAGGATCCGGCTCAGCCTGTCCGCCAGGCAATTTTCTTGACCTGGGAGGTAGACAGCCTTGAGAAGGATTCCGTGATTGACAGCCCAAGAGCACAGTCATTGAGCCTCCTGACAAAGAAGGAAGGAGCCTGTGCCTCCTTGCTTGTTCACATAGAACATAGCAACTTGATTGTCCGTCTGGACCAGTACAGATTGGTGAGAGGCGAGGTGGGAGAAGGCTCTCAGAGCTAGGCGTATCGCCCGTAGCTCCAGGAAGTTGATCTGCTGAGCAGCCTCCCAAGGGGTCCAGAGACCCTGAGTACATGCCCCTTGGCAATGTGCTCCCCAACCGAGAAGAGAGGCATCAGTTGTCAGCACCTGAGTATGCGGAGGGGATTGGAAAACCACTCCGAGTACCAGATTTGGAAGATGATGCCACCATTGCAGAGAGGAGATCAGGAGGTCGGAAATCCTCACTGAGTCCGCTAGGCCCCCAGTGGCTTGATGCCACTGAGTGCGAAGGCTCCACTGAGCAGGACGCATGTGCAGGCGGGCATTGGGGGTGACATGGACCATGGAAGCCATATGGCCGAGTAGTCTCAGGAATTGCCTGGCAGAGACCTGGGAATTGCTGCGAAACTGGCTGGCCAGATCCATTAGCCTGTGGGCCCTTACATGTCCAGGAGACTCCATCTCGATACGAGGATGCTTCGCAGGCCTCTCCGACTCTGAAGACCCGGGACGGCTATCGGGGCTATGCGACCTGGCCCTCGAGGAACCAGGAGCGTCCACCGATGCCGCCCTCGCGGGTTTCTTCTTCCTGCGATGTTCCCGCGAAGGAGACCCCCGCTCAGAGGAACCCCGACGCTGCTCGGGGCCGTAGTCCCGAGATGTCGAGGCCTCTGACGAGGTCCGGGCCCGGCCGGACGCGGAGTCAGAAAAAATTCTATCCCTCTGGTGCTGCCGACTCCTCAAGGCCTTCGAGGACATTTTGCCACACGGACCACAGATCATCGGGTCATGATCGGGTCCGAGGCAACGGAGGCAGCAGTCATGTGTGTCGGTAAGAGACATACATTTCTTACACCGATCACATTTCTTAAACCCGCTGCCAGCCATCGGGGGAAAAAGGGCCTCTGCTAGGTCAAAAGACCGGTCTGCCAGGGAAAAAAGAAAAAAGGCGCGAACGCCAGTCATAAAGGACAAAAACCGAAAAAAGAGAGAAAGGACTCGATACCGGCGTATCAGTCCGAGCGGGAAAAGGATCCGGCGTCGAACCGGAGAAAAAATAGAAAAATAGAGAAAATCAACTTTTTCCTCGGGGAAAAACGAACTACGTCCGTCGGGCTCCGCGGAAAAAAGAAGACTGAGCAAGATGGCACCCTTGGGCGTGAAGGGGACTGCGCATGCGCACTGCAATTCCCAAAGGCTTTCTGTGAAAGCTGGGGAAATGCTCCGCACGAGGGCTCCGTCGGCGCCAACGTCACCCATATGTGAGGACTGACTTCCTGCTTGGTCCTGGAGAAAAGGCTAAAGCTCTTTTACAGTCCAAAGTATGAAGATTCCTTTCTGCATCTGATGCATGAGGCCTTGGAAAGAAAACAGGCAGGTAGACCGCTTGGTTAAGATGAAAAGGCGAGACCACCTTTGGCATAAAGTGTGGATGAGTCCTAAGGACTACCTTGTCATGATGGAACCTTGTATAAGGTGGATCAGCCACTAGTGCTTGCAACTCACTGATGCGATGTGCTGATGTGATTGCAATGAGAAAGATAACTTTCCAAGAAAGGAATTTCAAAGAGGTAGTAGCTAGGGGTTCGAAAGGTTGCTTCATGAGCTGACCAAGAACCAGGTTTAAGTCCCATGCCATCGGTGGTGGCCTAATGGGAGGCTTAGTAAGAAGAAGGCCTCTCATAAATCTTGCTATAAGAGGATGGGAGGAAATAGGTTATCCATTTAGAGGCTTGAAAGAAGCTGCAATAGCACTCAAATGGACTCTAACTGAATTAGTTTTAAGTCCTGCATTGTATAAATGAAGGAGATACTCCAGTAATGATTCCAGAGGTATCGCAAGGGGGTTAAGACCCTTCTGCGAGCACCATATGGTAAACCCCTTCCACTTAAAAGCATAAGAGCTTCTTGTGGAAGGTTTTCTGGAAGCATAAAGGACCTCCTTTACTTGCTGAGAGAGGTTAAGATCCCGAAGATCTAGGCCTTCAGCAACCAAGCTCTGAGATGCAGAGATTGGGGATTGGGATGCCATAACATTCTGTCCTCCTGTGACAGGAGATCTGGAGCAGATCCTAACTCCAGGGAGGGAGCTTGAGAGAGATGTAGAAGCAGAGGGTACCACACTTGCCGTGGCCAATGTGGAGCTATGAGAATCATACGCCCTCTGTCTCTCTGAAGCTTGAACAGGGTTTTGGGAATTAGGGGAATGGGTGGAAAGGCATAAAGGAAGTCTTGCCCCCAGTGAAGGAGGAAAGCATCCCTGGCCTGACAGCCCTGAGCCAGAATTCTGGAACAGAACCGGGGAAGTTTGGCATTCAACGGACTTGCAAAGAGGTCTATGTCCGGGGTTCCCCAAACTTGAAAGATCTTGGCCACCTGGTCTGCATGTAGAGACCATTCATGTGGAAGCAGAACTCGACTGAGTCTGTCTGCCCAAGAGTTCTGTATGGCTGGAAGATACACTGCCAGGAGATGAATCTGATGCTCTCTGGCGAGGGCCCATAGTCGCAAAGCTTCGCTGCAAAGCGACAGAGAGCCTGTTCCTCCCTGCTTGTTCATGTAGAACATGGCTACTTGATTGTCCGTATGAATGAGGACTGTCTTGTAGCTGAGCAGGGTGTGGAACATTCGAAGAGCAAGGAAGATTGCTCTGAGCTCCAAGAGATTGATATGCAGACGAGTCTCCTGTGGAGTCCAGGTGCCTTGGGTGGAGAGGTCTTGCAGATGAGCTCCCCAACCCATCGGAGAAGCATCTGTTGTGAGAGTTGCCTGGGGTAAGGGTTGTTGAAATGGGGACCCCAGCAACAGGTTTTGAGTGGACTGCCACCATTGGAGGGACAAAATAAAGCGATTTGTGTTTGCTATTTTGTCTGACAGGCACCCTGATGCCTGGGTCCACTGAGTGGATAAAGTCCACTGGGCTGCTCTCATATGGCGGTGAGCATAAGGAACCACATGCACGGTAGATGCCATGTGGCCTAGTAGTTGTAGCATTTCTCGAGCAGTGAGATGAGGCTTTAGCACTGCTTGAGAAGCCAACTGCAGCATGCGAAGGCAACGGGCCTGGGGAAGATAGGCCCTTGCTTTTCTGGTATCCAGCAAAACTCCTATGAACTCTAGAGACTGAGTGGGAGTTAGACAGGATTTTGGGATGTTTATGACCAAACCCAAATACTGAAGGATGCGCATTGTGCAAGATAGAGAAGTCCTGGCCTCTGACTCTGATGGGGCTCGAATGAGCCAGTCGTCTAAGTAGGGGAAGACGAATATCCCTAGAGTGCGGAGAAATGCTGCTACTACAGCCATGCATTTCGTAAATACCTTTGATGCTGAGGCCAGGCCAAAAGGAAGCACCCTGTATTGGTAGTGCTTTCCTTGAAAAAGGAAGCGAAGGAAATTTCTGTGAGTTGGATGGATGAGAACATGGGTGTACGCATCCTTGAGATCTAGAGAACAAAGCCAATCCTGACCTTGAAGGTATGGCAGCAGAGTTCCTAGAGAAATCATCTTGAATTTCTCTTTGAACAGGAACCTGTTCAATTCTCTGAGGTCTAAGATAGGTCTGTATCCCCCTGTTTTCTTTGGGATAAGGAAATAGGGGGAGTAAAACCCTGTACCCTGTTGGTGGATGGGTACTTCTTCTATTGCCCCTTGGGCAAGAAGCATAGTGACCTCTTGATCTAACAGGTTGATAAGAGAGGTCTGAGAATTGAACTGTCTTACCTTTGTGGGAGGGGGGGCATGCACAGAAAGTGCAGCTTGTACCCCTCTCTTATAATGGAGAGTGTCCAATGCTCTGCTGTTATCTGCTCCCACCTGGGGGCAAAGTGACAAAACCTTCCTGGATTGGTGGAAGGCTCTGGTCCATTGAGGGCCAAGAAGGCTAAGTTCTCTAGATGAAAGTCAAAGGCCTTGTGGAGGCTGAGACTGCTGAGGCGGTTGAGGCTTAGCAGTCTTTGCTTTCCTTTGTTTAGGTGGTTGCTGACCTTTCCGGGCAGGCTGACCTGTAGAACGTCCCTGCTGGGAGTAAGAGGGATAAAACCTCTTCTTTTCTGAGAAGAAAGGCTTTTTGAAAGACTTCTTTCTCGCAGGATCAGCTGTGGCTTTGGATAGCCTATCCAAAGTGGAGTTGTCAGCATCTAATTCACTGGCTTTCTCTTGCCAATTTTTGCCAAATAAATTCTCACCTGTACAAGGGATATTGCCCAGTTTGTCCTGCACCCAGAGCTCCAAATCCGATGCCTGGAGCCAGGCAATTCTACATGCACCTATGGCAATGGCAGAGGTTCTGCTTATGCACTCAAAACAGTCAAAAGCTGCACGGTTGACAAACTTAGAAATATCCTAGGCATGTTTGACCAGTGTGAGAAAATCCTGCCTTCTATCCTCAGGAAGAAGAGGGCTCAAAACCTCTAAATCATCTGTGACTTCTTTAAGGAACATTCCCATATATAAAATATAGGAACTGATCCTGGCAGAAAGCATGGAAGCCTGGAAAGTACGACGTCCAAAGGCATCCAAAGTTCTACACTCACGTCCTGTAGGATTAGAGGCATGTCTCTTTGCACTCCTGATCCTTCTCATAGCTGATTCCACCACAATAGAGTGGTGAGGAAGCTGAGTTTTCTGGAAGCCAGGACAAGGAGGGACTTGATACATGGTATCCAGTCTGCGAGAGTCAGGAGAGGTGGTGAGAGGTGTCTCCCACATTCTCAACATGAGATCATGTAAAATCTCATGGATAGGCAAGGTAGCTGCCTCCTTAGGAGCTTTGGGATATTGTAAAATCTCCAGCTCCTTAGCTCTGGGCTCTGTTTCAGGAGCCACAGTAATGGACAACCCACGAGCCACCTCCCTGATAAAGTCCTGAAAGGAGATATCCTCTGGAGGAGACATCCTACGTTTAGGAGAGGAAGGCTCCTCCGGGAGAAGTATCCCGGTACCGACAGAGCTATCAGAATCCTCAGAGTCCTCTGAGGATTCGAAGTATCTTCTGTCCGGATGCTCTTGAAGAGCCCGATACCCGTACCGACCGAAGTCGGCACCGGGGGGGAATCAGTACCGGGGTATCGGTACCCGAAGGCATCGCATGACTGGGTACCGGCAAAGCCGACACCGATGTCGATGTTGATGCTATCTGTACCGATACCGGTACCGGCATCGGTGCCGGTACCGGTTGAACTGTCTGACACGGTTCCGAGGGCATCGATGCCGCAATGAGAGTCACCAGACTGCGTTCAATAGCCAGGAACCTCTGGTCTATCGACGCTGCCGATGCCTGGGTATCGGTACCGGATGCAGCCGGTACCCCAGAGCATGGCACCAGTAGTTCTGCCGAGGTTGAGGCCTCGAGAACGTCTTGGAGCCCCGATAATGCTTTGGAAACTGAAGCCTCCCGCCGTGGCAATTTTGCCGGTACAGAACCCTCAAGGGCAACGCCAGAGGCATCTCGATGCTTGGAAGGAGATCTACCCTTTGAGGACCGGCTGGACTTATGTTTAGTTACCTGAGATCCATGAGAGGAAGACGAAGCCCTGGAAGACGTCGATGCCACTGAAGCTGCATTGGAGGGAAATAGGACACTGAGCTTGGCAGCTCAGTTCTGTCGACCCCTTTTGGACATCATGGCACAAGCCATGCACTCGGAGATGGAGTGGTCAGGACCTAAACATTTAAGACACCACTCGCGAGTGTCAGTGACGGAGATGGTACCGCCACACTTGGTGCATTTTTTAAAACCCGAGGCGGGTTTCTCCATAGTGGAGGATATTTTGGGCTTAAGGCTCAAAATGGCGCGTGCACCTGGAAAGAAAGTTTGGAAAACTATATATATATATATTTTTTTTTTTTTTAAAGAAAGAAAGAAGAACCGGCGTTACCGGTGTAGCGTCAAGGAAGGCAGACGCGACCACAAAAAAGAAGAATAGGGCAAATTATTTTCTGCGGTGACAGGAACACGACCTGCTGGCTCCGCGGAAAACGAAGAACTGGAGAGTGGCAGTTGGGAAAGGCGGGAAGGCAGCACGCAGGCGCTGTGGGATGCTCCCAAAAGCTTCCTAATTGGACGCTGGAGAGCGTTCCCGCGCAGGCTCCGTCGGTACTACATTCCTGCTTGCTCCTGGAGATCCCAAATTTCATCCCCCCCGTCTGTTGTTAATCTGATGAACATCACCCTTTCAGTCAAATCCGAAGTAAAATATCTAGGAGTTATCCTTCACAAAACACTAAGCATGACACCTCATATAAAACAGACTGCTAAAACTATATTCTTTAAACTTAGGACCATTCAGCAACTCAGACCCCTCACTGACATTGGTGATTTCAGAACGGTTGCCCAGGCACTTTTAATGCCACACCTAGATTTCTGCAACAGTTTATTTCAAGGTACATCTAAGAAAAACCTTCACATACTACAAATGGCCCAAAATGTTACTGCTCAGATTATTTTCAAAGCCAAACTATCTGACCACATCTCTCCAATTCTATACGCTCTCCACTGGCTACCTGTTGCCAGTAGGATTCAATATAAAACATTAGTCACTATATTCAAGCTCATTAACGAAATAGCACCTTCTCATCTAGCAACCCTAATCCAGACCCCCGCAGAAAAAAGAATGAGAAGAAGGGTGAACCTTAACATGCTTCTAATCCCTGACTGTAAGAAAAACGAAGCAGGTAACAAGCAATACTGCCTTCTCTTATTATGCACCCAGTCAATGGAACAAACTACCATGCAACCTAAGAGGTTAAAGACCTTCTAACCTTCAGGAAGGAACTTAAAACATACCTTTTCACCCAGCACTATTACAACTTACAGCTCACCCCCGAGCAGATGTCACAAGAGTACACAAATCACCTAACACAAGTTTACCCTACCTAACTAATGTCCCACTCTCCCTTGCACTTCCCCACTGATAACCCCACTATACTCCTTCCACCAAACTATAGACAGTCCTGTTATGGCTGTTGTAAATAGTTAATATGTTTATTATCGATGTGCATATTTGTCCTATTCTCTGTAAATAATGAATATGTGCTCAATCTATGTAAAATAGTTAATATTTTCACTGTAAAATAGTTATTATGTGCTCAAAAATGTTCTATGTAATTTGATGTTTACCATGTTCTCTGTAAACCGCCCCTGATCTCTGGAAGGGGCGGTATAGAAAAGCACACAAATAAATAAATAAAATAAATAAATATTGTAGACTAATTAGGATGTTTAAGAAAAAGACCAAAGAAACTGATTCTGACACTAGAAAAATGGATGTACAAGTGCAGACTGCATTACAGAAAGTTATTAACAGATATCCGCTCGCTGCTAAAACTTTAGAACAGTTCTGCAAGAAGTGGCGTAACTGGGTGCTACGGGACTCCGCCTTTGCCTGGCCAGCAAGCGGTACCCTAGACCCACGTTCGCTACATGACTTGCAAACTAAGATAGAGAAGGACAAAACAGGACAGAAATTAGTGGAGCACTTACAACATGCCACATTATGGTTAGAGGTCGTGAGAGAACATGGTGAGGAGCCACCTCCTTATAACCCCACACATAATCTGGGAGAAACAGGACTATATCCTGCTTCAACTGCAGTTGCAGCTTTAGGATACCAAGACCCTATTCCTATAGATAAAGAACCTAAACAATCCAAGGGGACACTCCATAGTAACTTGAAGGAGACCTCACCCAAAAGGAGATTTTATGACCAAATGCCCCCACGCCCGATAGAAGATTCTGAGATGAGGAGAGCATGTGAGGATATAGGGAAAGAGAAAGAAGAGTGGGCAGAAATATCAGGGACAGTTAAATTGGAATACTGTAAGCAGCCAATTTGTGATAACGAATTGGCACAATGGAAAACACAGTTAGAAGCCAGTTCCGAGGAATGGAAAAGGACTTGTCAAGAACAAGAGGAACAATAAGCCTAGAAAAACAGCAGGCTGAGTGGGAAGAGAAAGTTAAGGAGAAGGAAGAACAGGATAAATGTAAAGAACAAGAACAAAAGGAATTAGAAGAGTCACGGGTTAAATATTGGGAGGAGCAGAAGTCGGAACTGGAGAGGTGGGAATAGCATAACAAAAAGGAGATGGACAGGGTGAAAGAGGAGTTGGACAAGTTAAACTCAGCTCAAGAAAGATTGGACTCTGAGATCCAGCGATGAAAACAGGGGAAGTAGTAAAACGAACATTTGGGTTGCAAGAAATAACGGTCAGGCTGGGACCTTGCTGATGCATAAGGAAATAGTAGCTAAGGGTGAGGGTAGTCGTTACTTCATCGACCGATGGAATGATAATATGTACGGATGGACGTTAGAGAACCAGCCGCAAATGTTGCAATGGCCTCCCGAGGGGGCACTTGACACTGTACATTTGAATACTGCTAGAATTTGCATTCATGGGGGAGTGGGAGACCCACAATGGGATTTAGATTACATGAAGACAGGGTTGGAGGTTTGGGAAAAATATGAAGAAAAACTGTGCTTGCCCCTCTTGCATTCAAGAGGAGGAACTATTCGATATGTCCCTTGGAATTTTATTGATATGGATAATATAGCTAATGCCTTACCTCCTCTTAGTAGGGGGTGGGGGGCCTCCTGGATTCAAAGGTTTGAGCAGGTTACGGCAGGGTATACCTTAGGGCTAGGGGATATAAGAACATAAGATATGCCATACTGGGTCAGACCAAGGTCCATCAAGCCCAGTATCCTGTTTCCAACAGTGGCCAATCAAGGTCATACGTACCTAGCAGTTTCCCCAAAAGACACAGGTTCCGCAATGCTTGTACTGGGTCAAGCATTGATATCCTGCTTCCCTTCTTAATAATGGATTATGGACCTTTCCTCCAGGAACTTGTCCAAACCTTTTTTAAACCCAGCTACACTAACAGCCTTTCTACATCCTCCGGTAACAAATTCCAGAGTTTGATTACACGTTGAGTGAAGAAATATTTTCTTTTATTAGTTTTAAATAGTTTACCCTGTAGCTTCATTGCATGTCCCCTAGTCTTTCTATATTCTGATAATGTAAACAATTGATCTACGTTTACCCGTTCCACTCCGTTCATTAATTTATAGACTTCTATCATATCTCCCCTCAGCCGTCTCTTTTCCAGGTTAAAGAGCCCTAACCTTTTTAGCCTTTCTTCATAGGAGTATCCTTCCATCCCCTTTACCATTTTAGTGGCTCTTCTCTGAACCTTTTCTAATAACGCTATATCCTTTTTAAGATACGGCGACCAGAATTGCACACAATATTCAAGGTGCGGTCTCACCATGGAATGATATATCTTTATAATAATATCTTTTGTTTTATAATATCTTTTGTTTTATTTTCCATTCCTTTCCTTATGATACCTAGCATTCTATTTGCTCTCTTGGCTGCCGCTGCACACCGGGCTGAGGGTTTTAACATGCTATCCACAATGACACCTAAATCTTTTTCCTGGGTGGTGGTTCCTAATGTGGAACCTTGCATCGTGTAACCATAGTTTGGGTTGTTCTTCCCTAGGTGCATACCTTTGCACTTGTCCACATTAAATTTCATCTGCCATTTTGATGCCCAGTCTTCCAATTTATCAAGATCCTCTTGCAATTTTCCACAATCCTCTTGAGTTTTAACAACGTTAAATAGTTTTGTGTCATCTGCAAATTTGATAACCTCACTCGTTATTTCACTTTCCAGGTCATTTATGAATATGTCAAAAAGCAGCGGACCCAGCACAGATGCCTGGGGTACACCACTATTCATTTTTCTCCATTGGGAAAATTGGCCATTTAGCCCAACCCTCTGCTTTCTATCTTTTAACCAGTTCTTGATCCACAGTAGTACACTGCCTCCTATCCCATGACTCTTTAGTTTTGCCAAAAGTCTCTCATGAGGGACCTTGTCCAAGGCTTTCTGAAAGTCCAGATACACTATATCAACCGACTCACCTTTGTCCACCTGTTTATTCACACTTTCAAAAAAACATAATAGATTAGTAAGACAAGATCTTCCTTGTCTAAAACCATGTTGGCTGTCTCCCATTAGGCCATGACTATCTACATGCTGAGTAATTTTATTCTTTATGATGGTTTCTACCATTTTTCCCAGTACTGACGTGAGGCTCACCGGTCTGTAGTTTCCCGGATCACTCCTGGAACCCTTTTAAAAAATTGGCATTACATTGGCGATCCTCCAATCTTCAGGTATTACAGATGATTTTAATGAAAATTCACATATTACTAATAGCAGGTCTGCAATTTCATATTTCAGTTCTTTCAACACCCTTGGATGTATACCATCTGGCCCAGGTGATTTGCTACTCTTCAGTTTATCTAATAGTTGTAATACATCTTCCCGAAGTATCGATATTTCCTTCAATTCTGCCGCACCTTTAAATACCACTTCAGTCATGGGTAACATCCCTACATCTTCCTCAGTAAAGACCGAAGCAAAGAATTCATTCAGTCTCTCTGCTATCGGCTTGTCGCCTCTAAGTGCCCCTTTAACTCCTCTATCATCTAATGGACAAACTGACTCTCTCACAGGTTTTTTGCTACGAATGTACTTGAAAAAATCTTTATTTCGCGTTTTTGCTTCTGTAGCAAGTTTCTTCTCAAATTCTCCCTTTGCCTGTTTTATCAATGCCTTGCATTTGACTTGCCAGTGCTTGTGCTGTTTCCAGGTTTCGTCGTTTGATGTTAACGCACTATTAGCAAAACTCCTGGGGACTCATGCAATAAATCAAGTTTTTGTCAGAGCTAATATACCACAAGTTACTGTAGCAGAGACACGGTATGATGGGTCTGAGTTTAATGAGCTCCAACCCAGAATTTGAAATGCTATAAAAGAACTATACCCCACCCAAAAGAATTTAGGGACACTACTGAAAATGTGTTTTAAGATAGGAGAAGATATTAGTGCATATATTGCCCGATTTCAAGATTTGTGGGAAACCCAGACTGGGATGGTCTACTCCGATCCAGGTTTCCTGCCCTTATTCTTCCAAACACTTAGCAATACTTTGCCTAAATCAGTTCAATCAAGACTTGACACGATTGTGGGGTTAGAAGTTGAGCCTTGGGCAAGACAGCAGTCCCATATACACCATTTTGTCAAATTAGCTGAAGAAGAACAGGCAAAACCTGAGAAGGATATGAAAAGTTTGCAAACAAAATTAATGGCATTACAACTGAGAGAGTTGCAGGAGAATCTTGATAAAAGTAAGGTGAAAGATAAGGAAAAGGAAAATGAGAATGAAAAAGAAGGGGAAGGCTCAAATAAAACAGAAAAGCAGCATGAGGCAGAAAAGCAAAAACTAAGGGCTATTATAAAACAGAAAAATGAAATTATTAGAGATTTGGAACAGTATGACATTGAAGACGACGACCCCTGGGAGAATTTTGGTTTATATGCTCAGGCTTGGAACCAGGCAGGACTAAACAGTGGGGGTACTTGGAAAGGGGGACGGGCAGGACCACCTCAGTCACAGCGTTTTCAGAGAAGTGCTCTTATTTGCTGGAACTGTGGCAGAAGGGGACATCTTCAGTGTGAATGTCGAAGCCCCCCAGCCCGAGGAACAGCAAAACCACAAGGGCCACCCAATGCCTACCAGGGTCCTCAGTGCAGGTTTCCCCAGTGGCAACCTCTTCAAGGGGGACCACAATGACTCTCTATGGTGAGGCGGGCCATGCTCAATGAGCATGAGTCGATGAAGTCCGTCTAAATGGATATAAAGTGCAGATGTTGTTGGATTCCGGAGCCACAACATCAGTACTGAATTCCCTACCCCCCAGGTGTGAAACTGTCTCATCAAACTACTGTGACAACAGGTTTTAATGGGGACCCAATTACTACCAAAATGACAGTACTTATTAAGGTAGAACTCATGGGGCAACATATCTGTAACCCCTGCTGTATGCCCCACACTGTCCAGTTAATTTGATGGGACAGGCTCTACTATCCGCCTCTGAGGTACAGATCACCTTTATCAGCACACCATCTGTTTTGCTCCTGCAGACAGAGAATCAGCCAAATTTTGCTAAAATCCCACCTGCAGTTTGGGCTACCTCAGACAACCCTTTTGGCCTAATAAGGTCTGCATCACCTGTCTGAATTACGTTAAAGGAAAATTGCCAGGGTACAAAAGTTGCCCAATATCCCCTACAGCCAGAAGCTGTAGCAGGAGCAAGTAAGGAAATTGACATGTTATTGCAAAACGGCATTATAGAACCCAGCACTTCTCAATTCAATACACCTCTGTTTCCTGTTAAGAAGCCAAATGGTAAATGGAGAGTGGTCCATGATTTGAGAGGTCTTAATTCAGTGGTGGAGGCAGAGTTCCCTCTTGTGACCAACCCAGCTACACTATTACAGCAAAACCCACCAAGAAAATATAGTACTGTCTTAGATTTGTCAAATGCATTTTTTAGGGTCCCAGTCCATCTCGACAGTAGGCCATTGCTGGCATTTCAATATAATGGACAACATTTTCAGTGGACCAGATTGCCTCAGGGGTACACAGATAGTCCCTCAATTTTCACTATGTTTAGACAAAGATCTAGCCCCGTTCAAACGCAAGTTGCCCAACTCAGTCTCACTTGTATAGTATGTAGATGATTTCATTTTAACAGCAGACAATGAGGAGTTGTGCAAACAATATACTCGAGAACTGTTATTGTTATTGCTAAGGGTGGTTACAGAGTAAACAGGGAAAAGCTTCAGTATTGTAAATTGCAGGTGAAATTCCTTGGAATGACACTCAGTGAAAAGGAGAAGCTATTAGGACCCACGTTTCAGGAAGCTGTGCTTCAGGTCACTGAACCTCGCACTGTGAAAGAGTTACGGGCACTCTTGGGACTGCTAAACTATAGCCACCTCTGGGTACCAGGATATAGTGTGAGGACTCAGACATTCAGGAGACATTTGAAAGGGAGCCCGAAAGGGTCTCAGCCTATAACTTTCAGTGAGGAAGAAAGGTTATGTTTGCAAACATTATTGAAGGACCTGAATGATTTGCCATCACTCTGTTTACCTGATCACAGCCTCCCAGTGGATGTCTATGTGTTTCACAGCCCCATTGCCTGGGTAGAAGTTACCACGCAGGGAGATGGTAAAGTAGTGGGACATTTGTCAGGGTCTTTCTCTAGCAGAGCGAGGATTAACAGATTGTGAGCAGGGATTAGTGGCAGCGAGTGCAGCAATTGAAAAATTGTATGGTTCTATGACTCCCTTACAGGTAAAGCGTAGTTACTCACCTGTAACAAGTGATCTCCGGGAACAGCAGGAATTTATTCTTCACATACGGGTATCGTCAGTACTGTTGGAGCCCGCGTGGGAATGCTCCCCAGTGTCCAATAGGAACGCTTTTGGGAGAATTCCACAGTGCATGCGTGCTGCCTTCCCGCCTCTGTACCTCTCTCACTTCAGTTGAGTTTATAGCTGAGACCAAAGGAGAGAAGTAGAGAAAGAGAAAGATAGAGACAACTCCTAGGGGAGGTGGGTGGGTTGTGAAGAATAAATTCCTGCTGTTCCCGGAGATCACCTGTTATAGGTGAGTAACTACACTATCTCCAGGAACAAGCAGGAATGTAGTCTTCACATATGGGGACGCCCCAGCTGAAAGATGCCAAGGGGTGACCCCCAGCAAGCTGCGAACCTAGGTGAGATGGGTCATGCTTCCTCCCATGGACCTCTGGCATCCAAATCGTGGACGGTGGGTAGGAGTTGTGTTAAGTATGGAAGAGATGCTGGAGAACAGCCTGGCCAAACGAGGCATCCCGACGGGAGTCCTTGTCTAAGCAGTAGTGGGCTGTGAAGGTGTGTACTGAAGCCCAAGTGACTGCTTTGCAGATGTTATCAATAGACACAGAACAAAGGTTAGCCGTTGAGGTTGCCATTGCTGTCACATTGTGAGTTGTGATATGGCCCTTGAGAGAAAGTCCTTTACTCTGATATGTATAGGATATGCACTCTGCAATCCAATTTGACAGATTTCTTTTGGAAAATGGAAGTCCCAAAATGACTAGAGTCAAAAGCCACAAAAAGCTGAGAAGATTTTCTATGTGGCTTAGTTCTTTGGAGATAAAAGGTTAAGGCTCTTTTACAATCCAATGTGAGAAGATTCCTTTCTGCACTAGAGGCATGAGGCCTAGGGAAGAATATAGGAAGATA
Organism: Ichthyophis bannanicus; assembly: GCA_033557465.1. Lineage (NCBI taxonomy): Eukaryota > Metazoa > Chordata > Amphibia > Gymnophiona > Ichthyophiidae > Ichthyophis > Ichthyophis bannanicus. Next base: position 341,788,872 of record CM066036.1, on the reverse strand, counting down.
AACCGACTGGATTAAATGGAAAAGTGAAATCACCTTTGGCATAAAGCGAGGATGAGTCCTGAGGACTACTTTATCATGGTAGAACCTTGTATAAGGAGGGTCAGCTACTAACACCTGTAGTTCACTAATGCGCCTTGTAGAAGTGATGGCAATTAGGAAAATAACTTTCCATGAAAGAAACTTTAGGTCTGAAGTGGCTAAAGGTTCAAAGGGTGGTTTCATAAGCTGACCAAGAACAAGATTCAGATCCCATAACACCGGTGGTGTTTTAATGGGAGGTTTTGTTAAGAGTAGGCCTCTCATAAATCTTGATACAAGTGGATGAGAAGAAATAGGTTGTCCATCGAAAGGTTTATGAAAAGCAGCAATAGCACTAAGATGGACTCTCACTGAATTGGTCTTTAGACCAGAAGTTGAAATGGAAGGAGATACTCTAGTAGCGACTTTACAGGTACCAAAAGGGGGTTACGTCTCTTTTGTGAACACCAGAGAACCTTTTCACTTAAAAGTGTAGGAACGTCTTGTGGAAGGGTATCTGGAAGCCAGAAGGATATCCTTTACTTGTTGAGAAAGGTTAAAATCCTGGAATTCTAGGCTTTCAGTAACCAGGCCCTGAGATGTAGGGACTGGGGATTGGGATGCAGTAAGCATCCATCCTCCTGAGACAGAAGATCTGGAGCATTCCCCAACTCCAGAGGAGTGGTTTGAGAGAGACGCAGAAGAAGAGGATACCACATTTGTCATGGCCAATGTGGAGCTGAGTATCATATGACCTCTGTCTCTCTGAAGTTTGAATAAAGTTTTGGGAATGAGGGGAATGGGTGGGAAGGAATAGAGGAAGTCCTGACCCCAATGAAGTAGGAAATCATCTCTTGCCTGACAGTTGTGAGCCGGGATTCTGGAACAGAATCAGGGAAGTTTTGCATTTGCAAAGAGGTCTATATCTGGTGTTCCCCAGATTTGAAATACTCGAACAAGCTGGTATGACTGGAGGGACCACTCGTGTGGCAGCAGCATTCGACTGAGTTTGTCTGCCCATAAGTTTTGAATGCCCGTAAGGTATACTGCAAACAGATGAATTTGCAACTCTCTGGAGAGGGCCCATAGTTGCTAAGCTTTGTTGCATAGCCACAGAGAGCCTGTTCAGCCTTGCTTGTTCACATAGAACATAGCTACCTGATTGTCGGTTTGGATCAGAACTGTTTTGTTGCTGAGATGGGTCTGAAAGACTTGAATAGCATTGAAAATGGTTCTCAGCTCTAGGTGGTTTATGTGAAGAGAAACCTCCTGTGAGGTCCAAAAACCCTGAGTGGAGAGTTCGGGCAAGTGGGCCCCCCAACCCATCTTGGACACATCTGTTGTTAGGGTGGCCTGATTTAAAGGCTGCTGGAAAGGAGAGCCTACGAGGAAGTTTTCTAGAGATTGCCACCATTGCAGGGACGAAATCAGACGTGTGGTGTTTCTGATTTTGTCCATTAACTGACCCGAGGCCTGTGACCACTGAGAGGATAGGGTCCACTGGGCTGCTCGCATATGGAGGCGAGCATAGGGAACCACATGGACAGTGGATGCCATGTGTCCCAGAAGTTGAAGCATCTCTCGAGCAGTAAGGAACACCTTCATAGATGCTTGAGATGTCAGTTGTGACAGGAAAGCCCTTGACTGCCGTGTGTCTAGATGAGCCCCTATGAATTCGAGATATTGACAGGGGGTGAGATGAGATTTTCGGAGGTTTATGACCAAGCCCAAGTACAGAGTAGTTACTCACCTGTAACAGGGGTTCTCCAGGAGCAGCAGGAATCAGTCCTCACTTATGGGTGACATCGATGTCGATGAAGCCCCCGTGCGGAGCATTTCCCCAGCTTTCAAAGAAAGCCTTTGGGAATACCGAACGCATGCGTGGGCCCCTTCCCGCCTAAAGGTGCCATCTTGCTCAGTCATATGACATAGCTAAAAGACGGCACAAAAAATGTAAAAATAAACTATGTACAACTGCAACTCCAAGGGGAGGAGGGAGGGTTGTGAGGACTGATTCCTGCTGCTCCTGGAGAACACCTGTTACAGGTGAGTAACTACTCTTTCTCCAGGACCAAGCAGGAAGTCAGTCCTCACTTATGGGACTCCCCAGCTTCAGGCTACTGGGGACCCAGAGCTGAAAAATGAGCTCCCTCTAGCCGCAGCATCAGAGAAAGGATTTCACTGAAACATACCCCCACCTGTAGCCCAACCAGAGGGCTGAAGGGTAGGAGTTACCTAAACCTCAAAGAGATTCCGGAGCACTGCCTGACCGAAAGCACTGTCCCTACGGGACTCCCTCTCCAGGCAGTAATGGGCTGCAAAAGTCTGGCTTGAGGACCAAGTTGCAGCCCTGCAGATGTCTGCCAACGGTACAGAGCGGAGATAAGCCACTGAGGCAGCCATTGCCCTGACACGGTGGGCTGTGACCCGACCCTGCAAGGGAAGGTCAGCTGCTCTGTAAGCCCAGGTGATACAGTCAGCCACCCAGATGGACAAGGTACGCTTGGAGACAGGTAACCCCAAGTTATTAGGGTCAAAAGATACTAAGAGCTGAGTAGCCCTCCTATGCCCCTGCGTACGTTCAAGGTAGAAGGATAAGGCCATCCTACAGTCCAGGGTATGCAGGACTGTCTCAGCCCGGCTGGCATGGGGCCTAGGGAAGAACGTTGGAAGAACCACCTCCTGGTTGAGATGGAAAGAGGAGACAACCTTTGGGAGGAACTTAGGATGAGTCCTAAGGACTACCCTGTTCCTATAGAAGCGAGTGTATGGCCTGTCACAGACCAGGGCTTGAAGCTCACTCACTCGCCTGGCCGAAGTCAGGGCCACCAGGAAGAGAGTCTTCCAAGAAAGGAAGCGGAGAGGACATGTAGCCATGGGCTCAAAAGGTGGGCGAGTCAGTTGCTGCAAGACCACATTCAACTCCCACTCAGGGGCCGGTGGACAAAGAGGAGGTTTGAGCAATAGCAAGCCTCTGAGAAATCTGGACACCAAGGGGTAAACCGACAAAGAGTGTCATTCCACCAGAGAGTGGTGAGCTGCCAGAGCAGAGAGGTGGACCTGAACAGAATTGGACTTAAGGCCCTGATTGGACAAGTGCAGCAGGTACTGAAGCACTACTGGCACAGTGCAGGCGAAAGGATCTTCCTCGCGTTGCTGACACCACAAGGAGAACCTTCTCCACTTCAGGGCATAAGTTTTCCTGGTGGATTGCTTTCTAGAGGCCAAGACCACCTCTTCCACTTCCTGAGGCAAGCCCCAGGGAGCCAACACTACCCTTGCAGCCTCCAGGCCATCAAATTGAGAGATTTGAGATTGGGGTGCAGAAGGGAACCCTGATCCTGAGAGAGAAGATCGGGTTGCAACCCCAGAGATAGTGGTGTTTTCACTGCTAATTGAAGCAGAAGTGGGAACCAGGGCTGCCTCGGCCATCTGGGAGCTACCAGAAGCACCGAGGCCTTGTCCCTTAGAATCTTGAACAAAGTTCGGGCTACCAGAGGTGTGAGAGGAAACACATATAGTAGGCCCTGGGACCAAGAAATCAGGAAGGCATCCGCTGCTAACCTCAGGGGATGCGGTTGCCTGGAACAGAACCTGGGTAGCTGGTGATTCAGGGGACTGGCAAAGAGATCCATGGATCCCCATTTCAGGAAAACTTTCTAAACCACCAATGGGTGCAGTCGCCACTCGTGGGGCTGCAGAATCCTGCTTAACCTGTCCGCCAGGAAGTTCTCCGGGCCAGGGAGATACACAGCTTTGAGAAACATGTTGTGCCTGAGCGCAAAGGAACACAGGGCCTGTGCCTCATGACACAGGGGCTTGGACCCAGTGCCTCCCTGTTTGTTCACATAGAACATGGCCACTTGATTGTCCTTCTGAACCAGAACAGACTGGTGAGCCAAAGTGTGAGAAAAAGTCTTGAGGGCTAAACGGATAGCCCAAAGTTCTAGTAGGTTGATCTGTTGCTTGGCCTCCCATGGAGACCATAGGCCTTGAGTGCACCTGCCCAAACAATGTGCAACCCAGCCCTGCAAGGAGGCATCTGTCGTCAACACCACTGTGGGGACAGGCACCTGAAAAGGCACCCCCTGAAGTAAGTTGGGGGGGGGGGGTGTAGCCACCACTACAGGGAATTCAGGAAGGGTTTGGACACCCTTACCTTGTCTGCTAGGCTCCCTGTGGTTTGCTTCCACTGAGTTCTGAGGCACCACTGTGCAGGCCTCATGTGGAGGAGAGCATTGGGGGTCACATGTACTGTTTACGCCATATGGCCTAGGAGCTGTAGACAGAGTCGGGCAGAAACCCTTGGCATGCTGAGAAACCAGGATGCCAACTCCATGAGCCTTTGAGCCCTGTCTTCTGGCAAGTAAGCCCTTGCTTGCAGAGAGTCCAGCCGCGCCCCTATGAACTCTAGGTTCTGGGAGGGGAGCAAAGTGGACTTTGCAAAGTCCATGACAAAGCTTAGGTGTTGGAGTGATACAGTTCGAAAGGTGGCTTGCCTGGCCTCCTGGTAAGTCTGACCCCTGATGAGCCAGTCGTCCAGGTAGGGGAAGACAAAAACACCTTGAGTCCTCAAGTAGGCCGCCACCACAGCCAGGCACTTTATAAAGACCCTTGGGGCGGAGGTTAGGTCAAAAGGCAGGACTCTGTACTGGTAATGGTTTCCTCCCACAATGAACCTGAGGTAGTTTCTGTGGTCTGGATGAATGAGGATGTGAGTGTACGCATCCTTGAGATCTAAGGAGCATAGCCAATCTCTCCGCTGGAGGTAGGGCAGAAGTGTTCCAAGAGTAAGCATCTTGAACTTTTCTTTCTCCAAGAACTTGTTGAGGTTCCTGAGATCTAGAATAGGCTTGAGACCACCAGTTCTCTTTGGCACGAGGAAGGACCTGGAGTAGAAACCGTGCCCCTGAAGGCGAGGAGGTACCAGCTCCACCGCCTTGTCCAGAAGTTCTTGAGGGAGGAGGTCTGTGTGTAGAGGAGGCCTTAGAGGCTCTCCTGGGAAGTAGGCAGGGGGCAACTGCTGGAAATGGCGCATATAGCCTCTGTTGACTATGCTCAATACCCAAGCATTCCCTGTAATGGGTGGCCACCTGTGGGCAAACAGGGCTAGACAACCTCCTGTGCAGGAATGGGGCAGCAGAGGTGGAAAGGCTATGCTGTGGGAGTCAAAAACCCCCTCCCTGCTGAGCAGGAGCCGGAGGCTTGGGGGTCTTCTGCCTTCGGGGCCCATGCCCCTGCCCCTTGGCCTGCTGACCCTGCTGGGGAGCTGGGGAGGCCTGGTACTGAGGGAAAGGTTTGTAAGCAGCTGCCTTTCTCGGGTAAAAAGGGCTTTTTACCTGAGCCCTTCTTTTTGTGAGAAGGGGCAGAAGTTTTTCTGGACAGCCTTGTCCTAGTCAGGTGCTCAGTTTCGAGCTCAGCCGCCTTCTCGGCCATGGGTTTGCCAAAAAGGTTTTCACCTCGGCAAGGGACATCGACCAACTTGTCCTGCACCCAGGGCTCGAGGTCCGATGACTGTAGCCATGCTTGGCGTCGGGCTCCGATGCCGGCTGCCGCTACATGAGCCAAAGCCTCGAAGCATCGTAGGCCGCTCGGGACATGAATTTCGAGCAGTCCTGGATTCATAAGGACAAAGTCTGGAACCTCTGCAAAGGTTCCCCGGAGAGGCCAGCAGAGAACCCGGCAATCTCTTCCGCCAGGTCTCGTAAGTACATGCCCATGTACAGCTGGTAGGACTGGACACGGCAAGCAAGCATCGAGCCCTGGAAGCACTTCCTGCTGAAAGCATCCAGGTTCTGGGCCTCCCTGCCAGGAGGCACCGCAGAGTGCATCTTCTGGCTCTTGAGACGATGCATGGCCAATTCCACCACCATGGAATGGTGCGGCAGCTGCGCCTTCTGGAATCCAAGGCTCTTACGGAGTCGATAGATAGAATCGACCCGCTTGCTTAAAACCGGCGCCGAGGTCGGTGCCTCCAACATCCGGAAGAGGAGCCGTTCCAGCATCGGAGGGCCGGCATAGTAAAGCCTCCTTCGGAGGAGAGTCATACTGGAGGGCCTCAAGCTCTTCGGCTCGAGGCTCCTCCTTGGTGTCCGCGGGAATCGCCAACGCCTTGGCCATGTCCCTGACGAACTCCGAGAACCTGGTGTCCTCCGGTGGGGACCTACTCCGGAGCTCGGACTGCGGTGAGTCCGAAGGGATGCACCGAGTCCGAAAAGTATCGGGGGATTCCTCGTCCTCCGTCTCTCACGTGGACTCATCCGAAGAGGAGTCGGGGGGCTCCGACCACACGGGTCTCGGTGGCACCCGCCCCGACGCCGAAGGCACCGGCATCGACGCCCTCGGTTCCGAGTGGGAGGTCGAGGGTGACCATGACTGAGGACGACTTCGAGCCTTCATGGTCTCGAGTATCAGCTCGGTCTCCGGGGTCGACTTCGATGTCGATGTCCCGGTGGTCGGGGCAGATGCACCAGCGAGGCTGGCCATCAGTACCCGCTGCAGATACATGAAGGCAGACAGTCTGCACTCCAAGGCTGTCAGCCTGAGTCCAAGCTCAGGAGACTCAGCAGCCACCGACTCAGGCCCCGGCAGCACCGGGCCCGACGTCGGCTCCCTTGGAGGAGAGTCCACGAGGACTACAGGACTTACATGTCCGACGGGTTCCAGCTCTACGCGAAGCATTTTGGACGGCTTCTCCTGCTCCAAGGGCCTGGGGTGGCGGTCGGGAGTCTTAGACCTGGCTATCGAGGGACCAGGGACCTTTTCCAATGCCGCCCACGTGAGCCATTTCTTCCTCTTACGTTCCCGATTGGGGGACCCCCTGTCCGAGGAGCCTCGGCGATGCTCGGGATCAGACTCCCGAGACGTCGAGGCCTCAGACGAGGTCCGTGCCCAGCCGGAGGAAGAGTCCGAGAAAATCCTCTATTTCTGATGCTGATGGCTTCGGAGTGCCTTGGTGGACATCTTACCACACGGGCAACAGATCATAGGATCATGATCTAGGCCTAGGCACCGAAGGCAGCAGTCGTGTGTGTCGATGACAGACATCAGTTTCTTGCACCGATCACACTTTTTGAAACCACTGGAAGCCATCGGGGAAAAAAGGGCCCCCGCGAGGTCAAAGGACCAGCTTTCCAGGGAAAAGGCAAAAAAGGGCGCGAACGCCAGCCACGAAGGGCAAAAACCGAAAAAATAGAAGACGGGCTCGATACCGGTATACCGAACCTGGCGGGAAGGGGAACCGGCATTGAATCTGGAGAAAACGGCAAAGTAATCGCAAGAAAAAACGTCAACTTTTCCGGGTGACACGGACGGACGTCCGATGGGCTCCACGGAAAAAGAAAGACTGAGCAAGATGGCACCTTTAGGCGGGAAGGGGACCGCGCATGCGTGCAGTATTCCCAAAGGCTTTCTTTGAAAGCAGGGGAAATGCTCCGCACAGGGGCTCCATAGACATCGCTGTAACCCATAAGTGAGGACTGACTTCCTGTTTGGTCCTGGAGAATGAGGGATTCTCATTGCTCGAGAAAGAGCGAAGCTGGCCTCTGGAGCTTTCGATGCTCGAATGAGCCAATCGTCTAAGTAAGGGAAGACGAATATTCCCAGAGTCCTCATAAATGCTGCTACCACTGCCATGCATTTTGTGAAGACTCTTGGAGCAGAGGCCAGTCCAAAAGGAAGAACTGTGTACTGGAAGTGTCTTCCTTGGACCAGGAATCGAAGGAACCTCCTGTGATCTGAGTGGATGAGAATATGTGTGGATGCATTGCTTAGATTTAGAGAACATAGCCAGTCCTGACTTTGAAGGTATGGCAGCAGTGTCCCGAGGGAGATCATTTTGAACTTTTCTCGGAACAAATATTTTTTAATTCTCTGAAATCTAGTATAGGCCTGTGTCCCCCTGTCTTCTTTGGAATAAGAAAGTAGGGGGAGTAAAACCCCATCCCCTGATGTGGTATGGATACTTCTTCGATTGGTCCTTGAGCGAGAAGTGATGTGACATCCTGCCACAAGAGGTTAGTGGTAGGGGCCTGAGAATTGAACTGTTTTATTATTGTATGTGGGGGCAAGTTGAGAAAATGACGCTTGTTCTCCACTCGTACAATGGACAGAGTCCAATTTAGAAACATAGAAACATAGAAATATGATGACAGAAAAAAACCACATGGTCTATCTAGTCTGTCCTTCCATATCAACAACTACAACAGTCCCCTTTTTACCTTTAGAGATCCTCTGTGTTTGTCCCATGCTTTTTTGAATTCAGTTACTGTCCTCATCTCTACCACCTCCACTGGGAGACTATGCCACGGATCTACTACTCTTTCCATAAAGAAATATTTCCGCATATCACTCCTGAATCTATCTCCCTTCACCCTCATCCCATGTCCCCTCATAGCAGAACTTGCTTTCAAATGAAAGAGGCTCTCTCCCTGAACATTTATGCCATGGAGGTATTTAAACATCGCAATCATATCACCTCTATCCCTCTTTTCCTCTAAAGTGTACATATTAAGACTTTAAGTCTGTCCTCATATGCTTTATAATGAAGACCACTAATCATTTTAGTAGCCACCCTCTGCACCGACTCCATCCTGTTCACATCCTTTTGAAGGTGCGATCTCCAGAATTGCACACTATACTCCAAATGAGGTCACACCAAAGACTTATACAGAGGCATTATCACCTCCTTTTTTCTGCTAGCCATTCCTCTCCGTATGCACCCAAGCATCCTTCTAGCTTTTGCTGTTGCCTTTTCTACCTGTTTAGCTATTTTAAGATCACCAGACACAACCACGCCTAGGTCCCGCTCTTCTTTAGTAGACAAAAGTACTTCACCTCCTATACTATATTGCTCCCTTGGATTGCTGCAGCCCAAATGCAAGACCTTACATTCCTTAACATGAAATCCCAGCTGCCAAATTCTAGAGCATTCTTCAAGCTTAGCTAGATCCCTCCTCATGTTATCTACACCTTCCTGGGTGTCTACTCTATTGCAGATTTTGGTATCATCCGCAAAGAGGCAAACCTTACCCGACAGCCCTTCCGCTATATCACTAACAAAGATATTAAAAAGAATCAGACCAAGGACAGATCCCTGGAGCACACCACTGGTAACATCCTTCTCCTCAGAGTGAACTCCATTTACCTGTACTCTTTGTCGCCTCCTACCCAACCAATTTCTAACCCAAGCAGTAACTTTAGGGTCCATCCCTAGGGTGCTCAGTTTGTTTATAAGTGACCTGTGAGGAACAGTGTCAAAGGCTTTACTGACATCTAAATACACCACATCTAGGGCTCTCCCTCGGTCCAACTCCCTGGTCACCCAGTCAAAGAAATCAATCAGATTTGTCTGACAAGACCTGCACCTGGTGAATCCATGCTGCCTCGGATCCTGTAAACCGCTGGACTCCAGAAACCTCACTATTTTCTCTTTCAGCAGCGTTTCCAATAATTTACTCACCACCGAAGTTAAACTAACCAGCCTGTAGTTTTCAACCACATCCTTACTTTCCCTTTTGTGTAAAGACACCACATGAGCCTCTCTCCAGTCCTTTGGCACCACTCCCGACTCCAATGAGGCATTGAAAAGGTCAGTCAGTGGAGCTGCTAGAACGTCCCCAAGTTCCCTCAGTATTCTAGGGTGTATCCCATCTGGTCCCATCGCTTTGTCTACTTTAAGTTGAGCTAGTTTCTCACGAACACAGTCTTCTGAAAATTGTTCAAGATGTCCCTCGCTTCTGTTCCTGTTTGTGGGTGTTTTCTGGGGTCCTGCTCCTGGTTCTTCATCTGTGAACACAGAACAGAAATATTTGTTAAGCAATTCCGCTTTATCCTTATCAGGTTCTACATATTCCTCCCCTGCACCCTTGAGTCTGACAATACCACTTTTGCCCTTCCTCTTCTCACTAACATATCTAAAAAACGTCTTATCCCCCCCATTTTATTGCATTGGCTATTTCCTCCTCCTTTTGAATCTTTGCCTTCCTGACTACTTTGCTAGCTTCTCTAAGTTTTTCCAAATATAGTTGCCTGTCTTCCTCTCTCTGTGATCTCTTGTATTTCATGAAGGCCTCCCTCTTTTTCTTCACTTTTTCAGCTACTTCTTTCGAAAGCCATAGCGGTCTCCTTTTCCTTTTACCTTTATTTACCACTTTAACAAAAAGGTTGGTTGCCCTTAAAATATCCCCTTTCAGTTTTGCCCACTGTTTTTCTACATCCCCCAGCTGTTCCCATCCCACTAACGACTCCCTGAGGTATTGGTCCATCTTGGCCAAGTTAGTCTTCCTAAAGTCTAAGATCCTCACCTTTGAATGGATTCTAACAGCCCTAGTCCTAATACTGAACCACACCATCTGGTGATCACTAGATGTAAAATGATCTCCCACTACAACATCATAAACACTTTCACCATTGGTAAGCACCAAGTCCAGTATGGCCCTTTCACGTGTGGGGTCTGTTACCAATTGGACGCTGTTACCAATGTGGACGCTGCACCATCCTCACAAGCCTCTCAGAACCTCCTTGACTGAAGTCAAAAGAGTTCCCAATTATGTCTTAAATTGTAAATAGTTACCCTGTTATTCAAGTTGCATTACCTGTTCAACTGTAAACACAAAGTACCATCGGAAATGTGTATTTTATTGTTCATTGTAAACCGCACTGATGCTGAATAGCGCGGTATAAAAGAGACTCTAATAAATAAATAATAAATAATAATAATTGCCTGAGTAGTTCTCCCTGTAGAGAATCCAGGATTTCCTTACTTCTAGATGAAACTGCAGCAGGAATGTGCCAATCAACATCTGGCATATTGAAATCTCCTATCAGTAGCACTTCCATTTTCCTAGCAATGCTGCGTATGTCTTCAATTAACTCTGTCCACCTCTTCCTCTTGTGAGGGAGGTCTGTATATCACACCAATGCAAATAGATTTCTCTTTCCCTCTTTCTAGTTTACCCCACAATGCCTCCTCTCTCCCTTTCAAGCTCTGTAATTCCAAAGCTTTAATAGTAGTTTTTACATATAGTGCCACCCCTCCTCCCCTTCTTCCTACCCTGTCCTTTCTGAATAAACTATAGCCAGGTATAGTTACATCCCAATCATGGTTTTCTGTGAACCATGTTTCTTTAACTGCCACTAAATCCAAGTCAGCCACTCCCACCAAAGCTTCAACATCAGGGATCTTATTTCCCATTCTACGGGCATTTAAACACACTGCTTTCCATATGTTACCCGTGTTACCCATTTCCATAAAGGTATTTAATGTATCACCTACCTGGGGGCTTTCACCTACCTGGGGACTTTCTTCACCCATCCCCAACAAATCTAGTTTAAAGCCCTCTTCAGTAGATTAGCCAGTCTACTACTGAAGACGCGTTGACCTTTATTGGACAGATGGATAACATCTCTGTTCTGCAACCCTTGGAACAGCTTCCCATGGACTAGGAAACCAAAACACTCTCGATGACACCATCCACGCAGCCATGCATTCATCTCCAGGATGCGAGCCTCTCTGCCTTGGCCTTTACCCTCAACAGAGAGGATTGAAGAGAACACCACCTGTGCACCTAAGTGCTTCACCCTCTGTCCCAGAGCCATGAAGTCACTTTTGATACGTTCCGAGGGATACAGAGTAGTTACTCATCTGTAACAGGTGTTCTCCAGGAGCAGCAGGAATCAGTCCTCACATATGGGTGATGTCGGCTCCGACGGAAACCTCGTGCGGAGCATTTCCCCAGCTTTCACAGAAAGCCTTTGGGAATTGCAGCACGCATGCACGGTCCCCTTCCCGCCCAAGGGTGCCATCTTGCACAGTCTGATGACATAGCTAAAAGACAGCAAAAAAAGTAGCAAAAATAAATCATATGACTGCAACTCCAAGGGGAGGAGGGAGGGTTGTGAGGACTGATTCCTGCTGCTCCTGGAGAACACCTGTTACAGGTGAGTAACTACTCTTTCTCTAGGACCAAGCAGGAAGTCAGTCCTCACATATGGGACTCCCCAGCTTAAGGCTACCGGAGACCCCAAGCGGAAAAATTAGCTCCCTCTAGCTCGTCAGCACAGAAGGAAGGAATCTTCTCTGAGAACGTCCCCGACCGGTAGCCCAACACCAGGGCCGGAGGGTAGGAGTTGCCTAAACCCCAAAGAGATTATGGAGTACTGCCTGTCCGAAAGCACTGTCCCTGCGGGACTCCCTCTCAAGGCAGTAATGGGCCGCAAAAGTCTGGCTTGAAGACCAAGTAGCGGCCCGGCAGATGTCTGCCAACGGAACAGAGCGGAGATGAGCCACTGACGCAGCCTTCGCCCTGACACGATGAGCCATGACTTGACCCTCCAACGAGAGGCCGGCTGCCCCATAAGCCCAGGCGATACAGTCAGCAACCCATATGGACAACGTACGCTTTGTTTTTTTGGTTTTTTTTTGTTTTTTGGTTCTGGTTGTATTAAGTATTTATTTAGGTGCTTTGATTAACAATTAACTTTTAGGTCTCATGTAGTACTAATGATTTTTGTATATGTTTATATTTATGATTGTTTTTATGATTTATGTAGCCTGCCCCTGAAGAAGGCAACGAAACACGGTCTGTGTCGGGCCATAGGCTTTTTAGATCAATAAAGTAAGTCCTTCAACTGCTGTCCACGTCAAATACTGGGTTTGGGCAACGTACGCTTGGAGACAGGGAGCCCCAACTTATTGGGGTCAAAAGAAACGAAAAGCTGAACAGCCTTCCGATGCTCCCGCGTACGGTCAAGGTAGAAGGATAACGCCCTCCTACAGTCCAGGATATGCAAGACCATCTCAGTCCGGTTGGCATGCGGTCTGGGAAAGAAAGTCGGAAGAACCACCTCCTGATTGAGGTGAAAAGGTGAAACAACTTTAGGAAGAAACTTAGGGTGAATCCGTAAGACTACCCTATTCCTGTAGAACCTAGGGTAAGGAGGATCAGACACTAGTGCCTGCAGTTCACTCACTCGCCTAGCAGAGGTGAGAGCTACCAGAAATAAAGTTTTCCAGGAGAGAAAACGGAGCGGGCAGGTAGCCATAGGTTCAAAAGGCAGACAAGTAAGCCGCTGTAAGACCACATTCAGATCCCACTCAGAGGCCGGTGGACGTAAAGGAGGCTTAAGCAGAAGAAGGCCTCTGAGGAAACGAGCCACCAAAGGGTGGTTAGAGAGAGGCCTGCCGTCAACCGGCGAGTGGTGCGCTGAGAGAGCACTAAGGTGAACTCTGACAGAGTTAGACTTAAGGCCGAGATTGGAGAGGTAGAGCAAATATTGCAATACTACCGCCACCAAGCAGGAGAAGGGATTCTCACTGTGCTGAGCACACCAAGCGGAGAATCTACGCCATTTAAGAGCGTAGGATTTCCTGGTTGATGGACGCCGAGAGGCCAAGACTACATCTTCCACCTCTCGAGGCAGTAGTAGGGGTGCGAGGACTACCCTTTCAGCAGCCAGGCCATCAGATGAAGGGACTGGAGATTGGGGTGCAAGAGAGTCCCCTGATCCTGTGACAGGAGATCGTGTTGAAACCCCAGAGTAAGAGGTGTGTCCACCGCCAACTGTAGCAGAAGCGGAAACCACGGTTGCCTCAGCCACCTGGGGGCTATGAGAATCAATGAAGCCCCGTCCTTGAGGACTTTGAACAGCGTTCTGGACACTAGTGGTGTGAGAGAAAACGCATACAGTAGGCCTGTGGACCACGAGATCAGAAACGCATCCGCCGCTACTCTGAGAGGATGCGGTTGTCTGGAGCAAAATCTCGGGAGTTGCCTGTTCAAAGGACTGGCAAAAAGATCCATGGTGGGGAGCCCCCACTTGAGAAAGACCTGCTGAACCACCAAGGGGTTCAATCTCCATTCGTGTGGTTGCAGGATCCGGCTCAGCCTGTCCGCCAGGCAATTTTCTTGACCTGGGAGGTAGACAGCCTTGAGAAGGATTCCGTGATTGACAGCCCAAGAGCACAGTCGTTGAGCCTCCTGACAAAGAAGGAAGGAGCCTATGCCTCCTTGCTTGTTCACATAGAACATGGCAACTTGATTGTCCGTCTGGACCAGTACAGACTGGTGAGCGGCGAGGTGGGAGAAGGCTCTCGCCCGTAGCTCCAGGAAGTTGATCTGCTGAGCAGCCTCCCAAGGGGTCCAGAGACCCTGAGTACATGCCCCTTGGCAATGTGCTCCCCAACCAAGAAGAGAGGCATCGGTTGTCAGCACCTGAGTATGCGGAGGGGATTGGAAAACCACTCCGAGTACCAGATTTGGAAGATGAAGCCACCATTGCAGAGAGGAGATCAGGAGGTCGGAAATCCTCATTGAGTCTGCTAGGCCCCCAGTGGCTTGATGCCACTGAGTGTGAAGGCTCCACTTAGCAGGACGCATGTGCAGGCGGGCATTGGGGGTGACATGAACAGTGGAAGCCATATGGCCGAGTAGTCTCAGGAATTGCCTGGCAGAGACCAGGGAATTGCTGCGAAACTGGCTGGCCAGATCCATTAGCCTGTGGGCCCTGTCCAGAGGCAGAAAAGCCTTTGCTTGAAGAGTGTCTAGTCTGGCCCCTATGAACTCTAAGTTCTGGGACGAAAGCAAAGTGGACTTTGCGAAGTTTATGACAAATCCCAAGTGCTGAAGCAGACCCACAGTGCGTAGGGTGGCCTGGTTGGCCTCCTGGAAAGATTGGCCCCTTATGAGCCAGTCGTCCAGGTACGGAGCGGATGAGAGGCCAAAGGGAAGCACTCTGTACTGATAGTGGTTTCCTCCCACAACAAACCTGAGATATTGTCTGTGGTCTGGATGGATAAGGATGTGTGTATACGCATCCTTTAGATCCAAGAAGCATAGCCAGTCTCCCTGCTGGAGGTAGGGCAGCAGGATTCCAAGGGTAAGCATCTTGAACTTTTCCCTCTGCAGGAACCTGTTGAGGTTTCGCAAGTCTAAGATGGGTCTGAGGCCTCCTGTTCTTTTTGGTACCAGAAAGTACCTGGAATAAAAGCCGTGACCTCTCAGGTGGTGGGGCACCGGTTCCACAGCCTGGTCCTTTAGCAGACTTGCTAACTCCTGAAGGAGTAGGTCCCTGTGCAGAGGGAGTCTTGGAGGCTCCCCTGGAAAATAGGAGGGAGGTACCTGGTGAAAATGGAGAAGATAGCCCTTTTGGACTATATTTATTTATTTGTTTACATTCTCTTATATACCGCGCTATTCTGCATCAGTGCGGTTTACATTGAACAAACTGAAATTACATTGAACAGGGCATTATAACTTGGAGATAACTATTTACAGGGAACATGGGCTATGGAGGGTTAAGTGGTTTGCCCAAGACCACAAGGAGCACCTGTGGGACTAGAAACCCCAGTCCTTCCAGCCCAAGGCTGCTGTCCTCTAGTGGGATTTGAACCACTGACCTTCCGGCCTGAAGTACCTTGCCCCAACCACTAGGCCACTCCTCCACTCACATATGAAGAACCCAGGTATCTGATGTGACGGCTGACCACCGGCTCGGCCTCCGGGGTCGACTTGGATGTCGAGGTCCCGGTGGTCGGGGCACATGCACCGGTGAGACCGGCGATCAATGCCCGCTGCTGTTCCATGAAGGCAGCGAAGCTGCTCTCCAAGGCCGTCAACCTGAGTCCGAGCTCAGGATACCCAGCACCCCCCGACTCGGGCCCCGACGGCTCCCTCGGAAGAGAGTCAACGAGGACAACAACACTTACGTGTCCAGGAGACTCCATCTCGACACGAGGATGCTTCGCAGGCCTCTCCGACTCCGAAGACCCGGGACGGCTATCGGGGCTATGCGACCTGGCCCTTGAGGAACCAGGAGCGTCCACCGATGCCGCCCTCGCGGGTTTCTTCTTCCTGCGATGTTCCCGCGAAGGAGACCCCCGCTCAGAGGAACCCCGACGCTGCTCGGGGCCGTAGTCCCGAGACGTCGAGGCCTCTGACGAGGTCCGGGCCCGGCCGGACGCGGAGTCAGAAAAAATTCTATCCCTCTGGTGCTGCCGACTCCTCAAGGCCTTCGAGGACATTTTGCCACACGGACCACAGATCATCGGGTCATGATCGGGTCTGAGGCAACGGAGGCAGCAGTCATGTGTGTCGGTAAGAGACATAAGTTTCTTACACCGATCACATTTCTTAAACCCGCTGGCAGCCATCGAGGGAAAAAGGGCCCCTGCTAGGTCAAAAGAACGGTCTGCCAGAGAAAAAAGAAAAAAGGCGCGAACGCCAGTCACAAAGGACAAAAAATGAAAAAAGAGAGAAAGGACTCGATACCGGCATATCGGTCCGAGCGGGAAAAGGATCCGGCGTCGAACCGGAGAAAAAATAGAAAAATAGAGAAAATCAACTTTTTCCTCGGGGAAAAACGAACTACGTCCGTCGTGCTCCGCGGAAAAAAGAAGACTGAGCAAGATGGCACCCTTGGGCGGGAAGGGGACCGCACATGCGCGCTGCAATTCCCAAAGGCTTTCTGTGAAAGCTGGGGAAATGCTCCGCACGAGGGCTCCGTCGGCGCCGACGTCACCCATATGTGAGGACTGACTTCCTGCTTGGTCCTGGAGAACTGGCAGTATTATTTCTTCCAACATGGATTAGCAACATTGGGTAATAGTCAGTGGGCTTGATGAGCCTCGGCAAACTCTCCATAACATCTCAGATTTTGGCACCAGGCAGACAGCATACCTCTCTGGACATCAAGTCTGGTTGGCAGATGGATGCCTCAGTAGCCCTCAGAAGAGAGTCTCCAACCACCACTACCCTTCGCTTTCTTGTGGTCACTGATTCTGCAACTTTGGGGTACTTGAGCTCTGGTTCATCCCTTTCCAGGGATGCTTTCACCTCCTCCACTTCCAGGGCTGCATAATGGTTCTTCAATTCAAGGGCTGGAGAAGTTGGATTGGTGATTCTGCAGGCCCTGGTGACTTGTGTCCAACCATCAATATTCTGTTGGCACCCATCTTCTCCTCTGCTGGAGAGCTTGGTTGCTGCAAGAAGCATCTCATCAATGTACTTCTCACTGTCTTGAATGCTCCTCAGCCTCACCACCTCCTCTCTGAGTTCCTCCACTTGTTTCCTCAGAGCTTCAGCATGCAGACACCCTGCACATGGAACCGGCCCTTCAACTGGCATTAGGACCTCTGTCTGGACAGAGGCAGAAGCTGTAACGGGGGCAACAGCTTTAGCGATACGATTTTTCCCAGCCATTGTTCTGTTCGTGGCGCTTAGGTATCTGTTAAAGCCAAAGAGAGAGATCTACCAAGTACCAGCCGGTTTCCCAGTTGTCCTTTCAGAGAAAAAGCAGTTAAATCTCTTTAATTATATTCAAAATGTGCTGCTTCAAGTCTCTGTGCTTTGTTAAATAGGGAGGTGCCCTATAAAGCAACACTGCTCACTAGGGGTGGGTGTCGGGGTGGGTAGAGAGGGAACTAACTCCTGATTAGGTGTCAGCAGTTCCCAAAAGCTAAGAAGGTTACTAGCATTAAACAACCTACTCTGCTCAAGGAAATTTCTACTAAAGCACCAAAAAGAAAGTAACTTTGCTTTAAAAATATACAAAAACCCTTTTAAGAGCTCCCAGTCGGAGAGCTAGCAATTTAATAAAAATAAACCCTCAAATCCTTACCGTTGTTTGACCTGTAGAGTCCCTGTTGTTGTCATCTTTGGCAAAATAGCATAGTCTTCCTGGAATGGTTAAGGGTTCTGGACCTTTTCGGGGCAGTATGACTAAGTAGGTAGAAGTCAAAGACCCTGAGGGGGCTGGGTCTGTTGGGTCGGTTGAGATCTTTGAGCTTGCGGCTTCTTTGCTGTCTATTCTGTTGTTGCCCCTTCTGGGGAACATGAAGCGGACAGTGGCTTTGATGGGTGTAAGAGGGGTAAAGCTTCTTTTTCTTACTGAAAAAGGGTTTTTTGAATGTTTTCTTCTTTGCTGAGTTGGCTGTAGACTTTGATAGTCTATTCAAGGTAGTATTTTCAGATTCAAGCTGATTAGCCTTGTCCTGCCAGTCCCTGCCAAAGAGATTTTCTCCTGTACAAGGAATGTTTCCCAGCTTTTCATGCACCCACTGTTCTAAGCAATACAACGTGCTCCTATGGATATAGCAGAGGTTCTGCTAATACATTCAAAACAATCAAAGGTAGCACGGTTCATGAATTTAGAGACATTCTGGGTGTGCTTGACCAGAATAAGGTAGTCTGCTCTTTTTTTCCTCTGAGACACAAGGGCTAATGAGCTCTAAATCTTTTGAGACTTCTTCCAGGAACATTCCCATATAGAGAATGTAGGAACTGATCCTGAATGATAGCATGGAGGATTGAAAGTATCGATGCCCAAAGGCATCGAGTGTCCTGGATTCCCGGCCTGGAGAATTAGAAGAATGTATTTTAGCACTCTTTATTCTTCGCATGGCCAATTCCACTATCATTGAATGGTGTGGTAACTGAGTTTTTTGAAAACCAGGACAACTTGGCACTCGGTACATAGTGTCAAGGTGTCGGGAATGTGAAGATATCGTTAAAGGAGTTTCCCACATTCTCAACATCAGATCATGTAAGATCTTATGAATGGGAAGCATAGCTGCCTCCTTGGGAGCCATAGGGTATTGTAGAATTCTTAATTCTTCTGCCCTAGGTTTCTTTTCTGGAATCACAGTGATTGCAAGACCCTTTGCTAAATCACGTATGAAATCCTGGAAGGACATATCTTCTGGAAGAGACAGCGTTGAGGAGAAGGCGTTGAATCCTCTAGTAGGTTCGCTCTGGTACCGGTAGAATCGTCAGAGTCATCGGAATCGGAAGACTCAAGGGCACTCTGTACCGGGTGCTCCCATAACGCTTGGTATCGGTACCACTCGAAGCCGATACCTAAATGTCTCGGGTCCTGATCCCCGATACTCAAGATAGACTCAAGGCTCGGCATGGGGGGAAGCAGTCCTGTCGAAGCAGGTACTGTCGGTACCGATACCTGTTGAACCGTCTGTAGCAGTCTTAGTGGTACCGAAGCTGCTAAGAGGGACGCTAGACTGCGTTCAATAGCGAGGATTCTTTTATCCATTGCTCCTGCCGATGCCTGGGTGTCGATACCGGTGGAAGCGGCTACGACCCCAGAACATGGCACCAGTAGTTCTGAAGAGGTGGAAGCCTCTGGAACATCCTGGAGTCCCGTTCTGTTTTGCCGGTGAACAATCCTCGAGGGCAACGCCAATGGCATCTCGATACTTTGAAGAAGATTTACCCTTCGAGGACCGGCTAGTCTTAGAAAACTTAAGTTTAGTTACCTGAGATCCATGGGAGGAAGATAAAGCCCTGGAAGACGTCGATGCAAGTGACATCGTATCCGCGGCAAAAAGGGTACCGAGTTTTGCAGCTCTATTCTGCAGGCCCCTTTTGGTTATCCTCGTGCAGAGGAGACACTCCATTGGACAATGTTCAGAACCTAAACATTTTAGACACCAATCATGGGCGTCGGTGATGGAAATGGTACTGCCACACTTTGAGCATTTTTTGAAACCACTAGCTGGTTTCTCCATGCCTGAAGAAAAGTGGGCCTAGTGCCCAAAATGCTGCCTAGCACCAGAAACAGGGGAAAGACCCCTGAAGAAAATACAAAATTTTTTTTTGAAAAGAAAGAAGAAGACTGGCGGTACCGATAGGCGTTGAATGAAGGCAGACGGGACCACAAAAAAACGAAGAATAAAAGGAAATTTTCTGCAGTGACAGGGTACACATCCTGTCGGCTCCGAGGAAAACGAAGAACTGAAGTGAGAGAGGTACAGAGGCGGGAAGGCAGCACGCATGCGCTGTGGGATGCTCCCAATCCTATTGGACGCTGGGGAGCGTTCCCGCACGGGCTCTGTTGCTACCAATGATACCCATATGTGAAGACTACATTCCTGCTTGTTCCTGGAGATACTTATATACTGATCATACATTGCATGCACTCTTAAAGTCCAGTACCATCCATTTCTTACCTGCAAGAGTAGGTAGGTGTGTGGCTGCGCTGCTACGCAGCCATATTAGACACCAATTGGTACCAAAGCAGAATCTTTTTAGGGATTTAGAGGACCTCCTCGAGGTATATACTGTCACACACGACTGCCTGCAGCAAGTAGGAGAAGATGTCAGACCCATGTTAGGGATAGTGCCACATTCAGATGTGCCTCAAGAGGCTGAATGTTGGTTCACAGGTGGATCCCAGAGAGAAGGCAGAGCAGGTTTTGCCATCTGTAGAGTAACCCCACAGGGAGCAGTTACTTCCACAGCATAGAATGAGATGCCCCTAGGAAATAGCGCGCAGGGCGCAGAAATTGCAGCACTAGCACAAGTCCTGAGAGAAAATGAAAAACAAATAACTAGTAATTTACACTGATTCTCAGTTTGTAAGTAGCTCAGTACACATATATAGTACCATCTGAGCCAAGAGGGGATATTTGTCAGCTAAAGACCAGCATCTCCAACAAACTGAGATCCTAATGGAAATTTTTGAAATGCTCAGAGAAAGAGCAGAGCAGGGCTATTTGACAGCATGTGAGTGGGTTGCAGCACATCAGGAAGTTAAGATATGGGAGCAGTATGGAAACTCAATAGCTGACAGCCTAACACAAGAAACCACTTGCCCTGAAGTCCCCGAGACTATGGTAGTACCCGTCAGCAGAGTAGCCAACAAGACTTTTACAAACTTGAAGATTTACAGGAAAATGTGTTACAGAACAAAATTTTAGCGATGGGCATTAACCTTTAAAAAGGAGATAGAGCAGCTTTTAAACTAGATAATAGGGGAAAGCCGACAGTCGCCCAAGAGCGGATGGTTCAGAAGAATGTATCCTTGAAGGATACTGACAAAAGCAGAGAGGTTCCAAAAAAGAGTAAAGTAGCCCAAATACCCTCGAGTATGGAGCAGAAAGAGCTTAAAGATCCCAAATTACCCATGTCTACCAATAGCCAAATAAATATGAATAAAATACAGTCTTTAAAAAGCTTGTATGCAAATGCTAGAAGTCTAAAAAATAAGATGGGAGAGTTAGAATATATAGCACTAAATGAGAGGTTAGAGATGATTGGAATATCAGAGACATGGTGGAAGGAGGACAGCCAGTGGGACACTGTGATACCTGGGTACAAACTATATCATAATGATAGAGCTGATCAAATTGGTGGGAGGGGGGGGGGGGGTTGCGCTCTATGTTAGAGAGGGCATTGAGTCAGATAGGATTAAAGTTTTGCAGGAAACAAAATTTGCTGTACAATCTCTATGGATTGAAATTCCATGTAAAAAGGGGAAGGCGATGGCAGTGGGGGTGTACTATCGACTGCCTGGCCAGAATGAACAAATGGATGATGAAATGCTCAAAGAAATCAAGGAAGCTAACAAAAGTTACAGCGCAGTAATAATAATGGGTGATTTCAATTACCCCGGTATCGACTGGGTCAGTGTCACGGCAGGACATGCTAGGGAGATAAAGTTCCTAGATGAAATAAATGACTGCTTCTTGGAGCAGTTGGTTCATGAACCGACCAGAGGGGAAACCATATTAGACCTAGTCCTTAGTGGAACACCAGATCTAGTGCAAGAGATAAGGGTGTTGGGGCCACTTGGCAATAGTGATCATAGCATGATTGCCTTTGATTTAATTAGTGGAGGAGGGATAGTAAGGAAATCCACAGCACTACCTTTTAACTTTCGAAAGGGAGACTATGATATAATGAGGAAAATAGTTAAGAAAAAACTAAAAGGAGCAGTTGCAAAGGTTAAAGACTTGTCGCCCCCACCTGGCCGGGCAGATAACCTGGTACCAGGAGGGGTCGCCTTTTTACCTTTCAATAAGTTCTCCCTCAAAATGGCTGCCAGGAGGGCTGCTGGGAGTTGTAGTCTTATTTACTTAGGCAAAGGAGTTGTAGTCAAGTGGTTAGGCGCAAAACAGAGAAAATTTATTTGTTTGTAATCAGGGATTCCATCATACACAGGATATAAGTGGAAGACAAAAATACAGGATTTTTACTCCAACGCAAAAGCTTTAACTTTTCAAAAGAACAGTCACAACGTTGCCTGTGTTTAGTAAATGCAGCTTATTCCAAAAACTTAAGTTTCACAAAAACTTCTCTTTTATAGGAACCTTATTTCTTGAAGCAAAACAGCTCTTAGAATGTCCTCTGATTATTCCTTTCAGCTTTCGGCTTCACAATATCATTTGAATATAACATTCAGCTGTTTTCCTTCTGCTGTGCCTTTCACACAAGTCAAGATTCTCTTATAGCATTCACACTTTAAAAGGCTCTATTGTTTAGCATTCTTCCAAGCTAGAGGCTTGGCAATAAGCACACTGCATTTCACATGAGTTATCTTCCATGTCTCCTATTTCCATTTCTTCAACACTGTCCCTTTCACACTTATCCAAGGGTACCTGTAGGGAGAGCTGACTATTTTCTTTCTGGATCAAATCATTCAGCTTTTTGAGAAGGACTTGCTTCTGCCCTAACTCTTCTGCAAGGTGAGCCAAGTGATAGTCAGTTAAATCTTCTCTCTTTATTCTGGGGTTTAGCTGGCAACTAGAATTAGCTTTTATCTCAGATGCTAATTCTCCTAAGCCTTTTATAGAGATGAACTGAGGAGGACACACTTGCCTTAAATCAGGAGTATTCAGCAATTCTCTTTGTCCTGTATGCAAGTCATGCTGTCTTCCGTCTGCAGAGAATTCCCTTGATTGAAACAGCCTTCCTTTCAGCTGGGACTGCCTTGGAACTTTCCCAATCAGTTTCCCCTGTTCTCTTGGAAGCTTAAACTCAGCAGCCTTTCTATCTCTCAAGGTTCCTTGCTGGCTTTCTCCCTGGCTGTAACACTTCTTAGAGCTGCCTTCTCTTAAAGGTTCAACAATACCTTCTTCAGCTCCACCTTTCCTTATTCTCTCAGGCGTTCTCTCCTCCCTTTTGGCTGTACTTGGCACGCTTCTGCCTGCTCCTGGGCTCTCTGTGCTTGTACTCATTCTCCTCCCTGAGTTTCTAAAAGTCAGCTTTTTAAACTGCTCTTCTTCCTGTGCCACGCCTTGCTCCCAGCACATGTGAGCAGAGTCAGGCTTCTCTCTACCCCTGACGTGCTGCTGTGGGCGGGGCTTAAGGGTGACTACGTTGTGAGTCAGAGACTCCTGGTTACCGGGGAAACCCTGGATGCTTTCAGATTTAAAGGTGCAGGGCTCATTTCCCTGTGTATCCATAGGCTCAGTAGTGCTTTCCTCACCACACATTCCCCTTCTTAAGATATTACGGGCTGGGGTTTCCATAAAATCACAGCACGTAATTCTCCTATAGGAATCTTTATTGTCTTGTCCTATTTGCCTACCTTGGGTACTAGTGATTACCTGCGCTAGTGCCATTCGTTCGTGCCAGGGCCTGAGCAAGTTTACATGGAACAACTGCTTGCGCCCTCGCCTGGTCTGTACTAAATAGGTCACAGGGCCCACTTGCTTAACCACACGGAAGGGACCCTTCCATTGGCTTTCAAATTTTGGAGCAGTTCCTGCCCCCATAACTAGGACCTTTTCTCCCAGCGCTAGCTGGCGCGGTTTTGTATTACGGTCGTAATACGATTTTTGACGTTGTTGGCTTTCCCTTAAATTACTTTCTGCCAACTGTGAGGCTCGCGTTAAGCGTCCTCGCAAATCCCTAAGAAACTGGGGGACCTCTGTTTCCTGCACTCCCGGCTCCACCCATTGCTCCCTCAGGATGTCTAGTATGCCCCTGGGGCTCCTACCATACATAAGCTCGTACGGGGAAGTTCCTAGCGATGCCTGAGTCCTCTCCCGACAGGCATATAGGGCGAAGGGAAGCATCGTGTCCCATTCGGCCATCTTTCCTTCCAACCCCCTCCTTAACAAGCTCTTTATGGTCTGATTGGTCCTCTCGACTAACCCATTCGTCTGAGGGTGATAAGCCGCAGTTCTAATATGTTTGATGCCGAAGGCATCCCAAATTTGAGCTAAATATCGCAACATAAAATTGCTGCCGCGATCTGACAGCACCTCCCTGGGGAATCCAACCTCGCAAAACAATTTTATTAATTCGGCTGCCACTGTGCGAGCCAAAATGTTACGGACGGGGACCGCCCAGGGGAACCTGGTGGCGTGATCCACCATCACCAAGAGGTATTGGAAACCCCGTGGCGTCTTTATCAGGGGACCCACAATATCAATAGCTATCCGGTGTATCGGGACAGGGACCACAGGTACAGGAATCAGGGGAACCTCCATGGGCCTAATTGCAGTGACCTTCTGGCAGGCCGGACAGGCCTCACAGAACCTGGTCGCTTCTCTATAGACTCCGGGCCAATAGAACCGGGCCAAAACCTGATCTAAAGTACCCTGAATGCCTTTGTGTGCCCCAACAGGATGATCGTGGGCTAACCGTAGGACTAAAGTCCTAAAGGTATTCGGGACTACCAATTGCTTCCGAGTATCCCCTGTAAAGGGATCTCGGCTTTCCCGATATAGAATCCCTTGGTCTATTTGAAATCTGGGCAACATCTCCCGTCCCTCTCTCGCAAACTTAAAAGCGTGGACAAGAGTAAGATCTGCCTCTTGTTCTTTTGCAAAAGAAGGGAATTTTGCCATTAGTTCCTCCGGAACCCAAGGTAAATCTATACCTGTTCGGATCTCGTCCCTATTTTGAGACCGCACTCGCCTCTCATGGCGCTTCTCCCTCTTTGATTTTTTCACTTTGTCCTGAGGGACGGTTATCAAATCTTCATGAGAGGGCAGAACCTCTGCCTCCCCCTCTATGGATTCCTCCCCTAGGGCATGTTGGGCTTGGGACTGGGCTCGCGTAGAAACCAACCCTTTCTTAACCCCCAACCCTTGTTGCACACCTCGTTGAAATTGGGGCCAGTCCCTCCCGAGCACTACCTCTTGTGGTAATCGGGGAACAATAGCAACAGGGACCTCCCTTTCAATGCCTAATCCTTTTATCCGGACATAGTAAACCGGATAAGTAGACGCCGTTCCGTGAACACATCGAATGTTTACGGTGCCCGTAGGTGTCTGAGGTGTCTTTAAACCTGGGGCTGTTAACCTTCGCCATAAGCGTTTTGAAAGCATAGATTGATCCGATCCCGAATCAAGCAGTGCTTTAACCGGAAGGCCTTGTACCGTAACATCTAGTAAAAAGCCTTCTCCAACCTTACTAGGTTCACTTAACACTAAGGCTGTCTTCATTTTACAATCCCGTATTAAATGTTGTTCGCTACCACACTGATAACATGCACGCTTCACTTGCATCCTTCTACTGGTGGGAACACAAACATTCTTCACATTTTTCCTATCACCATCCAACCTAGCTATAGACATCTTAGCACAGGCTACAGACTTATCCTTAGCTAAGGCATCAGCTTCTAGGAATCGCTCTGACATTATTATAGCCTCTTGTGTGTTTTTACAGCCTTGCAACATAAGAAAATTTTGCATTCTTTCCGGTACCGCTGCAAAATATTGCTCTAGAACAAGCTCATCAATCAGCGTCTCTACTGATTTATGCTCTGGCTTAGCCACTTAACTACCAGCGTTTTTAACCGATGATAGAGCGCTCGTGGTGTCTCATCCACACGTAATTTAGCATTTCTTAGCTGGCGGCGATAGACTATAGGTGTTAGGCCTAGCCTATCTTTTATAGCCTTTTTGACCTCCAAATAGTCATTGGCCAAAGTAGCGGGAATGGTTTGGTAGGCGGCCAACGCTTCACCAGTTAGCGAGACAGCCAACCTCACCGCCCACTGTTCTTGTGGCCACTTGGCTATTTGTGCCACCTTTTCAAATGCGTCTAAGAAAATATCTGCACCTTCCCCATCCTTTAGCTGTCCAAAGCTAAGGGCCTCTCTGGACCCGAGTCCAAAGGTATGGGCTAATCCCAGTCCTGAGAAACCCGTGGCAACCGGATCAGGCTCTGGTGGTTTCTTACTCTCCTTCAGCCAGGCCTCCATTAGGTCTACCAACAGTTTCTGTTGGGCTTGCAGTTGAAGGGCCGCTTGCTCCTGAAGCTCCAATGCCAGCTCTTTCTGCCGATTGAATTGCGCTGCCATCCACGCAAGGATCTCCTTTGTCTCCATCGTCATTGTCTTCCTGTAGGACGAGAAAAAAGAAAACACAGACCACCCAAGTGTGGCACCCAACACTAGGTGTGTTCTCCCTCTACCTGCTACCACCGCCCCCACCCAGTACCGGTATCCTTATTTTCCCTTAGTTAAATACCGTGTACCTGGTACTGGTGGTGCGTCTCGCTCAGCAACAAGGTAGGGTCTCGGCAGGACCTTGGACTTTCCGGTTTGCAGGAGCTCTGGACTCTTCGTCTCAGCCGCTTGGCACACTCACCGACGTCCTCCCGTCGAGTTCTGGAACCAGTTGTATACTTGTCTTCTTCTGCGCAGTCGTATTCCACTCTCTATCCGAAGAACTACGCCACTCTGTCGCCCCCACCTGGCCGGGCAGATAACCTGGTACCAGGAGGGGTCGCCTTTTTACCTTTCAATAAGTTCTCCCTCAAAATGGCCGCCAGGAGGGCTGCTGGGAGTTGTAGTCTTATTTACTTAGGCAAAGGAGTTGTAGTCAAGTGGTTAGGCGCAAAACAGAGAAAATGTATTTGTTTGTAATCAGGGATTCCATCATACACAGGATATAAGTGGAAAACAAAAATACAGGATTTTTACTCCAACGCAAAAGCTTTAACTTTTCAAAAGAACAGTCACAACGTTGCTTGTGTTTAGTAAATGCAGCTTATTCCAAAAACTTAAGTTTCACAAAAACTTCTCTTTTATAGGAACCTTATTTCTTGAAGCAAAACAGCTCTTAGAATGTCCTCTGATTATTCCTTTCAGCTTTCGGCTTCACAATATCATTTGAATATAACATTCAGCTGTTTTCCTTCTGCTGTGCCTTTCACACAAGTCAAGATTCTCTTATAGCATTCACACTTTAAAAGGCTCTATAGTTTAGCATTCTTCCAAGCTAGAGGCTTGGCAATAAGCACACTGCATTTCACATGAGTTATCTTCCATGTCTCCTATTTCCATTTCTTCAACACTGTCCCTTTCACACTTATCCAAGGGTACCTGTAGGGAGAGCTGACTATTTTCTTTCTGGATCAAATCATTCAGCTTTTTGAGAAGGACTTGCTTCTGCCCTAACTCTTCTGCAAGGTGAGCCAAGTGATAGTCAGTTAAATCTTCTCTCTTTATTCTGGGGTTTAGCTGGCAACTAGAATTAGCTTTTATCTCAGATGCTAATTCTCCTAAGCCTTTTATAGAGATGAACTGAGGAGGACACACTTGCCTTAAATCAGGAGTATTCAGCAATTCTCTTTGTCCTGTATGCAAGTCATGCTGTCTTCCGTCTGCAGAGAATTCCCTTGATTGAAACAGCCTTCCTTTCAGCTGGGACTGCCTTGGAACTTTCCCAATCAGTTTCCCCTGTTCTCTTGGAAGCTTAAACTCAGCAGCCTTTCTATCTCTCAAGGTTCCTTGCTGGCTTTCTCCCTGGCTGTAACACTTCTTAGAGCTGCCTTCTCTTAAAGGTTCAACAATACCTTCTTCAGCTCCACCTTTCCATATTCTCTCAGGCGTTCTCTCCTCCCTTTTGGCTGTACTTGGCACGCTTCTGCCTGCTCCTGGGCTCTCTGTGCTTGTACTCGTTCTCCTCCCTGAGTTTCTAAAAGTCAGCTTTTTAAACTGCTCTTCTTCCTGTGCCACGCCTTGCTCCCAGCACATGTGAGCAGAGTCAGGCTTCTCTCTACCCCTGACGTGCTGCTGTGGGCGGGGCTTAAGGGTGACTACGTTGTGAGTCAGAGACTCCTGGTTACCGGGGAAAACCTGGATGCTTTCAGATTTAAAGGTGCAGGGCTCATTTCCCTGTGTATCCATAGGCTCAGTAGTGCTTTCCTCACCACACACTTACATCAATCTTGGGTGTTGTTGAAAAATACTATCTTGGAAGCCCAGACCAGCTGTATTCCACGCTTTAAGAAAAGTGGAAGGAAATCCAAAAAACTGCCAGCATGGTTTAAAGGTGAGGTCAGAGAGGCTGTTGTTGCCAAAAAAGCATCTTTCAGGAAATGGAAAAAAGAGCCAAACAACGAAACCTGGAAACAGCACAAGCACTGGCAAGTCAAATGCAAGGCAATCATAAGGCAGGCAAAGGGAAAATCTGAGAAGAAGCTTGCTGCGGAAGCAAATACGTGAAATAAAGACTTTTTCAAGTACATTCATAGCAAAAAACCTATGAGAGAGTCAGTTGGTCCATTAGATGATAGAGGGGTTAAAGGGGCACTAAGAGGCAACAAGGCGATAGCGGAGAGACTGAATGAATTCTTTGCTTCGGTCTTTACTGAGGAAAATATAGGGATGTTACCCATGACTGAAGTGGTATTTAAAGGTATGGAAGAATTGAAGGAAATATTGATACATCAGGAAGATGTATTACAACTATTATATAAACTGAAGAGTAGCAAATCACCTGGGCCGGATGGTATACATCCAAGGGTGTTGAAAGAACTGAAATATGAGATTGCAGACCTGCTATTAGTAATCTATGAACTATCATTAAAATCATCCCTAATACCTGAAGATTGGAGGATCGACAATGTAACACCAATTTTTACAAAGGGTTCCAGGGGTGATCCAGGAAACTACAGACCGGTGAGCCTTACGTCAGTACCGGGAAAAATGGTAGAAACCATCATAAAAAATAAAATTACTCAGCATGTAGATAGTCACGGCCTAATGGGAGAGAGTCAACATGGCTTTAGACAAGGAAGATCTTGTTTTACTAATCTGTTATGTTTTTTTGAAAGTGTGAATAAACAGGTGGACAAAGGTGAGTCGGTTGATAAAGTGCATCTGGACTTTCAGAAAGCCTTTGACAAGGTCCCTCATCAGAGACTTTTGGCAAAACTAAAGAGTCATCGGATAGGAGGCAGTGTACTACTGTGGATCAAGAACTGGTTAAAAGATAGAAAGCAGAGGGATGGGCTAAATGGCCAATTTTCCCAATGGAGAAAGGTGAAAGAACAGTTACTCACCTGTAACAGGTGTTCTCCAGGAGCAGCAGGAATCAGTCCTCACATATGGGTGATGTCGGAGCTGACGGAGCCCTCGTGCGGAGCATTTCCCCAGCTTTCAAAGAAAGCCTTTGGGAATTGCATCGCGCATGCGCGGTCCCCTTCCCGCCCAAGGGTGCCATCTTGCTCAGTCTGATAACATAGCTATAAGACAGCAAAAAATTAGCAAAAACAAATCATATGACTGCAACTCCAAGGGGAGGAGGGAGGGTTGTGAGGACTGATTCCTGCTGCTCCTGGAGAACACCTGTTACAGGTGAGTAACTACTCTTTCTCCAGGACCAAGCAGGAAGTCAGTCCTCACATATGGGACTCCCCAGCTTAAGGCTACCGGAGACCTCAAGCCGAAAAAATGAGCTCCCTCAAGCTCGTCAGTATGTAAGGAAGGAATGTTCTCTGAGAACGCCCCCGACCGGTAGCCCAACACCAGGGCCGGAGGGTAGGAGTTGCCTAAACCCCAAAGAGATTATGGAGTACTTCCTGTCCGAAAGCACTGTCCCTGCGGGACTCCCTCTCAAGGCAGTAATGGGCCACAAAAGTCTGACTTGAAGACCAAGTAGCAGCCCGGCAGATGTCTGCCATCGGAACAGAGCGGAGATGAGCCACTGACGCAGCCTTCGCCCTGACACGATGAGCCGTGACTCGACCCTCCAATTCGAGGCCGGCTGCCCCATAAGCTCAGGCGATACAGTCAGCGACCCACATGGACAAAGTACGCTTGGAGACAGGGAGCCCCAACTTATTGGGGTCAAAAGAAACGAAGAGCTGAACAGCCCTCCGATGCTCCCGCGTACGGTCAAGGGTATGCAAGACCATCTCAGCCCGGTTGGCAGGTGGCCTGGGAAAGAAGGTCGGAAGAACCACCTCCTGATTGAGGTGAAAAGGTGAGACAACCTTAGGAAGAAACTTAGGGTGAGTCCGTAAGACTACCCTATTCCTATAGAACCTAGTGTAAGGAGGATCAGACACTAGTGCCTGACGTTCACTCACTCGCCTAGCAGAGGTAAGAGCTACCAGAAATAAGGTTTTCCAGGAGAGAAAACAGAGAGGGCAGGTAGCCATAGGTTCAAAAGGCGGACAAGTAATCCGCTGTAAGACCACATTCAGATCCCACTCAGGGGCCGGTGGACGCAAAGGAGGCTTAAGCAGAAGGAGGCCTCTGAGAAAACGAGCCACCAAAGGGTGGTTGGAAAGAGGCCTACCGTCCACCGGCGAGTGGTGCGCTGAGAGAGCACTAAGGTGAACTCTGACAGAGTTAGACTTAAGGCCCAGATTGGAGAGGTAAAGCAAATATTGCAATACTACCGCTTCCAAGCACGAGAAGGGATTCTCGCTGTGCTGAGCACACCATGCGGAGAATCTACGCCACTTAAGAGCGTAGGATTTCCTGGTGGACTGTCGCCTAGAGGCCAAGACCACATCTTCCACCTCTCGAGGCAGTAGTAGGGGAGCCAGGGCTACCCTTTCAGCAGCCAGGCCATCAGATGAAGGGACTGGAGGTGGGGGTGCAAGAGAGTTCCCTGATCCTGAGGCAGGAGATCGTGTTGAAACCCCAGAGGAAGAGGGGTATCCACCGCTAGCTGCAGCAGAAGCGGGGACCACGGTTGCCTCGGCCACCTGAGGGCTATCAGGATCAATGAAGCCCCGTCCTTGAGGACTTTGAACAGCGTTCTGGACACTAGTGGTGTGAGAGGAAACGCATACAGTAGGCCTGTGGACCACGAGATCAGAAACGCATCCGCTGCTACTCTGAGAGGATGTGGTTGTCTGGAGCAAAATCTCGGGAGTTGCCGGTTCAGAGGACTGGCGAAAAGCTCCATGGTGGGGAGGCCCCACCTGAGAAAGACCTGCTGAACCACCAACGGGTTCAACCTCCATTCATGTGCTTGCAGGATCCTGCTCAGTTTGTCTGTCAGGTAATTTTCTTGACCTGGGAGGTAGAAAGCCTTGAGAAGGATTCCGTGATTGACAGCCCAAGAGCACAGCCGTTGTGCCTCCTGACATAGAAGGAAGGAGCCTGTGCC
Source organism: Ichthyophis bannanicus (assembly GCA_033557465.1). NCBI lineage: Eukaryota > Metazoa > Chordata > Amphibia > Gymnophiona > Ichthyophiidae > Ichthyophis > Ichthyophis bannanicus. The sequence continues at coordinate 341,757,752 of CM066036.1, read as the reverse complement.
TCCTTGTTTGTTCACGTAGAACATGGCCCTCAGAGCTAGGCGTATCGCACGTAGCTCCAGGAAGTTTATCTGTTGAGTAGCTCCCAAGGGGTCCAGAGACCCTGAGTACATGTCCCTTGGCAATGTGCTCCCCAACCGAGAAGAGAAGCATCTGTCGTCAGCACTTGAGAATGTGGAGGGGATTGAAAAACCACTCCGAGTACCAGATTCGGAAGATGAAGCCACCATTGCAGAGAGGAGACTAGCAAGTCCGATATTTTGACTGAGTCCGCTAGGCTCCCCGTGGCCTGATGCCAGTGAGTGCAAAGGCTCCACTGAGCAGGCCGCATGTGCAGGCGGGCATTGGGGGTGACATGAACCGTGGAAGCCCTATGGCCAAGTAGTCTCAGGAATTGCCTGGCAGAGACCAGGGAATTGCTGCGAAACAGCCTGGCCAGATCCATCAGCCTGTGGGCTCTGTCCATAGGCATAAAAGCCTTTGCTTGAAGAGTGTTTAGTCTGGCTCCTATGAATTCTAAGTTCTGGGACGGGAGCAAAGTGGACTTTGCGAAGTTTATGACAAACCCCAAGTGCTGAAGCAGAGCCACAGTGCGAAGGGTGGCTTGATTGGTCTCCTGGGAAGATTGGCCCCTTATGAGCCAGTCGTCCAGGTACGGAAACACAAAAAGACCTTGAAGCCTCAGGTAGGCTGCCACCACTGCCAGGCACTTGGTGCCAGGCCTGGGAGCGGAGGACAGGCCAAAGGGTAGTACTCTGTACTGATAGTGGTTTCCCCCCACAACAAATCTGAGATATTGTCTGTGGTCTGGATGAATAAGGAAGTGAGTATACGCATCCTTTAGATCTAAGGAGCATAGCCAGTCTCCCTGCTGGAGGTAGGGCAGCAGGATTCCAAGGGTAAGCATCTTGAACTTTTCCCTCTCAGGAACTTGTTGAGGTTGCGCAAGTCTAGGATGGGTCTGAGGCCTCCTGTTCTTTTTGGTAACAGAAAGTACCTGGAATAAAAGCCGTGACCTCTCAGGTGGTGGGGCACCGATTCCACAGCCTGATCCTTTAGTAGATCTGTCAACTCCTGAAGGAGTAGATCCCTGTGCAGAGGGAGTCTTGGAGGCTCCCCTGGAAAATAGGAGGGAGGTACCTGGTGAAAATGGAGAAGATAGCCCTTTTGGACTATATGAAGAACCCAGGTATCTGATGTGATGGCTAACTACCTGTGGGCAAAGTGGGCCAGCCGGCCTCCTGTGCTGAGAGAAGCCAGCTGAGGAGAAGAGGCTATGCTTTCTGAGTCAAACCCCCCCATCCTGCTGAGCAGGGGCCGGTGTTGGTGGCTTGGGGGCCTTCTGCCTACGGGGCCCATGACCCTGCCCCTTGGCCTGCTGACCCTGTTGGGGAGCTGCAGAGGCCTGATAATGAGGGTATTGTTTATAGGCAGATGACTTCCTCGGGTAAAAGGTCTTTTTTCCCGAGCCCTTCTTTTTCTGAGAAGGGGCAGAGGTTTTTCTGGACAGCCTAGTCCTGGTGAGAGTCTCTGTCTCGAGCTCAGCAGCCTTTTCAGCCATGGGTTTGCCGAAAAGGTTTTCACCCCGGCAGGGGACATCGACCAACTTGTCCTGTACCCATGGCTCGAGGTCGGATGACTGTAGCCAAGCCTGTCGGCGGGCACCGATGCCGACCCCGGTTACTTGGGCAGAAGCCTCGAAGCCATCGTCGGCTGCTTGAGAAATAAACTTCGAGCACTCCCGAATACCAGTGGACAAGGCCTGGAACCTCTGCAAAGGTTCCTCGGAGAGACCAGCAGAGAACCCGGCAATCTCCTTTGCCAGGTCTCGGAGGTACATGCCCATGTAAAGCTGGTAAGTCTGGACACGGCAAGCAAGCATAGAGCCCTGGAAGCACTTCTTACCGAGGGCATCCAGGTTCCAGGCCATCCGGCCGGGAGGCACCGAGGAGTGCATCTTCTGACTTTTCAGTCGATGCATGGCCGATTCCACAACCATGGAGTGGTGCGGTAATTGTGCCTTTTGGAACCCGGGGCTCTTGCGAACTTGATAGATTGAATCGACCCGCTTGCTTAACACCAGCGTCGAGGCCGGGGTCTCCCACATGCGGAAGAGCAGCCGCTCCAGCATCGGAGGAACCGGAACAGTAAAGGCCTCCTTCGGGGGAGAGTCATACTGGAGGGTCTCGAGCTCCTCAGCTCGAGGTTCCTCCTCGGGATCCACGGGGAAGGCCAAGGACTTGGCCATATTCCGCACGAAGTCCGAGAACCGGGTATCCTCCGGTGGCGATTGTCTCCGAGGTTCGGACTCTGGTGAGTCCGATGGGACACACCGAGTCCGAAAAGTATCGGGTGACTCTTCGTCCTCCGTCTCGCAGCCCGACTCCTCGGAGGAGGAATCGAGCGGCTCCGGTCGGGCGGGCACCGATGCCCTCCGCCCCGACGCCGAGGGTACCGGCGTCGACGACCTCGGCCCCGAACGGGAGGTCGAGGGAGACCGTGGCCGAGGATCGACTCGAGCCCGCATGGACTCGAGGATCGGCTCGGCCTCCGGGGTCGACTTGGACGTCGAGGTCCCGGTGGTCGAGGCACATGCACCGGTGAGACCGGCGATCAATGCCCGCTGCTGTTCCATGAAGGCAGCGAAGCTGCTCTCCAAGGCCGTCAACCTGAGTCCGAGCTCATGAGACCCAGCAGCCCCCGACTCGGGCCCCGACGGCGTCGGGCCCGACGTCGGCTCCCTTGGAGGAGAGTCCACGAGGACAACAGCACTTACGTGTCCAGGAGACTCCATCTCGACACGAGGATGCTTGGCAGGCCTCTCCGACTCCGAAGACCCGGGATGGCTATCGGGGCTATGCGACCTGGCCCTCGAGGAACCAGGAGCATCCACTGATGCCGCCCTCTCAGGTTTCTTCTTCTTGAGATGTTCCCGCAAAGGAGACCCCCGCTCAGAGGAACCCTGACGCTGCTCGGGGCCGGAGTCCCGAGACGTCGAGGCCTCTGACGAGGTCCGGGCCCGTCCAGACGCGGAGTCAGAAAAGATCCTATCCTTTCGGTGCTGCCGACTCCTCAACGCCTTCGAGGACATTTTGCCACGCGGACCACAGATCATCGGGTCATGATCAGGTCAGAGGCAGCGGAGGCAGCAGTCATGTGTGTCGGTAAGAGACATAAGTTTCTTACACCGATCACACTTCTTAAACAAGCTGATATCCATCGGGGGAAAAAGGGCCCCTGCGAGGTCAAAAGACCGGGCTGCCCGGGAAAAAAGAAAAAAGGCGCGAACACTAGTCACAAAGGACAAAAACCGAAAAAGAGAGAAAGGACTCGATACCGGCGTATCGGTCCGAGCGGGAAAAGGATCCGGCATCGAACCGGAGAAAAAAGAGAAAAAACAGGGAAAATCAACTTTTTCCTCGGGGAAAAACGAACTACGTCCGTCGGGCTCCGCGGAAAAAAGAAGACTGAGCAAGATGGCACCCTTGGGCGGGAAGGGGACCGCGCATGCGCGCTGCAATTCCCAAAGGCTTTCTTTGAAAGCTGGGGAAATGCTCCGCACGAGGGCTCCGTCGGCGCCGACGTCACCCATATGTGAGGACTGACTTCCTGCTTGGTCCTGGTGAATAGTGGTGTACCCCAGGGATCTGTGCTGGTTCTGCTGCTTTTTGACATATTCATAAATGACCTGGAAAGTTAAATAACGAGTGAGGTTATCAAATTTGCAGATGACACAAAACTATTTAAAGTTGTTAAAACCCGAGGATTGTGGAAGATTGCAGGAGGATCTTGATAAATTGGTTAGACTGGGCATCAAAATGGCAGATGAAATTTAATGTGGACAAGTGCAAAGTTATGCACCTGGGGAAGAACAACCCAAACTATGGTTACATGATGCAAGGTTCCACTTTAGCAACCACCACCCAGGAAAAAGATTTAGGCGTCATTGTGGATAGCATGTTAAAACCCTCGGCCCAGTGTGCAGCAGCAGCCAAGAGAGCAAATAGAATGCTAGGTATCATAAGGAAAGGAATGGAAAATAAATCAAAAATATTATAATGCCTCTATATCGTTCCATGGTGAGACCGCACCTTGAATATTGTGTGCAATTCTCGTCGCCGTATCTTAAAAAGGATATAGCATTATTAGAAAAGGTTCAGAGAAGAGCCACCAAAATGGTAAAGGGGATGGAAGGATACTCCTATGAAGAAAGGCTAAAAAGGTTAGGGCTCTTTAACCTGGAAAAGAGACGGCTGAGGGGAGATATGATAGAAGTCTATAAATTAATGAATGGAGTGGAACGGGTAAACGTAGATCCATTGTTTACGTTATCAGAATATAGAAAGACTAAGGGACATGCAATGAAGTTACAGGGTAAACTATTTTAGACTAATAAAAGAAAATATTTTTTCACTCAACGTGTAATCAAACTCTGGAATTTGTTACCGGAGGATGTAGTAAAGGCTGTTCGAGTAGCTGGGTTTAAAAAAGGTTTGGACAAGTTCCTGGAAGAAAGGTCCATAAATGATTATTAAGAAGGGACCCAGGATATCAATGCTTGACCCAGTACAAGCATTGCGGAACCTGTATCTTTTGGGGAAACTGCTAGGTACGTATGACCTAGATTGGCCACTGTTGGAAACAGGATACTGGGCTTGATGGACCTTGGTCTGATCCAGTATGGCATATCTTATGTTCTTATAAATGCTGGATGTACTAAGATCCACAAAGTATGGATATACCCTTTGGGGAAGATGTGTGTTTCCTCTGTTGCTTTGATAAATTTGTCAACTATGCTGCATTATGCGGACCACTGTAGTGTGACAGCCATTGTCTCCTGTCTTGGGGATACATTGTGGTGTCCCGATATGCGCAAGCTGATTCAGATGGTGGTTAGTGGCTGCCACACTTGTATCACTAGCACCCCCCATGCACGCCTTAAACCAAGTGGGGGTGCAATACCAAGACCACAGGGACCTTTTCTGCATTGGCACATTGATTTCACTGATATGCAGGTGAAATGTCAGGGCAGACGATACCTATTGGTTCTGGTTTGTCCTTACTCACAATGGGTTGAAGCATTCCCATGTAAGAAAGAGACCGCTGCTGAAGTCCTGAAAGTGTTAATGGAACACATAATTCCCTGGTATAGGATCCCTGCCCAAATCTTATCAGATAATGGGTCCCATTTCAAGTATCAATTAGTCAAAGAATTTTCAAAAAAATTGCCCATTAGATGGTGCTATGTTGCTGTTTATTCTCCAACCTCAAATGGTTTTGTAGAACGGTGCAATGGTCTTATTAAAACACAGTTAAGAAAGCTAATGATTGGGAATGGCCAAACCTGGCTGCAAGAATTACCTCTTTGTCTGTTTCTGTTGAGAAATAATCCTATCAGGAGGTTAGGCCTAACTCCTCATGAGATCATAACTGGAAGAAGGAGCATGTGCCCAGTTATGAACTCAGATACCCAAAATTTGCCCGACTTGTTTTCTGATTATCTTACAGGACTTAAGACCAGTGTATCCTTGATTCAACAGACGTTGGCCTCCCATGCACCACCAACAGCGTTGGTACCATACACTTTTGAATTGTCTACCGCCGGATCCAAGTGAGGGACAAGTGGTACCATCCTATCTACTCTGGACCACATACTGTTACAGCTGTAACTCCAACCGCTGTTCAGCTTGATAACAGCACTTCATGGATACACAGCAAAGACATTTTTCCAGCCCCTATCACCAGTAGTGATCAACCAATTGTGGGTACAGAACATTGATTCATTCGTTATGGACACTTCTCTGAGAGCTCGGGAAAAAGAGAAGCTCCACTTGGATCCACTATAAAGACATGAAGAAATTAGGCCTTACCTGCTAATTGTCTTTCCTTGAGTTCTCTCCGGGCCAGTCCAGGTACAGTTGGGTAGTCAATCCCTTCTAGCAGCTGAGGACTGAATGCTGAAAAGTTTTGCTGGCAGATGCAATAGCTCCCTCTGGTGTCAGAAAGTCAGTTAACTATTGTCAAAGCAGAGCACGAAGATAATCCACCGGTGTCTAATTACGAGAACAAAAACTTCTAAAAAATGGAACCAAAAACCAACTGGCAACTCAGAATGACGTAGAACCAAAGCACACCCTTTTATCAACTGTAGCAGGGCAGCTCTGGATTCCCAATTACGAAGAGTCCCTCCCTCCGGGAGCGTGAACTCATCAATATCCTCCTCCAAGCGCGAACAGGGTATATTAGCGCTGATATGCACCCAAAAACTGTACAAAAAACCCGAACGCCCTAAGGAACTCCTCGCGAACCACCACTCGCAGAACACTGAGATGGGACCTGGACTGGCCCGGAGAGAACTCAAGGAAAGACAATTAGCAGGTAAGGCCTACTTTCTTCTTCCTCATCGTCTTTCCGGGCCAGTCCAGGTACAGTTGGGCAGTACCAAAGCAGTACCTAAACTGGTGAGCGTCCTGCGAGCCCCGCCAAAATGGCTGAAGCCCCTACCGCAGCATCCTCCCGGGCTTGCACATCCAACCGATAGTGCTTCGTGAAAGTATGCAGCGAAGACCAGGCCGCCGCTCGACAGATATCCGCTGGCGGAGTCAAAGTCATCTCCGCCCAAGAGGTCGCTTGAGCTCTAGTCGAATGAGCCCTAAGCTCTCACGGAGGCGACCGGCCCTGCGCCTCATAAGCTGTAGCTATCGCCCGTTTAACCCATCGGGCGATAGAAGCCTTGGTCGCCGCCAGACCTTTACGCAGACCCCCAAATAACACAAACAACCGGTCCGATCTTCTAAACGGTTTAGTAAGCCGAAGGTACTTCCGAAGAACATGGCCCATATCCAACTTCCGAAGCGTCCGATCCCGCCTTTCGTCGCGGGACGGAAACGTAGGCAGCGAAACGGTCTGATTGAGATGGAAGCTGGACACCACTTTCGGCAGAAAAGAGGGAACAGGCCGTAGAACGACTTTTTCCTTTGAAAAACGCAGATACGGCTCCTTACAGGAAAGCGCCTGCAAATCCGAAACCCTCCTAGCCGAGCAGAGAGCCACAAGGAAGGCCGTTTTCCAAGTAAACTCCCTCAGACAACCGGACGGCTCCGATTCAAAGGGCGGACCTGTCAGGGCTCCAAGCACCAAGTTCAAATCCCAAGGCGGAACAACCCGCCGACGAGGCGGGCGAATATTCTTTGCCGCTCGAAGGAAGCGCTGCACATCCGGATGCGACGCAAGGGACCAGCTGTGCACTCGACCCCGGAAGCACGCCAAGGCTGTCAAGTGTACCTTAAGGGTGTTAAGAGCCAATCCTTTGTCTAGACCCCCTTGAAGAAACGCTAAGAGGTCCGGTAAGCCGGCGGAATGGGGGGCGACCTTCCGGTCCTTAGCCCACGCTTCAAAAACGCGCCAAACCCGAATGTACGATAAGGTCATCGAACGACGCCTGGACTTCAACAGCGTAGAGATCACCAACTCCGAGTACCCCCTACGCCGCAACCGGTCCCGCTCAGGAGCCAAGCCGTAAGCAAGAATCGATCCACCCGAAGCATGAGGATCGGACCCTGACTCAAGAGATTGATTCGAGGGGGCAACCGCCAAGGAGGAGCTACTAGCATCCGCACCATATCCGCATACCAAGGACGCCTGGGCCAATCTGGATCAATGAGAATCACTCTGCCCCTGTAATGAGAGATTTTTGCGAATGACGCGACCTATCAACGGCCAAGGGGGAAACACATACAGAAGCTGGTGTTCTGGCCAGGACTGAGCCAACCCGTCCAGGCCCTCCGACATGTGTTCCCGGCGTCTGCTGTAAAAACGAAAAGCTTTGGCATTGGATAGAGTCGCCATGAGATCCATCACCGGCTGACCCCAGCGAAGAGAAATGTCATGGAAGATGGCCGCATTCAGCTCCCACTCCCCGGGATCCAGGCGATGCCGACTGAGAAAATCGGCCTGAACATTGTCCTTTCCAGCTACATGAGCCGCCGAAATGGCCGACAGATGTAATTCTGCCCACTGTAGAAGGACCCCGCTCTCGAGAAGCAACGGAACACTGCCGGTGCCGCCCTGTTTGTTGATGTAGGACACCGTGACCAGATTGTCGGAAAACACCCGAACCGCCCGGTGTGTGATCAGAGCCGAGAAGTGAAGAAGAGCCAAATGAACCGCTCTCAGCTCCAGACGATTGATAGACCATCCGCTCTCTGCCACCGACCACGCTCCCTGGCTACCTAGGACAGACAATGGGCCCCCCAGCCGGACAGACTGGCATCCGTCGTGACCAGAATCCACTCTGGATCCTGCAGCGGCACTCCTGCATAAAGATGAGCCGGAAGCCGCCACAATTGAAGACTGAGGCGAACTTCCTCCACACAGGGAAGGCTTTGAGAGCGCGGATGCAGCTGTGGAGACCATCTGGAGAGTAAGGCGTGCTGCAAAGGACGCATGTGCGCCCTGGCCCACGGTACGAGATCCAAGGTGGCAGCCATCGACCCCAACAGTTGCAGATACTGCCACGCCGATGGCGCCCGGAGCTGCAGGAAAGCATCCACTTGAGCTATCAACTTCTGCCCCCTTTCCAGCGGCAGAAGAACCAAACCGTCCTTTGTGTCGAAGACCGTTCCGAGGTAAACCAACCGTTGCGTCGGAAGAAAGTGACTCTTTGCTCGGTTGATTACCCAACCGAGGTGTTCCAGGAACTGTACCACCCGAGCCATCGCCGCGAGCGACTCCTCCCGAGAACCCGCACGAATTAGCCAATCATCCAGATATGGATGGACCTGAATGCCCTCCTTGCGAAGAGCTGCCGCCACCACTACCATAACCTTGGTAAAGGTGCGGGGAGCCGTCGCGAGACCAAACGCTAATGCCCGAAATTGAAAATGTCCCATGGGGACTGCAAACCGCAGAAAGCGCTGATGCTCCAGGCGAATGGGAATATGGAGGTAGACCTCCGTAAGATCTATGGAAGAGAGCCACTCTCCCGGTCTCACCGCTCGAATAATGGAACGGAGGGTCTCCATGCGAAAATGGGGCACCCGCAAGCAACGGTTAACGTGTTTGAGATCGAGGATCGGACGAAACAATCCTTCCTTCTTGGGCACTACAAAGTAAATCGAGTATCGACCTGCACCGCACTGGTCGGGGGGAACGGGAACCACCGCCCGCAGATGCAACAATCGCTGCAGGGTGACCTCTACTGCTCGTCTCTTCGCCCGAGTACTGCAGTGAGAGAACACAAAGGCATCCGCCACTGGCGCCGCGAACTCCAGAGCATAGCCGTCGCGGATGCTCTCCAGGACCCAGAGATCGGAGGTTATGGCGGTCCAGGCAGAGAGAAATTCCTGCAACCATCCTCCTACCGGAATCCCCGCCTGGACCAGCCTCCCTTCATTGTGGTTTCTTAGAGGGCGTTTGCTGAGAACTGAAGAATCCTCTGCCAAACCCCCAGGTTCCTCGAAAGGACTGACCCTTGGAAGTAAACCGACCTCTTTGATAAGGCACAAACAGAGAACCACGAAATCGACGAATCTCTCTATTGTGCCCCCTCTGCATAGAAGTTGTTTTAGCCCCTCTAGGCCTATCCTCTGGAAGACGACCACCTTTGGAGTCACCCAAATCTTTTACGATCTTCTCCAAAGCTTCCCCAAACAGCAGCTTGCCCTTATACAGAAGCTTACTTAGACGGGATTTAGAGGAAGTATCCACCGCCCAGTTATGTAACCAAAGAAAGCGCCGAGCCACTATGACAGAGGCCATGGCTTTAGCCAAAATCCTGATCAAATCATAAAAAGCATCTGCAAGATACGCCGCAGCCGATTCCAGCTTAGCGCCTTCCGGAGGAGCATCCTCCTGCTTCAGGACGGTCTGCTCTCCCTGACTCCAGCGAATAGCGGCCCGGGACACAAACGCCCCACAAACCGACGCTTGCAAGGCTAAGGCATTAGCATCAAAAGCTTGTTTAAGAAACGCCTCTAACTTTCGATCCTGAACATCCTTCAGGGCCGCACCTCCTTCCACCAGAATGGTGGTCTTCTTGGTAACCGCCGACACAAGAGCGTCGACCTTAGGCATCCTCAACAACTCCCTCTCCTCCTGAGGGACCGGGTAAAGGCGGGCAATGGAACGCCCCCCCCCCGTAAGCTAGCCTCCGGGCACTCCCACTCAGATTCAATCATTTGTTTAATCACTCTGTGCATAGGGAAGCAGCGCTGTTCAGCCTTAAACCCTTGCAATAAGGGATCCTCCAGAGGCTCCTGTTGCAAAGAAGGAGGCACAATATTTAGCGCCGCTAGCGATTGAACGATCAGTGCACCGAGCTCCTCCTTCCGAAATACTCTAAAGACATTAGGATCCTCTCCCGGCCCCAGCTCCCTGTCCTCTAACTCCTGAGGCCAAGAGTCCAGACCCCCCTCTGAGGAGATTTCCCCTTCCTCAGGGAGCAGAGAAGCAAGGGATGGAGGATTCCAACCATCTGGAGATAGACCCCCCCAGGTAACTGAGTCGAAGGGCCCTCTCCCGGGTCGGTCAATTTAGTGTCCTTCTGAATAGAAGGGTTTTGATCCCCTACAGAGGTATCCACCGTTGGAGGAGACAATTTCAATAAATAGGCTTTATGTAATGCCAGAATAAACTCAGGCTGGAAAAAAGCTAGGGCCTCCTGTGAACCGGAGGACAAAGGCTTAGTGCGGTCTGTCTCTGAAATCTCCTTGTGAGATTTAGACTTGCGTTTTCCAGAGCGCTGCAAAAGCAGGGGAACAGCCGCGACATTGGAAGGAAGAGAAGCTGCCGCAGCCGTGGACAGTTTCTTCCCCTGCGGTTTGTCACTCGCTAAATCCCCCGATACTGAAGGCTCCATCCGGGAAATACACTAATGCCAGAAGCAACCAAAATCGACGCCCCCGGCCCGATGAAATGTGCTAAGGACAGGGAAGCAGAAAAAAAACCCCGTCGCGCAGAAAATGGCCGCCCATCAAATCCCGCCGAAAACGGAAACGAGCACCGGACCAGGGAACGCTCTCTCTAACGACGCGCAGCCCACAACTAGACAGAGAAAGAAACCGCAACTCACCTCAAGCAAAAACAGACAGGCACAGTCTCTAGAGATCCGCTGCTAGCGAAAAAGAGACTCGGGAACCAGCGCGGGAAGAGGATACTGAGGCCCCCAGTTCCAATCAAACCGCAAGTAGCTTCAGCGGATCCTCGGAAGCAGGCTCTGCCTCCGAAAGTAGCAAAAACAAAAAAAAAGCAAATTAAAATAAGGATCGCTGAAGCAATCGTGTCCCCGATTACTCCCCCCGTCGGGGGAGACAAGGAAACCACTTGCTATGGCGCCCTGCTAGGGCCAGGGAGCAAGGTTCCTTCACTCAAATATCAAAGAGTTAGGCTGCCTGTTGCTTTTCAAGCCTTAAAGGTTCCCTCGTTATTTATTTATTTATTTATTTTATTTACGAACTAACACTGACTGATCCACGTCGTCTCTCCTGGGAGCCTGCCAGAGATACGTCCTCTCTAGCTGCTGAGGACTGAAGACTGACTTTCTGACACCAGAGGGAGCTATTGCATCTGCCAGCAAAACTTTTCAGCATTCAGTCCTCAGCTGCTAGAAGGGATTGACTACCCAACTGTACCTGGACTGGCCCGGAGAGACGATGAGGAATTACCTAGTGTCTGTTTGAGATATTAGTATAACTGATTAATATGTATACTATCTGTAGCCTATTTATCTCCTGTCAGTCCCTCTGTGTTAGATCCGCCTCCTGTAATTTTCATCTTGTTAGTAACCATATTAGTTGTACTTTGCTTGGTATTGTTGTATTTTAGATTTCTTTCATGATGCATAAGGCCCGCCAGTCCCCACTGGGTCCCTCCCCCTTCATGGCAGGGGCAATTCTTTGTGGATCATTGGTAAGATCACTTCTAGTTCTTTTCCTTCCATACTTATATATTCCTCAACCTGCTCCTCTGAATCTCTCAACCCAGCAAATGAACAGTTCTTTCAATAGTCCCTTTAATATTTCCCAGGGTGGTCCCTTATGATCCCGAAGGTCCACACCAGGACCTAATCTACGGAAATCCACAGTTCTTGAGGTTGTCCAATTAATGAATCTCTCGGACTGTATTATATGCACCCCACTGCCAAAGGGGGTCGGGTATGCACCAGTAAGAGTAGTTACTCACCTGTAACAGGTGTTCTCCAGGAGCAGCAGGAATCAGTCCTCACATATGGGTGATGTCGGCGCCGACAGAGCCCTCGTGCGGAGCATTTCCCCAGCTTTCAAGGAAAGCCTTTGGGAATGCAGCGCGCATGCGCGGTCCCCTTCCCGCCCAAGGGTGCCCAACTTGCTCTGTCTGATGACATAGCTAAAAGACAGCAAAAAATCAAAATCCAGGGAAGGAGGGAGGATCGTGAGGACTGATTCCTGCTGCTCCTGGAGAACACCTGTAACAGGTGAGTAACTACTCTTTCTCCAGGACCAAGCAGGAAGTCAGTCCTCACATATGGGACTCCCCAGTTCTAGGCTACCGGGAACCCTAAGCTGAAAAAATGGCTCCCTCTCAAGAGCCTCAGCATTTGTGATAAGAATATCCTCTGAGAAAGCCCCCGTACGGTAGCCCAACACAAGGGCCGGAGGGTAGGAGATGCCTAAAACTCAAAGAGATTACGGAGTACTGCCTGTCTGAAAGCACTGTCCCTTCGGGACTCTCTCACGAGGCAGTAATGGGCTGCAAAAGTCTGGCTTGAAGACCAAGTAGCAGCCCGGCAGATGTCTGCCAACGGAACAGAGCGAAGATGAGCTACTGACGCGGCTTTCGCCCTGACACGGTGGGCCATGACTCGACCCTGCAAGGGGAGGTCGGCTGCCTTGTACGCCCAGGCGATACAATCTGCTACCCAAGTGGACAACATACGCTTGGAGACAGGTAACCCCATCTTATTAGGGTCAAAGGAGACGAAGAGCTAAGTAGCACTTCGATGCCCCCGCGTACGTTCTATGTAAACAGACAACGCACTCTTACAGTCCAGGGTATGCAAGACTGTTTCAGCCCGGCTGGTATGCGGCCTGGGAAAGAAGGTCTGAAGAACCACTTCCTGGTTGAGGTGGAAAGAGGAGACCACTTTTGGAAGGAACTTAGGATGGGTCCGTAGGACCACCCTGTTCCTATAGAACCATGTGTATGGCCTATCAGAAACCAGAGCTTGTAGTTCACTCACACGTCTGGCCGAGGTAAGAGCCACCAGGAAAAGCGTTTTCCAAGAGAGGAAGCGCAAATGGCAAGTGGCCATCGGCTCAAACGGTGGGCGAGTAAGTTGCTACAAGACCACATTAAAATCCCACTCAGTTGTTGGTGGACGAACCAGAGGCTTGAGTAGAAGCAGACCTCTGAGAAATCTGGACACCAAGGGGTGAACCGACAGACTGTCCTTCCACTGGTGAGTGGTGCGCTGACAAAGCACTGAGGTGGATCCGAACAGAGTTAGACTTAAGGCCTAGGTCTGACAGGTGAAGTAGATACTGCAGTACTACTGGCACAAGGCAAGAGAAAGGATCTTCATTGCGCTGAGCACACCATACCGTAAACCTCCGCCACTTCAGGGCATAGGACTTTCTGGTGGACTGCCTCCTAGAGGCCAAGACCACCTCTTCAACCTCCTTAGATAGAAGTAAGGGAGCTAGCACTATCCTTTCAGAAGCCAGGCCATCAGATTGAGGGACCTGAGATTGGGGTGCAGAAGGGAACCCTGATCTTGAGACAGGAAATCGTGTTGCAACCCCAGAGGGAATGGAGTTTCCACCGCCAACTGCAGTAGAAGTGGAAACCACGGCTGCTTCGGCCATCTCGGGGCTACCAGAATCACCAAGGCTTTGTCCCGCAGGATCTTGAACAGAGTTCGGGCCACCAGAGGCATGGGAGGAAACGCATACAGGAGGCCCGTAGACCAAGGGATCAGAAAAGCATCTGCTGCCATCCTCAGGGGATGCGGCTGTCTGGAGCAAAACCTGGGCAGCTGACGGTTTTGTGGACTTGCAAAAAGATTGATGGATGGACGTCCCCAGCGGAGGAAGATCTGCTGGACTACCAATGGATTCAACTGCCATTCATGAGGCTGGAGAATCCTGCTTAGCTTGTCTGCCAGATAATTCTCCTGACCAGGTAGATAAACCTGACCTGGCTTTGAGAAACATGCTTTGCTTGACCACAAAGGAGCAAAGGGCCAGTGCCTCCTGACAAAGGAGCCTGGACCACATGCCCCCTTGTTTGTTCACGTAGAACACTGCCACTTGATTGTCCGTCAAAACTAGAACAGACTGGTGAGAGAGGGCATAAGAAAATGTTTGCAGAGCTAAGTGGATTGCTCGCAGCTCTAAAAGAATGATCTGCTGCGTGGCCTCCCGAAGAGACCAGAGGCCTTGAGTGCACGTGCCCTGGCAATGTGCACCCCAGCCCTTCAAGGAAGCATCGGTCGTCAGCACCCTTGTGTCTGCTGGAGCCTGAAAAGGTACCCCCCTGAGAAGGTTTGGGAGATATAGCCACCACTGTAAGGAGTCCAAAAGTGGTTTGGACACTTTTATTCTGTCTCGGAGGTCACCTGTGGCCTGCACCCACTGAGCTCTTAGGCACCACTGAGCAGTCCATATGTGCAGACGGGCATTCGGAGTCACATGTACCGTGGATGCCATGTGGCCCAGGAGCCGCAGGTAGTGTCTGTCAGAAACATGAGAATTGCTCTGAAACTGGTTGGCCAAGTCCATCAGTCTGTGGGCCCTGTCCTCGGGCAAGTAAGCTCTTGCCTACAGGGTGTCTAATCTTGCCCCTATAAACTCTAGTTTCTGAGAGGGGAGCAAAGTGGACTTTGCGTAGTTTATGACAAAGCCCAGATGCTGAAGAAGAGAGACCATGCGAAGAGTGGCTTGTCTGGCCTCCTGGAGAGACTGGCTCCTGATGAGCCAGTCATCCATGTATGGGAAGACAAAAATTCCCTGATTCCTGAGATAGGCCACCACCACCATCAGGCATTTGGTGAAAACCCTGTGGGCAGAGGTTAGGCCAAAGGGAAGTACCCTGTACTGAAAATGGTTTCCTCCCAACACAAATCTGAGATATTGTCTGTGGTCTGGGTGAATGAGGATGTGAGTATAAGCATCCTTTAGGTCTAAGGAGCATAGCCAGTCTCCCTGCTGGAGGTAGGGCAGCAGTATCCCAAGGTTAAGCATCTTGAACTTTTTCCTCTTCAAAAACTTGTTTAGGTTTCACAAGTCTAGGATAGGCCAGAGGCCTCCTGTCCTTTTTGGCACCAGAAAGTACCTGGAGTAGAAGCCTTGCCCTTTGAGGTGGTGAGGCACCGGTTCCACCGCCTGTTCCTTTAGAAGACTTGCCAAATCCTGAAGGAGAAGGTTTCTGTGTAGAGGGAGTCTTGGAGGCTCCCCTGGAAAGTAGGAGGGGGGTAGGTGGTGGAAGTGTAGCATGTAGCCCTTTTGGACTATGCTGAGTACCCAGGTATCCCCTGTGATGGCTGCCACCTGTAGGCGTACAGGGTCAGCCGACCTCCTGTGCTGAGTGGAGCCAGCGGAGGAGAAGAGGCTATGCTGTCGAAGTCAAAACACTGCTCCCTGCTGTGCAGGAGCCGGAGCTGGCAGCTTGGGGGTCTTCTGCCTACGGGGCCCATGCCCCTGACCCTTGGCCTACTGGCCCTGTTGGGGAGCTGAAAAGGCCTGATATTGAGGGTAGGATTTGTAGGCAGCACTCTTCCTCAGGAAAAAGGGCTTCTTTCCCAAGGCCTTCTTCTTTTGAGAAGGGGCAGAAGTCTTCCTGGACAGCCTTGTCCTGGTGAGTGTCTCAGTCTCGATTTCTGCAGTCTTTTCAGTCATGGGCTTACTGAATAGCTTGTCACCTTGGCAGGGGACATCGACCAACTTGTCCTGCACCTATGACTCCAGGTCCGATGACTGTAGCCAGGCCTGACGGCGTGCACCGATGCCAGCCGCAGCTACTCGGGCCGAAGTCTCAAAGCCATCATAGGCTTCTCGAGAGACAAACTTGGAGCACTCTCGGATCCCTGAAGACAAGGCCTTGAATCTCTGCAAGGGTTCCTTGGAGAGGCCAGCTGAGAACCCGGCAATCTCCTTTGTCAGGTCTCGTAGGTACATGCCCATGTACAGCTGGTAAGTCTGGGCACGGCAAGATAGCATAGAGCCCTGGAAGCACTTTCTACCGAGGGCATCCAGGTTCCGGGCCTCCCGTCTGGGGGGCACCGAGGAGTGCATGTTCTGACTCTTCAGGTGGTGCATGGCCGATTCCACAACCATGGAATTGTGCGGTAGCTGCGCCTTTTGGAACCCAGGGCTCTTACGGACTCGATAAATGGAATCGACTCATTTGCTAAGAACCGGCGCCGAGGCCGGTGCCTCCCACATATGGAAGAGCAGCCGTTCCAGCATCGAAGGAACCGGTACAGTAAAGGCTTCCTTCGAAGGAAAGTCATACTGGAGGGCATCGAGCTCCTCGGCTCGAGACTCCTCCTCGGCATCCGCAGAGAATGCCAAAGCCTTGGCCGTGTCCCTTAAGTCCGAGAACCGGGTATCCTCCATGGGTGACCTTCTCCGAGGCTCAGACTCCGATGAGTCCGAAGGGACGCACCGGGTCCGAAAGGTGTCCGGAGACTCCTCGTCCTCCGTCTCCCACGCCAACTCCTCCGAGGAGTCGAGTGGCTCTGGCTGTGTGGGCTTCGGTGCTACCCACCCCGACGCTGAGGGCACCGGCGTCAGCAACCTTGGCCCTGCACTGGAGGTCGAGGGGGACCTTGACCGAGGATCGACTCGAGACTTGATGGACTCTAGGATCGGCCCGGCCTCCGGGGTCGACTTAGACGTCCAGGTCCCAGTGGTCGAGGCAGATGCACCGGTCAGACCAGCAATCAGCATCCGCTGCTGTTCCATGAAGGCAGCCAAGCTGCTCTCCAAGCTGCTCTCAGGCCATCAACCTGAGTACAAGCTTAGGAGACCCAGCAGCCTCCGACTCGGGTCCCGACAGCGTCGGGCCCGACGTCAGCTCTCCCAGAGGAGAGTCCACAAGGACAACAGCACTTACGTGACTCGGGGACTCTGGCTCCATATGATGTAGCTTGGATGGCCTCTCCGACTCCGAGAGCCCGGGGCGGCGGTCAGGGCTACGCGACCTGGCCCTCGAGGACCCAGGAGCTTCCACCGATGCCGCCCTCACGAGCTTCTTCTTCCTTTTGTGTTCCCGGGTGGGAGACCCCCTTTCAGAGGAACCCCGACGGTGCTCGGGCTCCGACTCCCGAGATGCCGAGGCCTCTGACGAAGTCCGGGCCCGGCCGGACGCGGACTCTGAGAAAATTCTCACGTTGATGCTGACGGTTCCGAAGTGCCTTTGTCGACATTTTGCCGCACGGGCCACAGGCCAGCGGGTCATGGTTGGTCTCGAGGCATCTGAGGCAGAAGTCATGTGTATCGGTGAGAGACATAAGTTTCTTGCACCAATCACATTTTTTGAACCCACTGGCAGCCATCGGGGGAAAAAGGGCCCCTGCAAGGTCAAAAGACCGGGCTGCCAGTGAAAATAATAAAAAAGGCGCGAATGCTTGTCACGAAGGACAAAAACGAAAAAAGAATACAGGACTCGATACCGGGGTACCGAACCCAGGTGGGAAGGGGAACCGGAGTCGAAAAAGCGAAAATCGCAGAAAAAAAATCTACTTTTACCGGTTGACACGAACTCACGTCCGTTGGGCTCTGCAGAAAAAGAAAGACTGAGCAAGATGGCACCCTTGGGCGGGAAGGGGATCGCGCATGCGCACTGCATTCCCAAAGGCTTTCCTTGAAAGCTGGGGAAATGCTCCGCACGAGGGCTCGGTCGGCGCCGACGTCACCCATATGTGAGGGCTGACTTCCTGCTTGGTCCTGGAGAAAATATAGTACCGGTACAACCAGTGGAGTACTCGGGGAACTTGGCTTTCTAGGACCCTACCGAACCCTCCACTACTCCATGCTGGGCCCCCACTAACTGCTCCCATACTTGGGAGCATTTGAATTTATCTGACCCGGTCCCAGTCCAAATTTATGTCCCTCTTATTTGATATATCCATACTGTATTGGGAATGGGAGGCTAGTCCATTCTGACTCCCACCCTTCACTGAAGTGCAATATCACCTACCATCCTGCACAACAGCGATTTTCTGTTTCCCCCAGGTCCATAATTCCTTATAACCTCTTGGCCCCTTATAGCTTGGACCAATGGTTAGTTATCACTAATGCATCTTTGAATGTTACCTCTGCTTATTGGGACAACACATACACAGTGGGTCCTATTTATAGAAATAATTCAGCAGTCCAGACATATGGATTCAGAACTGGTACCCCTTACTCTTCCTGTTATTTTCCCCGTAATGATCAATCTAGCATAAGACATACTTCAATTGCATGGGGACACAATATGAACTGGACCTGGACTAAAAATACCCGATTCCCGGCCCTTGCAGGCCATTATTGGTATTGTCAGGGTTTCCTGTATCAGGCTATAGGCCTGATTCACCTTCCTTGTGCTCTAGTTAGGGCTGAGGCCTATTCAGTGTTAATCCCTCTCAATGCCAGTCTCTATCATACAAGCGCCCACAGGTGCTAAAGGGGCACCTCCCCCTGGTATGACAAATCTGAAGATGCTGCTCTCATGGCCTCTTATGAATATATTAATTCCACATACCCGCTGACCAAAACACGGCTTGATGCCCTGAGCTATACCTCTTGGATTCCTATATTTCAGACACCTGCAATTACTGCTGAACTAGGTATGGCCATACATACGTAGGTTGCAATGTTTGCTTCATGCCCAAATGTGCTCTGTCACTGAATCCATTACTCGCCTAGCCAAATCCCTTGAGCAAAATAATCAAATGACTGCAAAATAGACAAGCTTTAGATCTATTGTTAGCAGCTGAGGAAGGGGCATGTAAATTTATTAATGAAACAAATTGTTGCACAGTTATAGCAAACCATACAATATTTGTACTTAATGGAATGGGCAGAATTAGACATTTGTCAGAATTACATTTGGACGATTTCAAGGGTGGGATTCAGGTTGAAGCGTGGTGTAATGATGTTGCTTCTTGGTTTACAGGCCTAGGCTCTGGCCTATGTGGCTTACTTGCAGCCTTGTTTGGTCTGCTCATTGCTTTACCAGTTGGCTGCTGTGTTTTTTCATTTATTCTAGCTTTTTGTAGAAGGTGTTTGACTACGGTGTCTACCACAACTCTAATTCTTACCTCCCAAAATCAGTGCAATGAATATACTACCCTAACCTGTAGAACTAGAGTTACTTATGTCTATGGTAACCTGCCTGATGCCCAGCCTCTTATTCCAGAGGGGTTCCACTTGGTAGCGGTCCAATATTCAGGTAACAAATAACCCTATATGAGTTTCCTCTCCTCTCAAGTTCCCTATATTAGGTATAGAGTTAATGGGATTCAGATCTCACGTGGCAACTTTGTCTTGTCGTGCCTCCTTCTCTTCAGTGTCACTGGAGGTTCCAGTTGGCCGAGTGTAGAAGGGCACACTATGGGGACAGCGGAAGGAACCTGAAGTGGGATTCAAGAGGGGAATGAGGGGAATATGAATCCCCCTTCAGGTACCCTTGTCTCAGGTTGGACTACTGTCTTCCATCTTGTGCTAATGTCTTCAGCTCCAGGCCTAAGTAAGAAATAGCCTGCTGACCCTTCCACCCTAGAATTGCAGAATAAGCAGTTTGAGCTATGGAATGTGCTAACATCCTGGAAATCATAGAGCTGGCACAATGAGAGGTGCTGACCTTATCGGCTCTGAAAACTACACAGCTATTGAAAATGCCACTTGGGCCCCTAGATTAGGAAAAGGGGAACAAAAAGAAGAACTAGGTGTCAGGATGGAGTTGATCAACATCAGCATCTGGAGTTAATCTGCAGGAAACAGGGTTAGCAAAAGGCAAGAAACTGCCAGGAGGATGAGAAGACAGGATGCCACAAGGGGAAAGAAGAGGGCAAGAGGGCAAAAGGTTAAGAAGCAGAGCAAATGGGGAACAAGAAGGAGAGGAAGTCTGCTTATCAACAGTTCTGTTTCACAAGCCTAAAAAATGAGTATAAATATAGGAGAGAAACTCGGATGGACAGACACTAGCTGACCTCCACTGGAGCGATGCTGTCTCTGTCTCAGGACCTTTTACACTCAAGTCAGGTGCTTTGCTTGCTATAGATGTATAGATGCTGTGTATTGATATTGAAATTTAAATATGAAGCTTGTAACCTTGCAGACCTGACAATAAAAGTTTCCAAGCTCTTACAGTAGCACGAGCGATTTGTTCAAGGTGGGTCCTGTATATATTATGTATGTTAGGGTGAACACTGCAGCCACAATCCCGAAATAGAAAATACCCAAGTAATCCTAGGGGAGGCCCACGAAAACCCCAACAGAACCCACGTAGAACAATTTTTGATAACAGAATTGTCAGCAATAGTCTCACTTCATTTAGAGAAAGATTCTTTAGTCCATAATTTTCTAAAATAAATGTATACAGCTCAACCCGAGTCATAAAGGATCATGTTTCTTAGCGGGGGTCAAATGAGAGACCTTTAGACCTCGCTAAGAACTTAACTGGATATATTACTAATGTTACACTTTTAATTGTGGTAGGAATGTTTCCGAGAGAACGTGCCTCTCCCTCTGCCTCATCCTCTCTTGGGGTAAAATGAACTCTGAAACTCCCTCGGCCTCTGTGGTTCCTTCAGAGGACTATTACCTTTCCAAAGTTGGTCCATGGAAAAAATCTGAAGGGGAGCTACCTGTCCTGAAGGAAAGGGGGGCGGATCCCTCGAGGGGATCTTCCGAATTGCTCCTACTCCTCTTTTTCGGTTGGGATGGAATGGGTACTTCTGATGATGGCATATTATATACCTCATCTCTATTACGTTTGTCATTAATGGGAAGTCTCCATTTGGTAGATTCATTCCTGGTTCTAAAGGAATGGGGGTTTTCCCAAGAGTAAGCATATCCTGATTTATAATCTTCCTCATCCCTTTTGTATTTTTTTTTAAATTTTTTGTCCTGAAAATCCAACAATTTTTGTCAAAGTCCTTATTGTCATCAAATTGGGAATCTTTTTCTTTCAGATGGTTAACTTGATTGTCTATATCCTCCTATAAACGTTCAGCTTTCTTCCTAGATGTATTAATCAATAAAATCAAGATGTAGAGAACATTTGTTCAGTATAGATTTCCAATTCTTCATAAAATCGACATTGTCTGTAAACATCCCAGATGCCTTGGAAATCCATAAGCCTCTGAGAATAATCTTACGTTGACAGTAATCCAATAGTGAGGAGGCAAGCATATCCTCTTTGATATACTTTTGTGTCAATCGGACAAACTCTTCCCATAATTGTTTTGTACCATTATCGGATCTTTGGTTTTCCTCAGTGAAGAAGGGGTCCTCAGGAAGCATGTGTTGTAATACTTCTTCCACCAAAAGTGAGGACGTCCTTCCAGGGGGAAAACATGGTGCAAAACAAATCATTCCACAGGAAGGAAAGAGGGGAAGGAGGGAAAGGGGAAGGGGAGACGGGAAGGAAAGGGAAAAAAGCCTAAAATCCTGAGGGATGGCCAAGATAAAATAAATATTGATATAAATTAATCTCCTAAAAAAGCACTAAAATCATGGCCAAGATTAAGACCATTTGGTGCCAGTGTATTATGATCAAAACTATATCTCTGTTCCATATATAAAAGAGTTCTTTCAATGTCTCCGCTTCTCCATTGAGGTCTCACAACTCCAATTACAGTGAATTTAAGATCTGAGACAGTGTGTCGAGCTTCTTCCCAATGAAGTACCAGGGGTTTGTTTGCAATTTTATGAGACAAGCTTTCTATTTCCTATGTTTTTATCATCTATCCTTTAATTTGATCTTTGTTTTTATGCTTTTATGCTATTATTTATTTAACATTTTTATACCACATTTTCCAAAGTTCAAATGCGGTTTACATTAAACAGAATACTGAATTGTACAGAGAAGTACATATTCATTACATTAAACGTTTAACTATGTACAGTTAACATATTTCTTTTCCATTGTATTTAATTTATAGGCTATCATGTTTTTATGTATGTTATATACATTATTTATAATTTATTTTTGATCATATCAATGTTTTCTTCGAGATTCCCCCTGACGAAGGCTTTGCTGAAACGTGGCCCTGTTGGGGTCATCACTAAAGGACTGTGATTGTACTTCTCATTTCCTTTGGTTTCTGGTTTAAAGGTGTGGTCAGTGAGGTTGTTGTAGGCAAAACATCAAATTTCGGGAAAGGAAAAAGGAGCCAAATAATGAAAACAGGAAACATAAGCACAGGCAAGTTAGATGCAAGCCATTGATAAGGTTCGCAAAGAAAGAATTTGAAAAAAAGCTTGCCGTGGAAGCAACAATGCACAATAAAATGTTTTTCAAGTACATTCGTAGCAAAAAATCTGAGTCAGTTGGACCATTAGATGATAGAGGGGTAAAACGGGCACTATGGGAGACCATAGTGGAGAGACTGAATGAAGTCTTTGCTTCAGTCTTTACTAAAGAAGATGTAGGGAAGTTACCCATGCCTGAAATGGTATTTTAAAGGTGATGTATTGGAAGAACTGAAAGAAATATTGATAAATTAGGAAGATGTATTATAACTATATGATAAATTGAAGAGTTGCAAATCACTTGGACCAGATGGAATACATCCAAGGGTCTTAAAAGAACTGAAATATGAAATTGCAGAGCTATTAGTAATCTGTGAACTATCATTAAAATCACCTGTAGTACCTGGAGATTAGAGAATGGTGAACGTAACACCAATTTTCAAAAAGGGTTCCAGGGGTGATCCAGGAAACTACAGACCGATGAGCCTCACGTCAGTACCGGGCAAAATGGAAGAAATTATTATAAAGAATAAAATTCCTGAAAATGTAGATAGTCATGGTTTAATGGGAGAAAGCCAACATGGATTCAGCCAAGGAAAGTCTTGTCTTACTAATCTGTTATATTTTTTTGAAACTGTGAATAAACAGATAGACAAAGGTGAGCCAGTTGATACAATGTATCTTGACTTTAAGAATGCCTTTGACCAGGTCCCTCATGAGAGATTCCTGGCAAAATTAAAATGTCATGGGATAGGAGGCAGTGTACTACTGTGGACTGGGAACTGGCTAAAAGAGAGAAAGCAGAAAGTAGGGTTAAATGGCCAATTTTCTGAATGGAGAAAGGTGAATAGTAGGGTACCACAGGGATATCTGCTGGGCTCACTGCTTCTTAACATATTCATAAATGACCTATAAATGGGAATGAGTGAGGTGATCAAATTTGGAGATGACACAAAATTATTTAAAGTTATTAAAATACAAGAGGATTGTGAAAAATTGCAAGAGGACCTTGATAAAATGGAGGTCTGGGCATCCAAATGGCAGATGAAATTTAATGTGGATAAGTGCAAAGTTATGCACCAAGGAAAGAACAACCCAAACTATGGTTACATAATGCAAAGTTCCATATTAAGAACCACCACTCAGAAAAAAGATTTAGGGGACTATTGTAACTGTTGTAGTTGTTGATATGGAAGGACAGACTAGATAGGCCATTTGGTCTTTTTCTGTCGTCATTTTTCTATGTTTCTATGTTGAAACCCTCCATCCAGTGTGCAGCAGTGGCCAAGAAAGCAAATAGAATGCTAGAAATCATAAGGAAAGGAATGGAGAATAAAACAAAGGATATTATAATGCCTCTGTACCGTTCCATTGTGTGACCGTACTTTGAATATTGTGTGCAATTCTGGTCACCATATCTTAAAAAGGATATAGCAGAATTAGAAAAGGTACAGAGAAGAGCCACCAAAATGGTAAAGGGGATGGAAGGATACCGCTATCAGGAAAGGCTTAAAGTTAGAGCTCTTCAATTTGGAAAAAGAGACGGCTGAAGGGAGCTATAATAGAGGTCTATAAATTAATAAATGAAGTAGAAACAGTCAACGTAGATAGGCTGTTTACTCCATCAAAAAGTTTAAAGACTAGGGGACATGCAATGAATCTACAATATAACCCATTTAAAAGTAATAAGAGAAAAAGCGTAGTTACTCACCTGTAACAGGTGTTCTCCAGGAGCAGCAGGAATCAGTCCTCACATATGGGTGACGTCGGCGCCGACGGAGCCCTCGCGGAGCAATTTTCCCCAGCTTTCAAAGAAAGTCTTTGGGAATTGCAGCGCGCATGCGCGGTCCCCTTCCCGCCCAAGGGTGCCATCTTAGCCAGTCAGATGACATAGCTAAAAGACAGCATAAAAATTTGCAAAAAAACTAAAGCAGATAATCGCAACTCCAAGGGGAGGAGGGAGGGTTGTGAGGACTGATTCCTGCTGCTCCTGGAGAACACCTGTTACAGGTGAGTAACTACGCTTTCTCCAGGACCAAGCAGGAAGTCAGTCCTCACATATGGGACTCCCAAGCTTAAGGCTACCGGAGACCCTAAGCACAAAATGAGCTCCCTCTAGCTCAGCAGTACAGAAGGAAGGAATCTTCGCTGAATTATTACCCACCGGTAGCCCCCATCCGGGATGGAGGGTAGGAGTTGCTCAAACCTCGAAGAGATTTCGGAGGACTGCCTGTCCGAAAGCACTGTCCCTGCGGGACTCCCTCTCGAGGCAGTAATGGACCGCAAAAGTCTGGCTCGAAGACCAAGTAGCGGCCCGGCAGATGTCTGCCAACGGAACAGAGCGGAGGTAAGCCACTGACGTAGCCTTCGCCCGAACACAATGAGCCGTGACTCGACTTTCTAAGGAGAGTCCGGCTGCCCCATAAGCCCAAGCGATACAGTCAGCAACCCATATGGACAGAGTACGCTTGGAGACCGGGAGCCCCAATTTATTGGGGTCAAAAGATACAAAAAGCTGAGCAGCTTTACGGTGCTCCCGCGTACGGTCAAGGTAGAAGTTCAATGCCCTTCTACAGTCCAGGGTATGCAGGACCATTTCAGCTCGGCTGGAGTGTGGCCTGGGAAAGAAGGTCGGAAGTACCACCTCCTGATTGATGTGAAAAGGGGAGACCACTTTTGGAAGAAATTTTGGGTGAGTCCGTAGGACTACCCTAATTTTGTAGAACCGAGTGTAAGGGGGATCAGACACGAGGGCCTGCAATTCACTTACGCGTCTAGCGGAAGTGAGGGCTATCAGGAATAAGGTTTTCCAAGAAAGAAAACGTAGAGAACAGGTAGCCATAGGTTCAAAAGGCGGACAGGTGATCCGCTGTAAAACCACATTTAGATCCCAGTCAGGTGCTGGCGGGCGCAGAGGTGGTTTAAGTAGAAGGAGACCTCGGAGAAACCTCGCCACGAGAGGGTCGCTGGAAAGAGGTCTGCCGTCCACCGGCACATGATGTGCTGAGAGAGCACTGAGGTGAACCTTGACGGAGTTGGACTTAAGTCCCAGATTAGAGAGGTAGAGCAAGTACTGCAAGATCACCGACACCGAGCAGGAGAAGGGATCCTGAGACTGCTGGGCACACCAAGCGGAAAAGCGACGCCACTTAAGGGCGTAGCATTTGCGGGTAGAAGGTCGCCGGGAAGCTAGGACGACCTCTTCCACCTCTGCCGGCAATAGAAGGGGAGCAAGGACTACCCTTTCAGCAGCCAGGCCATCAGATGTAGAGATCTGAGGTTGGGGTGTAGCAGGGACCCCTGATCCTGTGTTAGGAGATCTGGTTGAAACCCCAGAGGGAACGGATCCTCCACCGCTAGCGAGGAGCTATCAGGATCATGGAAGCTTTGTCTCGGAGAACTTTGAAAAGAGTTCGGGAGACTAGCGGTATGGGAGGAAAGGCATACAGAAGGCTTTTCGACCATGAGAGCAGAAAAGCATCCGCCGCTACTCGAAGGGGATGCGGCTGCCGAGAGCAGAAGCGAGGAAGTTGCCGGTTGAGAGGACTGGCAAAGAGATCCATCGTGGGGAGGCCCCACTTCAGAAAAAGTTTCTGAACTACCAAGGGATCCAGGCGCCACTCGTGCGGCTGGAGGATTCTGCTGAGTTTGTCCGCCAGGCAATTTTCTTGGCCTGGGAGATAAACTGCCTTGAGAAGAATGCCGTGGCTGACGGCCCAAGAGCAGAGCTTCTGTGCTTCTCGACAGAGAAGGAAGGAGCCCGTGCCTCCCTGTTTGTTCATTTAGAACATGGCAACCTGATTGTCCGTCTGGACAAGGACGGACTGGTGAGAAGTCAGGTGGGAGAAAGCCTTGAGAGCCAGACGGATTGCTCTGAGCTCCAGGAAGTTGATCTGCTGCGCAGACTCCCACGTGGTCCAGAGACCTTGAGTACATGCCCCTTGGCAATGCGCTCCCCATCCTAGGAGAGAAGCATCGGTCGTCAGCACTTGAGCCGGTGGAGGAGACTGAAAAGGCATTCCGAGCACCAAGTTCGGCCGATGAAGCCACCACTGTAGAGAAGAGGCCAGCGGGCCGGAGATGCGCACTAAGTCGGCTAGGCCGCCCGTGGCCTGTTGCCACTGCTTGCGAAGGCACCACTGAGCAGGCTGCATATACAGGCGGGCATTGGGGTCACGTGGACGGTGGAAGCCATATGGCCAAGTAGTCTCAGGAAGCGCCTGGCGGAGACCAGGGACTGGCTGCGAAAACGGCCGGCTAGGTCCATGAGCCGTTGAGCCCTGTCGAGAGGCAGTAAAGCTCGTGCCTGAAGAGTGTGCAATCTTGCGCCGATGAACTCGAGATCCTGTGAGGGGAACAAAGTGGACTTTGCGAAGTTTATGACAAAGCCCAAGTATTGCAGAAGAGTCACAGTGCGGTGTGTGGCTTTTGTGACTTCTGGAGAGGACGATGCTCTGATGAGCCAGTCGTCTAGGTACGGAAAGACATAGAGGCCGTGAAGCCGGAGATAAGCCGCCACCACCGCGAGACATTTTGTGAAGACTCGTGGTGCGGAGGATAGGCCAAAGGGCAGTACTCTGTACTGGTAATGATTTCCTGCCACCACAAACCTTAGGTATTGGCGGTGGCTTGGGTGGATGAGGATGTGCGTGTAGGCATCCTTTAGATCCAAGGAGAATAGCCAATCTCCCTGCTGGAGGTAGGGCAGAAGGATTCCAAGGGTAAGCATCTTGAACTTCTCCCTGACGAGGAACTTGTTGAGGTTGCGCAAGTCGAGGATGGGTCTGAGGCCTCCCGTTCTTTTTGGTATTAGGAAATACCTGGAATAGAAGCCTTGACCCCGCAGGTGATGGGGCACCGGTTCCACAGCCTGTTCCTGAAGAAGACTTGCTAACTCCTGAAGGAGTAAGTCCCTGTGCAGAGGGAGTCGTGGAGGTTCTCCCGGGAAATAGGAGGGAGGGATCTGGTGGAAGTGGAGAAGATAGCCTTCTCTCACCACCTGAAGCACCCAGGCATCTGAGGTGACGTTGGACCACCTGTGGGCAAAGTGAACCAGCCGGCCTCCTGTGCTGGGAGGAACCAGCTGAGGGGGAGAGGCTATGCTGATGAAGTCAAAAACCCCCACCCTGCTGAGCAGGGGCCGGTGGTGCAGGCTTGGGGGCTTGCTGCCTACGGGACCCGTTACCCCGTCCCTTGGCCTGCTGACCCTGTTGGGGAGCCGCGGAGGCCTGATATTGAGGGTAGTGTTTATAGGCAGCCGCCTTTCTCAGGTAAAAGGACTTCTTTCCCGAGCCCTTCTTCTTCTGGGAAGGGGCGGAGGTCTTCCTAGAAAGCCTAGTTCTGGTGAGAGTCTCCGTCTCGATTTGGGCAGCCTTTTCAGCCATGGGCTTGCCGAAGAGGTTCTCACCTCGGCAGGGGACATCGACCAACTTGTCCTGCACCCAGGGTTAAAGGTCAGATGACTGGCCAAGCCTGTCGGCGGGCACCGATGCCGGCTGCGGCCACTCGTGCCGATGCTTCAAAGCCATCATAGGCTGCTCGAGACATGAATTTGGAGCATTCCCAAATACCAGTTGTCAAGGCTAGGAACCTCCGCAAAGGTTCCTCGGACAGCCCAGCGGAGAATCCGGCTATCTCTTTAGCCAGGTCTCTGAGATACATGCCCCTGTAGAGCTGGTAGGTCTGGACCCGACAAGCAAGCATAGAGCCCTGGAAACACTTCTTACCTAGGCCATCCAGGTTGCGGGCCTCCCTGCCAGGAGGCACCGAGGAGTGCATCTTCTGGCTCTTAAGCCTATGCATGGCCGATTCCACCACCATGGAATGGTGCGGTAGCTGTGCTTTTTGGAAGCCAGGGCTCTTGCGGACTCGATAAATGGAATCGATCCGCTTGCTTAACACCGGCAACGATGCCGGACTCTCCCACATGCGGAAGAGTAGTCGTTCCAGCATGGGAGGAACCGGTACAGTAAAGTGCTCCCTGGCGGGAGAGTCGTACTGAAGGGCATCGAGCTCTTCGGCTCGGGGCTCCTCCTCGGGATCCGCAGGGAAGGCCAAGGTTGGCCATATCCCTGACGAAGTCCGAGAACTGGGCGTCCTCTGGAGGGGACTGTTTCCGAGGTTCGGACTCAGGCGAGTCCGAGGGGACACACCGAGTCCGAAAGGAATCAGGTGACTCTTCCTCTTCAGACTCCCAGGCCGACTCCGAGGAGGAATCGGTGGGGTCGGTCCGGGCGGGCGGAGGCGTCGGCCGCCCCGACGCCGAGTCGGCGTCGACGACCTCAGTCCCGAACGGGAGGTCGAGGGTGACCTCGACCGAGGATCGACTCGAGCCCGCATGGACTCGAGGATCGGCTCGGTCTCCGGGGTCGACTTAGACGTCGACGTCCCGGCGGTCGGGGCAGAGGCGCCAGCGAGGCTAGCGATCAGTGCCCGCTGCTGGTCCATGAAGGCAGAGAGTCTGCTCTCCAAGGCCGTCAACCTGAGTCCGACCTCAGGTGACCCAGCAGCCCCCGACTCGGGCCCCGACGGCGTCGGGCCCGACGTCGGACCCCTCGGAGGCGAGTCCAGGAGGACTACAGGACTTACCCGAGCAGGCAACTCCGACTCCAGACGAGGTCGCTTCGGCAGATGCTCCTTCTCCAAAGACCTGGGACGGCTATCGGGGCTATGCGACCTGGCCCTCGCGGAACCAGGAGCGTCCACCGACGCCGCCCTCGCGGGTTTCACCTTCCGATGATGGTCCCCGGAGGGAGAACCTCTGTCGGAGGAACTCCGGCGATGGTCAGAGCTGGAACCTCTGGACGCCGAGGCCTCCGACGAGGTCCGGGTACGGGCGGGATCAGCGAAGATTCGTTCCCACTGATGCCGCCGACTCCTTAACGCTTTGGAGGACATCTTGCTGCAGGCCCCACAGATCAGTTCCTCGTGATCCGGGCCAAGGCAGCGGAGGCAATTATCATGTGTGTCAGTGAGTGACATATTTCTGTCACACTGAACACACCGCTTGAAACCACTGGCAGCCATCGGGGGAAAAAGGGCCCCTGCAAGGTCAAAGGACCGGGCTGCCAGTGAAAAACCGAAAACGAAACTGACAGAAAATCAGAAAAACCGAAAAATAACAGAAGGACTCGCAACGGCGTCGCGAGTCCGGGCAGGAAAAGGACCGGCGTCGAACCGATAGAGAAAAGTGAGATTAAACACGAAAAAATCAACTCTTTCAGCGGGGACAAGACGGGCACGTCTGAAGGGCTCCGCGGAAAAAAGAAGACTGGCTAAGATGGCACCCTTGGGCGGGAAGGGGACCGCGCATGCGCGCTGCAATTCCCAAAGGCTTTCTTTGAAAGCTGGGGAAAATTGCTCCGCGAGGGCTCCGTCGGCGCCGACGTCACCCATATGTGAGGACTGACTTCCTGCTTGGTCCTGGAGAATAGCTTTTCACTCAACGTGCAATCAATCTCTGGAATTCGTTATTAGAGGATGTAGTAAATACTGTTAGTGTAGCTGGGTTTAAAAAAAGGCTTTGGACAAGTTCCTGGAGGAAAGGTCCATAAACCATTTATTAAAGAAGATCTGGAATAAGTACTGCTTACTCCAGGACACGCATTGTGAAACCTATACATTTTTTGGGGAACCTGCCAGGTACTTGTGACCTGGATTTGCCACTGTTTGAAACAGGATACTGTGTTTGATGAACCTTGGGCTGACCCAGTATGACATTTCTTATGTTCTTAATCATTTACTGTGTGAGAACGCCCCATACATCTCATATAAAAGCAGGAACTCTTGCATGTGCTTAGAAAACATTTCTAGAGCTTTCTGAGTTGTGGGAAGCAAGGTCCACTTGGCTCTAAACTCAAATGACATCAACCAACAGTTTGGCTGTAACGATTCCTGCCAATCATGGAGAAAAAGAAGGAAGCAGGACTTTCAGAAGAAAGGTGGAGAAGAATTAAGAAGATGAATGGAAGGAAACTCCTGTGAAAGAAGACCTAAGATGAGGGGAGGGGAGGGAAGAGGAGAGTAAGAAAAAAATGAAGGACAGTTAGTGCTGAAATGGAAAGAAAATTGAGCCTGAATCAAAAGAAATAAAGCATAGTTACTCACCTGTAACAGGTGATCTCCAGGAACAGCAGGAATTTAGTTTTCACATATGGGTATCGTTGGTAGCGACGGAGCCTGCGCGGGAACACTCCCCAGCTCCAATAGGAAAGCTTTTGGGAGCATCCCACAGTGCCTGCGTGCTGCCTTCCCGCCTTTCCCAACTGCCCCTCTCCAGTAGAGTTTAAAGCCGAGACAAAAGAGAGAAAGAGAGAGATAGAGAGATACAACTCCTAGGGGAGGTGGGTGGGTTGTGAAGACTAAATTCCTGCTGTTCCCGGAGATCACCTGTTACAGATGAGTAACTATGCTATCTCCAGGAACAAGCAGGAATGTAGTCTTCACATATGGGAACTCCCTAGCTGCAGATGCCAGGGAGAAACCCCAGAAGTTGTGTGCCCTTGTGAAAGGGCTCCACCTCCCCCCATGGATCTCTGGTATCCTATCAGGGATGGTGGGTAGGAGTTGATTAATTATGGAACAGGTGTTGAAGAACAGCCTGACCAAACAAGGCATCCCGGCAGGAGTCCTTGTCTAAGCAGTAATGGGCTGTGAAGGTATGAACCGAAGCCCAAGTAGCTGCTCGGCAGATGTCGTCAATAGACACAGAGTGTCCCCCGCAGCCCCCTCTGGTGGCGGCGTAGTGTTTCCACCGGAGGCTGGGGAGCGCATAAGATTTGGGGTATCAGGGTTGGCCAGTTGCGAGGGTCGTAAGGTAGCGGTCCTTCGTGCCAACCTCATTGCCAACTTCCCAATAAAGTGACTTCACAGCCAAGTGTAGGGAAAAAGGAAAAAGGCTTTTATTTCTCCTTTGCGCAATATGGTTCAAAATATACGGTTCAGAAAGTAACAGGGCTGTAACAATCCTTACATCAGGTTCCACATATATAAAACGGTCAAAGTAACAACTGTTAATCTCCACAGTAACTCAAAACATAAGGTATCCTGTATTCACTTCATACATTCTTTAACTCCAAACAGATTATAGTTTTCCTACTGTACAATAAACGCATTCCATGGGTTCTTCTGCCTCCTCACCCCCAGATTCCACTGGCAGCCATTCCATGTCCGAGAGCTCTGAATCGGAAGCTTCAATGGGGCTGAGTTCTGGCTTCTTGAAAGCGTGCCAAACCGTGTTCCAATGCTTGTTTGTCAGCTTGGGGCGTCGGTTCTTGGCTATAGGATAGAACCCTGGCTGTTCATCTGCTATGGTTTTAAAAGCTCTCTTGTCCCAACCTTTAGCATTAACAGTTTTCTTCCTGGGGAAATCATCTGTTATTTTCTGCTTAAAAGTGTCATTATTATACTGATAAAATCCTCTCTTCTGCTTTTCTCCTATGCTGGGTTTAGGCACACAATCACAGGCAATAACTGTTTTACCTTTGAGCTTTCTGTAGTCTCTTCCAGGAAAGGCTTGAGGCCTAGCCTGATTATCTTCTAATTCTTGCTGGCTCAAGTAATCCCCCCGGGTCCCTCTTTCTCTAGAGTGTGGATAAACCTCTTTGGGGCAGGGCTGCAGCTGATGCCCTCGGCCTTTGCTTCCACTCCCGTGGCAGTTAGCTAGTGGCCGTGCCCTCTCAGCTTTTCCCTGTTCACCAGGCCTCTGAGTTTTCCACCCTTCTCTCTGGTTACTTTTATAGAAATCTTTAGGAGTACCTTTCTCTTCTTGAGTATCCTTTTCAGCTGGATATCTTTCTCTCAGATCGTGGCTTAGCCCATCTCCCTGGATAGGGCTTTCTCTCCAGCTGGATGGGAGAGCACCTTCTTCCTTGACTGCTCTCTGCAGTGCTGCTCCTTGGAGTTGTCTCTGGCCTGCTCTCCGGCCTACTCCTCGGCCTACTACTTGGTCTGCTCTCCAAGTTGCTTCTTGGCCTTCTCCTTGGCCTGCTCTTCGGCCTGCTCTTTGATCTCCCCTTTCAACTGCTCTGTCCCTGCTTAAATCGGGACTGACTGATTCTAAGTCCTGCCCATAGAGGCGTGGTTCCTCTGCATCCAAGCTGGCTCTCCTGCTCCCTCTATGTGGGCCTTCAGGATATTGCAACTGAAACTTGTTTTTTTCTAAATTTAAAACTTTTTTTCTTTCTGCCAGAGGGTCCGCTGCATCACAAGAGTGAAGATGAGCCATAGAGGCTGCCATGGCTCTCACATTGTGAGCTGTGACATGGCCTTCCAGAGGAAGGTTTTTACTCTCATAGGCAAAAGATATACACTGTGAAACCAGTTGAACAGTGTTCTTTTGGAGCCTGACAGTCCCAAATGACTAGGATCAAAAGCAACAAAAAGTTGAGAGGACTTCCTTTGTGTGATAAGGAAGCTTATCATAGCTCAGGAAGGAGCTATAAAAAAGGTGAAGTGACTCTGAACAAGCAACCTGTCAGTTCTGGTAGAAATAAGAAAACAGAATTTTCCCATAAAAGACTACCAGTCCCAGAATGCACCAGGTTTCCAACAGCCATTAGAGGAGCTGAAGTGGGGAAACGTGTGTTCAATCAGGAGGGCTATGAGGTAATCCCCAAGCACTCATCTCAAAGGGCAGGGCCTGATTCAGCACAGCTGCGCTGTGCTAAGGTGGAGCACTCATCAAAGCAGAATAAAGGTAGAGTTTATTCTACAGAGAATTATCCTCATCCTCAGTTTCATCTGGGAGATCCTCATCCTCAGTTTCATCTGGGAGATCCTCATCCTCATCATCAGCTTGGAGATCCTCAGCTTGGACAGCTTCATCATCTGGAGGATCATCAGAAGCAGAAACCAGAGCGGACGGACAGAGAGGGCAAGAAACCCTTTGGAAGAAAGAAGAGAAAAGCTTTTGGGAGGTCTAAAGGAGTCCAGAGCAGTACGTATACTGGAAGGCATTCCAAAGGCCAGCTTACACCATTGGACTGGGGAAAGCCAGAGGAATGGTGCTGCAGAGCTAGGAATCTCCAGACGGTACCTGTGAGGGAGACGGCTGCACGTGGAAGGGACCCTAAGACCCGTGCCAGAAGGTATGTGAAGAGAGATCCAGTGTCCAGGGATCTGGATTGGAAGGCTGGACATAAGAACTGGACTACATACTGGCCAGGCTATTTAGAGAGGAACTCTAACAGCAATGGAAGCTCAGGTATGAACACTGATCTATGCCCTAGCTATAACCTTGAAAGACAGCAGGGAAACAAGTATTCTCCTGAAAGTGCTCCATTGAGAAATTCCTCTGTGCCAATCCCTGATATTGAACCCATGATTGTTGAAGAAGGGGAAGGAGAAGTCTTAGATACAGGCTGTGAATATATGGATTGCTCTCTGTCTAAACTCCTTTGGTAATTTACTGTTACAAAGTACAACGACCATCACAAAGAAATACAAACTTGTTCTTTAATCTACTCAGAAAAGCTCCTGCGTAGGATTTTGAGCCATGCAGTAGAAATTAAGCCAGCTAAGGGGTTTCAGCTGGGTAACTGCTAGCAATTGAGCCTTACCTAATTGCTTGTGAGCTCTGAGGGAATCACTTCTGAGTCTATGTGTGAAGATATAAGAAGTTAACCTGAAAAGAACAGTTTTTCCCTTCTTTGTGGGTTTTGCTTGTTGTTTGATACACTGCTAAGAAAATATTAGCTAAAGCCTAAAGAAAAGACCAGTTTGTTACCAACCAGGTCTTTATTCTTTTCATTTTGATTGCCTGACAAGTTCAGCTGTTTTCCTGATTTTGTTTTTCCAAGTTTAACACTGAAAGCAAGTATCCTGTTTTATGTGCTACCAAGCATATCTGTGTTGGGAGAAATAACCCCATAAATAAATATCTTATTGGCTTTACACTCAAGCACAACTAATTATTGTGAGCAGCTGTGTCTGGTGTGAATGGACTGCATTTCCCACAATCCCTTGCAAATCATGTTGATATATGCCTTTGCCAAGACTGTGAACATTCTCACCCAGGCAGCCGTCTGACACTATGTTGCTGTGTCCTTTGTAAGTAAAAGGCCACAGCCCTTTTACAATCCAAAGTATGAAGATTCCTTTCTGCATTTGAGGCATGAGGCCTTGGGAAGAATACAGAAAGGTAAACCGCTTGGTTTAAATGAAAAGGTTACACCACCTTTGGCATAAAGTGTGGATGAGTCCTAAGGACTACCTTATCATGATGGAATCTTGTATAAGGAGGATCAGCCACCAATGCTTGCAATTCACTGATGCGATGTGCTGATGTGATTGCAATAAGAAAGATGACCTTCCAGGAAAGGAATTTCAAGGAGGTAGTGGCTAATGGTCCAAATGGCGGTTTCATAAGCTACCCAAGAACCAAATTTAAGTCCCATGCCACCGGTGGTGGCTCAATGGGAGGCTTAGTTAAAAGAAGGCCTCTCATAAATCTCGCTATGACAGGATGAGAGGAAATAGGATGCCTATTTAGAGGCTTAAAAGAAGCTGCAATAGCACTCAAAGGAACTCTCACTGAATTGGTCTTAAGCCCTGCATTTGATAAAAGAAGGAGATACTCTCAACTAACTGGCCTTTGTGTGGTAGCGAGGTTAACTGTTACTTTAAATTAAATATCTTTCCCTGCTCTGTCCCCAAAACGTGCTGCGTTTTAAACTTTTTTTCCTGCTCTAGCCTACCTGAGGGACTACCCCCTCCCCCCCTGCTTAGGTATTGTGTAGCCCTTCTTCCTGTCTCCTCATCCCACGTGTGCATAGTCTGTTCTGTTTGCCTCTCTCTGCTCTGGGAAGAGCCGTGCCCTCACAGGGCTCTGCTAGAGAGGTGGATATTTAACTCCTGTGACGACTTTGCTGTGAGTTCTAGCTGTCTATTTATTTATTTATTTGTTGTCTTTATTGGTGTGCTACTTTACCTCCCTGTTCCCTTTAGTTTTGCACTTCAGCTTTCTCAGCTGTGTAACTTACCCTGCCTCTCTCAACTAACTGGCCTTTGTGTGGTAGCCAGGTTAACTGTTACTTTAAATTAAATATCTCTCCCTGCTCTGTCCCCAGAACGTGGTGCTGCATTTTAAACTTTTTTTCCTGCTCTAGCCTACCTGAGGGACTATCCCCCCCCTGCTGAGGGTACAGGACAGGGTACCTTGTAACAGCCCTCTTTTAAAAGGTCTTAGTTCCCTCCCTCCCTCCCCCCCAACACCCACCCGCCCCTGGGGTAATTGTAGCTTTATAGGCACTTACACGTCTTAGAGGAAAGGGGCTGCTCTCAGGTGCAGCTCTTTATCCAAATCAGTCATACGTTGAGGACCTGAGATTAATTAAGCTTCAGGTGAACAAGGTATATTAGAGGTATTAGATATACTTTTATTAGTATAAGCATCTACACCAACCCTTAGTAAGTACAGAATTTAAAGATCTAAACACAAGCTTTAAACTAAGATGCAGACAACAGTCCAGCAGCAGCGAGATGGGGGTTTTCCAGTCTTTTGCATTGAGTGTCACATGTATCATTTTCTCCCAGTTGGTGAGAGGTCTTACGTATACACTAAGTGCAAGGAGCTCTTTGCTCTCAGGGAACAAGTCCGTTCTCTAGAGGCTAGAGTAGCAGACCTGGAAGACATAAGAAAGACAGAGAAGTACATGGACGAGACTTACAGGGATATAGTCCTGAAGTCCTACCTCCAGTCTGGCAGCATCCCTGTTGCCATGGAGGAGAGAGGTCACGTGACAGGAAAGCATCACCCTGGTGTGGCAGGACATGATCCTGTAACTAGGACCTGTCCTCCAGGTGATGTAAAACCCTCTCACACTGAGGACGTTTCTCCAGGGCCATGTGCCCATGAGGGAAGAGTTAGGACAGCTGTTATAGTTGGTGATTCAATCATTAGGCATGTAGATAGCTGGGTGGCTAGTGGACGTGTGGATCGCCTGGTAACATGCCTGCCTGGTGTGAAAGTAGCGGACCTCACGCACCACTTAGATAAGATCTTAGATAGTGCTGGGGAGGAGTCTGCTGTCTTTTTACATGTCAGTACCAATGACATAGGAAAATGTGGTAGGGAGGTTCTGCAGGCTAAATTTAAGCTTTTAGGTAGGAAGTTCAAATCCAGAACTTCCAGGGTAGCGTTCTCCAAAATGCTTCCCGTTCCACGTGCAGGACCCAAAAGGCAGGCAGAGCTCCAGAGTCTCAATGCATAGATGAAACGATGGTGCAAGGATGAGGGTTTTGGATTTGTTAGGAACTGGGGAACATTCTGGGGAAAGGAGGGGCTCTTCCGAAGGGATGGGCTTCACCTTAACCGGGATG
Source organism: Ichthyophis bannanicus (assembly GCA_033557465.1). Classification (NCBI taxonomy): domain Eukaryota; kingdom Metazoa; phylum Chordata; class Amphibia; order Gymnophiona; family Ichthyophiidae; genus Ichthyophis; species Ichthyophis bannanicus. The sequence continues at coordinate 341,720,996 of CM066036.1, read as the reverse complement.
GAACCAGACTGCTGGCATTAACCTTTAAAAAGGAGATAGAGCAGCTTTTAAATTAGAAAATAGGGGAAAGCCGACAGTCGCACAAGAGCGCATGGTTCGGAAGAAGGTATCCTTGAAGGATACTACCAAAAGCAGTGAGGTTCCAAAAAAGAGTAAAGTAGCCCAAATGCCCTTGAGTATGGTGCAGACAGAGCGTAAAGATTCCAAATTACCCATGCCTACCAATAGCCAGATTAATATTAATAAAATACAGTCTCTAAAATGCTTGTATGCAAAAGCTAGAAGTCTAAACAATAAGATGAGACAGTTAGAATATATAGCACTAAATGGCAGGTTAGATATGATTGCAATCTCAGAGTCATGGTGGAAGGAGGATAACCAGTGGGACACTGTGATACCTGGATACAAACTATATCGTAATGATAGAACTGATCAAATTGGTGGAGGGGTTGCGCTCTATGTTAGAGGGGGCATTGAGTCAGAAAGGATTAAAGTTTTGCAGGAAACAAAATTTGCTGTAGAATCTCTATGGATTGAAATTCCATGTATGAAGGGGAAGGTGATGGCAGTGGAGGTGTACTATCGACTGCCTGGCCAGAATGAACAAATGGATGATGAAATGCTCAAAGGAATCAAGAAAGCTAAAAAAAGACACAGCACAGTAATAATAATGGGTGATTTCAATTACCCCGGTAGTGACTGGGTCAGTGTCACGGTAGGACATGCTAGGGAGATAAGGTTTCTAGATGAAATAAAGCGTAGTTACTCACCTGTAACAGGTGTTCTCCAGGAGCAGCAGGAATCAGTCCTCACTTATGGGTGACGTCGGCGCCGACGGAGCCCTCGCGGAGCAATTTTCCCCAGCTTTCAAAGAAAGCCTTTGGGAATTGCAGCGCGCATGCGCGGTCGTCTTCCCGCCCCGAAGGTGCCATCTTAGCCAGTCCAGATGACATAGCTAAAAAGACAGCATAAAAATTTGCAAAAAGAACATAAGCAGACGATTGCAACTCCAAGGGAGGAGGGGGGAGGGTAGTGAGGACTTATTTCTGCTGCTCCTGGAGAACACCTGTTACAGGTGAGTAACTACGCTTTCTCCAGGACCAAGCAGGAAGTCAGTCCTCACTTATGGGACTCCCAAGCTCAAGGCTTACCGGAGACCCTAAGCACAAAAATGAGCTCCCTCTAGCTCAGCAGCACAGAAGGAAAGAATCTTCGCTGAATTATCACCCACCGGTAGCCCACATCCGGGATGGAGGGTAGGAGTTGCTCAGACCTCAAAGAGATTACGGAGGACTGCCTGTCCGAAAGCACTGTCCCTACGGGACTCCCTCTCGAGACAGTAATGGACCGCAAAAGTCTGGCTCGAAGACCAAGTAGCGGCCCGGCAGATGTCTGCCAGCGGAACAGAGCGGAGGTAAGCCACTGACGTGGCCTTTGCCCGAACACAATGAGCCGTGACTCACTTTCTAAGGCGAGTCCGGCTTCCCCATAAGCCCCAGAGATACAGTCCCCAACCCCGAATGACAGAGTTCGCTTTGAGTACGGGATCCCCAATTTATTGGGGTCAAAAAGACACAAAAAGCTGAGCAGCTTTACGGTGCTCCCGCGTACGGTCAAGGTAGAAGTTCAATGCCCTTCTACAGTCCAGGGTATGGAGGACCGTCTCAGCTCGGCTGGAGTGTGGTCTGGGAAAGAAGGTTGGAAGTACCACCTCGTGATTTGATGTGAAAAGGGGGAGAACCACTTTAGGCAGAAATTAGGGTGAGTCCGTAGGACTACCCTATTCTTGTAGAACCTAGTGTAGGGGGGATCAGACACGAGGGCCTGCAACTCACTTACGCGCCTAGCGGAAAGTGAGGGCTACCAAGAACAGTGTTTTCCAAGACAGAAAACGGATGACGAGAACATGTAGCCATGGGTTCAAAAGGCGGACAGGTGATCCGCTGCAAAACCACATTCAGTCCCAGTTCGGCGTGGCGGCGCAGAGGTGGTTTAAGTAGAAGGAGACCTCGGAGAAACCTCGCTACGAGAGGGTCGCTGGAGAGAGGTCTATACCGTCCACCGGCACATGATGTGCCGAAAGAGCACTGAGGTGAACTTTGACGGAGTTGGACTTAAGTCCTAGATTAGAGAGGTGTAGCAAGTACTGCAAGATCACCCGACACCGGGCAGGAGAAGGGATCCTGAGACTGTTCGGTACACCAGACTGCAAAGCGACGCCATTTAAGGGCGTAGCATTTGCGGGTAGAAGGCCGTCGCGAAGCCAAGACGCCCTCCTCCACCTCCGAGGCAGGAGAAGGGGAGCAAGGACTACCCTCTCAGCAGCCAGGCCATGAGGTTGAGAGACCTGAGGTTGGGGTGCAGTAGGGACCCCTGATCCTGGGTGAGGATATCCCGGTTGCGCCCCCCAGAGGGGATTGGATCCTCCACGCCAGTTGCAGCAGGAGCGGAAACCACGGCTGCCTGGGCCAGCGAGGGGCCACCAGGATCATGAAGGCTTTGTCTCGGAGAACCTTGAAAAGAGTCCGAGAGACTAACGGAATGGGAGGGAAAGCGTACAGAAGGGCTCCCCGACCATGAGATCAGAAAGGCGTCCGCCGCAACCCGAAGGGGGTGAGGCTGACGAGAGAGCAGAAGCGAGGAAGTTGCCGGTTGCGAGGACTGGCAAAGAGATCCCCCACCACCGTGGGAGGGCCCCACCTGAGGAAGAGCTTCTGAACGATCAAGGGATCCAGACGCCACTCGTGCGGCTGGAGGACCCTGCTGAGTTTGTCCGCCAGGCAATTTTCTGGGCCCGGGAGATAAACTGCCTTGAGGAGAATGCCGTGACTGACGGCCCAAGAGCAGAGCTTCTGTGCCTCCCGGCAGAGGAGGAGGAGCACGTGCCACCCTTCTTGTTCACGTAGAACATGGCAAATTGATTGTCCGTCTGGACAAGGACGGGACTGCTGGGAGGTCAGGTGGGAGAAGGCCTTGAGAGCTAGGCGGATCGCCCTGAGCTCCAGGAAGTTGATCTGCTGAGCAGACTCCCACTTGGTCCGAGGCCCGAGTACGTGCCTCTTGGCAATGGGCTCCCCAGCCCAGGAGGGATTGCATCGGTGGTCAGCACCCGGGTCGGCTGAGGTGACGGAAAGGCATTCCTAATACCAGGTTCGGCTGCCGGGCCACCACCGGATAGACGAGACCAGCGGCTCGGAGACGCGCACCAGGTCTGCTAGGCCGCCTGTGGCTTGTCGCCACTGCCGGCGGAGACACCATTGAGCAGACCGCATATTCAGGCGGGCATTGGGGGTCACATGGACGGTGGAAGCCATATGGCCGAGGCCAGTCTCAGGAAGCGCCTGGCGGAGACCAGGGGCTGGCTGCGAAGCGGTCGGCTAGGTCCATGAGCCGCTGAGCCCTGTCGAGCGAGCGGTAGGTACGCTCGCGGCCTGAGGGGTGTGCAGCCTTGCGCCGATGAACTCGAGATCCTGTGAGGGGAGCAAAGTGGACTTTGCGAAGTTTACGACAAAGCCCAAGTGCTGCAGCAGAGTCACCGTGCGGCACTTGGCGTTGGGTGACCTCCTGAGCGGACGCTGCTCTGATGAGCCAGTCGTCGAGGTACGGAAAGACAAAGAGGCCGCGAAGTCGGAGATGGGCCGCCACGACCGCGAGGCATTTGTGAAGACTCGCGGTGCGGAGGACAGGCCAAAGGGCAGTACTCTGTACTGGTTAATGATTTCCTGCCACCACAAACCTTAGGTATTGGCGGTGGCTTGGGTGGATGAGGATGTGCGTGTAGGCATCCTTTTAGATCCAAGGAGCATAGCCAATCTCCCTGCTGGAGGTAGGGCAGAAGGATTCCAAGGGTAAGCATTTTGAACTTCTCCCGCACAAGGACACTTGTTTGAGGTTGCGCAAGTCCAGGATGGGTCTGAGGCCTCCTGTTCTCTTTGGTATCAGAAAATACCTTGAATAGAAGCCTTGACCTCTCAGGTGGTGTGGCACCGGTTTCCACCGCCTGTTCCTGCAGAAGACCTGCTAACTCCTGAAGGAGCAACTCCTGTGCAGAGGGGGGCGCGGAGGCTCTCCCGGAAAATAGGAGGGAGGGACCTGCTGGACGTGGAGAAGGTAGCCCTCTCGCACGACCTGACGCACCCAGGCATCTGCGGTGATGCTGGACCACCTGTGGGCGACGTGACCCAGCCGGCCTCCGGTGCGGGGGGGACCCAGCGGGGGGGGGAGAGGCTATGCTGAGCGAGTCAAAAACCCCCACCCTGCTGAGCAGGGGCTGGTGGTGCAGGCTTGGGGGCTTGCTGCCTACGGGACCCGTTACCCCGTCCCTTGGCCTGCTGGCCCTGTTGGGGAGCTGCAGGGGCCTGATAATGGGGGTATGTTTGTTTGTAGGCAGCTGCCTTCCTCGGGTAAAAGGACTTTTTTTCCCGAGCCCTTCTTTTTCTGGGAAGGGGCGGAGGTCTTCCTAGAAAGCCTGGTCCTGGTGAGAGTCTCAGTCTCAATTTGTGCAGCCTTTTCCGCCATGGGCTTGCCAAAGAGGTTTTCCGCCTCGCAGGGGACATCGACCAACTTGTCCTGTACCCAGGGCTCAAGGTGGACGACTGAAGCCAAGCCTGTCGGCGGGCACCGATGCCGGCTGCGGCCACTCGAGCCGAGGCTTCAAAGCCTCATAGGCTGCTCGGGACATGAACTTTGAGCATTCCCGAATACCCGTGGACAAGGCTAGGAACCTCCGCAAGGGCTCCCCTCGGAGAGACCAGCGGAGAAATCCGGCTAGCTCTTTAGCCAGATCCCGGAGATACATGCCCATGTATAGCTGGTAAGTCTGGACACGACAGGCGAGCATAGAGCCCTGGAAGCACTTCTTGCCAAGGCCATCCAGGTTACGGGCCTCCCTTCCAGGAGGCACGAGGAGTGCATCTTCTGGCTCTTAAGACGATGCATGGCCGATTCCACTACCATGGAATGGTGTGGCAGCTGTGCCTTTTGAAAGCCAGGCTCTTTGCGGACTCGATAGATAGAATCGACCCGCTTGCTCAGGACCGGCGAGGAGGCCGGACTCTCCCACATGCGGAAGAGTAGTCGTTCCAGCATAGGAGGAACCGCACAGTAAGTGTTCCCTCGCAGGAGAGTCATACTGAGGGCGACGAGCTCTTCGGCTCGAGGCTCCTCCTCGGGATCCGCAGGGAAGGCCAAAGCCTTGGCCATATCCCTAACGAAGTCCGAGAACCGGGCATCCCTCCGGGGGGACTGCTTCCGAGGCTCGGACTCCGGAGAGTCCGATGGGACACACCGAGTCCGGAAAGAATCAGGTGACTCTTCCTCCTCAGACTCCCAGACCGACTCCGACGAGGACTCGGTGGGGTCGGCCCGGGCAGGGTTGCGGCGGCGCCACCGCCCCGACGCCGATGAGTCGGCGTCGGCGACCTCTGTACCGAACGGGAGGCCGAGGGCGACCTCGACCGAGGATCGACTGGAGTTGTCATCGACTCGATGATCGGCTCGGTCTCCGGGGTCGACTTGGACGTCGACTGCCCGGCGGTCGGGGCAGCGACGCCAGCGAAGCCAGCGAGCAGTGCCACGCTGCTGGTCATGAAGGCAGACAGTCTGCTCTCCAAGGCCGTCAACCTGAGTCCGAGCTCGGTGACCCAGCAGCCCCCGACTCGGGCCCCGACGGCGTCGGGCCCCGACGTGGGCTGTCGCGGGGGCGAGTCCAGAAGGACTACAGGACTTACCCGGGCAGGCATCTCCGACTCCAGGCGAGGTCGCTTCGGGAGGTGCTCCTTCTCCAAGGACCCGGGGCGGCTGTCGGGGCTATGCGACCTGGTCCTCGCGGAGCCAGGAGCGTCCACCGACGCCGCCCTCGCGGTTTTTCCTTCCAGACGATGGTCCCCGGAGGGAGAACCCCGGTCGGAGGAGCTCTCCGGCGACGGTCCCGAGCTGGAGCCTTTCGACACGGAGGCCTCCGACGAGGTCCGGGTACGGCTGGGGTCAGCGAAGATTCTCTCGCGCTGATGCCGCCGACTTCTCAACGCCTTCGAGGACAGTTTGCTGCAGGGCCCACAGATCAGTTCCTCATGATCCGGGCCCAGGCAGCGGAGGCAAAAGTCGTGTGTGTCGGTTAGTGACATATTTCGGTCACACCGACCACACCGCTTAAAGCCACTGGCAGACATCGTGGGAAAAAAAGGGCCCTGCGAGGTCAAAGGACCGGGCTGCCAGGGAAAACGAAAACGAAAGCTGACTAAGTCAGAAAAACCGAAAAAAAACGGAAGAGGACTCGAGGACCGCGTCGCGAGTCCGGGCGGGAAAAACGATCGTGCGCGAACCGAAAGAAAAAAGTATAAATAAAGAGGAAAATCAACTTTTTCGCGGGGACAAGAAGCGGGGACGTCTGTAGGGCTCTGCGGAAAAAAGAAGACTGGCTAAGATGGCACCTTCGGGCGGGAAGACGACCGCGCATGCGCGCTGCAATTCCCAAAGGCTTTCTTTGAAAGCTGGGGAAAATTGCTCCGCGAGGGCTCCGTCGGCGCCGACGTCACCCATAAGTGAGGACTGACTTCCTGCTTGGTCCTGGAGAAATGACTGCTTCTTGGAGCAGCTGGTTCATGAAGCGACCAGAGGGGAAGCCATACTGGACCTAGTCCTTAGTGGAACACCAGATCTGGTGCAAAAAATAAGGGTGTTGGGGCCACTTGGTAATAGTGATCATAGCATGATCGTGTTTGATTTAATTAGTGGAGGAGGGATAGTAAAGAAATCCACAGTACTACCTTTTAACTTTCGAAAGGGAGACTATGATAAAATGAGGAATATAGTTAATAAAAAACTAAAAGGAGCAGTTGCAAAGATTAAAGACTTACATCAAGCTTGGGTGTTATTTAAAAATACTATCCTGGAAGCCCAGACCAGCTGTATTCCACGCATTAAGAAAAGTGGAAGAAAGTCCAAAAAAACTGCCAGCATGGTTTAAAGGTGAGGTCAGAGAGGCTGTTGCTGCCAAAAAAGAATCTTTCAGGAAATGGAAAAAAGAGCCAAATGACGAAAACTGGAAACAGCACAAGCACTGGCAAGTTAAATGTAAAGCATTGATAAGGCAGGCAAAGCGAGAATTTGAGAAGGAACTTGCTACGGAAGCAAAAACACAAAATAAAGACTTTTTCAAGTACATTCATAGCAAAAGGCCTGTGAGAGAGTCAATTGGACCATTAGATGATAGAGGGGTAAAAGGAGCAGTAAGAGGAGACAAGAGTATAGCAGAGAGACTGAAATGAATTCTTTGCTTCGGTCTTTACTGAGGAAGATGTAGGGATGTTACCCAAGACTGAAGTGGTATTTAAAGGTGAAACTGCAGAGAAATTGAGAGAAATATCGCTACACCAGGAAGATGTATTACAACTATTTGATAAACTGAATAGTAGCAAATCACCTGGACCGGATGGTATACATCCAAGAGTGTTGAAAGAACTGAAATATGAGATTACAGACCTGCTATTAGTAATCTGTGAATTTTCATTAAAATCATCTGTAATATCTGAAGATTGGAGGATCGCCAATGTAAAGCCAATTTTTAAAAAGGGTTCCAGGGGTGATCCGGGAAACTACAAACCGGTGAGCCTGACGTCAGTACCGGGGAAAATGGTAGAAACCATCATAAAGAACAAAATTACACAGCATGTAGATAGTCATGGCCTAATGGGAGACATCCAACATGGCTTTAGACAAGGAAGATCTTGTCTTACTAATCTGATATGTTTTTTTGAAGGTGTGAATAAATAGGTAGACAAAGGTGAGTCGGTTGATATAGTGTATCTGGACTTTCAGAAAGCCGCTGACAAGGTCCCTCATCACAGACTTTTGGCAAAACGAAAAAGTCATGGGATAGGAGGCAGTGTACTATTGTGGATCGGGAACCGGTTAAAAGATAGAAAGCAGAGGGTAGGGCTAAATGGTCAATTTTCCCAATGGAAAAAGGTGAATAGTGGAGTACCCCAGGGATCTGTACTGGGTCCGCTACTTTTTGGCATATTCATAAATGACCTGGAAAAGGGAATAACTAGTGAGGTTATCAAATTTGCAGACGACACAAAACTGTTTAAAGTTGTTAAAACCCAAGAAGATTGTGGAAAACTGCAGGAGGATCTGGATAAATTGGAAGACTGGGCATCCAAATGGCAGATGAAAGTTAATGTGGACAAGTGCAAAGTTATGCACCTAGGAAAAAACAACCCACACTATGGTTACACAATGCAAGGTTCCACATTGGGAACCACCACCCAGGAAAAAGATTTAGGAGTCATCGTGGATAACATGTTAAAACCCTCCACCCAGTGTGCAGCGGCGGCCAATAAAGCAAATAGAATGCTAGGTATCATAAGGAAAGGAATGGAAAATTAAACAAAGGATATTATAATGCCTCTGTATCGTTCCATGGTACGACCGCACCTTGAATATTGTGTGCAATTCTGGTCGCCGTATCTTAAAAAGGACATAGCGTTATTAGAAAAGGTACAGAGAAGAGCTACAAAAATGGTAAAGGGGATGAAAGGCTACTCCTATGAAGAGAGGCTACAAAGGGCCTTCAACCTGGAAAAGAGACGGCTGAGGGGAGATATGATAGAGGTCTATAAATTAATGAATGGAGTGGAACGGATAAACGTAGATCGATTGTTTACGCTATCAGAATATAGAAAGACTAGGGGACATGTAATGAAGCTACAGGGTAAACTATTTAAGACAAATAAGAGAAAATATTTTTTCACTCAACGTGTAATCAAACTCTGGAATTTGTTACCGGAGGATGTAGTAAAGGCTGTTAGTGTAGCTGGGTTTAAAAAAGGTTTGGACAAGTTCCTGGAGGAAAGGTCCATAAACCATTATTAAAAAGGGACCCAGGATATCAATGCTTGACCCAATACAAGCATTGTGGAACCTGTGTCTCTTGGGGATACTGCTAGGCACGTATGACCTAGATTGGCCACTGTTGGAAACAGGATACTGGGCTTGATGGACCTTGGTCTGACCCAGTATGGCATATCTTATGTTCTTATACTCCAGTAATGATTCCAGAGGTATCGCAAGAGGGTTAAGACCCTTCTGCGTGTACCATATGGTAAACCTTTTCCACTTGAAAGCATAAGAGCGTCTTGTGGAAGGCTTCCTGGAAGCATAAAGGATATCCTTTACCTGCTTAGAAAGGTTAAGACCGTGAAGTTCTAGGCTTTTAGCAACCAGGCCCTGAGATGCAGAGACTGGAAATTGGGATGCCACAGCATCCCGTCCTTCTGAAAAAGGAGATCTGGAGCAGATCCTAACTCCAGAGGCGGAGCTTGAGAGAGATGTAGGAGCAGAGGGTACCACATTTGCCGTGGCCAATGTGGAGCTATGAGAATCATATGACCTCTGTCTCTCTGAAGCTTGAACAGAGTTTTGGGAATTAGGGGATTGGGTGGAAAGGCATACAGGAAGTCCTGGCCCCAATGGAGAAGGAAAGTATCCCTGACCTGACAACCCTGAGCTGGAATTCTGGAACAGAACCGAGGAAGTTTGGCATTCAGTGGACTTGCGAAGAGGTCTATGTCCGGGGTTCCTCAAATTTGGAAAATTTTGGCCACCTGGTCTGCATGGAGAGACAATTCATGTGGAAGTAGAACTCGACTGAGTCTGTCTGCCCAAGAGTTTTGAATGCCTGGAAGATACACCGCAAGGAGATGAATCTGATGCTCTCTGGCGAGGGCCCAGAGTCGCAAAGCTTCGTTGCATAGCGACAGAGAGCCTGTTTCGCCCTGCTTGTTCACATAGAACATGGCTACTGTGGTGAGGAATGCCCTCCAGAAGAAATGGAGATAGGGGAAAATCCTGGTAGAAGTAATGAAACAGCACTAGCACACAGGATTTCCAATGCAGAGTTGAAAAAAACACAGCTCTCTGCTGAGCACGGGACACGCCCCAGCTCAGGGGAGGAGACAGGCTTCTGCACTGATTGGGCACGCTCAGGGGAAGGTCAGGGCGTGCCAGGAAATGAAGCCCTTTTAAATCCCCAAGCAGAGAGGGAAGAGGAGGGGAGGAGAAGAGAAAAGGAGGAAAGAGAAAAAGAGGGCAAAGGAAGTAGGAAAACGCTAGAACCCTGGAGCAAGGCAGAACCTTGGAGCAGTAAACCTTGGAGCCAAGCACACTCTAAGTACATAAGAACATAAGATATGCCATACTGGGTCAGACCGAGGTCCATCAAGCCCAGTATTCTGTTTCCAACAGTGGCCAATCTAGGTCATACGAACCTTACTACAAGGTAGAGCCTGGGCGTGGGAAGGCTAGCAAATTCAGCACATGGAAAGAAGGTATCTGGTCTGGTAGCAAACAAGGCTACAGAAGCAAGGAAGTGAAGCAGGAAGAAAGCTTTTCAAAGAGAAATTCACAGAGCAGAGGAAATAGCAATAAGGCTGCTGAGGTTTTGAACCAGAGAGACTTCTGGAGGAAAGGTGCCAGTTCTTATTCACACCCTGCTAAAAGTAAAGCTGACTTTTCTACTTTTAATGCTTTACTAGAGAAACCTTTTATTTGTGCTAACCTTCACAAGGTAAACCCAGCTGCAGAAGCTGATAGCAAGTGGGGGAAGGGTGTTACCCTTACCAAAGACTTTCACACGGATAAAGAACACTTACAGGCTGAATTGCTTTTAAAACAGTTTCAAGAGTTTCTGGAACTGAGGTCAGGGAAGCTTAGCAGGCCTGACAGAGACAGCAATAGCCTTAGCTCTGATGAATGCATGCAAGTGGATAATTACCTGCCTGCCTTAGAAGGGGACCCTTCTCCAATGGATTGCTCAATCTGCCTCAAAGAGGACAGCAATGTAAGAAACCCTTGAACACTGTATGAAAAGAATACAGGGAGTTTGCTGTACTTACTGCCAAGCTAAAAGGTTTACAAATTGTTTTCATTTGTTGTTTTGAGAAGCCACGCTGTGGAAGGAACAGCTGTTCGTTTGGTGCTGCAATAATTCTGAAAGACCACATGAAGCACTGCTGAGTTAAAGCTGCTGTGATTGTGAAGAGCCAAGTAGAGGCTAACTTAATTTCAGTTATACTTCCTATGTTCCTGGTTTCAGCTGTTTGGGTTGAAGTTGCACCTTTTGCGTTATGTACCATTGAATTTTGATGCGCTGGAAAATATCCCCACAACAATAAATTTCTTGCAGCCTTACCATTCGTGTCACGACTACAATTTAATCCTGAAGGAAATACAAGTACACTACAAGTCCCAGAATTCCCAGGGACCAGTACAAGCTTTATTCCTCAGGGACATTACAAGGCCACTCCTGCCTGTAAGCTCTCGGGCCCGGGCAGGAGCGTCGCACTACTTCATTGTCCATTTGAACTAGGACTGTCTTGTAGCTGAGCTGGGTGTGGAATACTCGAAGAGCAAGGAATATTGCTCTGAGTTCCAGGAGACTGATGTGTAGATAGGTCTCCTGTGGAGTCCAGGCACCCTGGGTAGAGAGGCCTTGCAGGTGGGCTCTCCAACCCACCTGTGAGGCATCTATTGTTAGAGTGGCTTGGGGTGGAGGTTGCTGAAAAGGGAACCCCACCAAAAGGTTTTGGGGTGATTGCCACCATTGGAGGTACAAAATAAGGCACTCTGAGTTTGCTATTTTGTCTGACAGGCAATCTGACGCCTGAGTCCATTGAGTGGATAAATTCCACTGGGCTGCCCTCATATGGAGGCGAGCATAAGGAACCACATGCACGGTGGATGCCATGTGGCCTAGCAATTGTAACATTTCCCGAGCAGTGAGGTGAGGTTTTAGCACTGCTTGGGAAGCTAACTGCACAATGCGAAGGCAGCGTGGCTGTGGAAGGTAGGCCCTTGTCTGTCTGGTATCCAGGAACGAGTAGGAGCAAGGTTGGATTTTGGAAAATTTATGACAATTCCCAAATACTGAAGGATGCGCATTGTGCGAGAGAGAGTAACCCTGGCCCCTGGCTCTGAAGGGGCTCGAATGAGCCAGTCATCTAAGTAAGGGAAGACGAATATTCCTAGGGTGCGAAGAAATGCTGCCACCACTGCCATGCATTTTGTGAACACCCTTGGTGCCGAGGCCAGGCCAAAAGGAAGAACCCTGTACTGGTAGTGCTTCCCTTGAAAAAGAAAGCGAAGGAACTTTCAATGAGTTGGATGGATGAGAACATGAGTGTACGCATCCTTGAGATCTAGAGAACAAAGCCAATCCTGACTCTGAAAGTATGGCAGCAGAGTTCCTAGAGAAATCATTTTGAACTTCTCTTTGAACAGGAATTTGTTCAATTCTCTGAGGTCTAAAATGGGTCTATGTCCTCCTGTTTTCTTTGGAATAAGGAACTCGGGGGAGTAGAACCCTGTACCCTGTTGGAGAATGGGTACCTCTTCTATTGTCCCTTGGGCAAGAAGCATAGTGACCTCTTGACCTAACTTGTCATTGAGAGAGGTCTGAGAATTGAACTGTCTTACCATTGTAGGAGGGGGCATGCTGAGGAAATGAAGCTTGTACCCCTCTCTTACAATAGACAGAGTCCAATTTTCTGCTGTTATCTGACCCCATCTTGGGGCAAAATGACATAACCTTCCTGGAATGGTGGAAGGCTCTGGGCCGTTCAGGGCCAGGAAGGCAAAGTTCACTAGATAGGAGTCAAAGTCCCTGTGGAGGCTGAGTCTGCTGAGCCGGTGGAGGCTTAACAGCTTTTGTTTTTCTTTGCCTAGGTTGTTGCTGCTGTCCCTTTTGGGCAGATTGACCTAAACGGTGCCCCTGCTGGGTATAGGAGGGATAAAACTTCTTCTTACTGAAGAATGGTTTCTTGTAGGATTTTTTCCTTGCAGAATCAGCTGTAGATTTAGACAATCTATCCAAAATGATATTGTCAGCATCTATCTCATTAGCTTTTTCCTGCCAATTCTTGCCAAAGAGATTCTCTCCTGTGCAAGGAATATTCCCTAGTTTATCCTGTACCCAAAGTTCCAAGTCAGATGCCTGGAGCCAGGCAATCCTACGTGCACCTATGGCAATAGCAGAGGTTCTGCTTATGCATTCAAAGCAGTCAAAGGCTGCACGATTCACAAACTTGGAAACATCCTGAGTATGGTTTGACAAGGGCGAGGTAATCCTGCCTCTTATCATCAGGAAGGAGAGGGCTCATAAGCTCTAAATCTCCCGTGACCTCCTTAAGGAACATTCCCATATATAATATATAGGAACTGATCCTAGCAGAAAGCATGGAAGCCTGGAAGGTTTGACGTCCAAAGGCGTCAAGAGTCCTACATTCACGTCCTGGAGGATTAGATGCATGCCGTTTCGCACTCTTGATCCTTCTCATAGCTGATTCCACCACCATGGAATGGTGTGGTAGCTGAGTCTTCTGAAACCCAGGACAAGGAGGAACTCGATACATGGTGTCGAGTCTTCGAGAGTGAGGAGATGTGGTTAGAGGTGTTTCCCACATCCTTAACATGAGATCATGCAAGATCTCATGAATAGGTAAGGTAGCTGCGTCCTTGGGAGCTTTAGGGTATTGTAGGATTTCTAATTCCTTTGCCGTAGGCTCTTTTTCAGGAGCCACTGTGATGGAAAGACCTCGAGCCACATCTCAGATAAAATCCTGGAAGGACATATCCTCTGGTGGAGACATCCTATGCTGAGGAGAAGAAGAATCCTCAGGAAGAAGTACTCTGGTATCAGTAGAGCTTTCAGAGTCTTCAGACTCATCCGAGGATTCGAAGTATCTCCGATCCGGGTGATCGTGCAAGGCACGGTACTGGTACCGATCGAAGTCGGCATCAGAGTGGTCCGGTACCAACTTGTCGATACCGGTTGGATAAGCATGACTCGGTCCCGGTAGAATAACTGCCGATGTCGATGCAGTCGGTACCGGTACCGGAGTTGGTGCCGGTACTGGTTGAATTGTCTGAAGCGGTTTCAGGGGCATCGAGGCCGTGAGAAGAGCCGCCAGACTGCGTTCAATAGCCAAGAATCTCTGGACTATCGACGCTTCTGATGCTTGGGTATCGGTACCGGATGAAGCAGCCGGTACCCCAGAGCATGGCACCAGTAGTTCTGCCAAGGTTGAGGCCTCGAGAACATCCTGGAGCCCCGATAGTGCTTTGGAAGCCGAAGCCTCCCGCTGGGGCAATTTTGCCGGTGAAAGTCCCTCAAGGGCAACGCCAGAGGCATCTCGATGCTTAGAGGGAGATCTACCCTTTGAGGACCGGCTAGATTTATGTTTAGTTACCTGAGATCCATGGGAGGAAGACGAAGCCCTGGAAGACGTTGATGCCACAGAGGCTGCATCGGAGGGAAAAAGGGTGCTAAGTTTAGCAGTTCGGTTCTGCCGGCCCCTTTTTGACATCATCCCACAGGCAACACACTCCGAAATAGATTGGTCAGGACCTAAACATTTGAGGCACCACTCACGGGTGTCGGCGACGGAGATGGTACTGCCACACTTGGAACACTTTTTAAAACCCGAAGCGGGTTTTTCCATTTTAAAGGAAAAGGTTGGGCCTAGTGCCCAAAATGGTGCGTGGCACCTGAGGAGAAAATAACTGGAAAAGACTCCAGAAGAAAGGTTTTTTGGGTTTTTTTGGAAATAAAGAAAAAAGAACCGGCAGGAACCGGTGTAGCATCGAAGGAAGGCAGACGCAACCACAAAAAAGAAGAATAGAAGGGAATTATTTTCTGCAGTGACAGGATGTGCGACCTATCGGCTCCGTGGAAAACGAAGGAGAGGGACAGTTGGGAAAGGCGGGAAGGCATCACGCAGGCGCTGTGTGATGCTCCCAAAAGCTTTCCTATTGGACGCTGGGGAGCGTTCCCGCGCAGGCTCCGTCGGTACCGACGATACCCATATGTGAAGACTACATTCCTGCTTGTTCCTGGAGATAATGAAAGACATTTCAAATGAATAATAAAAATAAATAGATAGATAGTTAAATACCTAATGTAGAAAAATGATTGATTTCTTTGACTAGGTGATCAGGAAGTAGGACTGAGAGAGAGCCCTAGATGTGGTGTACTTAGATTTCAGTAAAGCCTTTAACACCGTTACGCACAGGTGACTTATAAACAAACTGAGCACCCTAGGGATGAACCCTAAAGTGACTGACTGGGTTAGAAACTGGTTGAGTGGGAGGCGACAAATGGTACAGGTACAAAAAAGATAGATTGTGAGCCCTTTGAGGAAAAGGGAAAAATATATATACAATACCTGAATGTATACTACTTTGACTGGTAGAAAAGCAGTATATAAGTCTAGTTAAATAAATAAATAAATAAATCTCTCTCACTCTGAGGAAAAAGGAGGTCTGTCCTTGGTCCGATTCTTTTTAACACGTTTGTTAGTGATATTGCGGAAGGGCTTTCGGGTAAGATTTGCCTCTTTGCTGATGATACCAAAATCTGCAATAGAGCAAACACCCAGGAAGGAGTAGATAATATGAGAGGAATCTAGCTAAGTTTGAAGAATGGTCAAGAATTTGGCAGCTCAGATTGCTAAAAAATGCAGGGTCATATATTTGTGCTGCAAAAATTCAAAGGAGCGGTACAGTGTATGGGGTGAAGTACTTCTGTCCACAAAAGAAGAGAGGGACCTGGGTGTAATTGTGTCTGACGATCTTAAAGTAGCTAAACAGGTAGAAAAGGTGACGGTGAAAGCCAGAAGGATGCTTAGGTGCATAGAGATAGGAATGGCCAGCAGAAAAAAGGAGGTGACAGTGCCTCTGTATAAGTCTCTGGTGCGATTTCATTGGAGTACTGTATGCAATTCTGGAGACCACACCTTCAAAAGGATATAAACAGGTTGGAATCGGTGCAGAGGGTGGCTACTAAAATGTTTAGTGGTCTTTGCTATAAAGCATATGAGGAAAGACTTAAAGATCTTACAGGCCAATGCAGAAAGTTAGCACGGCCTTTAAGCACACATAATGCCACATTTAAAGTGAAATTAGACTTACCTGCTAATTGTTGTTCCTGGAGAAACTCCAGTCTAGTCCGGCACCTCTGGGTAGTGCACCTCCTCTAGCAGCTTGGAGACTGAGCATATCAAATCTTGATGTCACTAGTACTAGTACGGCTAGTACCACCCACCAGCTCCCAGTAACCTATTGACAAAGTAGACTCACAGGAGCAACAAATAAGTAGTTAAAAAGACAACAGCCAGAAAGAAAGGCTAAACTGAACTAGCACCTTGCCCTCTCCTGCCCCAAGGAGGAATTCCGTCACACCGCCACCCCCCTCCCCCCCCCCACAAAAGAGGACGAGAGAGGAAGAGGCCCACCTGAGGAACTTCGGCACCGAAGAGCTGCCAAGGAGATAGAGCATCCCCGGCCCGCCCTAGCATGTCGAAGCACCAGCAACTCCTCGCTATTCCAGCACCCCTGATGCCATCAGCAACTAAACAAACAGACTGATCACAAGGCTCAAAGGACTTACCAAAACCCCAAGTGGGATCCGAGACTGGACTGGAATTCCTCAAGGAACAACAATTAGCAGGTAAGTCTAATTTTGCTTTCCTTATCATCCCTCCAGTCCAGTCCTGCACCTCTGGGATGTAACAGAGCAGTATTCTTAATGGGAGGGACCTGCAAGACCAGCACGCAGCACTGCCGCCCCAAAACAGGCATCCCCTGCAGCCTGAACATCCAGACGATAGTGCCTACTGAAGGTATGCAGCGAGGACCAGGTTACCGCCCTGCAGATTTCCACCGGCAGCACCAAGCCATACTCGGTCCATGAAGTCGCCTGAGCCCTCGTGGAATGAACACGCAGGCCCACCAGGACCTGACGCCTCTGCAAGATATATGCCGAAGTGATCGCCTCCTGAATCCATCTGGAAATAGAGGCCTTAGCCGTCCACTCGCCCCTGTGCAGACCCCCAAAGAGCACGAACAAGCGATCTGACTTGCAAAAACTTGCTATTGCCTTTAAATAATGCTTGAGTGTCCTTCGCACATCCAAGAGACACAAGCTGAGGCTGGCGGCATCAGATCCCTAGCCCCTCAGGACCGGCAGGGACACAGGTTGATTGACATGAAATGCTGAAACCACCTTCAGCAGGAAGGAAGGCACAGGCCGCAAAACTACCTTTTCCCGTGAGAACGAAAGGTATGGCTCCCGACACGATAAAGCTTGCAGCTCCAAAATTCTGCACGGGGAGCAGATCCCTACCAAGACAAAATGTGTTCAGAGTTAGGTCTTTCAGCGAGGCATGGCTCAAAGGCTCGAACGGCGCCCTAGCAAGTGCCGACAGAACCATATTGAGGACCCATGGCGGCATCGCCACCCTGCGCGGCGGCTGCAAGCGAGCTACTGCCCTCAGGAAGCGCAACACATCCGGGTGAGAACCCAACGGCACCCGTTGCACCTTTCCATGATATTAGGCAAAAGCCACCAGCTGCAAACACAAAGAGCTGGCCACTAGGCCCTTTTCAAACCCATCCTGCAGGAAGGCCAAGATCTCCGGGATGGTGTCTGCCGCAGGCAGCACCTGCCTCTCCGCGCACCAAGCCTGAAAAATTTGCCATATCCGGAGGAGCCCCTCCTTCCCCCTTCAGCCTGCCAATCAGCATCCAGCCATAACGGCTGAAAACCGCCGCTTCAGAGGCGTGCAGGAGAGCAGCAGCGACACCGAAGGTGTGAGCAGGAGCCCCTCCTTCCCCCTTCAGCCTGCCAATCAGCATCCAGCCATAACGGCTGAAAACCGCCACTTCAGAGGCGGGCCCGCGCCTGAGGGCCTCGCCAGAGGGCTCTTTGGCGTGGCCCTTAGGCGTGAGTCCGTGACGTCTGATCTGAAGTTTACATTAAAGACGTGGACTGGATTATCATGCTTGTATATTGTGGTAACCTGCTGTTCCATTTCCTTCTCCTTCCCTTATCTTTTTAACTATTTCTGTCCTCTATTCTGTCCTATCTCATAAATGGCGTTCTTTTCATATTTTCTTAAATGATATAGTACACCAGCCACGTACACCACACAAGACTCTCAGGGCTAGTTCAAGGTAGCGAACCCTACTCAGTTGCACGATTGTAAATAGTTACCCCATGTTGTCCAAGTTTTAACACCTGTTCATTGTAAACACAGAGTACCCTAGGAAATGTGTAGTTCTATGTTTATTGTAAACCGCACTGATGTTGAATAGCGCAGTATAGAAGAGACTGGAAATAAATAAATAAATAAAATATAGTATTGTAAACTGCTCTAATGCTTCGGCCTGAGCGGTATATCAAATGTAATAAACTATAACCATCCTAACATAGGCAAGCGAGGTAAACCTCTTCTGCATCTTCAACAAG
Organism: Ichthyophis bannanicus; assembly: GCA_033557465.1. Lineage (NCBI taxonomy): Eukaryota > Metazoa > Chordata > Amphibia > Gymnophiona > Ichthyophiidae > Ichthyophis > Ichthyophis bannanicus. The sequence continues at coordinate 341,702,689 of CM066036.1, read as the reverse complement.
GTAGAAATCACTGGGCCTAAATAGCCCTTCTTTCTCAGCCGCGCCCTTCCAAGGGCCAAGCCATAAGCGAGAACCGATCCACCTGAGGCAGTCTCACCGGTCCCTGCACCAGGAGATCAGCCCAAGCCGGCAAGCGCCACAGCTGGACCTCCAGAAGCCGAACCATGTCTGCATACAACGGACGCTGCGGCCAGTACAGGGCTATCAGGATGGCCCGCCGCTTGTGAGCCTCGATCCGCTGCACCACTTGGCCGATTAGCGCCAAAGGAGGAAAGACATACAGTAGGCCCTCCACAGGCCTTTTTTGTAACAGAGCATACAGGCCCTCGGACATCCTTTCCCGTATTCTGCTGAAGAATTGGCTTGCCTTGGCAGTCTCGACTGTGGCCATCAGATCCATGACTGGCGCTCCCCACCTGTGCACCACCTGCGTGAAGACCTCCGCATGGAGGAACCACTCCCCCGTGTCCACGTGCACCCAGCTGAGATAGTCTGCCATCACATTGTCGATTCCCGCAATGTGTGCCACCAAGAGCACCTGGAGGCAAGGCTCTGCCCAAGCAAATAGCCACTCTGCCTCCTCTTCCAGAACCGCACTGCCCATGCCTCCCTGACGATTGATGTAGGCCACCGTGGTTGCATTGTCTGAAAGAACTCTGACAGCCTTTCCTCACAGATCCAATTCGAAGGCGCTGAGCATACGGGCCATGACCCTCATCTCCAGCCGACTGATCGATCACCCAGCCTCCTGTGCACTGCAAGTCCCCTGGGTGAAGGATCCCTCGCAATGGGCCCCCCAGCCCACCAGACTGGCATCTGTCATCACCGGGATCCACTGCGGTGCCTCGAGGGGCATGCCCACCACCAATTTCTCCGGACAGAGCCAGCACTGGAGCGCCCTTCCTGACCTCTCGCAGGCAAGCCGAATGGCAAAGCCTGAAACTGAAAGTGCCCCATTGGTACCGCAAAATGCAGGAACTGCTGGTGCTCTGTTCTGATGGGAATGTGAAGATATGCTTCCATGACATCGAGGGACGTCAGAAATTCCCCCTTCCTCGCCGCGACCATCACCGACCGCAACGCTTCCATCCGAAACTGCAGAACCCGCAGACAATGCTTCACTCGCTTGAGATCCAGAATCGGGCAAAATGGAGCCGTCCTTTTTGGGGACCACAAAATAGATGGAGTATCGACCGCAGTTGCACTGCTCCCGGGGAACAGGGACCACCGTCCCATGCTGAAGCAGCTGTGACAGGGTGTCCCGTACAGCCGCTGCCTTGCCTGGAGCCTTGCAGGGGGCCCCGATAAAGGACTCATCCACTGGCTGCGTGAACTCAAGGGCATAGCCTTTGCGAATGATTTCCAGGACCCACTGGTCAGACATAATCTGGACCCAAGCAAAATAAAACTCCCATAGTGGCTTCTTGAGTCCCGAGGTGAAGGCAGCAGAGAAACCCCTGCCTGCCCCTCAGGAACCCCTGCCCCCGAGCGGGAAACTTACTCCTCTGGAAGGAACCCAAGCGGGACATATGAAAATGCTGAAATTCACGGGCCTGGCCCTGAGATGGCGCCGTATTGCGACCCTGCTTCTGCTTATCCTCCGGCAAATGCCGACCTTTAGATTCTCCTAGGTTCTTGACCAACTTATCCAGGTCCTTCCCGAAGAGAAGCTTCCCCTTAAAGCAGGGGTCACCAACCTGCGGCCCGCATGCGGCCCGCGAGGTCCCTCAGTGCGGCCCGCGAGACTCTACCCCAGTGCGGCCTGCCAAGGCAAACTCACCAACTCCTTCTTCTGCAGCCGCGGCTCCCTGCCTCTTAGGGAACCGCGGCTGTGCTTGTAAAATCATCGCGGAGCCCTTCCTGTCTTGACGGGCTCCGTGCAGCATTGTCCCGCCTCCAAAGGAAGTGGTAACTGTGCGGCCCGCGGCCCCCTGGAGGTTGGTGACCCCTGCCTTAAAGGGTAGCTTACTCAGCCGAGACTTGGAGGAGCTATCTGCAGCCCAATTACATAGCCAGAGATAGCGACAAGCCGCTATCACTGCTGCCATGCTTCTGATGAGGTCACGAATGAGATCATAGTGAACATCAGCGAGGTAGGCTGCCCCGGACTCCAGCTTGACCACCTCACTCCCCTGCTCCAGCGTGAGGTCCTCCTGCTGCTGCAGATGCTGCGATCAATGCAGACATGCCCTCGCCACCCTGCAAGGCTAGGGCATTGACATCAAATGCCTGCTTCAACAAGGTGTCTCGCTTCCTGTCCTGCCCATCCTCCAGGGTTGGCCCCCTCAAATGGGATGGTGGTCTTCTTCGTAACTGCCGCCACTGCGACATCCACTCGCAGGGACTGGAACATCTCGCACTCCTGATCCGACAGGGGGTAGAGGTGCAACATTGTTCTGGCTCCCTTAAGACCCGCCTCTGGCAGGTCCCACTCATCCTGAATCACCTGCTTGACCACCCGGTGCACAGGGAAGACCGACAGACTTCCGCACCGCCTGTATCAATGGGTCCACCAGAGAGTCCTCATCCGCCAATGGGCACACGGGTAAATTGAGGTCCTTAAGAGACTCCGCAATCCAGGCAGGCAATCCATCATGTCGAAACACCCAGAGAATCTGAGCCTGATCTTCCAGCTCCAGGATCTCCCCCTCCTCGAGCCCATCCCCCTCTAGGGCCGGCTCTATCTCCACATCATCCCCCTCTGGTCCATCGGACCCAAGAGACAGCTCCGGCCACACCTCTGAGGTCCTGGCTTTCTTAACCGGCACCGCACTTGGAGCATCCACCCTCCCTGTGGAGCCCCTCTTCACACCGACCGCCGCTAAGGAGGGGTCACCCGCTGCACTTTGCTGGTGCCTTGTCCTGCAGTGTCTGCTCCATGCTGGTAGCTTCTGCCGCACACCCATGGCACACATCTTCGTCTGAGACGGAACCTCACCGGGTACCGCAGGCCAGACACTGTGAGTGCAATGGCATGGGAGCAAGCCCGCTACCTCCCCTGGTCGCCAACGGGGAAGGCAAAGGGCCCACTATCCTACAGCACCCTGTAAAAAGAACTTGTCAGTGCTTGTTTTCTTTCTAGTTCTTTTTTTAAATTGTTTCTGCAACTAACAAAAAGCCAGAAATATGGGAGAACAGGAAAATAGACAAAAAACTCCAAGCACCCCAAGTGGCAAACTGGGCTGTCCCAACCAGCACAGAAAAGCACAGAAGAAACAGTGCAGCCCTGTATTCCCCACCGCAGCAGCTGCCAAAACCCACAAGGCGCTAGGCCTGAAGCCCTGCCAGGCCGCTTTGTGCCAAAACTCACAGCACTGCAGGAAACCTCCCCCAGTACCTGAAACAACACTGGAAGGAAGAAGGGCCTCCTCCGACCGCACCTGACCTTGCCGCTATCACCGCTGGCCAGTCCTCTGCACATCTGTGGGCCCAAATACCCTCCTTGCGCTCAGCCTGCACATGGCTTCAGCGTCGAGGGGGAGAAGCAGGAGCACTCACCAACTGCAGCCCAGCACCGGCAGCTCCTCACTCGTTCACGGGATCGGGAGCCACCCTCCAGCCCCGGCAGCAGCCTAACACTCCCCCAGACTCAACAAGTAGGGGGGGGATCCTCCTCAGCACAGAGCCCTGCTCCTCGGGGCTGGAGCTTGCCTATCTTCTCTGCTTTTTATTTACTCTTTTGTTTTTTTAACAGACTAAGCAAAGGAAAGGTAAAAGAGAAACCAACCAGAATAAAAAAAAACCCTAACTAAACAGACTCCTTATTTGCTCCTTCAGTGAGCCCCTTACCCTGGCTCACTACCTCCTCCAACTGCTTGGAGACTGAGCATACTGGGAGCTGGTGGGTGGTGCCAGCCGTACTAGTACTGGTGACATCAAGATTTGACATGCTCAGTCTCCAAGCTGCTGAAGGAGGTGCACTACCCAGAGGTGCGGGACTGGACTGGAGGGACGATAAGGAAGCACACTTTACAATTTTTTGAATGCAAAAATTAGACCTAAATCCCCGCGGAAAAACTAACGCCCAATTAACGCCATGTGTATTTAAATGCATTTAAATGTATGTAATCAGCTTCATGGTATGCAAATCATGGTACGCCTGATGGAGAGACAGGCGTAGATGATTTCACAACCAACCATAACACCAAAATTTTTACTTCAGGGTCTGAGGTGACTTAAACCTCCAACACGTGCCTCTGACAGTATTTTGATGGCACCGGGTGCTTTCCCCGATGCCTAGATCATCTTCTCCTCAGATGATCAGGCATCGGGCAAAGCCCTCGATGCCATCAAAACACTGTTGGAGGCCATGCCTGACAAAAAAGAATCCCTCGTGGTCCAGCAGCCCCATTCCCCACCCTGACAATATTTTGATGGCATCGGGAATGCCATCAAAATACTGTTGGGGGCCGGTGCCATGACAATAAAAGAATCCCTTGTGGTCCAGCGGCTCCGATACACCCCCCCCCATAGTATTTTGATGGCATTGAGGATGATCGTGGCATTGGGAAAGGTCCCCGATGCCCTGACAAGCAATCCCTAGTGGTCTAGTGGCCCCTGTACCTTCATCCCCCCATTAAATACAAAAAAAATAATTATCTGGTGGTCCAGCAGCCCCTGTATCCCCATTAAATTAAAAAAAAAGTAACCTGGTGATCTAACGGCCCCCTGTACCCCCACTCTCCATTAAATAAAAAAAAGTAACCTGAAGGTCTAGCGGCCCCTGTACTCCCCACCCCCCATTAAATAAAAACTATAAGGTTTATATGGCAGTCTGACCTCACCCGGTACATCCCAGGATGCACCGTGCAGGGCCAGAAGCCACTATTTTTGAAGATGGCAGACGCAGAGCAGGAACACTGTGAGAGCCAGAAGGGAAAACGTTAACACAAAGAATATCTAAAATATGTCCAAATTGCTAGCATGGTACTCAATGTGCGTTGTGGGATGCTGTGGGTAGTAGGTGATATCATGTGAGAAAAAACAAACACACTTGTTTATAGAGCACAGGAGAAAGAAGACATCATTTAGTATGGTTATGTCAGTTTGACATGGGGCCTACTGAGGTCTAGTGTGGAAACTGTCAGAATATCAGAGCACTAATAAGATATATATTTTCTATATTTCTTAAAAATAGGGGATGGAAAAACAGACAAGGTGGAAAGTTGAATAGGTGGGAAATAGGTCAAAATAACAAGGAATAAATCTGAAAAAGGCCTGAGCACATATTTATATACAAGGCCATAAAGGGTCACAGGTCAGTGAGGATATGACAGGGCAAAGGAATGAAAGAAAGAAATGAAAGAGAAAATCCAGATGCCTGGAATCGAAAACAAAGGGACTATTTGGAAAAAAACTATATAACAGGACAAAACTCTTAAAAGATTGGGAATCTGTAACCCATTTTTGGAGGAGGGTGGATTGCAAATTCTTACTGTGTTTGTTTGTGTATTGTGTGTCTGCTCATGTGAGTGGGTAGGTGTCTGATGTCTGTGTGAATGTCTATCTTTGAGTGTAGCTAGGAATCTCACACTGTCATATATCTTTCTCTTTCACTGTGCTAGGATCTGTCTATGGACAGGAAATATCTTTAATTACTTTATAGCCGTAAGTGGAGGGGGAAGGAGTTTTCCAAGTTTACTTTATATTTAGTTAGTTAGTTTTGGGTTGCGCTACCTATATGCTTGTTTCTGTGATGTATAAAGGAATAAAGGATTTTATTTGTAAGAAGAAACTGTGAGAATTTTGTGCCAGGTACGAGTATAATCTGCATGAGGTGTGATTTATTGGGAAGAGGTGGTAAGCTCTCCCTGTATGTGTATGTAAGGTTTTCGTTTGTTTTCCCCTCTTGCATGGAGGAGGAGGGGCGGCAATCCGCCTGGCCAACGGACTGCCCCCCCCTGGTTCCGTACAACACGTAGGCAGCGCTTCTGCTAATTTTAAGGTACCAGGTGAGAGGGGTTGTATTTAGGGGGTCGCTAGACACCAACTTATTTTTTTTGTATTTAATGGGGGATGGGGGTACAGGAGCCAATAGACCACTAAGTTACTTTTTGTTTTTATTTAATGGGGAGTAGGGGTACAGGAGCTGTTAGACAACCAGGTTACTTTTTGTTTATTTAATGGGGGGTGGGGGGTTCAGGGGCCGCTAGACCACCTGGTTATTTTTTTTTAATTTAATGAGGGAGGCTACAGGGGCTACTAAACCACCAGGGATTCTTTTATTGTCAGGGCACCGGCCCCTGACAGTATTTTCATGGCACTGAGGGCCTTTCCCGATGCTGCGATCATCCCTGATGCCATCAAAATACTATTGGGGATTGGCACTGCTGGACACCAGGGATTCTTTTATCGTCAGGGCACTGGCCCCCGATAGTATTTTGATGGCATCGGGAGCTTTCCCCAAGGTGCTGCGATTGTCTCCGATGCCATCAAAATACAGGCAGGGCTAATATGCAAATTAGCAACGTGGTATCCAGACAGCAAGCCAAACTAGTGCAGGCTTCTTGTGCGTATGTATTTCGCTTGCTCTCCCAGTTTAACACTGCAGTGGCTCATTTGCATGTGCATGGTTAATGCAGGGGTCATTTGCATACCCTATCCTTCCTGCATCATACGTTAAAATATGTGCATTGTCAGGAATGTAAAAAATCACTTCAGCGCGGGTCTAGTGACAGCTTTCTGCATTGGCCTGTTAGCGTAGTTACTCACCTGTAACAGGTGTTCTCCAGAGACAGCAGAAATCAGTCCTCACACATGGGTGATATCGGCGCTGACGGAGCCCTCGTGCGGAGCAATTCCCCAGCTTTCAAAGAAAGCCTTTGGGATTGCATTGCGCATGCGTGGTCCCCTTCCCGCCCAAGGGTGCCATCTTGCTCAGAGATGACATAGCTAAAAAGACAGCAAAAATGAGAAAAAAATTAATCAAAGGACTGCAACTCCAGGTGAGGAGGGAGGGTCGTGCGGACTGATTCCTGCTGTCCCTGGAGAACACCTGTTACAGATGAGTAACTACGCTTTCTCCAGGAACAAGCAGGAAGTCAGTCCTCATACATGGGACTCCTTAGCTATAGGCTAACGAGAACCCATAGCTGAAAACAGCTCCCTCTAGAAGAGCCGCAGCAGCAGTGATAAGATTTTTCTCTGAGAACACAACCCCCACGGTAGCCTGACACCAAAGGGTCGGAGAGTAGGAGTTGCCTAAACCTCAAATAGGTTACGGAGTACCGCCTGACCGAAAATACTGTCCCGCCGGGACTCTCTCTCCAGGCAGTAATGGGCTGCAAAAGTCTGGCTTGAAGACCAAGTTGCGGCCCGGCAGATGTCTGCCAATGGAACAGAGCGGTGGTTAGCCATTGATGCGGCCTTAGCCCTGACAGAGTGGGCCGTGATCCGGCCCTGCAGCTGGAGGTCAGCTGCCATGTACACCCAGGCGATGCACTCTGCCACCCAGGTGGATAACATGTGCTTGGAGACAGGCAGACCCAGTTTACTAGGGTCATAAGAGAATAAGAGCTGGGAAGCTCTCCGATGTCCCTGCGTACGTTCCAGGTAGAAGGCGAGCGCTCTCTTACAGTCCAGGGTGTGCAGAACCGCTTCTGCCCTGCTAGTATGTGGCCTGAGGAAGAAGGTTGGAAGAACCACCTCTTGGTTGAGGTGAAACGAGGAAACCACTTTTGGAAGGAACTTGGGGTGAGTACATAGGACCACCCTGTTTTTATAAAACAGTGTATACGGTCTATCCGAAACTAAAGCTTGCAGCTCGCTCACACATCGAGCAGACGTGAGTGCCACCAGAAAGAGTGCTTTCCATGAAAGGAAGTGGAGATAACAGGTGGACATTGGTTCAAAAGTCGGTGCAAAATCACATTTAAGCCCCACTCTGTACCGGTGGCCGAATCGGAAGCTTCAAGAACATAACATAAGATATGCCATACTGGGTCAGACCAAGGTCCATCAAGCCCAGTATCCTGTTTCCAACATTGGCCAATCTAGGTCATACGTACCTAGCAGTTTCCCCAAAAGACACAGGTTCTGCAATGCTTGTACTAGGTCAAGCATTGATATCCTGGGTCCCTTCTTAATAATGGTTTATGGACCTTTCCTTCAGGAACTTGTCCAAACCTTTTTTAAACCCAGCTACACTAACAGCCTTTACTACATCCTCCGGTAACAAATTCCAGAGTTTGATTACATGTTGAGTGAAAAAATATTTTCTTTTATTAGTCTTAAATAGTTTACTCTGTAGCTTCATTGCATGTCCCCTAGTCTTTCTATATTCTGATAATGTAAACAGTCGATTTACGTTTACCCGTTCCACTCCTTTCATTAATTTATAGACTTCTATCATATCTCCCCTCAGCCGTCTCTTTTCCAGGTTAAAGAGCCCTAACCTTTTTAGCCTTTCATACGAGTATCCTTCCATCCCCTTTACCATTTTGGTGGCTCTTCTCTGAACCTTTTCTAATAACGCTATATCCTTTTTAAGATACGGCGACCAGAATTGCACACAATATTCAAGGTGCAGTCTCACCATGGAACGATATAGAGGCATTATAATATCTTTTGTTTTATTTTCCATTCCTTTCCTTATGATACCTAGCATTCTATTTGATCTCTTGGCTGCCGCTGCACACTGGGCCGAGGGTTTTAACATGTTATCCACAATGACGCCTAAATCTTTTTCCTGGGTGGTGGTTCCTAATGTGGAACCTTGCATCGTGTAACCATAGTTTGGGTTGTTCTTCCCTAGGTGCATAACTTTGCACTTGTCCACATTAACTTTCATCTGCCATTTTGATGCCCAATCTTCCAATTTATCAAGATCCTCTTGCAATTTTCCACAATCCTCTTGGGTTTTAACAACTTTAAATAGTTTTGTGTCATCTGCAAATTTGATAACCTCATTCGTTATTCCTCTTTCCAGGTCATTTATGAATATTTCAAAAAGCAGCGGACCCAGCACAGATCCCTGGGCTACACCACTATTCACCTTTCTCCATTGGGAAAATTGGCCATTTAGCCCTACCCTCTGCTTTCTATCCTTTAACCAGTTCCTGATCCACAGTAGTACACTGCCTCCTATCCCATGACTCTTTAGTTTTGCCAAAAGTCTCTGATGAGGGACCTTGTCAAAGGCTTTCTGAAAGTCCAGGTACACTATATCAACCGACTCATCTTTGTCCACCTGTTTCTTCACACTTTCAAAAAAACATAACAGATTAGTAAGACAAGATCTTCCTTGTCTAAAGGAACTCTGTAACCCCCTCAGGTTCAGGAACTGCTAACACCTAATCAGGAGTTAGTGGGCCTGTTTCCTGAGTGCAATTGAAGCCTGCATAAAAAGGCTGCTTTGCCCTGCCCTTTTGAGGCTTTCTTAACCAGGGCTCCACACATCAAACAGTAAGTAAGGATTTGAGGGTTTCTTTGTTTGGTGTTTTTGTTACATTGCTAGCTCTCTGACTGGGAGCTCTTAAAAGGGTTTTGTGTATATTTTTTTAAAGCAAGGTTAAATTCATTTTTGCTGTTTTAGGGGAATCTGTACTTGAGCACAGTAGTATTGCTGAACTCTGTAACCCCCTCAGGTTCAGGAACTGCTAACACCTAATCAGGGGTTAGTGGGCCTGTTTCCTGAGTGCAATTGAAGCCTGCATAAAAAGGCTGCTTTGCCCTGCCCTTTTGAGGCTTTCTTAACCAGGGCTCCACACATCAAACAGTAAGTAAGGATTTGAGGGTTTCTTTGTTTGGTGTTTTTTGTTACATTGCTAGCTCTCTGACTGGGAGCTCTTAAAAGGGTTTTGTGTATATTTTTTTAAAGCAAGGTTAAATTCATTTTTGCTGTTTTAGGGGAATCTGTACTTGAGCACAGTAGTATTGCTGAACTCTGTAACCCCCTCAGGTTCAGGAACTGCTAACACCTAATCAGGGGTTAGTGGGCCTGTTTCCTGAGTGCAATTGAAGCCTGCATAAAAAGGCTGCTTTGCCCTGCCCTTTTGAGGCTTTCTTAACCAGGGCTCCACACATCAAACAGTAAGTAAGGATTTGAGGGTTTCTTTGTTTGGTGTTTTTTGTTACATTGCTAGCTTTCTGACTGGGAGCTCTTAAAAGGGTTTTGTGTATATTTTTTTAAAGCAAGGTTAAATTCATTTTTGCTGTTTTAGGGGAATCTGTACTTGAGCACAGTAGTATTGCTGAACTCTGTAACCCCCTCAGGTTCAGGAACTGCTAACACCTAATCAGGGGTTAGTGGGCCTGTTTCCTGAGTGCAATTGAAGCCTGCATAAAAAGGCTGCTTTGCCCTGCCCTTTTGAGGCTTTCTTAACCAGGGCTCCACACATCAAACAGTAAGTAAGGAGTTGAGGGTTTCTTTGTTTGGTGTTTTTTGTTACATTGCTAGCTTTCTGACTGGGAGCTCTTAAAAGGGTTTTGTGTATATTTTTTTAAAGCAAGGTTAAATTCATTTTTGCTGTTTTAGGGGAATCTGTACTTGAGCACAGTAGTATTGCTGAACTCTGTAACCCCCTCAGGTTCAGGAACTGCTAACACCTAATCAGGGGTTAGTTCCCTCCCTACCCACCCCGACTCCCACCCACCCCTAGTGAGCAGTCTTGCTTTATAGGGCACCTCCCCCTTTAACAAATCACAGTGAATTGGACCAGCACATTTTGAATATAATTAAAGAGATTTAACTGCTTTTTCTCTGAAAGGACAGCTGCGAAACCAGCTGGTACTTCGTAGATCTCTCTCTTTTGCTTTAACAGATACCTAAGCTCCACAAACAGAACAATGGCTGGGAAAAATCGTATTGCTAAAGCTGTTGCCCCCGTTACAGCTTCTGCCTCGGTCCAGACAGAGGCCCTATTGCCAGTTGAAGAACCAGTTCCATGTGCAGGGTGCCTGCATGCTGAAGCTCTGAGGAAACAAGTGGAGGAACTCAGAGAGGAGGTGGCGAGGCTGAGGAGCATTCAAGACAGTGAGAAGTACATTGATGAGATGCTGCTTGCAGCAACCAGGCTCTCCAGCACAGGAGAAGATGGGTGTCAACAGAATGTCGATGGTTGGACAAAAGTCACCAGAGCCTGCAAAATCACCAATCCAACTTCTCCAGCCCTTGAATTGAAGAACCATTATGCAGCCTTGGAAGTGGAGGAGGTGAAAGCATCCCTGGAAAGGGAAGAACCAGAGTTCAAGTACCCCATAGTTGTAGAATCAGTGACCAGAAGGAAACAAAGGGTAGTGGTGGTTGGAGACTCTCTTCTGAGAGGTACTGAGGCGTCCATCTGCCGACCAGACTTGATGTCCAGAGAGGTATGCTGTCTGCCTGGTGCCAAGATCCAAAATGTTACGGAGAGTTTGCCGAGACTCATCAAGCCCACTGACTATTACCCAATGTTGCTAATCCATGTTGGAACAAATGATACTGCCAGGTATACCTCGGAACGTATCAAAAGTGACTTCATGGCTCTGGGACAGAGGGTGAAGCAGGTAGGTGCACAGGTGGTGTTCTCTTCAATCCTCCCTGTTGAGGGTAAAGGCCAAGGCAGAGAGGCTCGCATCCTGGAGATTAATGCATGGCTGCGTGGATGGTGTCTTCGAGAGCGTTTTGGTTTCCTAGACCATGGGATGCTGTTCCAAGGGTTGCAGAGCAGAGATGGCATCCATCTGTCCAAGAAAGGTCAACACATCTTTGGTAGTAGACTGGCTAATCTACTGAAGAGGGCTTTAAACTAGATTCGTTGGGGATGGGTGAAGAAAGCCCCCAGGTAAGTGAAAGCCCCCAGGTAAGTGATACATTAAATACCTTTATGGAAATGGGTAACAGGGGTAACATATGGAAAGCAGTGTGTATTAATGCCCGTAGCATGGGAAATAAGATCTCTGAAGTTGAAGCTTTGGTGGGAGTGGCTGACTTAGATTTAGTGGCAGTTACAGAAACATGGTTCACAGAAAACCATGACTGGGATGTAACTATACCTGGCTATACTTTATTCAGAAAGGACAGGGTAGGAAGAAGGGGAGGAGGAGTAGCACTATATGTAAAAACTACTATTAAAGCTTTGGAATTACAGAGCTTAAAAGGGAGAGAGGAGGCATTGTGGGTTAAACTAGAAAGAGGGAAAGAGAAATCTATTTGCATTGGTGTGATATACAGACCTCCCTCACAAGAGGAAGAGGTGGACAGAGAGTTAATTGAAGACATACGCAGCATTGCTAGGAAAGGGGAAGTGCTACTGCTAGGAGATTTCAATATGCCAGATGTTGATTGGCACATTCCTGCTGCAGTATCATCTAGGAGTAAGGAGATCCTGGATTCTCTACAGGGAGAACTATTCAGGCAATTGGTAACAGACCCCACACATGAAGGGGCCATACTGGACTTGGTGCTTACCAATGGTGAAAGTGTTTCTGATGTTGTAGTGGGAGATCATTTTGCATCCAGTGATCACCAGATGGTGTGGTTCAGTATTAGGACTAGGGCTGTTAGAATCCATTCCAAGATGAAGATCTTAGACTTTAGGAAGACTAACTTTGCGAAGATGGGCCAATACCTCAGGGAGTCATTAGTGGGATGGGAACAGCTGGGGGATGTAGAACAACAGTGGGCAAAACTGAAAGGGGGTATTTTAAAGGCAACCAACCTTTTTGTTAAAATGGTAAATAAAGGCAAAAGGAACAGGAGACCGCTATGGTTTTCGAAGGAAGTAGCTGAAAAAGTGAAGAAAAAGAGGGAGGCCTTCATGAAATACAAGAGATCACAGAGAGAGGAAGACAGGCATCTGTATTTGGAAAAACTTAGAGAAGCTAGCAAAGTAGTCAAGAAGGCAAAGATTCAAAAGGAGGAGGAAATAGCCAATGCAATAAAATGGGGAGATAAGACATTTTTCAGATATATTAGTGAGAAGAGGAAGGGCAAAAGTGGTATTGTCAGACTCAAGGGTACAGGGGGGGAATATGTAGAAGCTGATAAGGATAAAGCGGAATTGCTTAACAAATATTTTTGTTCTGTGTTCACAGATGAAGAACCAGGAGCAGGATCTCAGAAAACACCCACAAATAAGAACAGAAGCGAGGGACATCTTGAACAATTTTCAGAAGACTGTGTTCGTGAGAAACTAGCTCAACTTAAAGTAGACAAAGCGATGGGACCGGATGGGATACACCCTAGAATACTGAGGGAACTTGGGGACGTTCTAGCAACTCCACTGACTAACCTTTTCAATGCCTCGTTGGAGTCGGGAGTGGTGCCAAAGGACTGGAGAGAGGTTCATGTGGTCCCTTTGCACAAAAGCGGAAGCAAGGATGTGGTTGAAAACTACAGGCCGGTTAGTTTAACTTCAGTGGTGAGTAAATTAATGGAAACGCTGTTGAAAGAGAAAATAGTGAGGTTTCTGGAGTCCAGCGGATTACAGGATCCGAGGCAGCATGGATTCACCAGAGGCAGGTCTTGTCAGACAAATCTGATTGATTTCTTTGACTGGGTGACCAGGGAGTTGGACCGAGGGAGAGCTCTAGATGTGGTGTATTTAGATTTCAGTAAAGCCTTTGACACTGTTCCTCACAGGCGACTTATAAACAAACTGAGCACCCTAGGGATGGACCCTAAAGTTACTGCTTGGGTTAGAAATTGGTTGGGTGGGAGGCGACAAAGAGTACAAGTAAATGGAGCTCACTCTGAGGAGAAGGATGTTACCAGTGGTGTGCCCCAGGGATCTGTCCTTGGTCCGATTCTTTTTAACATCTTTGTTAGTGATATAGCGGAAGGGCTGTCGGGTAAGGTTTGCCTCTTTGCGGATGATACCAAAATCTGCAATAAAGTGGACACCCAGGAAGGTGTGGATAACATGAGGAGGGATCTAGCTAAGCTTGAAGAATGGTCTAGAATTTGGCAGCTGGGATTTAATGTTAAAAAATGTATGTCATGCATTTGGGCTGCAGCAATCCAAGGGAGCAATACAGCATAGGAGGTGAAGTACTTTTGTCCACTAAAGAAGAGCGGGACCTAGGCGTAGTTGTGTCCGATGATCTTAAAGTAGCTAAACAGGTAGAGAAGGCGACGGCAAAGGCTAGAAGGATGCTTGGGTGCATACGGAGAGGAATGGCTAGCAGAAAAAAGGAGGTGATAATGCCTCTGTATAAGTCTTTGGTGCGACCTCATTTGGAGTATGGTGTGCAATTCTGGAGACCGCACCTTCAAAAGGATGTGAACAGGATGGAGTCGGTGCAGAGGGTTGCTACTAAGATGATTAGTAGTCTTCATTATAAAGCATATGAGGACAGACTTGAGGATCTTAATATGTACACCTTAGAGGAGAGGCGGGATAGAGGTGATATGATTGAGATGTTTAAATACCTCCGTGGCATAAATGTTCAGGGAGAGAGCCTCTTTCAATTGAAAGCAAGTTCTGCGACGAGGGGACATGGGATGAGGGTGAAGGGAGATAGATTCAGGAGTGATATGCGGAAATATTTCTTTACGGAAAGAGTGGTGGATCCGTGGAATAGTCTCCCAGTGGAGGTGGTGAAGATGAGGACAGTGACTGAATTCAAAAAAGCATGGGACCAACACAGAGGATCTCTAAAGGTAAAAAGTGGACTGTTGTAGTTGTTGTTATGGAAGGACAGACTAGATGGGCCTTGTGGTCTTTTTCTGTCATCATGTTTCTATGTTTCTATGTAAAGCCATGTTGGCTGTCTCCCATTAGGCCATGACTATTGCGATGCTTCCGCTTGGGCCCAAGAGCTTACAAGCAGGAAACAGCCTTATGTTGTCCACTTTTGAATAAAGCTTCCCTTGTTGTCACCAGAGGTATTCTGGGACTTGTAGTTAGTTTATTCTTTAAGGACAAATTGTACTTGTGAGTCAGTGGTTCAAGGCAGCAAGAAAATTTATGTTGTGGGGATTTCCAGGGCATTTAAGCTCAATACACAAACAAGGCAAAAAGGATGCTTCTCCAACATAAAGGATAAATCAGGTAACAGAGAATGACGTAACAAAAACCTCTTTTCACTGTTCAGCTGTTCTTATTCCCACAAGCTTACACCGAGGACTGCCTCGTGTGGTGTATTCAACAGAAATACAGATAAACTTGCAACAGCTGTGATTTTCTTTTCTCAAAGCAATCTTCTTCTAAGCACTGCTTCTTAGCTTCAGAAGGCAATTAAGCTTAATAAAACACAGTATTCACTTTCCTTAATTCTAAGCAGGTATTGTACTTATTCTCTATATTGTTTCACAGTCTCTCAGCTCAGTTCAATACTGCAGACTCTTCTTTTAAACACAATGAGCAATCCATTGGTACAGGTTGACACTCAGAGCTTGGCAAACAGGAATCTATTTGCATTCCTTCTATGGCATCAGGATATAAGGTATCTCTATCAAAGTTACAAACTCTCCCAGACTTTCTCTCCTTTAGAAATTCCTGGAACTGATTCCACAGCAATTCAGCTTGTAAAGGCAAAGTGGTATTAGGGGAGTGAGCTTTTCCCTCAGCAAACAACTCTCTCAGTGCTTCTAGCTTTGAAGACGCAGTTGTTCTGCTTTTATCAGGGCTATGACTCTTCCCATACATAAAAATTTCCACCCATCTCTTAGCAGTAGACGGTGAGGGCTCTGCTTCCTGGACCTTAGCAATAGCAAACTGTTTCTCTGTTGATTTCACAGCTCTGAAACTGCTGGCTTTACCTTGGGGATGGTTCCTCAGACCAGCGCTGATTTCTTTCTCCCTGGGATCATCCAGGCTCTGAAATTCAGCCTCCTTATGTCCTTCTCCAGTCCCTCTTAGGTAGCTGCTTTCCTGGGAGTTTTCTTCTTTCTTTCTCCTCCAGCTATGCTCAGCCTTGCTCTCTCTGTTGTCCTTTGCCTTCCTCCTTCCCCTCTGCTGGTGGTTTTAAGAACTGTTGGCTGCTAGGCACTCCCTGTTCTCTGCACCTGTGTGACCAATCATCAGGCAAGCTTGTCTCCACCCCTGAGCTAGGGCGTGGCCTGACCTTAGCAGGGAGCTGGGTTTTTTTCTGATCTGGCTTGCAAGTCTTATGCACAAGTGAACTGTCATTCATTTCAAAGGGGAAACTAGGATTTTCTTCCACTTCCATGTCTTCCTGGGAGCTTTCATCACTACACTATCTACAGTCAAACCTCGGTTTTCATGATTAATCCGTTCCAAAAAGTCTGACTAAAACCGAGACGGACTAAAACCGAAGCAAGATTTCCCATAGGAAATAATGTAAATTCAATTAATCCGTTCCAGACACCCAAAAATATTGACAAAAAGTACATTTATAGAGAATAACTATATTTGTACATACAGAAAACAATGAGAAATACATATAAATGACTAATGAAATGGATAAATGAACATTTAACATCACATTTAACTGTATTGAAGACTCTTGTTGAGGGGAGAGGGAGGAGGAGGAGATACCTTAGGACACCAATGTGATCGCTGACTCCGTCTCAACAGCATACCCCGCAAGAGAAAGAACTGCCTGCCACATTCAGTCAACATCTCCTGCTTACCCCTCAACATCTCCTGCTACCTCCGAGCCTGAGGGGGCGCTCCAGAGAACAGGCAGGCGGTGGAGAGATCGGGGCCTTCCTCTCTGCAATCCTTCCATGTCTGGCTCGAGGATGTTGCTCACCTGGGCAGGCAGTGTACTGTTTGCAGGCACACGCAACAGCTGGGTTTGAAGTCTGCCAATCTCCAGATCTCCTTCACGCACACGCGATCGGTGAGTCCGGGGGGGGGGTAATGCTGCCGGGACTGGGCAGGCAGTGTACTCTGCAGGCACACGCACACGCGATCGGTGAATCGGGGGGGGGGGGGGGGCTGTACGAAAACCGAGGCTATCGACGAAAACCGAGACAACATCTGAGTGGGGAAAAGACGTCGAAAACCGAAACCGACGAAAACCGGGGCAACCAATAACCGAGGTTTGACTGTATATGCTGAGTAATTTTATTCTTTATGATGGTTTCTACCATTTTTCCCGGTACTGACGTGAGGCTCACCGGTCTGTAGTTTCCCGGATCACCCCTCGAACCCTTTTTAAAAATTGGTGTTACATTGGCGATCCTCCAATCTTCAGGTATTAGAGATGATTTTAATGATAGTTCACAGATTACTAATAATAGGTCTGCAATCTCATATTTCAGTTCTTTCAACACCCTTGGATGTATACCATCTGGCCCAGGTGATTTGCTACTCTTCAGTTTATCTAATAGTTGTAATACATCTTCCCGATGTATCGATATTTCCTTCAATTCTTCCGCACCTTTAAATACCACTTCAGTCATGGGTAACATCCCTACATCTTCCTCAATACAGACCGAAGCAAAGAATTCATTAAGTCTCTCCGCTATCGCCTTGTTGCCTCTTAGTGCCCCTTTAATTCCTCTATCATCTAATGGTCCAACTGACTCTCTCACAGGTTTTTTGCTACGAATGTACTTGAAAAAATCTTTATTTCACGTTTTTGCTTCCACAGCAAGCTTCTTCTCAAATTCTCCCTTTGCCTTCTTTATCAATGCCTTGCATTTGACCTGCCAGTGCTTGTGCTGTTTCCAGGTTTCATCGTTTGGCTCTTTTTTCCATTTCCTGAAAGATGCTTTTTTGGCAACAACAGCCTCTCTGACCTCACCTTTAAACCATGCTGGCAGTTTTTTGGACTTCCTTCCACTTTTCTTAAAGCATGGAATACAGCTGGTCTGGGCTTCCAAGATAGTATTTTTCAACAACACCCAAGCTTGATGTAAGTCTTTAACCTTTGCAACTGCTCCTTTTAGTTTTTTCTTAGCTATTTTCCTCATTTTATCATAGTCTCCCTTTCGAAAGTTAAAAGGTAGTACTGTGGATTTCCTTACTATCCCTCCTCCACTAATTAAATCAAAGGCGATCATGCTATGATCACTATTGCCAAGTGACCCCAACACCCTTATCTCTTGCACTAGATCTGGTGTTCCACTAAGGACTAGGTCTAATATGGCTTCCCCTCTGGTCGGTTCATGAACCAGCTGCTCCAAGAAGCAGTCATTTATGTCATCTAGGAACTTTATCTCCCTAGCATGTCCTGCCGTGACACTGACCCAATCGATACCGGGGTAATTGAAATCGCCCATTATTGTTACCGCGCTGTAACTTTTGTTGGCTTCCTTGATTTCTTTGAGCATTTCATCATCCATTTGTTCATTCTGGCCAGGTGGTCGATAGTACACTCCCACCGCCATCACCTTCCCCTTTTTATATGGAATTTCAATCCATAGGGATTTTAAAGCAAATTTTGTTTCCTGCAAAACTTTAATCCTTTCTGACTCAATGCCCTCTCTAACATAGAGCGCAACCCCTCCACCAATTTGATCAGCTCTATCATTACGATATAGTTTGTACCCAGGTATCACAGTGTCCCACTGGTTGTCCTCCTTCCACCATGTCTCTGATATTCCAATCACATCTAACCTCTCATTTAGTGCTATATATTCTAACTCTCCCATCTTATTTTTTAAACTTCTAGCATTTGCATACAAGCATTTTAGAGACTGTATTTTATTCATATTAATTTGGCTATTGGTAGACATGGGTAATTTGGGATGTTTAAGCTGTGTCTGCTCCATACTCGAGGGCATTTGGGCTACTTTACTCCTTTTTGGAACCTCTCTGCTTTTGGTAGTATCCTTCAAGGATACATTCTTCCAAACCATGCGCTCTTGGGCGACTGTCAGCTTTCCCCTATTATCTAGTTTAAAAGCTGCTCTATCTCCTTTTTAAAAGTTAATGCCAGCAGCCTGGTTCCATCCCGGTTAGTGGAGGAGGCCTCTGAGGAATCGGGATACCAAAGGGTGAGCGGAAAGAGGTTGCCCTCCACTGGAGAGTGGTCAGCTGATAGCGCATTCAGGTGGACCCTGACAGAGTTAGACTTGAGGCCTAACCCTGAGAGGTGGAACAAGTACTGTAATACCTGAGGTACTTGGCAAGTGAACGGGTTCTCCTTATTTTGGGCACACCACCCTTCAAATCTATGCCACTTGAGCGCGTAGGATTTTCTAGTGGATTGCCTCCTAGAGGCCAGCAACACCTCCTCAACCTCCTTGGGAAGGAGTAGAGGAGCAAGTACTACCCTCTCAGCAGCCAGGCCATTAATTTGAGGGATCTGAGATTGGGGTGTAGCAAGGAAACCTGTTCCCGGGTCAAGAGGTCAGGCTGCACCCCCAGTGGGAGTGGAGTTTCGATCGTCAGTTGGAGGAAAAGAGGGAACCAAGGTTGTCTGGGCCACCTTGGGGCTACCAGGATGACAGAGGCCTTGTCCCGAAGTATCTTGAACAGAGTGCGTGCCACCAGGGGTGTGGGTGGGAATGCATAGAGAAGGCCCTGTGCCTACGAGATCAGGAAAGCATCTGTCGCCACACTCAGCAGATGGGACTGTCTCAAGCAGAACCGGGGCAACTGATAGTTTTGCGGACTGGCAAAGAGATCCATGGATGGGAGACCCCAGCAGTTGAAGATCTGCTAGGCCACATCCCAGTTCAGTTGCCACTCGTGAGGCTGAAGAATCCTGCTCAACTTGTCGGCCAGGAGGTTCTCCTGACCTGGCAGATAAACTGCCTTTAGGGACATGTGATATGCCACTGCAAAAGAGCAGAGGTCCAGAGTTTCCTGGCATAGGATGTGAGAACCTGTGCCTCCCTGTTTGTTGATGTAGAACATCGCTACTTGAGTGTCTGTCTGTATCAGCACCGACTGATGTGAAAGAAGACGACAGAAGGCTTGAAGAGCTAGGCGGATGGCTCGAAGCTCTAGAAGATTGATTTGAAGTGCGGCCTCTCACAAGGACCACAGACCCTGAGTGCATGAACCCTGGCAATGGGCTCCCCAGCCCAAGCAAGGAGGCATCTGTCGTCAGCACTCTGGTGTGAGAGGGAGGTTGGAATGGTACTCCCTGAAGCAAGTTGGGGGGGGCGGTGAAGCCACCATTGCAAGGCTGTCACCAGTAGCTTGGAAATCGCTACCCTGTCTCTGAGGCGGCCGGTGGCTTGTGTCCACTGGTCTCTGAGGCTCCATTGAGCTGTGCACATGTGGAATCGAGCATGTGGAGTCACATGCACCGTGGAAGCCATGTGGCCCAGGAGGCGTAGGAAGACCCTTGCGGAGACCTGAGGTCTGTGCTGGACCTGCTATACCAAGTCCAGCAACCGCTTTGCCCTGTCCAGCGGAAGGTAAGCCCTTGCCTGAAGTGTGTCCAGTCTTGCCCCTATGAACTCCATGTTCTGAGTGGGGAGCAAAGTGGACTTTGCGTGATTTATAACAAACCCTAGGTGTTGGAGCAGGGTGACTGTGCGAGCAGTGGCCTGCTGTGCCTCCTGTGCCGACTGGCCCCTGATGAGCCGGTCGTCTAGGTATGGAAAGACGAAGACTCCCTGGCTTCTGAGGAAGGCCACCACCACTGCCAGGCATTTGGTAAATACTCTGGGAGCGTAAGTTAGGCCAAAGGGAAGCACCTTGTACTGGAAGTGATATTGTCTGTGGTCTGGGTGAATGAGGATGTGAGTATAAGCATCCTTGAGGTCTAAGGAGCATAGCCAGTCTCCCTGGCAGTAGGATACCAAGGGAAAGCATCTTGAACTTTTCCCTCACTAGGAACTTGTTCAGATTTCACAAATCAAGGATGGGACGAAGGCCTCCTTTTCTTTTTGGTATGAGAAAATACCTGGAGTAGAAGCCTTGCCCCTGCAGGTGGTGGGGCACCGGTTCTACCGCCTGATCCTTTAGCAGACCTGCCAACTCCTGCAGGAGGAGGTTCCTGTGAAGAGGGGGCCTGAAAGGCTCTCCTGGGATAAAGGAGGTGGGCACCTGGTTGAAATGAAGGAAATAGCCCTGCTGGACTATGTTCAAAACCCAGGCGTCGGTAGTAATGGCTGGCCACCTGTGAGCGCACAGAGCCAGCCTTCCTCCTGTGCAGGGCCAAACCACTGGTGGGAGAGGAGCTATGCAGTGGGAGTTAAAAACCCCCTCCTGGCTGGGTAGGAGCTGGAGCTGGAGGCTTGGGGGTCTTCGGCTTACGTGGGCATGCCCCTGTCCCCTGGCCTGCTGCCTCTGTTGGGGAGCTGGGGTGGCCTGGTAAGTGGGGTAGTTTCTGTAAGCCGTACCCTTCCTCGGGAAAAAGGGCTTTTTCCCCGAGGCCTTCTTCTTGTGAGAAGGTGCAGATGTCTTCTTCGACAACCTTGTCCTGGTCAAGTACTCGGACTCTATTTCTGCAGCTTTTTCGGTCATGGGTTTGCCGAAGAGGTTGTCTCCTCGGCACGGGACATCTACCAGCTTGTCCTGAACCCATGGCTCCAGGTCCGACAACATGAGCCAGGTCTGACGACGTGCACCGATGCCAGCCGTGGCTACTCAGGCCGAACCCTCGAAGCCGTCGTAAGCTGCCCGAGACATGAACTTCAAGCACTCTCGGATCACCGTGGACAAGGCCTTGAAGCGCTGCAAGGGTTCCTCGGAGAGACCAGCTGAGAACCCGGAAATCTCCTTTGCCAGGTCCCGCAAGTACATGCCCATGTAAAGCTGGTAGGTTTGGACAAGGCATGACAGAATCGAGCCCTGAACATAAGAACATAAGATATGCCATACTGGGTCAGACCAAGGTCCATCAAGCCCAGTATTCTGTTTCCAACAGTGGCCAATCTAGGTCATACGTACCTAGCAGTTTCCCCAAGGGACACAGGTTCCACAATGCTTGTATTGGTTCAAGCATTGATATCCTGGGTCCCTTCTTAATAATGGTTTATGGACCTTTCCTCCAGGAACTTGTCCAAACCTTTTTTAAACCCAGCTACACTAACAGCCTTTACTACATCCTCCGGTAACAAATTCCAGAGTTTGATTACACGTTGAGTGAAAAAATATTTTCTTTTATTAGTCTTAAATAGTTTACCCTGTAGCTTCATTGCATGTCCCCTAGTCTTTCTATATTCTGATAAGGTAAACAATCGATCTACGTTACCCGTTCCACTCCGTTCATTAATTTATAGACTTCTATCATATCTCCCCTCAGCCGTCTCTTTTCCAGGTTAAAGAGCCCCAACCTTTTTAGCCTTTCTTCATAGGAGTAGCCTTCCATCCCCTTTACCATTTTGGTGGCTCTTCTCTGAACCTTTTCTAAAATTGCTATCCTTTTTAAGATACGGCGACCAGAATTGCACACAATATTCAGGTGCGGTCTCACCATGGAACGATATAGAGGCATTATAATATCTTTTGTTTTATTTTCCATTCCTTTCCTTATCATACCTAGCATTCTATTTGCTCTCTTGGCCGCCGCTGCACACTGGGCCGAGGGTTTTTAACATGGTATCCACAAGGACGCCTAAATCTTTTTCTTGGGTGGTGGTTCCTAATGTGGAACCTTGCATCGTGTAACCATAGTTTGGGTTGTTCTTCCCTAGGTGCATAACCTTGCACTTCTCCACATTAAATTTCATCTGCCATTTTGATGCCCAGTCTTCCAATTTATCAAGATCCTCTTGCAATTTTCCACAATCCTCCTGGGTTTTAACAACTTTAAATAGTTTTGTGTCATCAGCAAATTTGAGAACCTCACTCGTTATTCCACTTTCCAGGTCATTTATGAATATGTCAAAAAGCAGCGGACCCAGCACAGATCCCTGGGGTACACCACTATTCACCTTTCTCCATTGGGAAAATTGGCCATTTAGCCCTACCCTCTGCTTTCTATTTTTTAACCAGTTCCTGATCCACAGTAGTACACTGCCTCCTATCCCATGACTCTTTAGTTTTGCCAAAAGTCTCTCATGAGGGACCTTGTCAAAGGCTTTCTGAAAGTCCAGATACACAATATCAACCGACTCACCTTTGTCCACCTGTTTATTCACTCCTTCAAAAAAACATAACAGATTAGTAAGACAAGATCTTCCTTGTCTAAAGCCATGTTGGCTGTCTCCCATTAGGTCATGACTATCTATATGCTGAGTAATTTTATTCTTTATGATGGTTTCTACCATTTTTCCCGGTACTGATGTCAGGCTCGAACCCTTTTTAAAAATTGGTGTTACATTGGCGATCCTCCAATCCTCAGGTATTAGAGATGATTTTAATGATAGTTCACAGATTACTGATAGCAGGTCTGCAATCTCAAATTTCAGTTCTTTCAACACCCTTGGATGTATACCATCCGGCCCAGGTGATTTGCTACTCTTCAGTTTATCTAATAGTTGTAGGACATCTTCCCGATGTATCGATATTTCCTTCAATTCTTCCACACCTTTAAATACCACTTCAGTCGTGGGTAACATCCCTACATCTTCCTCAGTAAAGACCGAAGCAAAGAATTCATTCAGTCTCTCCGCTATCGCCTTGTCGCCTCTTAGTGCTCCTTTAACCCCTTTATCATCTAATGGACCAACTGACTCTCTCACGGGTTTTTTGCTACGAATGTACTTGAAAAGGTCTTTATTTCGCGTTTTTGCTTCCGCAGCAAGCTTCTTCTCAAATTCTCTCTTTGCCTGCCTTATCAATGCCTTGCATTTGACTTGCCAGTGCTTGTGCTGTTTCCAGGTTTCATCATTTGGCTCTTTTTTCCATTTCTTGAAAGATGCTTTTTTGGCAACAACAGCCTCTCTGACCTCAGCTTTAAACCATGCTGGCAATTTTTTGGACTTCCTTCCACTTTTCTTAAAGCGTGGTAGCACTTTCTGCCAAGGGCGTCCAGGTTCCGGGCCTCCCAGGTTGGCACCGAGGAGTGCGTCTTTTGGCTTTTCAGCCATTGCACGGCCGATTCCACAACCATGGAGTTGTGCGGCAGCTGTGATTTCTGGAACCCAGGACTCTTGCGGACTCGATAAATGGAATCTACCCACTTGCTGAACACTGGCATCGAGGCTGGGGACTCCCACATGTGGAGCATCAGCTGTTCCAACATCGGAGGCACTGGTACAGTAAGGGCCTCCTTTGGGGGAGAGTCATACTGGAGGGCATCGAGCTCCTTGGCTTGAGGCTCCTCCTCGGCGTCCACAGGGAAT
This sequence comes from Ichthyophis bannanicus, assembly GCA_033557465.1. Lineage (NCBI taxonomy): Eukaryota > Metazoa > Chordata > Amphibia > Gymnophiona > Ichthyophiidae > Ichthyophis > Ichthyophis bannanicus. The sequence continues at coordinate 341,678,664 of CM066036.1, read as the reverse complement.
GCCAAAGCCTTGGCCATGTCCCTTACGAAGTCTGAGAACCGAGTGTCCTCCGGGGGGGACCTATTCCAAGGATCTGAACCCGGAGAGTCTGATGGGATACACCAGGTTCAGTAGGTGTCTGGGGAGTCTTCCTCTTCTGTCTCCCACGCCGAGTCCTCCGAGGAGGACTCGATGGGCTCCGGCCTCAAGGGCTTCGAGCCCGACCGCCATGAAGCCGAGTGCACCGGCGTCGATGACCTCGGTCCCGAACGGGAGGTCGAGGGGGACCTTGGCCAAGGATCGACTCAAGACCTGATCGACTCGAGGATCGGCTCGGCCTCCGGCATCGACTTCGATGTCCCGGTGGTCAGGGCAGATGGACCGGCAAGACCGGCCATCGGCGCCTGCTGCTCTCCAGGGCCGCCAACCTGAGACCGAGCTCAGAAGGCTACACAGCTCCTGGCTCGGCTCCCAACGACGTCGGGCCCAATGTCGGCTCTCCCAGAGGAAAGTCCATGAAGACAACAGACATAACCTTGTCCGACGTCTCCGGCTCCTTGTGAGGTTGTTTAGCCGGCCACTCTGACTCTGAGGACCCGGGGCAGCGGTCCGGGCTCTGCGGCCTGGAACCTGAGGACCCAAGCCGATCAGAGGCATCCAGCGACGACGTCCTCACGAGTCTTTTCTTTTTCCGGTGTTCCCTGGAGGGAGACCCCCGCTCAGAAGACCCACGACGGTGCTCGGGCTCCAAATCCCGAGATGTCGAGGCTTCCGACAAGGTCCGGGCCCGGGCGGATGCAGACTCAGGAAAAATCCTGTCATGCTGATGCTGCTTGCTCCTCAAAGATTTCGAAGACATCTTACCACACGGCCCACAGACCACCGGGTCATGGTCAGGGCCGAGGCATCGGATGCAGCAGTTGTGTGTGTCGGTGAGAGACATCAACTTCTTACGCCCGCTGGCAGCCATTGAGGGGAAAAGGGCCCCTGCGAGGTCAAACGACCAGGCTGCCAGTGAAAAATAAAAAGAGCGCAAATGCTAGTCACGAAGGACAAAAATGAAAAATATGACCGGACTCGATATCGGTGTACCGAGCCGAAGGCGGGAAGGGGAACCGGTTGTCGAACCGGGAAGCTCAAAGAAATAATTCAACTTTTCTACTTTTTCCACGGTGAAAACAGAACCACGTCCGTTGGGCTCCTCGGAAAAAATAAGACTGAGCAAGATGGCACCCTTGGGTGAGGACTGACTTCCTGCTTGTTCCTGGAGAAAATACGTATACTTTAGAGAAAAGGCAGGATAGAGAAGATATGATTTATTTTTTATTTAGTGCCATCAAGTCAGTGTTGACTCATAGCGACCCAGCTACCTCTGGGTTTTCTTGGCAATGTATCACCGGAAGCAGATTGCCAGCCTTTTCTTCCGAGACAATGGAGGGTAAAGTGACTTGCCCAAAGTCACAAGGAGTGCCAGTGGGAATCGAACCCTTGATCTTCTGGGTACTAGGCAGTTGCTCTAACCACTAGGCTACTATGATAGAGATGTTTAAATACCTCCCTGGCATAAATACACAGGAGGAGAGTCTCTTTCAATTGAAAGCAAACTCTGCTACGAGGGGACATAGGATGAGGGTTAAAAGGGGACAGGAGTAATATGCAGAAATATTTCTTTACGGAAATAGTGGTAGATGCGTGGACTAGTCTCCCGATGGAGGTGGTAGAGATGAGGACAGTATCTGAATTCAAAAAAGTATGGGACAAACGCAGAGGAGCTCTAAAGGTTCAAAAGGGGACTAATGTAGTTGTTATGGAAGGACAGACTAGATAGAAACATGATGACAGAAGACGACCTCATAGCCTATGTTTCTAATTTGTGAGCTAATGCTCAGGGAGGCCTCAGGGAAGCTGTAGCCAGTTCCCAGAACCCTGCTTACAGTGGCAGCGGGAAGCCCAAGGTTTATGCCTTGGAAGGACCCTCAGGAAGAGAGAGGGGCTTGTAACATAGAAACATGACGGCAGATAAAGACAATATGGTCTATTCAGTCTGCCCTTCCATATGAACCATTAAGCACTACAGTCTTTTTTCCTTTGAGTACTTCTGTGTTTGTCCAATGCTTTCTTGGATTCAGATACAGTTTTTGTTTCTTTTACCTCCTCTGGGAGACTATTCCACACATCTACTACTTGTTCTATAAAGAAATATTTCCACAGGAGTAGTGAGGCAGAGCCCAAAAGAATCATGTGATGGCAGTGGGGAAGATGCAGGAGTATCCCCAGGAAGATGAGAGGGCTTGTAACCTTAGGAATAGTGAAGCAGAGTCCAAAGGAATTATGTGCTGTGTAAATGTAAATGCATTGGTCGAAGCTGTATGAATCAGCTAGAAGCCATGCACCCATAGGTACTGAGCTGCACTCGTGTAAGGTTTGTTGCATGGAACTGCAAAGCTTTAAAGAAGTTAAAAGAACTCTGGTTTGAGCCAGAGCAGAGGCACCCAGCTGTGCTCGTTTGCCAGGATGGGGAAAAGCCTGTGTTGGTTTTCTTTGCATATTGTTATTCTTGATTACCATATCCTAATAAGTTAACTGGAGTCAGTGCTTTGAGTCTGCAATGAAGGAAGTAATCTGAGCAAGCATATTGCTTCAGGACTACTGAACTTAATGCAGGACATTATAGCAAGACTTCTATTCCTCTTAGTAGTGAAGACACTCTTAATTTTCCTTTGCACTGTAACTGGTATATTACTGTATTTAGGACCTGCCAGCTAGTGCTGTTGGAGGCATGAAATAAAAGGGGGTTCAGTGTGATTCCCATTAGGTTTTTTTTCCTGTTGGTTACTATTATTATACATTTGACAGTATTGATTAAAAACAGTTATAATCAGACACTTGGAGTTCTTTGAAAATTCCTCAGCTAAAGGTGATACGTTCAACGTAACTGGGTCAGTGTGTCCCAGAGACATCATCCTACAAATAGCTATCAGTACCCCTAGCTGTGACAACATATTACTGCTGGTGCATCTATATATGCGCTCCCTACAGTGGCTCCTCAAGATGCACTATAACCAGCACTGCCAGTCCCTTCAATCAAAGACATCCCTGACGGGACCAAATCTAGAGGCTACGCAACTCCCATCAGTGGTGGTCCAACCAGACAATCTAGTTAAAGGATGTGCATTCCAGGCTTTACCACATCAGCTCATTCTCACAACTGACGCTTCTACCTATGGATTTGAAGTGCACCTCTTACACATAGAAGCCGCCCCCCCCCCCAAAAGCATCAACTTTACATCAATGTACTAGAACTATGAGTGGTCTACCACACCCTCACTGTGTTCAAGAAATGGCTCAGTCAAAAGATTGTACTTGTACAGATAGACAACCAAGTCACCATGTTTTACATAAACAAGCAGGGGGAATCCAGTTCTCTTCAACTCTGCCAAGAAGCCATATACCTGTAGCTCTATGCTTAAACCATGGGCATCACATCAGGGCCTCATATTTGCCAGGAACCAAGAATTAGTTAGCAGACAGCCTCAGCCAATGCCTGACCTGCACATGTGGTCAATGGCCTTCACAGTTTTACAGGGAATTTTCCAAGAATCGGGCACATCAGAAGTAGATCTTTTTGCTTCTGTTGAGAATGCAAAATGCTCAGTTTTCTGCTCCATCAGACCAAGCAAACATTGGTTGGCATATGGCAACTTTGCCATCTCCTGGAGCCACCATCTGCTCTACACTTTTACTCCCTTCCTGCTGATCATAAGGGTCCAGGGTCAGTCCATCCACTAGGCGAAGTAAGCAGCTTTGTGCCACTTCTTTGTTGCCTGTGGCAGGCCATGTTCTTCAGCACACATGACCTGCTGCTTCTAATCTGCCTCAGATGCAACTTACTATTGGAAGGGGGTCAGAAGCAGCAAGCCATATGTGCTGAAGCACATGGCTTGCTGTGGGCAACAAATTGGCAGCACAAAGGCGCTCTTTTAAAATACTGACGCAGAAGGGAGGGGGTGCGCAGCCAGCGTTTCTGCCTGGGGGGGCAGAAACCCTTGGGCCGGCCATGATCGGGTCCTCCTCAAGATTCGAGAGGACCAGCCTACAGTGATCTTTATCGCCCCACAGTGGCCCCAATAAGCCTTGTTCCCACACTTCCTGACACTGGCCAAGCAACTGGTGCTCCCACTCGGGACTCATCTATTTCTCCTCACACAAAACCAAGGTCTTCTGTTGCATCCCAACCTCAGAAGTCTCTCTCTCTTGGCCTGGAAGTTGAAGAATGCCTAGTGGGAGACACCTCCATCTCTGATGAAGTGCATGCTGTCATCTTAGCCTTTAGAAAACACTAAACCCTGCACTCCTACGAATGGAAGTGGTCTCGCTTCACACAATGGGCCCTGTCCCAGAACCACGATTTGGTTTCTTGCCCCCTCAACTTAGTGCTCTCTTACCTTCTACGTCTATCCACCTCCGATCTACAGACCACCTCTGTTCATTACCACCTATATGCAATAGCAGCATGCCATAAGTCTATAGAGGGTAAGCCATCTCAGTGCACCCTATGGTATCGAGATTCATGAAAGGGCTCATGAACATGAAGCCATTGGTCAAACCATCTGTGCTGGCCTGGGACTTTAATGTTGTTCTCTCAGAGCTTATGAAAACATCTTTCAAACCCCTAGGCTCAGCTCAGCTAAAATACTTTACATGGAAAACAATATTCCTAGTGGCTGTCACCTCAGGGAGAAGAATCAGTGAATTACAGGCATTGGTCCATTACTCTCCTTACACTCAGTGTCTACACAACAGAGTTGTTCTCCAAATTCATCCAAAGTTCCTTTCGAAGATAGTCTCAGAATTTCATCTCAATCAGTCGATCGTCTTGCCAGCCTTCTTCTCAGCGCCTCATGTGGGCACCCCAGAAGAATCCCTCCATTCTCTGGACTGCTGTAGAGCTCTCTTATATTACTTACATGCAACAAAGGACATGCGCTTTTCTTTCCAGCTTTTCATCACCTTCAATCTGAATCATCCAGGACAACCAGCTTCCAAACTCAACATTTCTTCCTGGATAGCCCACTACATCGCATTCTGCTATGCCCGGGCTGGCTTACCATGCCACGGACGCAATGGGGCTCATCGCTTCTGGACCAAAGTAACCTCTGTAGCCAGCCTAGCTTGTTTCTACCATGGATATCTGCAGAGGAGCGACATGGACCTCTATCCACACGTTCACAAAGCATCACAGCATGGAAACTTCCTCGTGCAAGACCTCGCCTTTGGACAGGTGGTCCTCTGCAACCTCTATGTAACACAGCCTACCTTATTCTGCCTCCTGTGGAGAGCTGAGCCACAAGCACAGATTTTTCAAAGAACGGCCTCAGACCTGGATTCTCCTATGTAGTGATCCTGCATCATTCCTGCTTGTCTCCGGAGAAAGTGTAGTTGCTTAGCTGTAAAAGGGATTCTCCATAGATAGCAGGGGGTATGCATCCACACACCCTCCTGCCTTCCTCACTACCAGTAGCAACAACAACAACAAAAAAGGATTAAGAAGGCTAGCAAGCAACATCTTACCAAAACTAATCAAGAAACATTTTTACACCTGCACTGTGATCCAGCAGGAACATATACAAATAGTCATCATAACATACACCACATGACTAGCTCCAGTAGCGTCCGCCAGAAATGCAGTGACAGTCTCCAAGTGGGCCAGAGCCAGATCTTCTGGAAGTAATTGGAGCAAGCGCAGCAGTGCTCTCGTGGCTAAGCCGCCACACACTGACGTTTGTAGCGCCACTGAAGATGAAGAAAACATCGTCTTCAAGAGACCCTCAACCTTCTGGTCAATCTGATCCCGAAGAGCTGTACCCCCCTCGACTGGAATAGTAGTATGTTTAGTAACCGCCGTAACCAAGGCATCAACCTTCGGGAAATGCGGCCACCGCTCTAGATTGTCAGGGGTCCAGAGGTAGGTGCGACCCAGGCAGCGAGCGGACCGGAGGGAGGCTTCCGGGGACTCCCACTCCCAAGTGACCATTTGCCGTAACTCAGGGGGAAAGAGAAAGGCCCGAGACGGTTTCTTGATGCCCAGAATGATGGGATCCGCCTGACGCTGCTCCTCCTCAGAGTGAGATGGCTGCAGCTCCAAAAGGTGCAGGGCCTCCGCAACCTGAGTGATGAGGGCCGGGAGCTCCTCCTTACAAAATAGGTGAATATCCTGACTATCGTCCCTTGCCTCTTGGTCATCTTTGGGGTGCGATAGCGCTCCTTCCTCCCTATCTGACACTGAATGAAGGGAGGGTCTTCAGAAGAGCACTCACCGTCTTCCCCTACAGGGTGCCAGTTCCCTGAGGGGGCAGGATTCGCCTTAGGCATACCTATGGACTGCTGGGAGAGCCTGAGATGGCGGAGGATGTCCCAATGACATGGTAGAAGAAGCCGGGCCTACTGAGAACCCAGAATGCCAGAGATCCCAGACATGACGGAAAAGGTCCATGAACTGCAAATCCACTGGAACTGAAGGGACTGGAGCTGAGAGAGGCTGCGGAGCAAGCTGCTGTAAAGGCCTGTCTGGAGACTGCAGCTGTGTCGAGTGATGTTCAGGCTGGAGGACCGGGGGGAGGGGGGAACTCCTGTGGGGGAGCCGACCCTGAAGCAGTAGGCAGGACTGATACAGAAGGAAGCTGTGCTTGGGGAACAGCAGAGGAAGATGCCATGCCTGCAGAACTCTCCCTTTGGTCTGCCATGTATATGGCACAGAGATCCCTCACCAAAGACCGGCTCTTCCTGCCACAGGCAAGGCATGTGGTAAGGAAGAAGGCATCCAGCGGCAAAGTAACAGGTCTTGACGCTGTGCAGCCAAGAGTTGTGAAAATGGCAGCCACCCGACCAAAATGGCGACACTACAGCCTGGGCGGGAAAGCCCGAGACTGCGATGCAGAGGAGCAGAGGTGAGGCAAGAGCGGCGTCCGAGAGCCTGAAATATCCAGGAGGAAGCAACGAGACAGGTGCGAAGAAGCTGATTGTGCGGTTAGAGAGGTGGCGGGACAGGTGGCAGCACTACTCAGGGGCAGCACAAGGCCGCCACATGGAAACTGTGGCCCAAGCGGAGAGACACGAGACACTTGAATGGAGGAAGGGGGGAAATAGAGAATCTGAGGGAGCCGAAGAAATAGGGGCTTTGGGTTGCAGGAAGAGTGCTGAGAGTACTCACTACCGGTAAGCGCCGACCTCTGCGACTTGTACAGATTCGTTGTCCCTCGCCATCTGCTCACCAGTTCTAAAAACGTCGGGAAGCACTTTCCCCTCATACTAAAGCTTCTGTTATGTTTTTTTGTTTTTTGTTGTTTTTTTTTAACACAACTTGGAGTGAAAACCCAGTTGTCTCCCTGCAGCTGATATCCTGAGGCTGAACATGAGGCCTAAGAAAGGAGCGTCACCCAGCGCAGGGCAACACTGCTCCTCTTGAACAGTAGCCCCACGCCTCAGAGGTACTCCACTGACCCTCTTGGTCAGGAATACCTCTGGACCAGCCAAGGGAGAGTTAAGGGAAAGAGCTCCTGTGGCTGAAAGGCTGTGCAGAGACTACACTGGAGCCAGACCAAGTAGGAATCCACCATCTGCTGAGACAGAGAAAATACTGAAGCTGACCCCTAGGGGTACAGGTTTATCTATCAAGGGTGATGTCACTAAGCTTCTGGAATTTCCTCTGTCTCATCATCAACAACACTAAAGGCATCCTAATGATCTTCGTCGACATCTCCTCCGCCTTCGACACGGTTGACCACCTAACCCTCCTGGAAAGACTAAAGGAAATTGGACTTCATGGTACCACGTTAAAATGGTTCCAATCCTACCTCACCGACAGGCAGCTACAAGTCAAGATAGGCCACAACACCTCTCAACCCATAGAAATCCGCCAAGGAGTACCTCAAGGATCCGCCCTCTCGGCACTCCTGTTCAACATATACATCCAGCCAATATGCGACATCCTGAAAGCGAAACAACATTCAATACACCATCTACGCAGACGATATTATGATATACACACCTATCTCTACCGACAACCCAGACTACAATAGAATAACCGACTGCCTAACACAAATGACAGATGGTGCACGAACAACAACCTCTCAATCAACTACAGCAAGACTGAGGCTCTAATAATCACTCGCAACCATGACTTCATCCACCCACCGGACATCAAAGTAGCAGACACTACCATTCCAATGAAATCCGAAGTAAAATACCTTGGAGTAACCCTGGACAACGAACTAAATCTCAAGTCTCACATTAACAAAACGGTCAAGAATGCATACCATAGAATGAGAATCATCAGACGGCTCAAAACCTCCTCGACGCAGATCACTTCCGCACGGTATGCCAAGCACTCATCACCCCATTAATGGATTTCTGCAACCCCATCTACCTTGGCCTACCTAAGCAAACCCTCAAACCGCTCCAACTAGCCCAAAATACCGCAGCACGCATCATTTCTGGCTCAACAAGACATGAACACATTACCCCGGTTCTCAAAGACCTACACTGGCTCCAATCAGCTCACGCATTAAATACAAAACAATAATAAACATATTCAAAATCAAACAACACATTTCAGCCAACAGCCTGCACACCCTCATTCATCCAGACACCAGCACCCGCCCGAGAAGACAAGGAACCTCCAACAGAGTCAACACACCGAGGGACTTCAGAAAAACACGAAAGGACACCACAGAAAGAGCCCTCTCCCTGGCAGCCCCAACCATTTGGAACTCCCTCCCAGACGAGCTGAGAGCAACAACGGACCTCAAGGACTTCCGCAAACAACTGAAGACAGCTCTGTTCATAGAACATTATGGAACGTCACTTAATCAACAAGGTCTGATCATCAAAGACCCCCCACCCTGAAGAGAGACTGTATATCGGCACAGGATTTATCTCATGACCTATCTGGACAGTTCCTAGTATTATAGAAAATGTTGTATCATAGAGCACTCTCTACATAGCCACGTAAATCTAGAACTCCCCCCCACACGCACACCACCCCCCCTGCATTCCCTGCATGAACTCCCCCCCCACTTTACTCCCCCTACACTGCATGAATCCCCCCCACATCCTCTGATTGTTTTGCTGTGACACCGCCTTGATTTTTATGATAAGACGGTTTAGAAATACTGTTAAATAAATAAAAATAAATAAATCTGCTGACAGGGGGACACAACCCACTTTTCTGGAATGGTCTAGCAGGATGTACTGGAATCCAGCATTTCTCCTCTGTCTCCCTATTCAATCCTCTCTTATGTCCAGCATCTCTCCTCTCTCCCCAAATGGTCTGGTATCTTTCATGTGCTCCCCCCCATTGTGATTTAGCATCTCCCCATCTCTCTGCCCTTCAGCTTTTCCCCCTCTTGCTTCAACACCATGGACCATCCACTCCCCTCAAACCTTCCCTCCTTACTGCCAGTGGCTCTTTCCTGTTGCCACAACAGTATCAACACTAACAACTAACAAGAACAAAAGAGCACTGCAAAGCATGTCACTGAAACACTGCAAGGCTCCACCAGTCCAGCCCCCATCTCAGCAGGAAATGTGTATCAGAGGGAGCGGGACTAGCAAAGCTTTTCAGAGTATTTTAGGTAGTGTGTTTCTGTTTTTGTTAGTGCTGACACTTTTGCAGGAAAAGAAAAGAGCTGCTGACAGGAAAGAGGGAAGATCTGATGGAAGTAGCTGGTCAATGAAGATGGGGCAAGGCAAGAAGAGAGGAGGGGAGAGCAAGAGGGAGATGTTGGTCAATAGAGCGGGAGGGAGTCATTTCATTTTGCCATGTTTGAGAAAGCAATGACCCCCTTGATTCCCCAAATAATGCCTATAGGGTGCTTCCAATTTCAAATCCATATCTTCAGAGGACCTCTCTTTCGCCAGTATGAGGATCCTGGGGCTGTCATTGAAAAGCTTCCATATTCTGGGGGGCAATGAACTAACAGTTAGTGCATGATAATGCTGTTAAAGTGCTTTTTTCACGTCCCACTGCATAAAATGAGCCCTACAGCAGAATGGATGACCAAAGAAACTCTGAAAATTGCCCAGAAACGCAGAGAAGCTAAAGCCAGAGGAGAAAGAGAGGCAATTGCAGAATTCAACAGAGATTTCCAACATACAGCAAGACAAGATAAGGAGAAGTACTACAATGACGCATGCAAGGAAATAGAAGCAGAAACTGTTAAATAGAAGCAGAAACTATTAGAGGAAGAAAAACATCGGCTTTCCTAAAGCTATAAGAATTAAAGAAAAAAATTCCAGTCTTGAATTGGAATGTTACAAGATGCTCAAGGATCCATGTTGAATGATGCTGAGAAGATCAAGAAAAGGTGGAAAGAATATAGAGAGTCATTATACCATAAAGATCAATTGGACCAACAACCGTCTCAAACTGTACCTTATGATCAGGAACCACTGGTGATGAAAGAAGTTGAAGCAGCATTGAAAGCCTTACCAAAGAACAAAGCATCGAGCATTGATGGCATTCCCACTGAAGTATTACAGCAATCTGATGCAGCTGTTACCATACTTACAAGGCTCTATCAGGAAATTTGGAAGACAACATCATGGCCAACTGACTGGAAAAGATCTGTTTATACCAATACTGAAGAAAGGTGGCCCGACTGACTGGAAATTATCACACAGTCACTCTGAACCTACATGCCAGCAAGATTCTACTCAAGATTATTCAGCAGCAAGCAGGGTTCAGGAAAGGGCGAGGAATGAGAGACATCATCACAGATGTGAGATGGATTCTTGAAAAGACAAAAGAATACCAAAATGATATCTATATGTGTTTTATCGACTACAGCAAGGCTTTTGACTGTGTAAACCATGAGAAACTCTGGGCCACATTAAGAAGCATGGGTATACCTGAACACCCGATCGTTCTCTTGCACAACCTTTACATTGATCAAGAAGGAACAGTTTGAATGGAACAAGGAGAAACAGAATGGTTTAAAATCAGCAAAGGTGTACGACAAGGCTGCATAATTTCCCCCACCTGTTTAATTTATATACAGAACAAATCATCAGAGAAGCAGAACTGTATGAAGGCAGCTGAGATGTGAAGACTGAAGGAAGACTCATCAACAACCTTCGCTATGCTGATGATACCACACTACTGGCTGAAAGTGAAGATGATCTGAACCATTTTTTTCTCAAGATCAAGGAAAATAGTCTTAAAATGGACCTTCATGTTAATGTAAAGATGACAAAGATCTTGACAACTGGTAAAATCAATAAGTTCATCGTTGATGGAGAAGAAATTGAAATAGTGGACAACTTTAACCTACTTGGATCAACTATCAATAAAGAAACAACAAACAATCAAGAAATGTGATGACACATTGCTCTTGGCAGAATGGCTATGAAGGACCTAGTCAAGATTCTCAAGAGCAGCGATGTCTCTCTCTATACAAAGATTTGACTTGTTCAAGCCATGGTATTTTCAAGATTGTCATATGGATGCAAATGTTGGACAGTGAAAAAGGCAGACAGGAAGAAAATTGATGCCTTTGATTTATGGTGTTGACGATGAATACTGTGTATACCATTCACTTCCCAAAGAACAAACCAGTCAGTACTAGAGGAGATCACACCTAAGCTTTCTTTAGTAGCTCAGATGACAAGACTTTGACTTTCATACTTTGGACACATCATGCAAAGAAAAGGATCATTTTAGAGAAAGACATCATGCTTGGCAAGTTAGAAGGTCAACACAAAAGAGGAAGGTCGGCAATGAGATGGATCGATACAGTAACAGTAGCTATGGGTGCGATTCTGTCAACAATGTACTGCCTGACTGAAGACCAAATTCAGGTTAGGACAACTATAAAGAGGGTCACCATGAACCGACACAGACTCAACGGCACTTAACAACAACAGCAGATAACACACAATAACAGTGTTTCTCCACAAACAAGCACGTTATAATCAGCTACACTTAGATGACATCATCGCACAATACCAGTCTGGGTCTGCTCTCTTTCTGGGCATGCGTGAGTGCTTCCACCTGTGCATCAGTCACTCCCTCTCCTCAATCTGTTATCAAATATTACTTACCATAAGACCCAATGCATAAAATGAGCCCTATAGTAGATAACACATAATAATATTGTTAGTGTGTATTACCAGTTAGTGAATAATTCCTTTGTGTTTTATAATATTTTGGGCTAATGCAGTGTACTAGGACAACTGGAAAATGTGTACAAAATGCTGTATTTTGAGGGCTTTCCATTTTATTTATTTATTTATTATTTTTATTGCAAATTTTCCATATAACACCATCCCATAAACAGGCTTTGTATTTTAAATAACTATGAGATTTTTGGGTACCATAAAAACTAGACTTTGAGAAGCTCTTTTCTGAGGTACTTGAGATTTTGCGATATAAAAGCTCATTTTGGAGGTTCCTGGTTTCTTGAGCCGACTGAGATTTGGAGGTATGAATGTGCTATAGTATTTAGGGGTCCTAGCATGTTGTGGTCACATTTTCAGGTGCTGCTTTCTGAGGGTCCTCAAAATTTTGGAGTATGGGAGTGATGCCATTTGAAAGCTCTTGATTTTTGGACTATCAAATACCTATATTATGGAGGATTTCATTTTTTATGTGCTTGGGATTTTCATATGTCAAGATGCTATATTTGGAGGTGCTCCTAGCTTCTTTAGGTACTTACCCAAAGTCACAGAGTTTGACAATCCCCCCTTTTCCCAGCAGTATGTTCTGTGGCTTCATATCACGATGCAAGATGCGATGAGAGTGCAGATAATAAAGAGCAGACACAAGGTGACAGGCTATCTCCTGTACCTGTAAAACAAAAACTACATTTTAAAATCCTGCTTCAAATCTCAAACTGCATCCAGTATTCAAGGGAGTGAGTCCTGAAAAATATGCTGTATAAAGTCAACCATTGAAAGGACAGTTATAATAATGACTAAGTGCCACTGGTGAAAGGACTTACATTACACAAGGGTTTCTCTGCTTACAGATAACGGTCAAAATGCCCACTTTTGGGGCTCCAGGGAGCACAGTAATAAGAGGGGATAGTCTTCAGACTGTGGAGTTTAGTCAGGTCACCCTGAACAGACCTCATTTTACTTTGCACAGATCCATTTTGTTGCCATGAACAGAACAAAGAAACAAAAATACTGTTTCCAGATGTGCCTGGCTCACAAAAGGTGAAATTAGACCTTACCTGCTAATTTGCTTTCCTTGAGTCCCTCCAGTCCAGTCTAGACACGTGAGTTATTCCCTATCACCAGCAGATGGAAACACAGAACGACTGGTTTGATGATGTCATCCTATAAAGGTTTTGTGTAGACCTCCTCACTCCCTTATTTCTGTAACAAAACAGACTCCACAAAGAATGGCTATTGTCTAATTTATTAATCAAACCACCATCAACTATATACATGTAAGAATAGTAGGAATTGAAGGCTCCTGCTCTGAAAAGGATCCAGAACAAGGGATACTGCTCAATGAGACCACTCCCCCTACATAGTGAAGATACTGTACAAGGAAAGGCACTTCAGAGTAGTAACAGGACGGACATGAAACCAAGGCGGTATTGAAATCTTCCCACTTCCGGGCTTGAGAAAACAACAGACAGGGTGGGTCCTGGAAAGAAATGGAGGGACTCAAGGAAAGATTAGCAGGTAAGGTCTAATTTCACCTTCCTCATTATCCCTCCAGTCCAATCCAGAACAGTACCTAAAAACGGAGAGGGCGGAAGGGGTACACGCGAGCCTGGCCTGCAACACTCACATACCAAACTCTGCTTCATTCTGTGCCTGAACATCAGATGGTAGCGACATACAATGGAATGGAGAGATGACCACATCGGTACTTTACAGATATTGAATAGAGGCACTAGACCGTACTCGGCCCAAGAAGCCACTTGAGGCCTGGTAGAATGGGCCTTAAGCCCTGGAGGAATCCACTGACCCTTGAGCAAATAGATGTATGCCTTCCCTTCAGCCAATGAGCAAACAACACGTTTGAAGCCACTTCCCCTTTATGTGACTCTCCAAAAAGGACAAAAAGATGATCTGATTGTCAAAAATCCCTTGTTCTCTTCAGGTATCAATGAAGAACCTGCCAGATGTCCAATGCAACTTCTGAGACTTCCCAAATCAGAAAAAAATGAAAGGGTCACCGCTTGATAAAGGTGAAACACAGAAACACCTTAGGCAGAAACGACAGCAACAGCTGCAGAACCATCTTTTCTTTGGAGATCACCAGAAAAGGTTCCCTACATGACAAAAACTGAAGCTCTGAAATCCTATGTGCCATGTAAATAGCCACTAGGAACAATGTCTTCAAAGTAAGATCCTTCAAGGATGCACGACTGAGAGGTTCAAAGGGGGTTTCCAAGAGACAAAGTCAAATTCAAAGTCCCATGGTGGAACTTGCTGCCGAACCAGAGAACAAAATATATTTGGCACCCCTCAAAAATCACATCACATCCAGATGAAAAGCAAAGGAAACTCCCTGAATTCTGCCTCGAAAATGGGATAAGGTTGCCACCTGAACACGCAAGGATTCAAGGTGAGCCCCTAAACCAGCCCTGTTTTCTAAAAGGCCAATAGATCATAGAAGGATAAAGCGAGAACATGAAGCCCCATTTAGTCGCATCAACTCTCAAACACACACCAGACCTGAACATAGGCTAAAGAGATCAAACTCTTCCTTGCCCGGAGCAAAGTTGCTTTGACCTGAGAAGAGTATCCTTTCTCTCTCAACTGAGTCCTCTCGAGCCAAGTTTATGAGATAAGAATCAACCCATATCCAGCATAAGAATTGAACTCTGAGATAGGAGATCATCCTTCACCAGGAGCTGCTATAAAACCTCCACTGCCAGGAGCACCAGATCTACATACCATAGCCTCCAAGGCACCACCAGGTCCTGGCCTCCAAGGCCAATCCGGCACCACCAGGACCACCAGTTCTTGAGGGCCTCTATCTTCTGAAGTACCTGGTCTTCCTCACTGCCTGGAATAAGGGATCTTTGAGAGGCTCATCCGCTACTGGTACCCCTATGGCCATGTTCAAAGTCTTTAAGGACTAGGAGATCAACTCTACCAATTCTTCCCGATGGAATACCATACGCAATTCCTCCCCCTGGGGAATCTCTCCTTCCTTCAGTTTCACAGGCTCCATCCCTGCCTCCGCATTCTGATCATCTGACTGGACTGATCCAGTGTCCTCCCAGGGATCCAGGTCCAATCTCCTGCAGCTCGCCGCGGGCTTGTCCTCCCATCTGGCTGTCAAGCCCACTGCTGACGGGTCCCTCTTCCTGGACTTTGAACGGACCTCTTCGGGAATGTCCCCTCCACACTGCCTCATGCGAAAGTCTTTATGCATGAGGAGGACAAACTCTGGAGAAAAACAACCCTGGATCCTCTCTGGGCCCCACATACCAGGCATGTGGCCTTTGAAAGCATCTTACCCTTACCTTAAGGCTTGATGCCTACTCAGTCGTACCCAGTAATCTTTCCCTTCTTTTTTTTTTTCTTAAAGTCCGGAGCTAAGTGAGAGGAACCGCAGTCTAATGAAAATAACAAACCACGAGTCCACATGGAGAGCCCCCCCCCCCCCGAGTCCGAAACCCCTGGGGTTCCCCTCTCCAGCTAGCTATGTTGTGACAGAAAGGATGGCAAAATGGCCGCCGTTCCTGCGCAGCCCGGGACAGCCTAACCCGCCACACGGCTTCCCTGTGCACCGGCAGCCCCGTCGAGGTTTAGAATCATGCAGCCGAAGGAAAACAATAAAAAACCCCTCGCCAATGACCTACTAAGCGACCCAACTCTCGCAGGCAGCACAGCCGTGAAAACATCAGCCTGTTGCTCAGCCTTCAGCTGGCAGCTTCGGCAGCAGCGGTCTCCGCGGACGGCACTGAACTGACTGGCCTCCCTGCAGTAAGTGGCTCCTCACCCACCAAAGGATTCAGAAGCCGTTATGAGGCCCAACAAGGCAAGGTTCGCTCCTTTCCCCAACCTAAGGGAGAGACTCCCCACCAGTAACCTGCAATCTTTTTTTTTTCTTAAACTTTTTTTATAGTGAACACTACAATTTAAAGGGGAAGAGCTCTCTTCCAAGAAGACTTGTTCGCCTACTGTTCAACTGCCATCAACTGAACTGAATACAGCCAAATATAATCAAATACTCTTAGTTATCCCTATAGTGAGTCCAACCTATGAGATTACATCTCCCCAGCTGCTTGAAGACTGAGATACTGGAGGCTCGTGGGTGGTGCCAGCTGCATAAGTGTGCCGAGGTCATGACTTTTTACATGCTCAGTCTCCAAGTTGCTGGTGAGGTGTGACAACTGTCACCCAGCAGACCGGGTTGAGAGAAAGGAAAATGCTTTAAGTAAAGAAAAAGATACATACAAGCTGCAATATCTGGAGGAACCAGATAGAGGGAGCAAGAGGGACTCCAGAGTGACTGAGGAACCACGCCCCACTGATCATGAGGTAATGCCAGCCAACCTCCAATCCTCGAGCGCAGGAGGACTTCTTAAGAAGGAAGACTGGAAAGCAGGGGGAAGAAGTGGCAGCGGAAGGAGTGGCAGCGAGAGGAGTGGCAGCAGGAGGAGAAGCAGCCGGAGTGAAGGCGGAAAAAGAAGCAGCCAGAGTGAAGGCAGCTGGAAAGACGGCTGGAAAGGAGGCAGCAGGAAGGAAAGCAAGACAGAGGAAAAGAGGTTAGAGTGCAAACCTGAATATTCCACTGCCAGAAGATCACCCAGGGTGAAAGGTGATTGCCTGAGAGCTAAGGAGGAACCTGGGAAGGTCTCAGCTCACAGAGGAGTAAAAGCTGTTTGCCCAGAGTGGCAAAGGCATTGCTGCAACTGTTGTCCAAAACCAACAGGGTCACAGCCTGAAGACCTAAGCCGTGCTGTACAGGCAAGCCAACGGAGAAACTGGTGCAGGCCTCAACCTTCACGTGAAACAGAGAAGCCAAATTCCCAAGGTAAAGCTTTTTATGATACAAGCTATAGGAAAAGTTTACCTGATAGGAGAGTTTTGAATAATAAGTGTTTTTATAAAGCTGCCATAAAACCTCTAAGGAGAGAGGAATTTCCTCAATACAAAACAGCACAGAGCTGACGCCCTACGAGTTACCCAGAACATTGGGCTGTGCTAGAAGAGCTATATAAGAAGCCTGACTATAACCTACCTGAACCCAGGGACTCAGAGTCAGAGGCTTCCGCCTATGAGCCAATGCAAGTGGAACTGGCAAATGAGGTTTCAGATACAGAAATGGACTGTACGTACTGTACCACAGGAAGCCTAGAATCTTTGCCAGGCTTGTAAGCTGTATGTGTTGCTGCCTAGAACATTCCTGTTGTGTGAATACCAGCGCTATTGTGAAAGTAACAGTGTTGCTTTAAACTTTTGTTTTACTTTTTCTTGCCTGAAGTAAGGACACTTGCGTTGTTGTTATTGCCCAATCCTTTGAACCCTTGCGAGAAGGGGAAATAAAAGCCTTTATTTTCCCACCACTTGTGCAGTTGATTTCTTTGGAGATTAGGATCCAGGAAACTAACAGGACCAAAAGCCAATTGGGCCTCTGGATTACTGGCCAATCTCCTCCCTATATAGTTATGTCCGACCTGCCCTGACTGCTACTTACCGCCAGGGTAGTGCTTGCAACATAAAATGGCGTAGTTGGCAGGATATTGGATTGGAGCCTACAACCGCAAAAGAAAAGAAAAATAAAACTCCTGAGTTTAAAAATAAAACCCGGACTGAACTCCCTAAAAAAACGGAGTGGAACAACAAAACCCGGAACGGATCTGCTGTCAACCGGATCGGAAGGAGAAAACCTGGAATGGTATAATCGGAATCCGGAAAGGAGGGTAAAAATCCTGAAAGGTGAAAATCCTGTTGCGACCCCAGAAGTGGAGGACTGCAGAGCGGGACAGCACTTATATTCCAGAGCTGATTCAACACTAATGTCAGGTAAAACGTAGATAGGCCTGAGTAGTGTTGGATATCCGGGGGAAGTTTGAAAAAAAAAAAAAAAAGGAAAGAAGAAGAGCTTTTGTTAGGAGAGCCACACTTGGTTTTCTTTTTCTTCTTGTCTCCCTTTATACAGGCGCAGTATGGAACCGAAGGAGCTTTGTGCCTGGATGGCACACCAATTTGATAAACAGGCAGAGTTCGCGCAGAAAAACCAAGCCATGCAAGTCAAGCCATGCAAGGCCAAGCCATGCCATGCAAGCCAAGCCATGCAAGCCAAGCCATGCAAGCGCAACAGCTACCGGTCCTGCAGACCATGGAGAATTGGTTGGCTCATCAGCGAGAGGCGATGGCAAGGGCCAACGCGGAGAGGCTAACGGCAACCGGACCAACCAACCCAGGAAGTGGACAGTGGACATGCGATGATCTCATTGTAGGGAAGCTAAGTCCTCATGACGATGTGGATGATTTCCTAGACTCATTCAGTAGAATTGCATGCTCTGCTAAATGGCCAACTGAGCAGTGGGCCATACGCCTCGCAGCGTCCCTCACGGGGGAGGCGCTCGCTGCATATAGGGCGATGCCCCAGCTCTAGCAAATACCTATGAGGAGGTAGTCACAGCCATTAGAGATCGTTTAGGTCTTACCCCCATATCATATAATAAGATGTTTAGAGCTACTGTCCTCAGGGCCGATGAAACGCCCAAAGCCCTAGGCCATAGGATACGTAGTCTAGCAAACAAGTGGCTACAGCCCGAAAAGAAAAATGTGGATACTTTAATGGATGCGCTAATAGTGGAACAGTATATGTCGGCCATACCGAGTAGAGTACAGAATTTTCTAATTCTGCAGAATTGCCGTACCACTTGTCACCCTGCACCCACTCCCTAACCTTGAGGGTTAAGGAGGGATGGGCCTTGTGTAGTTGTGGGGGCCAATGAAAGTCGGGAACAAGACATTTATATTTACAAGGATTTTATTTTCCCCGCTCCTTGGTGGACAGGAACAGGTGAGAAGAATAACCAAATCAAGAGCAACGCAAATTACAGGCTTTCAATACTGTGCTTCAGCCTAAACTTCACTGAGGAAGCACATTACACCATGTGTCTTCTCTGTGCTGTATTTACAAATACTCCGGTAAGAAATAATACTGTTTTTCTCTTGCAATCAGGTTACAGTCCAGCTTATTTCAGTGCTTCAATAAGCTTTCCTTTCAGTTGCTCAAACAGTATTCATTTCATAAGCTTTTCACATATCCTTGGTTAACATAACCAGAATAAAATATCAGGTATAATCATTCAAGCTTGGCTCTTCTCAGTTCTATCTATTAGACCAATCGAGCAGTCCATCGGCTGGTTAACTTCAATCATGGGAACTGGAGCCGGTGTGGGAAATCCTATCTCAGGATTACTTCCTGCTTGAATGCTAATCTGTTCTGAAACAGCTCTTCTATTTAGAAATTGCTTGAATTCATTCAAGAGTAGTTCTGCCTGTCTTCTAGCAGGACTACTGGGAGAACCTTCTCCTTGCTTGGGCAAGTAATTATCTGCTTCTGGTGAACAAACAATGCTCTCCCTGTTTAGACAGTCTGTGCCCATGGTGGAGTTACCCCTCCCCCACTTATCTCTGTTAGTGAGTGTTGGAATCACACGTTCCTCTGCACGAGCTCTGCTCTTAAAGAATGCTTCAAAGGTAGGACCTTCTGTATCAGTGTAGCCTAATTCTCTTGTAAACAGTTTAGCTGAGTTCCTCCCGTCAGCTTGCTTGTTAAAAGCAGGAACTGCTGGCTGAGAAAAGCTTGGCTTAGTTAAAGAGCATTCAGGCTGTAACCAACGTCTCTCACATTGCCTGAAACTATCCTGTACTTTAAAATCAGGACTCCCTCTTTCTGGCTTATAAAACTTGTTAAAGGAATTAAGTGCAGCAGGTACCTTAAAATGAGGCTTGTCAGAAAATGCCTTGCCAGCGTGCCTTTCTCTCCAAGGGTAAATGCTGTCACCCAACAACCTAGGCTTTACTCCTGGTTCTGAATGTTTCCCTTCTGTTGCAGCTGGGCAGTATTTCTGTAGCAGGGTCAAAGGGTTCTGCATTCAAGAGAGCTTCTTGCCTTCCCAATGCCTTTTGCCTTCTCTCTTGTGGATTCAAACCACCTTCACTTCTCATTCCATTTGTAGTGCTCACTTCTCCATTCCTTCTCATCACCGTCCTACTCCTTCTCCTTCTCATCATACTACTGTCTTCCCTCTCTCTGCTTAACAAGGGGCCCCTGCTCTGGGAAGCCTGCCTCCTACTAGGGCGTGCCCAATCTACAGCTCTGGTTCTCTCCTCCCCTGAGGTGAGCTGATTAGTTGCCTGTAGGTTATGCTGAGAATGGAAAACCCTGTCTCTTCTTGCAATACCTGAACCAACCAGAGGGTCAGTATCAGTTTCCATGGCTTCTGAAGTTGCCACTGCGTCACACACTACAGACGCCATAGCTCTCACCGAGCGATATTTGGAAGCGGAAAGAGTCACCCAACCCAGGGTGGAGACTCCCAAATTGGTAGTAGGTATGGAGGCGCAGAAATTGGAAAATGTCTCACGACCCATGTATACTGGTTCAAAAAGTTATAAGCCTGTAGTAAAAGAAAATACTAAGAGATGTTTTTCTTGTGGTAAAAAGGGTCATGTGAAACAACAGTGTTATTCACGTACTGCTCTTGTGGTTGAGAACCCAAAAACAATACGTGAAGGCTTTGTATTGAATGTAAAGATTCAAGGAATAAATGTAAAAGCACTCCTGGATTCTGGAGCCGATCAAACTATGATTTCAAAGAGATTATGGTTTGTGATCAAGGATCAGGGTTCATCAGTTCCAGATCAGCCAGAAGGTACCGTAAAAATAAAATGTATACACGGAGCAGCTACCCGCTATCCTGTATATAAATTGTGGGTTAAAGGGCTGGGCATCATGAAAGAAATGCTAGTAGCAGTGGTGCCTAGATTACCCCAGGAGCTGGTATTAGGCCGTGATTGGCCACAATTCAGGAGAAGTCTGAAAGAGGGCTTATCTCCACCAGCAGTGCTAAGTGCCACTTGCATTTGCCATAACCCTACTGAAAGTCTCAGTCCTCAGCAGGAAAATATCAAGGAGGCTATAGATCCTAAGGAAGCTCTAGTTTCCACACGGTCGCATACCCAGGATGCTGAAAAGCCCTCGTGTTCTAGAGACACCACCTTAGGAGACCTTCCGTCCCACGAAGACTTAATGGGCGACCCCTTGAGGAAGGTAAGAAAAACTAAGGCTGAGAGACGAAGAGAAAGAAGGTGCCGCTCTCAAGGTAGAGCCGACCTGGAAGCTGGGAAAGGGATGCCGTGGGTACCAGCAGAGTTGATGGAAAAATTCCCTTCCTTCAAGATGGAACAAATTGCAGACCCTGCGTTAGCTCGTGCACTGGAGTATGCTCGAGAAGAAAAGAATTCCTTCCCCAGATTTATTATGGAAGAGGACATATTATATCGGGAATGTAAGGATCTTCGAACTGGAACTGTGCGGAAGCAGTTAGTGGTCCCAAACACTTTTAAGTCGCTGGTTTTACGTCTGGCTCATGACCATCCAGTAGGGGGTCATAAGGGAGCACAAGGCACCCTTGATCAAATTTTAGTCAGATTTTATTGGCCGGGAGTCTTCCGAGAAATGACTCGCTTTTGTGAATCCTGTGCATCTTGTCAAAGGGTAACTCCTAACCGGCCACCAGAAATACCACTGGTTCCGATGCCCATAATCTCGGACCCAGTAAGACGACTTGCTATAGATATAGTAGGACCCCTTATCAAAACTCCAAGAGGATTCCAATACATCCTCGTGATTATTGACCAGGCTACACATTTCCCATGGGCAGTACCACTGAGAAATATTTCGGCAAAATCTATTGCTGTGGAACTAATCAAATTGTTCTGCGAGGTGGGGTTCCCGCGGGAGGTCTTAACGGACAGAGGTAGTAACTTTTTATCAAAATACCTCGCTCAGGTTTGGGACGCTTTTGGCATCCACCACGTAAAGACTGCCGCCTACCACCCCCAATGCAATGGCTTGGTAGAACGGTTAAATCAGAGCATAAAACAAATGCTTCGACGAGCGTTGGATGGCCAAATGACGGAGTGGGACACCATGTTGCCATTTATTTTATATGCTTGTAGAGAAAGAAAACAAAGTTCATTAGGTACCTCGCCCTATGAGCTCATGTACGGACGAGCACCCTGAGGCATATTAGATGTCTTGAGAGAACAGTGGACTGAACCCGTTGATGAAGAAATAGGCATACCCCTATTTTTGAAGAACCTAAGAACTCGCCTGGAACGAACCTCCCGGTTCGCAGATGAAAAACTGGAAGAAAGTCAACAAAAACAAAAACGATACTATGATCAGCATGCCAAACCCAGACAATTGAAGGTCGGAGAGAAAGTGATGATCTTAGTGTCGGGCGCTACACCTAAGTTCGAAGCCCAGTGGAAGGGGCCTCACACGGTAATTAAGCCCATTGGATCTACTTCCTACTTGGTCCAAGATACAAAAGGACATAAACAAGTCTACCACGTCAACATTCTTTGGCCCTGGCATGAACGGTTAGTTCTGATAGCTTCTGCTGAAAACATATTCCACCCTGAAGGGATACAAGCAGATACCAATCGAGTGAAGCATAATGCCAGTCAGCTGCAGAAAGTCCCGGTATCGTGTATTACGTGCTGTGTGGAAGAGGCTTCCCCAGCCCGTAATATTTTAAGAAGGGGGATGTGTCACCCAGCAGACCGGGTTGAGAGAAAGGAAAATGCTTTAAATAAAGAAAAAGATACATACAAGCTGCAATATCTGGAGGAACCAGATAGAGGGAGCAAGAGGGACTCCAGAGTGACTGAGGAACCACGCCCCACTGATCATGAGGTAATGCCAGCCAACCTCCAATTCTCGAGCGCAGGAGGACTTCTTAAGGAGGAAGACTGGAAAGCAGAGGGAAGAAGTGGCAGTGGAAGGAGTGGCAGCGAGAGGAGTGGCAGCAGGAGGAGTGGCAGCAGGAGGAGAAGCAGCCGGAGTGAAGGCGGGAAAAGAAGCAGCCAGAGTGAAGGCAGCTGGAAAGACGGCTGGAAAGGAGGCAGCAGGAAGGAAAGCAAGACAGAGGAAAAGAGGTTAGAGTGCAAACCTGAATATTCCACTGCCAGAAGATCACCCAGAGTGAAAGGTGATTGCCTGAGAGCTAAGGAGGAACCTGGGAAGGTCTCAGCTCACAGAGGAGTAAAAGCTGTTTGCCCAGAGTGGCAAAGGCATTGCTGCAACTGTTGTCCAAAACCAACAGGGTCACAGCCTGAAGACCTAAGCCGTGCTGTACAGGCAAGCCAACGGAGAAACTGGTGCAGGCCTCAACCTTCACGTGAAACAGAGAAGCCAAATTCCCAAGGTAAAGCTTTTTATGATACAAGCTATAGGAAAAGTTTACCTGATAGGAGAGTTTTGAATAATAAGTGTTTTTATAGAGCTGCCATAAAACCTCTAAGAAGAGAGGAATTTCCTCAATACAAAACAGCACAGAGCCGACGCCCTATGAGTTACCCAGAACATTGGGCTGTGCTAGAAGAGCTATATAAGAAGCCTGACTATAACCTATCTGAACCCAGGAACTCAGAGTCAGAGGCTTCCGCCTATGAGCCAATGCAAGTGGAACTGGCAAATGAGGTTTCAGATACAGAAATGGACTGTACGTACTGTACCACGGGAAGCCTAGAATCTTTGCCAGGCTTGTAAGCTGTATGTGTTGCTGCCTAGAACATTCCTGTTGTGTGAATACCAGCGCTATTGTGAAAGTAACAGTGTTGCTTTAAACTTTTGTTTTACTTTTTCTTGCCTGAAGTAAGGACACTTGCGTTGTTGTTATTGCCCAATCCTTTGAACCCTTGCGAGAAGGGGAAATAAAAGCCTTTATTTTCCCACCACTTGTGCAGTTGATTTCTTTGGAGATTAGGATCCAGGAAACTAACAGGACCAAAAGCCAATTGGGCCTCTGGATTACTGGCCAATCTCCTCCCTATATAGTTATGTCCGACCTGCCCTGACTGCTACTTACCGCCAGGGTAGTGCTCGCGACACAACCCATAGGTCAGGATTGAACTGGAGGGACGATAAGGAATGGCCAATTTTCTCAATGGACATAAGTGAATAGTGGAGTACCCCAGGAATCTGTGCCAGGCTCTCTACTTTTTAACATATTAATAAATGACCTGCAGATAGGAATAAGGAGTGAGGTAATCAAATTTGCAGATGACACAATTATTCAAAGTTGTTAAAACACAAGAGGATTGTGAAAAATTGCAAGAGGACTTTGATAACTTAGAAGACTGGACGTCCAAATGGCAGATGAAATTTAATGTGGAGAAGTGCAAAGCTATGCACGTAGAGAAGATCAACCCAAACTATGGTTACACAATGCAAGGTTCCACATTAGAAACCATCAGCCAGGAAAAGGATTTAAGCATCATTGTGGATAATATGTTGAAACCCTCTGCCCAGTGTGCAGTGGCAGCTAAGAATGCAAATAGAATGCTAGGAATCATGAAGAAACGAATGGAGAACAAAACCAAGGGTATTATATTGCCTCTTTATCGTTCTATGGTGCAACTGTACCTTGAATATTGTGTGCAGTTCTGGTTGCCATATCTTAAAAAGGATACAGCAGAATTAGAAAAGCTACAAAAAAAGAGACAACAAAATGATAAAGAGGATGGAAGGATACCCTATGAGGAGAGGCTTAAAAGGTTAGGACTCTTCAACTTGGAAGAGAGATAGCTAAGGGGAGATATGACAGGTCTATAAATCAATGACTGAAGTGAAACGGGTAAACATACATTGGTTGTTTACTCCTTCAAAAAGTAGAAAGACTAGCAGACACTCAATGAAGCTACAATATAGCCCATTTAGGACTAATAAGAGAAAATATTTTTTATTCAACAAGTAATCAAACTCTGCCATTTTTTACTGGTGGCTGCAGTAAAAGCTGTTAATGTAGCTGGGTTTCAAAAAGGATTTGGACAAGTTCCTGGAGGAAAAGTCCATAAACCATTATTAAAAAGGACCCAGGAAATCGACTGCTTTTCCCCGGGACAAGCATTGTGGAACATGTGTGCCTTTTGGGAACCTGCCAGGTACTTGTGACCTGTATTGGCCACTGTTGAAAACAGAATACTGAGCTTGATGGACCTTGGTCTGAACCAGTATGGCATTTCTTATGTTCTTATGTTTAGAGACACACTGGGTTTTCATCAATGCAGAGAGAACCCAAAACAATTCTAAAGGGAATTAGGAAAGAGCATTAAGATGGTAAAAGCACCATCAACCAAAGTCAAAACCTTCTGGAGAAAACTATATTAGGACCCTATAAAGCACAAGCAAGAAACACAACTGTTTAAGCAGCCAGACTTAACACCACAAAGGCTTACTACAGGAAGAACATTTCTCCTTCCAAAAGGACACCCAAGTAACACTCCCAAAAATTATAGACCCATGTTGGGAATGCAGCGCGCATGCACGGTCCCCTTCCCGCCCAAGGGTGCCATCTTGCTCAGTCCGATTCCTGCTGCTCCTGGAGAACACCTGTTACAGGTGAGTACCTACTCTTTCTCCAGGACCAAGCAGGAAGTCAGTCCTCACATATAGGACTCCCCAGCTCTAGGCTAGGAACCCTAAACTGAAAAAATGGCTCCCTCTCAAGAGCCTCAGCATCCGTGATAAGAATATCCTCTGAGAACGCCCCCGTACGGTAGCCCAACACAAGGGCCGAAGGGTAGGAGTTGCCTAAACCTCAAAGAGATTACGGAGTACTGCCTGTCTGAAAGCACTGTCCTTTCAGGACTCTCTCTTGAGGCAGTAGTGGGCTGCAAAAGTCTGGCTTGAAGACCAAGTAGCGGCCCGGCAGATCTCCGCCAATGGAACAGAGCGGAGATGAGCTACTGACGCGGCTTTCGCCTTGACACGGTGGGCCGTGACTCGACCCTGCAAGGGGAGGTCAGCTGCCTTGTACACCCAGGCGATACAATCTGCTACCCAAGTGGACAACGTATGCTTGGAGACAGGTAACCCTAGTTTATTAGGGTCAAAGGAGACGAAGAGCGGAGTAGCCCTTCGATGCCCCCTCATACGTTCTATGTAAAAGGACAACGCCCTCTTACAGTCCAGGGTATGCAAGACTGTCTCAGCCTGGCTGGCATGCGGCCTGGGAAAAAAGGTCGGAAGATCCACCTCCTGATTGAGGTGGAACGAGGAGACCACCTTTGGGAGGAACTTGGGATGGGTCCGTAGGACCACCCTGTTCCTATAGAACCATGTGTACGGTCTATCAGAAACCAGAACTTGTAGTTCACTCACATGTATGGCCGAGGGAAAAGCCACCAGGAAGAGCGCTTTCCAAGAAAGGAAGCGCAAATGGCAAGTAGCCATCGGCTCAAGCGGTGGGCGAGTAAGTTGCTGCAAGACCACGTTCAAATTCCACTCAGTCGCCAGTGGATGAACCGGATGCTTGAGAAGAAGCAGACTTATGAGGAAGGAGGACACCAAGGGGTGAACCGATAGAGACTGTCCCTCCACCGGTGAGTGGTGCGCTGATAGAGCCCTGAGATGGACCCGAACAGAGTTAGACTTAAGGCCTAGATCTGACAGGTGAAGTAGATACTGCAGTACTACTGGCACAAGGCAGGAGAAAGGATCTTCATTGCGCTGAGCACACCATATTGTGAACCTACGACCCTTGAGGGCATAGGATTTTCTGGTGGACTGCCTCCTAGAGGCCAAAACCACCTCTTCAACCTCCTTAGGTAGAAGCAAGGGAGTTAGCACTATCCTTTCAGCAGCCAGGCCATCAGAATGAGGGACCTGAGATTGGGGTGCAGAAGGGAACTCTGATCTTGAGACAGGAGATCGTGTTGCAACCCCAGAGGGAAAGGAGTTTCCACCACCAACTGTAGCAGAAGTGGAAACCACGGTTGCCTCGGCCATCTGGGGGCTACCAGAATCACCGAGGCCTTGTCCAGAAGAATCTTGAACAGAGTTCGGGCCACCAGGGGCATGGGAGGGAAGGCATACAGGAGGCCCGTAGACCAAGAAATCAGAAAAGCAACTGCTGCCATTCTCAGGGGAAGCGGCTGTCTGGAGCAAAACAGGGGCAGCTGACGGTTTAGTGCACTTGCAAAGAGATCGATGGATTGAAGTCCCCATCGTAGAAAGATCTGCTGGACCACCAATGGATTCAACTGCCATTCGTGGGGCTGGAGAATCCTGCTTAGCTTGTCTGCTAAGAAGTTCTCCTGACCATAACTTATCTATCTAGTCTATAAGCTGTTCACTGCAATAGATGAAGACAGAAAATGTGATCATATTGAGTCCAATAACATCATGGCAATAGAGCAAAAGGGCAACAAGAGAGAAGCATATGGGAAACACCAGTTAATACTGAATAAGGCCATCATGTCCAGCACTAAGAAAAGCTAAAATCTCAGTAAAGCATGGACTGATTAAAAGAAAGCTTTTGACAGCATCCCACACTCTTGGATCATAAATTGCCTTGATGTATAAAATAAATTCTGGTTTGATAGAGTACATTAAGTTCACCATGACAATGTGGCAAACCACACTTTTTTTTAACTATTAAGATGGTCAGTACATCATTCTTAACATTAAAATCAAAATGAGGAATATTTCAGGGGGATTTGCTGTTGCCCCTTCTGTTTTGTGTGGCGCATAATCCAATGAGTACTCTCATCAATTCTTTGGGATACAGATTTAGTCTGAATCCTAAAGAAAATAACCCAGAAACAACATCCCATTTATTATTTGTAGACGATCTGAAGCTCTACAGTTTCAGGGACCAACAATTAGCAGAGGAACTCCATGTGGTGAAAAGATATTCTGATATCAGGATGACCTTTGGCCTTGGCAAATGTGCTAAGGCAACTTTTTTTTTTAGAGGAAAATTGAGCAAACCAGAATACAACTTCCTGACTGAGAGCTGTAACATCAAGGATCTTGAACAGGAAGGTGTTTATAAGTAACATAAGAACATAAGATATGCCATACTGGGTCAGACCAAGGTCCATCAAGCCCAGTATCCTGTTTCCAACAGTGGCCAATCTAGGTCATACGTACCTAGCAGTTTCCCCAAAAGACACAGGTTCCGCAATGCTTGTACTGGGTCAAGCATTGATATCCTGGGTCCCTTCTTAATAATGGTTTATGGACCTTTCCTGCAGGAACTTGTCCAAACCTTTTTAAACCCAGCTACACTAACAGCCTTTACTACATCCTCCGGTAACAAATTCCAGAGTTTGATTACACGTTGAGTGAAAAAATATTTTATTTTATTAGTCTTAAATAGTGTACCCTGTAGCTTCAGTGCATGTCCCCTAGTCTTTCTATATTCTGATAACGTAAACAATCGATCTACGTTTACCCGTTCCACTCCATTCATTAATTTATAGACTTCCATCATATCTCCCCTCAGCCATCTCTTTTCCAGGTTAAAGAGCCCTAACCTTTTTAGCCTTTCTTTATAGGAGTATCCTTCCATCCCCTTTACCATTTTGGTGGCTCTTCTCTGAACCTTTTCTAATAATGCTATATCCTTTTTAAGATACGGTGACCAGAATTGCACACAATATTCAAGGTGCGGTCTCACCATGGAACGATATAGAGGCATTATAATATCTTTTGTTTTATTTTCCATTCCTTTCCTTAAGATACCTAGCATTCTATTTGCTCTCTTGGCCGCCACTGCACACTGGGACGAGGGTTTTAAGATGTTATCCACAATGACGCCTAAATCTTTTTCCTGGGTGGTAGTTCCTAATGTGTAACCTTGCATCGTGTAACCATAGTTTGGGTTGTTCTTCCCTAGGTGCATAACTTTGTACTTGTCCACATTAAATTTCATCTGCCATTTTGATGACAGCCTTCCTATTTATCAAGATCCTCTTGCAATTTTCCACAATCCTTTTGGGTTTTAACAACTTTAAATAGTTTTGTGTCATCTGCAAATTTGATAACCTCACTCGTTATTCCCCTTTCCAGGTAATTTATGAATATGTCAAAAAGCAGCGGACCCAGCACAAATCCCTGGGGTACACCACTATTCACCTTTCTCCATTGGGAAAATTGGCCATTTAGCCCTACCCTCTGCTTTCTATCTTTTAACCAGTTCCTGATCCACAAGAGTACACTGCCTCCTATCCCATGACTCTTTAGCTTTTCCAAAAGTCTCTCATGAGGGACCTTGCCAAAGGCTTTCTGAAAGTCCAGATACACTATATCAACCGACTCACCATTGTGCACCTGTTTATTCACACCTTCAAAAAAACATAACAGATTAGTAAGACAAGATCTTCCTTGTCTAAAGCCATGTTGGCTGTCTCCCATTAGGCCATGACTATCTACATGCTGAGTAATTTTGTTCTTTATGATGGTTTCTACCATTTTTCCCAATACTGACGTCAGACTCACCGGTCTGTAGTTTCCAGGATCACACCTGGAACCCTTTTTAAAAATTGGCATTACATTGGGAGTCCTCCAATCTTCAGGTATTACAGATGATTTTAATGAAAATTCACAGATTACGAATAGCAGGTATGCAATCTCATATTTCAGTTTTTTCAACACCCTTGGATGTATACCATCCGGCCCAGGTGATTTGCTACTGTTCAGTTTATCTAATAGTTATAATACATCTTCCCGTTGTATCAATATTTCCTTCAATTCTTCCGCACCTTTAAATACCACTTCAGTCATGGGTAACATCCCTACATCTTCCTCGGTAAAGACCGAAGCAAAGAATTCATTCAGTCTCTCCGCTATCGCCTTGTAGCCTCTTAGTGCCCCTTTAATCCCTCTATCATCTAATGGAGCAACTGGATTTATGCTACGAATGTACTTGAAAAAGTCTTTATTTTGCATTTTTGCTTCCTCAGCAAGCTTCTTCTCAAATTCTCCCTTTGCCTGCCTTATCAATGCCTTGCATTTGACTTGCCAGTGCTTGTAACTGTTTCCAGGTTTCGTTGTTTGGCTCTTTTATCCATTTCTTGAAAGATGCTTTTTTGGCAACAGCCTCTCTGACCTCACCTTTAAACCATGCTGGCAGTTTTTTGGACTTCCTTCCACTTTTCTTAAAGCATGGAATACAGCTGGTCTGGGCTTCCAAGATATTATTTTTCAACAACACCCAAGCTTGATGTAAGTCTTTAACCTTTGCAACTGCTCCTTTTAGTTTTTTCTTAACTATTTTCCTCATTTTATCATAGTCTCCCTTTCGAAAGTTAAAAGGAAGTACTGTGGATTTCCTTACTATCCCTCCTCCACTAATTAAATCAAACGCGATCATGCTATAAGGTTTAAGGTTTAAGGTTTAAGGTTTATTTATTTGATAAAAAACGCCTTTCAAAACAATCAAGGCGGTGTACAATAATAAAATACATAAAGGGTCATAAAAGCAAATAAAAAACATGGTACGTAAAAACAATACATAAAAACTGTGGCAAGGCCAGAAAAAGAAAGGAAAGATACATATTTGTATAAAGGACAGAAGAGTAAAGGCAGGGGAACACAGGACAAGATACAAAAGGCAAAAAGATACAATAGAAAAGGACTCATACAAATGGGAGGTGACATTGAAGGCTATGGAGAATAGGTGGGTTTTGAGATTTTGTTTAAAAACAGTAAACTGTGATTCCAGACGAAGGGAAGGAGGGAGGGAGTTCCAGTGCGCGGGGCCAGCAAAGTAAAATGCGGAGAGGCGTGTGGATTGAAGGTGAGCGCGGGAAGGGGAGGGAAGAGCAAGACGATTGAGGTGGAACGAGCGGGGAGTGTACCGAGGGGAATGAAAAGATAAAAGGTCAGACAAGTAAGATGGAGTACCAGTGTGATAAACCTTGTGAAGAAGGGTCAGTAACTTAAATTGTGAGCGAAAAGAAACAGGCAACCAGTGAAGATTGAAAAGCAAGGGAGTAATGTGATCACGAAGAGCGGAGTGTGTAATAAGGCGTGCAGCAGTGTTCTGTATCCGTTGAAGCCTCACCACTTGGTTCTTCGGAAGACCAAGAAATAGTGCATTGGAGAAATCCACCCGTGACATGACTAAGGATAACACCAGTGTGGATAAGGCAGAAGCAGAAAGAAAGGGACGAATTGAACGAATTTGTCGGAGGCAGAAGAAAGAAGTTTGGTGATATGGGAAATATGAGAGCGAAAGGAAAGATCTGAGTCAAAGTGAACACCTAGATACCGAAATGTAGAAACCAACGGTACAGGGGAATTGGAAAAAGAAGGGGCCAAAGTGGGGGAAGGGTCACCGTAGGTAAACCCATATAGCAAGAGTTTTAGTGAGATTAAGATGGAGACAGTTAGTGGTAAGCCAACTTGCAACAGAGGAGAGACAGGAATTCAGAGGGGTGAGGTCAGGACAGGAAGGGGAGGTGTGATGGAGTAAGAGAAATCATCTGCGTAGAAAAAAGCTGAAAGACCTGATTGTTGGATAAGAAGAGCTAGCGGAGCAAGAAAGAGATTGAAGAGGAGAGGGGCAAGAACGGAACCTGTGGAACCCACAAAGAAGGTGCTGTGGAGCGGAGGGGGAGAACGCAGGCGAGGAGGGGAGGACTGTGCAGGAACGAGAAGAGAGAAAGGAGTGAAACAATGATGAACAGTGCTACAAAGACCAGCTTCCCGGAGCCGGTGAAGAAGAAGAGAGTGATCCACTAAATCAAATGCTGCTGAAAGATCTAAAGCAACCGCCACCGAGATGTCACCCGATCGTGAGCTACATGAAGTGCGTTAGTGAAAGCCAGAAGAACGGTGTCAACACTGTGCCCGGAGCGAAAACCTGATTGACGGGGATGAAGAAAATTAATAGAATCAAGATGGTGGGAAAGTTGTGCGAAAACAAACTTCTCGAGAAGCTTAGATAGAAAAGGGAGATTAGAGACGGGACGATAATTGGATGAAAGAGAGGGGTCGAGGGAAGGATTTTTCAGATCACTATTGCCAAGTGGCCCTAACACCTTTATCTCTTGCACTAGATCTGGTGTTCCACTAAGGACTAGGTCCAATATGACTTCCCCTCTGGTCGTTTAATGAACCAGCTGTTCCAAGAAGCAGTCATTTCTTTCATCTAGGAACTTTATCTCTCCAGCATGTCCTGCCGTGACACTGACCCAGTCGATACCGGGATAATTGAAATCACCCATTATTATTACTGCGCTGTAACTTTTGTTAGCTTCCTTAATTTCTTTGAGCATTTCATCATCCATTTGTTCATTCTGGCCAGGTGGTCGATAGTACACCCCCACTGCCATCGCCTTCCCCTTCTTACATGGAATTTCAATCCATAGAGATTCTACAGCAAATTTTGTTTCCTGCAAAACTTTAAACCTTTCTGACTCAATGCCCCCTCTAACATAGAGCGCAACCCCTCCACCAATTTGATCAGTTCTATCATTACGATATAGTTTGTACCCAGGTATCACAGTGTCCCACTGGTTGTCCTCCTTCCACCATGTCTCTGATATTCCAATCATATCTAACCTCTCATTTAGTGCTATATATTCTACCACCTTATTTTTTAGACCTAGCATTTTAGAGACTGTATTTTATTCATATTAATCTGGCTATTGGTAGACATGGGTAATTTGGGATCTTTAAGCTCTGTCTGCTCCATACTCGAGGGCTTTTGGGCTAATTTACTCTTTTTTGGAACCTCTCTGCTTTTGGTAGTATCCTTCAAGGATACATTCTTCTGAACCATGCACTCTTGGGCTACTGTCGGCTTTCCCCTATTATCTAGTTTAAAAGCTGCTCTATCTCCTTTTTAAAAGTTAATGCCAGCAGCCTGGTTCCATTCCAGTTAAGGTGAAGCCCATCCCTTCAGAAGAGCCCCTCCTTTCCACAGAATATTCCCCAGTTCCTAACAAGTCCAAAACCCTCATCTCTGCACCACTGTCTCATCCACGCCTTGAGACTCCGGAGCTCTGCCTGCGTTTTGGGTCCTGCGCGTGGAACGGGAAGCATTTTGGAGAACGCTACCCTGGAAGTTCTGGATTTCAACTTCCTACCTAAAAGCCTAACTTTAGCCTCCAGAACCTCCCTACCACATTTTCCTATGTCATTGGTACCGACATGTACCAAGACAGCAGACTCCTCCCCAGCACTATCTAAGACCTTATCTAGGTGGCGCATGAGGTCCGCTACCTTCGCACCAGGCAGGCATGTTACCAGGCGATCCTCACATCCACCAGCCACCCAGCTTTCTACATGCCTAATGATCGAATCACCAACTATAACGGCTGTCCTAACCCTTCCCTCATGGGCACATGGCCCTAGAGAAACTTCCTCAGTGTGAGAGGGTTTTACATCACCTGGAGGACAGGTCCAATTACAGGATCACTTCCTGCCACACCAGGGTGATGCTCTCCTGTCACGTGACCTCTCTCCTCCATGGCAACAGGGATGCTGCCAGACTGGAGGTGGGACTTCAGGACTATATCCCTGTAGGTCTCGTCTATGTACCTCACTGTCTTTCTTATGTTTTCCAAGTCTGCTACTCTAGCCTCTAGAGAACGGACTCGTTCCCTGAGAGCAAAGAGCTCCTTGCACCTAGTGCACATGTAAGACCTCTCACCAAATGGGAGAAAATCATACATGTCACACTCAATGCAAAAGACTGGAAAGCCCCCATCTTGCTGCTGGACTGCTGTCTACATCTTAGTTTTAAGTTTGTGTTTAGATCTTTAAGTCCTTTACTTACTAAGGGTTGCTATGGATATTTATGCTAATAAAACTGTACCTAATACGTTTAATATACCTTGTTCACCTGAAGCTTAATTAATCTCAGGTCCTTAGTGTATGACTGATTTGGATGAACTTCACCTGAGAGCACCTCCTTTCGTTTAAGATGTGTAAGTATCTATAAAGCTACGATTATCTGAGGGGTGGGTGGGTGTTGGGGAGGGAGGGAGGGAAATAACACTCATTAAAAGAGAGTTGTTACATAGTACCCTGTCCTGTGCTTCTAAGGTAAGCTGTGACCAACTTCCTGGGTGATTAACAGTCCTTGCTTGGATAGAAGGAGTCTTTCAAAAGTATCTCGGAGGTAGGAACGACACTCAAGCAGAAATTGCTGAGAGAAAAGATCAGTAAAGAATACTACGGGAGATTAAAACCATTATTGAAAAGTACTTTAACATCACAGAATAAGATACAAGCCATCAATCAGCTGGCAATTCCTGTACTCTCATATCATTTTAGGATTGTGGACTGGCCTCTTAAAGATCTTGAAAAACTGGATGTGCAAACAAGAAATCTCCTCCTTGCCCATGAAGTAATTTATAAGAATCAGTGTATGCCAAGACTGTACATCCCTAGTGCTGAAGGAGGGCTAGGTCTCATAGAGATTGATTACACATACAGAGTTACTATCATAGGCCTCCAGGCCTATCTAACTGCATCATTGGAGCCACAAACACAAAAACTGCTGAAATCTGAAAGTAAACGTCCAGAATCTGTCTCCATCATCAAACTTGAACAAGTGTTCCAACAAAAGAAGGAATGAGTGAGAATCCACAAGCTTACACAGGGAAGGAAGTAACAGAATTTGTAAAACAAGAGAAAAAAACATTTCAAAGAATTAGATCAACAAACGAGGAAATACAAGTGGCAAATGCACAAATACAGTGGGAAATATGGAGTGTTACTCCAGGAACCCATTGTTGATCAAGAACGGACAGATAAATGGTTAAGGAGGGGTGAACTGAAACCGAAGGATGAGATGTTGATAGTTGCAGCCCAGAACAGCGGATTATAGATGAGATGGTTTACAGCAAGCAAAACAGTGACAAAACAGACATATGTCGATTCTGTGGGAAAGAGCTGGAAGAGTGACTCACCTCATAGCTGGCTGTGAAGTTCTGATGGCAGAAAATTTCTATATAGAAAGGCACAATAAAGTAGCACGCCTCATCCATTGGAAACTCTGTAAACACTACAACATCACTATGCCTGAAACGCACTGGGATCATGACCCTAAAAGGATTACCAAAAATGAAGAGGTTATGATCACCTGAGATACTCCCATTCAGACCGATAAAAAGCTGGATGCAAGGAAACCGGATATAGTAGTAAAGAAGAAAAACACCAGAGCGGCACTGTTTATAGAGGTGTCAGTTCCAAGCGACTACTCTGTGAATCACGTTGAGAAGAAGATCTTCAAGTACCAAGAAATGCAGTCTGAGACAAAGAAAATGTATCAGAAAGATACTGAGTTATTTCCCATCGTGTTGGGTACCACAGGCCTAATTAAGAGGAATTTCCAAGCACACCTTGATAAATTACCCATACACATAATATCTTACGAACTCCAGAGAAAGGCTCTCTTTGGCATGATGCAAGTACTATGCCGAGAATTAGAAGTAAATTTGAGATACTGAGATCATACTCTTTATATCCTGGGCTTAGAAGTGAGGTTCATGACTGTCCTGGTATGTGCAAAACTCACCCATTTGGAGAAATTGTCCCAGGGTTTTTCTTCTATTCATGGAGGATGCAGAACAGAGCCCTGCAACTGCAATGTCATTGGTGGATATGAACACCCCCCCCCCCCAGTACTGTACAAGTAGTGCTGATGGCAACAGTAACTGACTGGTATGTCCAGAAAAAACTGAGCAATGCTCCAGCTGCAAGGACACTTGTGGTTTCTAAGTGTCTGCAACTGTCCAAGAATATCTTCAATTGTCTGAAACTAGCTGCTGATGCCTGAAATGTCTAGCATTTGGCCTGGTCCTCTCTGCAAAGAAGGGCTACAGAAGCAGTAACACTGTGATATGCAGAATGATATGACCCTCTAATAGGCATGCCTACTCAGAATCCCTCTTCCCTCTGACCTGTCATAAGCATATTGGATTATAACCCCCTCCCACGAATACATCACTTAAGGCAGAGCCTCAGGTCCAAATCGACTAGCCTCCATTGAATACAGACAACTGTCATGGATGCCAGCTTTTTAGATCCGAAGGGATAACATCATCAGAAGAAAAAACAATGGAAAGAAGGAACATCAGAGAGCAGAAGAAGCTGCAACAAAGAAAAATCAGAAGAAAAATGTCGACCTCAAGAAATGGAAAGGCAAGGAATCCCCAGGAAAGGCCACCTGGTGCACTCCACATTTTTGGAACAAATCCATGGCTACACTTTTGGGGCTTAGTTAGCAATATTAGTTATCGGAGGTGTTGTATATTATGGATTTTTGGTAGAATATTACCAACTGCTGTCTCTCTTTATTACCCTAACTACTGTAATAACTCATAATCTGTAGTAGTAATTGACTTATAATTTGGCAGAAAATATTACTGATACCAGAGATAAACCTAATGATTTATTTCTGTATGAGTGTCGGGAAAGGACAGTTCCCTAGTTGCATCCCATTTCCTGAAGCCCTCACCATCAAACTCCGTTCTTAGGACACATCCAGCCAGTATGATTTTCAGGATGTCCACAATGGCTATGTATGCCTGCCTCCACTGTATGCAAAGTTATCTCATGCATGTTCATTGTGGACATCTTGAAAACTAGACTGGCTGGGAATGTCCCAAGGACTGGGTTGAAAACCCCTGAATTTATTTATTTGGATTTATTAACTGCCATTATGAAGAGATTCACCCAAGGCAATGAACAGCAGGTCTCCCCTAACACAGACAACTTACATAATAGTAGCAACAAAATAGCAAAATTACCCCCATGTCAGCATAATAGAAAATTAGAACTTAGAGAGAGCAATACATCCTTATAAATAAATCTTCACCACGTAACCCTGGTTCAACAGCAAAAAAATGGGAACAGGTTCAAACAATTGCATTAGACTAGAAAATTGTTGCATATAACAAATTCCTAGCTGGGGGCAAGAAACAAAGGGATCCTTCCTCAGCCCTTGGTCTCCTATCTCTGATCTTTGAAATAAGTAAGAAAAAATGAGAACAAAACACAGAATTATACCATAATAAAGTCTGCTTAAAGTTTTAAGTGGAGGAATTCACAGGCCTGCAAACATGAGCAGTCTCCTGTAACTCCTTCCTTAGCTTGGCCGCAGCAATTCTTTTATTAGGAATAAAATGCCACATTGTACAATTTCATCTTATCACTCTGCATCATACTTCTTGCTTTACTTTTTGTTCATCTATATCTACACGTTACAGGTTAAGCTAAACACTACATGTTTCAGGTCAAACTGGGCACAGACATACTGACCACTTCTAATCATGACAAACATTCTGCAAACATAAGCATTCTGTCTCGCAAAATGTAACCTTGGCTTATTCATAAACACCCTCTGTGAACCTGTCAGCATATTCAGAGTTGTTCTCACACTCTAAACATTTCCCTGAGACCCCAGCCCCCATTCGAGTTCCTTTCTACAGAAACCAATTCTCTCCTAGAAGGTGAGCTGTAATTCTTAATTGTACCATTGACACTTTATGTGTGACCTTGTACCTCGGTTCTAATACCTGACTCTGAAACTATTACTCTTTCTCTTAGGGCCACAGGATGCATTACCTGTGTTTCTGGTAAACTCCCATCATCCTCCAGGATCTGGAAGAGCTCCCCTTCTGCATATTCTGTGACAACTACCACCTGTGGAAAGAAAGCATAAGGCCAATCAAGTGATGAATAAAAACACATTTACAGTCTTTCTCTGAATGGTTTATCATAGACTAAGGTTAATCCCAGTTACCCAGTTAAATTGGAGTCTTTATGGTTTAGTTATATATTATGACTACTACTAACCTACTCAGTATCTGTAGATTCACAATTGACATTATTACCACAAGCATCCTCTGCAATTTGGTTGGCAATTTTTTGCCTTCATCAGATTTGATGAATGCACTCCCATTTGGAGCATACAAATTTTACAACAATTATTATTCATTCATTGGTAACCAATGAAACATTACTTATTTCTTACTGTGACTCACTGTATCATAGGTTGCTTGGAACCAGTCTGAAAGCATTTTAACTATTACAGAATATGGCAGTAAATTACTGACAGGGACCAAAGGATATGATCACATTATACCAATTCTTTATAAATTACATCGGCTCCAGTAGAGGCAAGAATACAATTAAAGATTTTATCATTGGTTTTTAAAAGTTTGACTCACAGTTGTCCCAGATATTTGAGAAGATTTTGGGAGAAATACAAATCAGTTTATTATGATCATCGCAATAGCTTTTACTGACAGCTCCCTCTGTTTCTTTGGCTAAGTTCACAGTTAAAAGACACATTTTTTCTCACTGGTTTCTATCAGTTCTATGGAATCATTGCTTCTTTGAAAATACACAATGAAACACTATTTGCAATTTGGGGAAACAGCTGAAATTTGACTTTTCCAAAAGGCTTTCCAAAGTTTTAACTGGGTCAAGTTTTCAAGTTTCAATTTTATTTGATATACCGTACTAATCAAAAATATATCTAGGTGGTTTACAATAAAAATAGTAAACAATAACAAAAAAGGGACACAAATTGATAAAAGGAAAGGCAATTTCTCTGTCAAGCTGCTAGGGCCGTTAGGTGCCCAGCCTCAGATGCACTAACCAAGAATGGGTAAATTTGGGGTTATATGACAAATTTTAATAGAGATAGGATTTAAGACTAGATTTGAATTGTTTGAGGGAAGTTTCTAACCTTAGGTCCAGTGGAAGACTGTTCCAGTCACTGGGGGCCATAACACTGAAGAATGACCATTGAATGGATTCAAGGAAGAAAACCTTAAATGAGGGGATAATCAAAAGCTTTTGTTGAGAGGATTTTAGCATAAGAGGAGCAACATGAGGGATAGAAGATATTTATTTATTACGAGATTTGGTATACCACCATTTAGACAAGTAACCATTGTGAAATTAGGCCTTACCTGCTAATTGAATTTCCTGAGTTCCTCCAGTCCAGTCCCGTTATCTATAGGTTGTCACCTCTCATCAGCAGCTTGGAGACTAAGCATGTCAGAAACTCTGACCTTCCCATAGAAAGGCAGCTGGCACCTCCCACCAGCCCTCAGTATCCTATTGAAAAAGCAGACTCACAAAAGCAACAAATAAGTAATTTTACCTTTCCAATAACATTGTATAACTTAAACCCCAACAGGCAGAAAAAATACACCTCCCCCGAACCAATCTCTCCTTCCATTAACTATCCTCTTTTTTGTGACACTGATAATGTCAAAAAGGTACGTGAATACTTGTCAGTGCACTCTCCAGACCTATTCCTCTGAACAAAGTCACCAGGCCACTCCTCCTGGAGTCGCACTCTCCAATGGCTTCTTGCTTAATTTCCGGACCAGATGCAATACCGATGAACTTCTTCAGGCCCAGGAATGCCATCACTCTGGAACGCAACAAACATCAGGGAGGGTCCGGGACTAGACTGGAGGAACTCAAGGAAATTCATTAGCAGGTAAGGCCTAATGTCACATTCCTTATCGTCCCTCCAGTCCAGTCCCATTACCTATGGGATGTATCATAGCAATACTAAATCTGAGAGGGTCCGGTGAGCCCGGCCTTAAGTACCGCTGATCCAAACACATGTCCTCCGATGCTTGAACATCTAGACAATAATGCTTGACAAAAGGTATGCAGAGACACCCACGTAGCTGGCCTGCATATGTCCGCCGGTGGGACCAAACTGAACTCCGCCCATGATGCCGCTTGGGAAAAGATTGTGCTCTGTCTGGTATCTTCTTTTCTGCCCAAGGCGCTCTTTTCATCTTAATCAGCCAGTGACGCCCCTGGTATTTTCAGAAGCAGAAGATCCTTTGTTGTAACGTCTGGATGTGCGTCGGGTGTTGAGGTGCTACTGGAAATGGACAGAGTTGTTTGATAGAAAGGGTCGTCTTTTTGTATTGTTCTGTGTTCCACGTAAGGGGGAAGTGACTTCAAAGGTTTCCATTTCACGTTGGGTAAAGGAGACTATATCTTCTCCGTACTTATTAAAGTGAAGGGAGCTGCCCAAGGGTATGCAAGCTCATTCCACTTCCCTTGGGCAGCTCCCTTCACTTTAATAAGTACGGAGAAGATATAGTCTCCTTTATCCAACGTGAAATGGAAACCTTTGAAGTCACTTCCCCCTTACGTGGAACACAGAACAGTACAAAAAGACGACCCTTTCTATCAAACAACTCTGTCCATTTCCAGTAGCACCTCAACACCCAACGCACATCCAGATGTTGCAACAAAGGATCTTCTGCTTCTGAAAATACCAGGGGCATCACCGGCTGATTAAGATGAAAAGCGCACCTTGGGCAGGAAAGAAGATACCAGACAGAGCACAACCTTTTCCTTAGAGAGGCACAGGAAAGAAGGACAACAGGACAATGCCTGCAGCTCTGAAATCTGCCCTGCTGAACAAATAGCTACCAGAAAAACAAACAGTCTTTAAAGTTAGATCCTTCAAGGAGCAAGTACCCAACGGCTAGAACGGCTCCTCCGTCAACAACAGATTAAGGTCCCAAGGAAGCACCACCGTCTGAACCAGAAGATGAACATGCTTTACCACTCACAGAAACCAGGCAACATCCAGATGCGATGCCAAGGAACCCCCAGGGATTCGACCACGATAACAGGTGATAGCTGCCACCTACACCCGCAGGGAACTGCAAGCTAAACCTTTGTCCAGTCCTGCCTGCAAGAGGGCAAGAATGCCCAGCACTGATGCTGAGAGAAGACGACAACCTTGCTCCGAGCACCAACTCTCGAAGACCCTCCACACTCGAATGTATGCTAGAGAAGTGGAATGTTTGTGGACTTTCAACAAGGTGGAGATGACTGAGGCCAAATAGCCCTGTCTCCTTAACCTAGCCCTTTCAAGAGCCAAGCTGTAAGCAAGAATCGAGCCACCTGTCACATTAGAATCAGCCCCTGCTGTAGCATGTTATCCCACACCGGCAGATGCCATGGGTGATCGACTGCCAGGTGAATCAGGTCGCCATACCATGGTCTTCTCAGTCAATCAGGAGCTATTAGCAGCACCATCCCCCGATGCACTTTGATTCTTTGCACGATCTGACATGTGAGCCACCCATGGAGGAAAGACATAGAAGAGGCCCTCCGCTGGCCACCGTCGCACCAGCACATACAGTCCCACTGACATGCACTCCCTTCTTCTACTGTAAAACCATTCCGCCTTGGCAGACTTGAAGGTCACCATTAGGTCCATGATCAGGCAACCCCAGGGCCATACCAACCACACAAAGACCTCTTAGTTGAAGGTCCATTCCCTCGGGTCCAACCGAACCCAACTGAAGTAGTCGGCCACTACGTTTTCCTTTCCTGTCACATGCGCTGCCGAGAGTTCCTGAAGATAGGATCTCTGCTAGAATGGGCAGAGGCCAACTTCCTCTTCCAGCTGCACACTACTTGTGCCCCCTTACTGATTGATGTATTGTTCGAAAACAGTCACTGCCTTCCCCTGCAAGAAGTGCTGCAAGGCCAGAAACACTATCCTGAGCTCCAACCAGTTGATCAGCCACATCCTTTCTGTTGGCAACCAATCACCCTGGGCTATCTGGGCCCCACAATGTCACCCCCCCCCCCCCACCTGACAGACTGGCATCTATCATCAGGGGAATCCACTCCAGAGTATCTAATGGCTTCCCCACTAACTGCTTGTCCGGCCATGGCCACCAGCGAAGTGCCAGGCACACCGCTCGCAGACATGGCAAGGGGTGAGTGAGCTCTTGGTGCTGAGCTGACCACCATCTCAATAGAGCCCTCTGCAATAGCCTCATATGCACTCACACCTAAGGCACCATCTCGATGGAAGCTGCCATGGTTCCAAGCAGCTGCAGATAATGCCACACTGAAGGCACAGTCATACCTAAAAACTGCCTTATCTGCTTCTTCAGTGAGATCACCCTGTCCTACGGCAGGGACATTGAACCCTCGTCTGTCTGGAGCTCCCAGGTAAACCAAGTCTTGCGATGGCTGGAGACAGCTCTTGGCAAAATTGACAACCCAGCCTAGGCTCTGTAGGTAGTCTATGACTCATGTTGTGGCCTGGGTGCTCTCTTCCTTGGATTTTGCCCAGATGAGCTAATCGTCAAGGTAGGGATGTACCAGAATCCCTTCCTGTCGCAGCCCTGCTGCTGTCACCACCACCATCACCTTGGTGAATATTCTGGGAGCAGTTGCTAACTCGAAAGGCAGAGCCCGGAACTGAAAATGCCCCATGGGCACGATGAATCTTAGGAATTGATGGTGCACAGATCGGATGGGAATATGCAAATATGCCTCCATCAGATCGAGCAAGGTCAAGAACTCGCCTGCCCTGACCGCCACAATCTCCGAGCGGAGTGTCTCCATGTGGAAACGGGGCATCCATAGGCAGTGATTTACCTTCTTGAGATCCAGTATCGGGAGAAGGAACCCTCATTCTTGGAGGACAACAAAATAAATGGAGTATCAACCATAACTGTACTGGTCTTTGGGCACCTCCACTACTGCCTGCAATTCTATCAGCCGTCGCAATGTGTCCTGCACGGCCTCCAGCTTCCAAGGGGCCTTGCATGGGGAATTGATAAAGACCTCCCTGAGCGGGTGTGCAAACTCCAATGCATACTCCTCTCTGATAACTTCCAGTACCCACTGGTTGATTGTGATCTTGGTCCAGGTGTTGTAAAAGTCACACAGCCGACCACCCACAGGAACCAACTTCTCCTTGGCCTGCCTAGTATCATTTGGTCTTCTTAGTCTCCGAGGGGTTGGACAAGAAGTCTCTGTTTCTTCCTCAAAACCCTCGAAAGGCTGGGCTCCTAGAAGGGGAATATCCTCTCTGATAGGGTGCAAACCGTACTGACCGAAACCGCTAAAAGTCCTGGGGCTGGCCCCTCACCGGACCCGCAGTTTGCATGGGCTTCTGCTTATCCTCCTTTGGATTCTCCCAGATCCTTCACTAGCTTTTCCAGATCCTCTCCAAACAATAGCTTTCCCTGGAAGGGGAGCTTACTAAACCGGGATTTGGAGGAAATGTCTGCCGCCCAATTCCGCAATCACAAGTAGTGGCATGAAGCCACTGCCGAGGACATGCCCTTGGACAATGCTCTAATCAAATAATAGAAAGTGTCTGCCAGATAGACCACCAGTATTACAGCCTCAAGCAGAAGCGGCTGCAAGTCCACTGAGCCCAATGCAGATAGGCCCTAGCCACAAACGTCCCGCAACCGAGGCCTGCAAGGCTAGTGCATGAATCTCAAACAACTGTTTAAGTAGCGACTCTAACTTCCGATCCTGCACATCTTTAATAACTGACCCACTCTCCACCGAGATGGTGGTCTTTTTGGTGACTGCCGCCAGCGCAGCATCCACCTTGAGGGAGCAGAACAACTCTCTCTCCTTATCCAGCAGCAGATAGAGCCTGGTTATAGCTTGTGTCCCCTTGAGGGTCGCCTCTGGGGCATCCCATTCACCCTGAATCATCTGCTCGACCACACCATGCAGAGGAAACACCATCTTAGACTTCCTGACTGCTTGAAACAACGGGTCTTCCAGAGGCTCCTCTTCCCCTGAGAGGTCCTC
This sequence comes from Ichthyophis bannanicus, assembly GCA_033557465.1. Taxonomy (NCBI): domain Eukaryota; kingdom Metazoa; phylum Chordata; class Amphibia; order Gymnophiona; family Ichthyophiidae; genus Ichthyophis; species Ichthyophis bannanicus. The sequence goes on along the minus strand of CM066036.1, from coordinate 341,635,079 downwards.
CACTATATTAAGGGCCTTAGCTGAATGCGTGATCAAAGCCGCCAACTCCTCTCTGCAGAAGACATGCACTATGCAAGACTCTTCTTCCTGTGGGATTTTGCCTCCCTCCAGCTCCATTGGCTCCTCCATGCCCGCCTGCAAGCCCGGGTCCTCGGCCCCAACAGAAAGTGCCGAGCACAGCTCCTCCCAAGGTCACTATCCCCATGCTGCCTACTGAGCCTGGGTTCCATTTCTGCCCTTGTCCCGAAAGGATTCTCAGACAGGGGCAGTTTCCTCATTCGCCCCTGGGAGTCCCAAGGCCCCTCTTCACCCTTCTGCCTCAAGTAAAAAGTCTGATGCATGAGAAGGACAAACTCTGGTATAAAAAAAAACCCTGGGAGTGACTCCGTGGGCAACTCCTTAGAAGTGGGTGGTCATAGAGACTTAGACTTCCTGCCTCTCGGCTCCAGCACCAGAGGGATCGGGTTTGACCTGCCTCCCTGATTAGTGCCGGCCAGACCGCCTTGCCCAGGAGGAGGCAGATCCTCTAATGGAAATGGATCTTCAGCTCCCCAAGGAGTCCTGTCCATTCTGCCTTTTACCAAATCTTCCTCCGCTGACCTGGCCTCTGCCTGACAGTCGCGACAGAATCCCATGGCTGAGACTGACCCCTTCTGAGAGCCACAAACAATACAGGTGGGCCTAGTAGACATAATCCTGTCACCCACTTTATTTTGCTCCTTGCTCTGAGCTATCCCAAAGGCCAGAATAACCCTTGGCATGAGATCCGCTCAAGATCAATGAAAAAATATGCCCCTTAGGTCAGTTTCCCCCAGGATCTATGCTAGGCCTTAGGAAGGGCTGAGAAAAAAACAAAAAACTGTGAAGGCAATCACCCCTAGCGTCCACCCCCTTCTGCATGCACTGCAACATGTGGTAAAGGCTCCAGAGGAATGGTAGCATTTCCCACTCCAATTGGATCTCCCCAGTCGCTTGCAGGCATTTGCGATTCTCTGCCACCACTGAATCCAGCTCCTGGCAAGCAGGAAACCCCCTCTGCCAAAAGCCACTGCTGTCCATGATCGTCTCCTGGCAACCGCTCATCTGATGGTTTCAGATTCAGTGGTGCCAGTATTTCCCTTGAGCACATACAGCCTGTACTCATGCTGTCTTCTGCACTGTGCTGTCAGTGGCCCCTGCTTCTATCTCACTGCGGGAGCCGCTGCAAATCTCTCCTCGCTGTTTCCGGCCTCCCCGAAGGGGTTTTGACTGCCTGTGTCTCCATGCTCCAGTGTATCTGCTTTTTTTTTTTTTGTTTGTTTTAACCAATTGAATTAACTTATTCAATTCCGCTGCCCCCCAACTATCTACGGGGACAGGTTTAACCCAATTCAAGTCCTCCGTTGCCCCTCCAGTGAGTCCCTAACTACAGAATCACCTCTCTCCAGCTGCTTGGAGACCGAGATACTGAGGGCTGGTGGGAGTGCCAGCTGCCTTTCTATGGGAAGGTCAGAGTTTCTGACATGCTCAGTCTCCAAGCTGCTGGTGAGAGGTGACAGCCCATAGGTAACGGGACTGAACTGGAGGGACGATAAGGAACAAAGTGATTTACAATAGCCCAATGCAATCAGAACAAATAAACATTATACTAACAGCTACAGTAGGTTGGATATAAAATAGCACAACAATCAGACACTAAAATCACACATATAAGTCAGTGATACAAAAGGAAAAGGAGATCAAACATTAAGCCTGACCAGCCACATGTCACGCACACTAAGATGTATCAAAAACATTATACAAAAGCCAATGTTTTATACCCAATTAAAAAAATTTTGAGGATTTTTCTGAACATAAATCAGGGGGCAGGGAGTTCCAAAGTGTGGGGACCCTAAAGCTGAAGGCATTTATTTGGGTCCTTTCAAGCTTAAAGCAAAAGCTTCAACTGTGACGATCTTAATGATCTGTACACCATTTTGTAATCACTTTAATGGCCTAACTAACCACTTCTTGAAAGCAGCTATCCCATGTTGGATGGGTGACCAAGATCTGGATATCATCTGCAAAAAAAAAATGAACCGAATCAGAGATATGATGGAAAGGAAGTGAGACCCATGTAAACAACTTTATGGGCTACTGTAAGCATTTTAAAATAGTTACTGAGCCGCGCTGCCCAGTTAGCAACATGTGGGTAAAGCATAGTTACTCACCTGTAACAGATGTTCTCCGGGAACAGCAGAAATCAGTCCTCACATATGGGTGACATCGACAGAGCCTGCACAGAGCATTTTCCCAGCTTCAAAGAGAGCTTTTGGGAATGCTACCATGCATGCATGGTTCCCTTCCCACCCAAGGGTGCCATCTTGCTCAGTCAGTGACATAGCTAAGATAGCAGTAAAAAGAGAAAGCAAGCAAGGTAGGAAAGACAACTCCTAGGGGAGGAGGAAGGGTTGTAAGGACTGATTCCTGCTGCTCCCAGAGAACACCTGTTACAGGTGAGTAACTACACTTTCTCCAGGAGCAAACAGGAAGTCAGTCCTCACATATGGGACTCCCTAGCTCCAGACTGTCAAGGACCGAACCACGACAGCACCAATGGCGACTGGTTGGGTGGTCGTGAGTTGCAGGAGGTGAGTCCCCACTGAGAGACTCTGCAAGACCCTAGCATCCAGCAACACTATGACACTGGTAGCCTGAACACAGAGGGTCAGAGGGCAGGAGTTGCCTACACTCAAAAAATTACGCAACACTGCCTGACCAAAGGCACTGTCCCTGCGGATTTGCTTTCCAGACAATAGTGTACTGTGAACGTGTGAATAGACGACCAAGTGGCGGCTCTGAAAATTTCCGTCACCGGCACAGAACGGAGGTGGGCCACTGATGTGGCCACTACCCTCATGCAATGCGCTTTGATCCGGTGCTCCAGGGAGAGGCCCGCTCGCTCATATGCAAGGGCGATGCAATCCGCCACCCAAGAGGATAGGGTACAATTGGTTACAGAAAGCCCCAGTCTGCTGGGGTCATAGAACACGAAAAGCTGAAGCATTTTCCAGTGGCCCTGGGTCCGCTGCAGATAAGACAAGGCCCGCTTACACTCCAGTGTGTGAAGAATAATCTCCTCCCTGCTGGTGTGAGGCTGTGGGTAGAAGGTGGGAAGCACCACCGCCTGGTTGAGGTGAAACGGGGATATCACCTTCAGGAGGAACGTAGGGTGAGTGCGGAGCACTAATCTGTTCTTTAAGAAACTGGTGTACAAAGGGTCTGCCACCAGCGCCTGAAGCTCGCTGACTCTGCGAGCTGAAGTCAATGCCACCAAGAAGGCTACCTTCTATCTGAGGTGGCAGGTAGCCAGGGGCTCAAACAGTGGCCTGGACAACTGGGAGAGTACCACATTGAGGTTCCATTCTGCCACTGGAGGGCTGATAGTGGGCTTGGATAGTAGCAGGCCCTGTAGGAACCAGGGGAGACCAGGGGCTGGCTGGATAAGGACTTGCCCCCTACTGGGTGATGGTGAGCGGCTATAGCACTCAGATGCACCCGGACCGAATTAGATTTCAGCCCTGTGTGTGACAGATGCACCAGGTACTGGAGTACCAGCTGTACAAGACCTGCACCACTTGAAAGCATAGGTTCTTCTCGTGGAAGGCTTCCTAGAGGCCAGCAGGATCTCCTCAACCTCTTGTGGCAGGTTGAGTGGGGCCAGGGCTACGCTCTCAGCAGCCAGGTACAGCCAATGACCCCACATTGGGGTGCAGAAGGGAGCCCTCCTCATGAGTCAGGATGTCCAGGGCTCAACCCAGAGGTACTGGGGCCGTCGCCGACAGCGAGAATAGTAGTGGGAACCAGGGTTGCCTGGGCTACCTGGGGGTGATCAGTATCACTGAGGCACTCTCATTTTGAATCTTGAAAAGAGTCTTGGTGACCAGAGGAGTCAGCAGGAATGCATACAGTAGTCCTTCGGGCTAGGAGATCAGGAACACGTCTGCCAATATCCTCCAGGGTCCAGTTACCTGGAGCAAAAGCAGTCCAGCTGCGTGTTGTCCAGAGAGGCAAACAGGTCCATCTCGGGCCGGCCCCAAAGGCGGAAGAGCCTCTTCGTCACTGCGGGGTCAAAGCACCACTCGTGAGGGCACAGGACTCGGCTAAGTCTGTATGCTAGGTAGTTGTCCTGGCCCGGGAGGTAGACTGCTCGCAGGAGCATGCCATTGCGCACTGCGAAGGAGAGGAGGGCTACAACCTCCTAGCAGAAGTCGTACGAGCCCGTGCCCCCCTGCTTGTTTATGTAGAACATTGTGACCTGGTTGTCCATCTGGACCAAGACAGCTCTGTTCCACAGGAGGGTGTGGAATGCACGTAAGGCGAGGAACACCACCCGGAGCTCCAGAAGATTGATCTGCAGTCAAGATTCCTCCCTGGACCAGCAGCCCTGAGTGCAGTGAGCTTCCCATCCCTAGAGGGAGGCATCTGAGGTCAAGGTCAGGGTCAGGGTCAGGGTCCTCTGCAGTGGGGGTGCCTGAAGGGCATCCCTGCCTGGAGGAGGCCTAGATTCTGCCACTAACCGAGGGAACTCGCCAACTGTTGGGAGAACCTAATCCTATCTCAGAGCCTGCCCGTGGCCTTGGTCCACTGGATACTTAGGCACCATTGGGCACCATAGGGGCATGACATGGACTGTGGAGGCCATGTGCTTCAGCCAGGCGGAGGAGCAGGCGAGCCGGCACCATTCTGCAGTGATGGACCTCCCTTGCCAGCTGTTTGAGGCATTCCGCCCTGTCCTGAGGGAAGAGGGCTCTGGCCTGCACTGTGTCCAGCTGAGCACCAATGAACTCTAGGTCTTGCACCAGCGAGAGATGAGATTTGGGTTAGCTGATAACAAAGCTCAGGTGCTGCAGGAGGAGAATGGTGCGTTCTGTGCTCTGTCTGGCCTCTGCGGCTGTGCCAAGTAGGGGAAGATGAACACTCCTTGTAGTCGCAGATGCGCGGCTACCACTGCCAGGCACTTTTTGAAGACCCTTGGTGAGGAGGCCAGGCCGAAGGGGAGCACCCTGTATTGGTAGTGGCTGCCTGCTATTATGAACCTCAGGTATTGCCTGTGAGAAGGGTGGACCAGGATGTGAGTGTAGGCATCCTTTAGGTCCAAGAAGCAAAGTCAATTTCCCTGGTGGAGGTAGGGCAGCAGTGTCCCAAGGGACAGCATTCTGAACTTCTCTCTCACCAGGAACCTGTTGAGGTCTCTGAGGTCCAGAATGGGCCTAAGCCCCCCGGTTCTTTTGGGGACAAGAAAGTACCTTGAGTAGAAGCCCTTGCCCCAGAGCTGCTGGGAAACAGGCTCTACCGCCTTATCCCTTAGTAGATCTGCTAGCTCTGACAGCAAGAGGGCCTGGTGAAGGAAAGGTCTTACCGACTCTACTGGAAAATGTCCTGGGGGTGCCTGCTGGAAGCAGAGATGATAACCTTCTTTTACGAACTGGGGCACCCACTGGTCCGAGGTGACCTCTGGCCACTTGTGGGCGAAGAGTGCCAGGCCCCCTGTGGGCTGGAGAGGGTCTCCCAGGGGGAGGGAGGCCCTGCCCTGGGAGTCAAAAGCTCCTGCCAGGCTGGGCTGGAGCTGGTGCTTGAGGGTCTTTGGCTTCCTAGGACCATGTCCCTGGCCTTTGGACTGGGACCCCTGATGCTGCTGGGCTTGGAAGGTTTGATAGTGGTGACTCTGGTGGAAGAGGCCCTTCTTCCTTGAGAAAGCCGGCCTCTTCCCTGAGGTTTTCTTGCAGGGGAGAGCAAAGGTCTTCTTTGAGAGCCTCTGCCTGGTCACCACCTTGGCCTCAATCTCAGCCGCCTTATCAGCCATAGGCTTTCCAATGCATTCCTCTGATCCAATGTATTCTCCCCAGTGCAGAGGACATCCAGCAGCTTTTCCTGGACCAATGCATTGCTCGAAGTCCAAGGTCTGTAGCCAGACCTAGCGACAAGCACCAATGTTAGAAGCTGCTGCCCGGGCCACAGCCTCAAACCCGTCGTAGGTGGCCTGAGACAGGAATTTAGAGCAGTCCTGAATGATCGCTACCAAGGTCTGGAAGTTCTGAGAAGCCCGCAAGCTCCTGGATGAGGCTCTTTAAATACATACCTATGTAGAACTCATAGGTTTGTATATGGCAGCTCAGCATGGCCCCTTGGAATCACTAGCACCATATGGCGTTGAGGGCTCTGGCTTCCCTACCCGGGGATACAGAAGAGTAAGTATTCTGACTCTTGAGCTTTTGCATTGAGGATTCCACCACCATGGAGTTGTGGGGGAGTTGGGACTTCTGAAAGCCTGGACTCCTCTTGATGCGGTAAATGGCATCAAGGCGCCAGCTGACTACTGGCACCGAGGCTGGGGTTTCCCGCATTCTAAGGAGCAACCGCTCGAGGATGGGTTGCACCAGCACCGAGAGAGCCTCCTTTGGCAGGGACTCATACTGGAAGATCTCCAGTTCCTCGGTGTGAGGGTCCTCCTCTGACTCGGTGGGGACCGAGAGTGCTCGGGCCATGTCCTGGACAAAATTATGGAACACCATGTACTCGGATGGGGAATGGCGCCGAGACTCAGGGGGAGACAGTTCCAACGGGATGTCACGGTGTTGAGAAGTCTCGGGAGAGGTCTTGACATCAGTCTCCCAGTCTGACTCCGATAGTGTTGAGAAGTCTGATGCTTGGAGCTCCCACGCCGCGAGGCCTGCATTGGGGAACCGAGGACTCTCAAGGGGTCTCGGGTCAAACTCCTGGAAACTGGCCTGGGAGGACCGGACACTCAAGGATCGAGACTGGGACCTCGATCGGTGCTGAGGGCTTGCCCAAGGCCGATAGTGCTTGGGGCCCAGCTCAACACCCGGGGACGCCACCGCAGTCAGGGGCCTGGTTGTTAGGGCAGATGAAGCGGACGAACCTGACACCATTGCCTGCTGCATGGCCAGGAATGGCAGAGATACTCTGTTCCATGGCTGCCATTCTGGCCTCTATGTCAGAAGGCTCCGCAGATTTTGGCGTGCGCACCAAGAGTTTCGGGACCAGCGCCAACACTCTTGTGAGTGCGCCCTCAACGAGGACCATGGCCTCGGGGAGCCTCGCATGGTTGCCGCCGGCAGAGGGCTCCTCCCTTGAGACCTTAGGAGGGTGCTGTTCGGAGTCGCCCGAGTCCCGCCATGGGACCTTACCGGGTTTCCCAGGTGGAACCTCACCTGGCTTTGAGAATTTTTTCTTTTTCTTGCCAGGATCCAGCATCTTCCCGGAGGAACCACTGCCATGTGGGCTCAGTGTCAGGGATGCTGGAGCAGAGTTGGAGAGAGGGAACATCTTCTCCTGCAACTCCAACCTCTTCTTGTTGGTACGCGGAGTCATGGCCTAGCACAGGTCGCAAGAGGTACTGTCGTGGTCCAGGCCAAGGTCGTGCAAGCAGCAGTTGTGAGTGTCTGTGACAGACATGGTTTGACCACAGCAATCAGACTTTTTGAAGCCACTGGGGGAGGCGCCCCAGCTCATGGCGGGAAGAGGAAACAGTACATAACCAGGAAAAACTCAAATAGAAGGTAATTTTTTAAGTAAATTTTTTAGGGATACAGGGCATGCGTCCATCAGGCTCCGCCGAAATAATGAGACTGAACAAGATGGCACCCTTAGGCAGGACCGGTACCACGCATTCCTAAAGGCTTTCTTCGATGCTCCGCACGGGCTCCATCGGCATGGACGTCACCCACATGTAAGGACTGGCTTCCTGCTTGTTCCTGGAGAAAGTAAGGAGAGGCAAAGGCTGGCACAATTTTACCAATGGAAGCTAACCAGGCAGAGACTCAAAATCACCACTACCCAGTTAGTTTTCAGGTTCTGCGGCAAGCCGGATATTCAATGCCAGTGGTCGAATGCCGCAGCGCAACAGATATCCAGCAAAACCACCTGAGAGCGCTCCGCCCAAGAAGTGGCTTGAGCTCATGTGGAATGAGCCTGAAGGCCAGCTGGTACGGACCAACCATATAAAATGTATGCAGCTTCAACAGCCCATTTAATCCAATGGGCAATGGTTGCTTTGTGTGCTGCCATGCCCTGGCAGGGCACCATGAAGAGAACAAAAAGCCGGTCGGTCTTGTGAAGCGCCTCCGTTGCGTGGAGATACCGGTGTAAGACTCGGCGGACATCCACAGCTCGGAGGCCAGCATCGGTGCCAACACACAACTCTTTGGGAAAAGAGGGAAGCAAAATGGTCTGATTGAAATGGAAAGGCGAAACAATCTTAGGCACAAAGGAGGGTATAGTCCGCAAGGATACCCCTTCCTTTGAAAAGGTGAGATAAGAATCTCGACAGGAGAGAGCCTGGAGCTCGGACAGCCTCCGGGCAGATGTAATCGCCACCAGGAAGGCCGTCTTAAAAGAAAGATCGCAGAGAGTAATGCCCTTGAGTGGCTTAAAGGATGGCCACATGAAGCTATGAAGCACCAGCGAAAGATCCCAAGAAGGAAGAACTGGCCAAAATGGAGGGCGTATGGAGCATACGCCCTTAAGGAAGCGGCTGACATCTATATGGGAAACCAAGAAGCATCCTGCAATGGGACCGCAGAAGCATGTAAAGGCCGCAACCTGAACGCACAGAGTTGAGTGTCAAACCCTTATCAAAGCCATCCTGCAAAAGGGACAGGATATCAGGAACTCAAGAGTGCCACGGCAAGATTTGATGCTGAGAGCACCAAGACTCAAAAAGGAGCCAAACCCAGGCATACATCAGGAAGGTGGATGGGCATCGAGCTTGTAGAAGTGTGGAAACGGCCTTGGTGGAATATCCTTTTTTGCACTAAAAGGCACCTTTCAAGAGCTAAGCCATAAGCGAGTAGGGAGCTAGATTGTCCATCAGAACAGGACCTTGGCGTAGGAGGCCCCTGCATGCCCTGAGCGGAAGGGGGGCTGCAAGGAGATGCATCAGGTTGGTGTACCAGGGTTGGTGAGGCCAGTTGGGCGCTACTAGTATCATCGAGCCTGGATGAATTTCGATGCGGCGCACCAAACATCCTATCATTACCCAGGGAGGGAAAATATAAAGAAGCTGGCTGGACAGCTAAGGCTGAACAAGCGCATCCAGTCTGCTGGAGCCTCATTCCCGTCAGTGGCTGAAGGCGGGTGCTTTTGCATTGGCTGCTGTGGCCATGAGGTCGAGAGCGATTTGATCCCACTGCTTCACAATCTTATAGAATGCCTAGGTGGCAAGTTCCCACTCACTGGGATCGATTACATGCAGACTGAGAAAATCCGTCATCCCCAGATCTCAGCTCCCTTCCAGCCTTCACCTTCCCTCCTGCGTCAGTTTCCTTCTAGCCCTCACCTTCCCCTCTTTTCAGCTCCCTTCCAGCCCTTCCTGTGTCAGCTCCCAGCTCCCAGCCCCCCTTCCCTTCTTTTCTGCTCCCTTCCAGCAACACCCCCCCATGTCAGCTCCCTTCCAGCCCCTTCCTTCCATCCTGTATCTGCTGCTGTCGGCGCCCCACCCCCCCTCACTGATTCGCCGCATGAGCTGCGGGAACACTTCTCTGCTCCCACTGTTCTGCTATCTTATAAACTGTTGGACCGTGGCATTTCTAAAGGCAGTAATAAGCAGTTCCTGTTTCTTACTCATCTTAACAGGTATTCTCCAGGGACAGTAGGAATCAGAACTCACATATGGGTGCCTTCGGCGCCGACGGAGCCCACGCAGAGCATTTCCCAAGCTTTCAAAGAAAGCCTTTGGGAATGCTACCATACATGCGTGGTCCCCTTCCCGCACAAGGGTGCCATCTTGCTCAGTCAGATGACATAGCTAGAACGGCAATAAAAACTAAAACAAGATAGGGAAGGCAACTCCTAGGGGAGGAAGGAGGGTTGTGAGGACTGATTCCCGCTGTCCCTGGAGGACACTTGTTACAAGTGAGTAACTATGCTTTCTCCAGAAACAAGCAGGAAGTTAGTCCTCACATATGGAACTCCTTAGCTCCAGGCTGCCAAGGACCGAACCACATCAGCACCAAAGGCAACCAGTTGGATAGCCGTGAGTTGCAGAAGGTGAGTCCCCATTGAGAGACTCTGCAGACCCTAGCGTCCAGCGACACTATCACTCTGGTAGCCTGAACACTACTGCCTGGCCAAAGGCATTGTCCCTTTGGGACTCGCTCTCCAGGCAGTAGTGAGCTGTGAATGTATGAATTTAAGAACATGTGGTGGCCTTACAGATCTCTGTCACCGGCACTGAGTGGAGGTTGGCCACCGACGCAGCTATCTCCCTCCCTCGATGCACTGTGATCCGGTGCTCAAGGGAGAGGCCAGCTCACTCATAGATGAGGGCAATAGTGTCCGCCACCCAAGCGGACAGAGTTCACTTAGTCACGGGTAGTCTCAGTCTACTGGGGTCATGATACGAAAAGCTGAGGAACTTTACGATAAGCCTGAGTCCGCTGTAAGTAGAAGAACAGGGTCCGTTTGTAATCCAGCGTATGAAGCACTAGTTCCTCCCTGCTGGCATGAGGCTGCGGGAAGAAGGTGGAGGACGACCACCTCTTGGTTGAGGTGAAAAGGAGCTACCACCTTCAGGAGCAATTTGGGATGCATGCAGAGCAAGCACAGTTACTTACCTGTAACAGGTGATCTCTGGGAACAGCAGGAATAAGTCTTCACATATGGGTACGTCGGTACCGACGGAGCCTGCGCGGGAACGCTCCCCAGCTTCCCAAAAAGGAAAGCTTTTGGGAGCAACCCACTGCGCCTGCGCGCTGCCTTCCCACCTTTCCTGACCAGCTCTCCTCAGTTCGAGTTTAAAGCTGAGACAATAGAGAGAGAGAGGAAAGGAAAGACAGAAAAGAGGTACAACTCCTAGGGGAGGTGGGAGGGTTGTGAAGATTAATTCCTGCTGTTCCCAGAGATCACCTGTTACAGGTAAGTAACTGTGCTATCTCCAGGAACAAGCAGGAATGAGTCTTCACATATGGGGACTCCCTATCTAAGATGCCTGGGAGATCCCCAAGGATATGAGACCCTGGGAAGGGTCCTACGTCCTCCTATGGATCTCAGGCATCCATCCAGGAGTTGTTTAAGAATGGAACAGGTGTTTGAGGACAGCCTGACCAAACAAGGCATCCCGGCGGGAGTCCTTGTCCAAGCAGTAATGGGCTGTGAAGGTATGAACCGAGGCCCAGGTGGCTGCTCGACAGATCTGGTCGATGGACACAGAGTTTAGATGAGCCATAGAGGTGGCCATGGCCCTCACATTATGAGCTGTGACATGGCTCTCCAGAGAAAGGTTCTTACTCTGGTAGGCGAAAGAGATACACTAAGCAATCCAAGTGGACAGTGTTCTTTTAGAGACTGGAAGTCCTAAATGAGAAGGATCAAAAGCAACAAAAAGCTGGGAAGACTTTCTATGTTGCTGTGTCCTTTGCAAGTAAAAAGCAAGAGCTCTTTTACAATCTAGAGTATGAAGGCTCTTCTCTGCACTGGATGCATGAGGAGCTGGAAAAAAGACAGGTAAATATACCTCCTGATTAAGATGGAAAGGTGAGACCACTTTAGGCATAAAGTGTGGATTTGTCCTAAGGACCACCTTGCATGATGGAACCTTGTATAAGGTGGATTAGCCACTAAGGCCTGCAGTTCACTGATGCGGCGAGCTGAAGTGACTGCAATGAGGAAAATAACCTTCCAGGAAAGAAATTTCAAGGAGGTAGTGGCTAAGGGTTCAAAAGGTGGCTTCATAAGCTGACCAAGAAACAAATTTAAGTCCCATGCCACCGGAGGAGGCCTAATGGGAGGTTTAGTTAAAGTTAGGCCTCTCATGAATCTTGCAATGAGAGGATGGGAGGAAATAGGTTGTCCATTAATGGGCTTAAGGGATGCTGCAATAGCACTCAAATGGACTCTTACTGAATTCGTCTTAAGGCCTGCATTGGAGAGATGCAGGAGATAGTCTACGAGAGAATTCAAAGGTAGTGCTAGAGGGTCAAGACCCTTTTCAGCACACCAAATGGAAAATCTTTTCCATTTAAAAGCATAGGAACGCCTGGTGGAAGGTTTTCTAGAAGCATGTAGGATATCTTTCATTGCTGAGAAAGATTCAAGCCTTGAAGGTCTAGGCCTTCAGTAACCAAGCTCTGAGGTGAAGGGACTTGGGGTTTGGGTGCCACAAAGTCCCTTCCTCCTGGGATAGGAGGTCTGGAGCAGCTCCCAAGTCCAAGGAGGGGGCTTGAGAGAGATGTAGAAGTAGAGGGTACCACACTTGGCGTGGCCAGCGTGGAGCTATGAGGATCATAGATCCTTGATCCCTCTGGAGTTTGAACAGAGTCTTGGGAATCAAGTGAATGGGTGGAAAGGCATACAGGAAGCCCTGACCCCAATGAAGGAGGAAGGCATCCTTGGCCTGAACTCCCTGACACGGAATTCTGGAACAGAACCGGGGAAGTTTGGCATTCCACGGACTTGCAAAGAGGTCTATGTCCGGGGTTCCCCATTCTTGGAAGATTCTGAGTACCTGATCCATGTGTAGGGACCATTCGTGTGGAAGCAGAACTCGACTGAGTCTGTCTGCCCAAGAGTTTTGGACTCCTGGGAGGTAAACTGCCAGGAGATGGATTTGATGCTCTCTGGCGAAGGCCCATAATCTTAAAGCTTCGTTGCAAAGCGACAGAGAGCCAGTTCCTCCTTGCTTGTTTATGTAAAACATGGCTACTTGATTGTCCGTATGAATGAGGACTGTCTGGTAGCTGAGGAGGGTATGAAAGACCTTGAGGGCTAGAAAAACTGCTCGAAGCTCCAAGTGGTTGATATGGAGAGTGGTCTCCTGTAGGGACCAAGTGCCCTGAGTGGAGAGGTCTTGTAGATGGGCTCCCCAACCTGTTTGGGAGGCATCTGTTGTGAGGGTTGCTTGGGGCAACAGTTGTTGGAAGGGGGACCCAAGCAACAAATTTTGAGTGGACATACACCATTGGAGAGACCAAAAGAGACGTTTGGAGGTTGCTATTTGGTCTGAGAGAGCTCCTGTGGCTTGAGTCCACTGGGTGGACAAGGTCCATTGAGCTGCTCTCATGTCTAGGCGAGCATAGGGTACCACATGCACTGTGGAAGCCATGTGGCCTAGCAATTGTAGCATCTCCCGGGCAGTTAAGTGGCTCCTTGACTGAATCTGGGAGGCTAACTGTACTAGACGTTGGCAACGGGCCTGAGGAAGGTAGGCCCTTGCAGTGGTGGTATCCAACCAGGCCCCTACGAATTCTAGGGACTGAGTAGGGGTAAGCTGAGACTTTGGGAGATTTACCACAAGTCCCAGATACTGCAGAATGCGTCTTGTCCAGGGAAATCTGGGCCTCTGACTGAGATGGAGCTCGGATGAACCAGTCGTCCAGGTAAGGGAATACAAATATTCCCAGAGTGCGTAGAAAGGCAGCTACTACTGCCATGCATTTGGTGAACACTCTTGGAGCAGAGGCCAGAGCAAAGGGAAGCACTCTGTATTGGTAATGTTTTCCTTGGAAAAGAAAACGTAGAAACCTTCTGTGAGATGGATGGATGAGGACATGGGTGTATGCATCCTTGAGATCTAGAGAACAAAGCCAATCCTGACTTTGAAGGTATGGAAGAAGAGTGCCTAGAGAAAGCATCTTGAACTTCTCCTTGCATAGAAATTTGTTCAATTCTCTGAGATCTAGAATGGGTCTGTATCCCCCTGTCTTCTTTGGAATGAGAAAATAGGGGGAGTAGAACCCTGACCCTTGTTGAAGAAGAGGAACTTCTTCTATTGCCCCTTGAACAAGCAGGGTAGTTATCTCCTGACCCAGAAGGTCGAGAAGAGATGTGGGAGAATTGAAGTGTCTCCCCATGGTGTGAGCAGGAAGGTCTAAGAAATGAAGTTTGTAGCCCTCTTTGATGATGGAGAGGGTCCACTGCTCTGATGTGATTTGCTCCCATCTGGGAGCAAAATGAGCTAACCTTCCTGGAATGGTGAGAGGTTCTGGCTGTCTCAAAGCCAGAAAGGCTACGTTCTCTAGCATCAAGTCAAAAACCCTGAGGGGGTTGGGACTGCTGAGTTGCAGCAGCAGCTGTAGACTTAGTCCTGGCTTGCTTAGGTTGCTGACGTTTAGTGGTAAAGCGACCTGTAGAAGATTGTTGGCCAGAAGTGGAAGGGAATCTGCCCTTTTTGAAAAAAGACTTTTTAAAAGTCTTTTTCTTGGCAGGAATGGAGGTTGACTTTGAAAGTCTATCCAGAGCAGAGTTCTCTGCATCCATTTGAGTGGCTTTTATTGCCACTCCTTGCCAAATAGATTTTCACCTGTACAGGGCAGATTTCCTAAGCCATCTTGAACCCAGGGTTCTAAATCAGAAGCCTGGAGCCAAGCAATTCTACGAGCAGCTATGGCAATGCCTGAGGCCCTGCTGGCACCTTCAAAGGAGTCAAAGGCTGCCCTGTTGGAAAACTTTGAAATGTCTTGAGTATGCATAAGCCAAAGGAGAAATTCTTCCCTTCTATCTTCTGGAATAAAAGGGAAGAAAGTGTGCAGTTTTTCTGCCACTTCTTTTAGAAACATACCCATGTAGAGGCTATATGAGTTGATTCTGGCAATAAGCATACTGGCCTGGAAGATTTTCCTACCAAAAGCATCCAAGGTTCTGCATTCTCTTCCTGGAAGAGCAGAAGAGTGTCTCTTTGTACTCTTTATCCTCTTCATAGCTGACTGCACCACAATGGAATGGTGAGGAAGCTGAGTTTTTTGAAATCCAGGACAGGGAGGGACACGGTACATAGTGTCCAACCTGCGAGAATGAGGAGAGAGAGTGAGAGGAGTCTCCCATAAATCAATCATGTGTTCATAAAGAATCTCATGAATTGGTAAGGTGATTGCCTCTCTAGGAGCCTTAGGGTATCCTAAAATATCCATATTTTTTGCTCTAGGCTCTGATTCAGAGGCTACTGAGATAGATAGTCCTTTAGCTACTTCTCTTATGAAGTCTTGAAAGGACAAGTCCTCTGGAGGAGACATTCTTCTTTTTGGAGAAGAAGGCTCTTCAGGAAGGGCTATGGATACTTCGGGTGATTCATCTGATGAATCAGAATCACCAGAGGAATCGAAGTACCGCCTGTCAGGGTGCTCTTCCAGCGCTCGATACGCATATCGAGCGGTATCGACTTCGGGCGTTTTCGGAACCGGATCGGTACCGAGAAACAGCCCTGGACAAGGAACCGCTGTCCTAGTCAATGTCGATGCGGTCGGTACCGGTATCGGCGCTGGTGCCGGTACCGGAGCCGATACCGACAACGAAGGTCGTTGTGGTACCGCCGGCGTCACAGCTTGAATGAAGGCTGAAATAGCCTGCTGCATGGACAGAACATTGTGATCCATCGACGCCATGAATGCCTGGAGATCGGTACCGGGAGATTGTGACGGTACCCCAGAGCAATCTAACAGGTGATCGGTTGAGGCCGTGCCAACGATGTCAACCTGTAACCCCATAGGAGGAGCTTTGGAAGCCGGAGCTTCCCGCCGGGGATGTTTGGCTGGTGCAGGATCCTCGAGGGCAAGCCCGGAGGCATCTCGATGCTTAGAGGGAGATCTACCCTTCGAGGACCTGCTAGACTTATGTTTGGTTACCTGAGATCCATCAGGAGAAGAAGACCGGGAAGAGGTCGAAGCTACCGACGCTGCATCAGCGGGAAACAGCACATGGAGCTTAGCTGCTTGGTTCTGTAAACCCCGTTTAGACATTTGAGAGCAGGACGGACAATCTGGAATGGAGTGTTCAGGACCCAAACATTTAAGGCACCATTCATGGATATCTGTAACAGAAATAGTACCGCTGCACTTAGTGCATTTCTTGAACCCGGAGGCTGGTTTTTCCATGAGGGAAATTTTCTCTTGGGCCCTGAGGCCTAGAAGAAAAAATTACACTAAGTGGGGAAAAGTATAGATTTTTTTTTTTTTTTTTAAAGAAGAAAGGAAAGACCGGCGGTACCGGTCCGGAGTCGGGGAAGGCAGACACGCGACCAAAGAAATAAAATAAAATAAAGAACTTCTTCAGCGGTGACAGGGTTCGACCTGCTGGCTCCGTGGCAAAGAAGAACTAGGAGAGCTGGTCAGGAAAGGCGGGAAGGCAGCGCGCAGGCGCAGTGGGATGCTCCCAAGCGCTTTCCTTTTTGGGAAGCTGGGGAGCGTTCCCGCGCAGGCTCCGTCGGTACCGACGTACCCATATGTGAAGACTCATTCCTGCTTGTTCCTGGAGATCTACCCTATTCTTGTAAAACCGTGTGTATGGTGGACCTGCCACCCGAGCCTGGAGTTCGCTCGCTCTACAAGAGGACGTGAGAGCCACTAGAAAAGTCACTTCCATGACAGGTACCGAAGGTGACAAGTGGCCAGGGGCTCGAACGGTGGTTTGGTGAGCTGAGGGAGCATCACGTTGAGGTCCTATTCTGCTACTGGCAGGCAGAGAGGGGGTTTGGATAACAGGAGGCTCTGGAGTAACTTGGTGACCAAAGGCTGGCTTGAGAAGGTTTTTCCCTATAGGGTGGTGGTGCGTGGCTATAGCATTCAGGTGCACCCTCACCGATTTTGATTTTAGCCTGGTGTGCGACAGGTGTAGGAAATATTGAAGAACGAATTGCCCAGCAGGAGAAGGGATTCTTCTCCTTCTATGCACACCAGACAGAGAACCTTCTCCACTTACATACGCCCTTCTGATGGAGGGTTTCAGGAGGCCAGTAGGACCTCCTTGTCTTCCTCAGGAAGACTGAAAAGGGCCAGCGCTACCCTTTCAGCAGCTATACTGTTAACGTTAGTGACCTCAGGTTGCAGTGCAGGAGGGAGCCCTCCTCCTGGGACAGGAGGTCCGGAGCCCGGCCCAATGGGACTGGGAGTGCCACGGACAGGGAAAGCAGCAGGGGGAACCATGGTTGCCTGGGCCACCTGGGGGCGATCAGTATCACTGATGCCCTCTCACTCTGGACATTGAAGAGGGTCTTGGTGACCGGGGGGGGGGATCAGTGGAAACGCATAGAGTAATAGAGTAGGCCTTCTGAACACAGGATCAGGAAGGCGAATGTTGCCACTCTCCCCGAGTGCAGTTGGTACGAGCAAAAATGCGGTAATTGAGCGGTGTCCGAGGAGGCAAAGTGGTCTATCACAGGCATGCCCCAGCGGTGGAAGAGTTGCTTTGTTACCCTGGGTTCAAACGCCACTCGTGTGGGCAAAGAACTCTGCTCAGCCTGTCTGCTAAGCAGTTCTCCTGGCCTGGCAGGTACACTGCTCATAGGAGCATGCCATTGCACAATGCGAAGGAAAGGAGGGAGTCTGTACCTCCCTGCTTGTTGACATAAAACATGGTAACCAGGTTGTCCTTCTGGATCAACACTGGTCGGTGCCGCAGGGCCAGGAAGATTGCCCTGAGTTCTAGGAGGTTGATCTGCATGAGTGACAACTCCTGGGACAATCTGCCTTGCATGCGGCAATCCCCGCAATGCACTCCCCAACTCAGGAGGGAGGCATCTGTTGTAAGGATCCTCTGTGGCACGGTGCCTAGAAAGGCATTCCTGCCTGGAGGTGGTGCAAGTTTTGCCACCAGGTGAGGGACTCTGCCAAGTGGCGTGTGACTGTGACCCTATCCCGTAGCCTGCCCATGGCTTGAGTCCACTGTGAGCGGAGGAACCATTGGGCAGTCCGCATGTGCAAGCGGGCTAATGGTGTGACATGGAACTTTGAGGCCATGTGGCCCAACAGGTGGAGGAGGAGGCGAGACGGTACCAACCGGCAGTGTTGTACCTTCCCTGCCAGTTGTATGAGGCAGTCTGCCCTTTCTCTTGGGAGGACGGCCTTGATCTGCAACGTGTCTAACTGAGCCCCTGTGAACTCCAGATTTTGGACTGGAGAGAGATGGGATTTGGGGTAGTTGATGACAAACCCCAGGTCCTGTAGTAGGAGGGTTGTTCTCTCTGCAACCTAACTGACCTCTGAGGCCGAACCCCCTCTGATTAGCCAGTTGTCCAGGTAGGGAAAGATGAAAGCTCCTTGTAGGCGCAGGCAGGTGGCTACCACTGCCAAGCAGTTGGTAAAAGATTCTTGGTGAGGAGGCAAGGCCAAAGGGCAGCACTCTGTTCTGGTAGTGCCCTCCTCCCACGACGAACCATAGGTACTACCTATGGGAAGGATGGATTAGGATGGGTGTGTATGCATCCTTTAGATCCAAGGAGAACAGCCAATCTCACTGGTGGAGGTATAGCAGTAGTGTCCCAAAGGAGAGCATCTTGAACTTCTCCCTCACCAGAAACTTGTTTAAGTTTCTCAGGTCTAGTATGGACTTGAGGCCCCCAGTTCTTTTAGGGACAAGGAAGTATCTTGAGTAGAAGCCTTTTCCCCATAGATGTTTGGGTACAGGCTCCACTGCATTGTCCCTGGGCAGATCTGCGAACTCTGAGAGCAGAAGAGTCTGTGAAGGAGAGGTTGCACAGGCTCTCCTGGGAAGAACTTAGGCTGTAACTGTTATAAGCAGAGGAGATATCCCTCTTTTACCACCTGCAGCACCCATTGGTCTGAGGTGATCTCAACCCATCTGTGGTCAAAGAGTGCTAGGTGGCCCCCTGTGGGCTGGTGAAGGTCTCCCAGGAGAGGAAGACCCTACCCTGGGAGTCAAAAGCTCCCCCCTGGTTGGGCTAGAGCTGTGGGGCTTCTGAGCTCCCTGTCCCCTGTTTCTTGGGGTGAGTACCCTGTTGCTGGCCCGAGAAGGCTGGTAGCGGTGACTCTGCTGGAAATGCTCCTTTTTCCCTTGGAACGGGGGCCTTTTCCTCAAGGGTTTCTTATGGGAAAAAGAAGAGATCTTTTTGGAGAGCTTCTGTCAGGTGACCACTTCAGCTTCTATCTCGGCTGCCTTGTCAGCCGTGGGTTTGCTGAACAGGTTCTCCCCAGTGCAGGAGACATCGAGCAGCTTGTCCTGGACCCATTTCTCGAGGTCCGATGACTGTAGCCAGCTTGGCGTCAAGCCCTGATGCCTGCTGCTGCGAGCTGCTGACTCAAATCCATCAGAGGCAGCCCGGCAGAGGAACTTTGAACAGTCCTTGATCCCTGAGGTCAGGGCTTGGAACCGTTGAAGAGTTTTCCCAACTAGTCCCGCCAAGAACCTAGACAACTCCTGGGTTAAGGCCCTCAGATACATGCCTATGTACAAGTCATAGGCCTGGATTCGACATCCCAGCATCGAGCCTTGGTAGCACTTCCACCCAAGGGCACCAAGGGCTCTAGCATCCCTTCCAGGGGGGACAGAAGAATAGTTCATCTGGCTCTTGAGCTTTTGTATGGTTGACTCGACAACCATGGAGTTATGTGGGAGTTGGGGCTTGTGGAACCCTGGCCCTTTCCTGACGCAGTATATGGCGTCGAGGCATCGATTGACCACCGGCACAAATGCTGGGGTCTCCCACATTCTCAAAAGTAGCCGCTCGAGGATCGGCTGCACTGGCACCATGAGAATTTCCTTAGGTGGAAACTCGAACTGGAAGATCTTCATTTCCTCGGTGCAGGGGTCCTCCTCTGCTTCTGTTTGCACTGAGAGGGCTCAGGCCATATCCTTGACAAAGTCATGGAAGGCCACGTCCTCTAGAGGGGAATGGTGCCAGCGCACCGGGGGAGATGGGTCTGAGGGGATGTCTTGGTGCCGTCTGGTTTCTCGAGAGGCCTCATCATCGATTTCCCACTCGGAGCCGAGGGGAGAGGACGAGTCCGAGGCCTTGTGGCTCCGTGCCTCGAGGCCTGGGCCGAAAGACCGGGGGCCCCCCAAGGACCTGGAGTCCGAGTCTCAGAAACTTGCTGGGAAGGACGGGATGCCTGAAGAACGGGGTCGGGACCTCGACCGGGGCCAAGGTCTTACCCGAGACTGGTGGCGCTTGGAGCTCAGCTCGATGACCAGGGACTCCCCCTCAATCGGGGGTCCAGTCATCAGGGCAGATGATGTGGACGAACCTTGCCTGCTGCATGGCAAGAATAGCAGTGATGTTCTGGTTTCCAGGCCAGAAGGCTCCGCAGCTTTCAGCGCAGGCACTGAGGATTTCAGGCCCAGCGCTGGCACTCTCACGAGTGCGTCCTCGACGAGGACTATGACCTCGAGGAACCTCGTATGGTCTCTGCCGGCTGAGGAATCCTTCTTGAGGTCCTTAGTGGGATGCTTCTCGGAGTTGGCAGAATCCCTCCAACTTGTCTTACCAAGTTTCCCTGGTGTAACCTCGACGGACTTCAAGGACTTTTTCTTCTTTCACTCAGGGCCCAAGGTCTTCCTCAGAGGAAGAGCCACTGCTGTGGGACTCTGAGGACGCTCGAGCCTCACGAGAAGTGCTGGGCTTCAAACTCGGCGTTGAGGAGGCTGGTGCCGAGTCGGACCTTGGGAACAGTTTCTCCTGCAATTCCGACCTCTTTTTATTAGTTTTAGCCTGGCACAGGTCAAAAGAGGTGCTATCATGGTCTGGTCCCAGGCAGTGTAAGCATCAGTCAGGGTGTCGGTGACAGACATGGTTTGACTGCAGCGATCACATTTTTTTGAACCCACTGGGAGACAAGGTGGGAGACATCCAGCCGGGGTTGATGACCCTAGGCGAAAAAATACGTGAACACCGGTCGAGGCAAACCTCAATGAAAAAAGAGGGAAAGAACTGAAAACAGCACCAGGCACAGCACCGGCTCGAGGCAGGAAGAGGAACCGGTACTCAAATTGAGAACAGCTAACTTTTTAAGGATTTAGCAAGGATTTTTTTCTGGGGAAACTGGACGTATGTCCATTGGGCTCCGCGGAAAAAAGGAGACTGAGCAAGATGGCACCTTGGGCGGGAAGGGGACCACGCATGCGTGGTAGCATTCCCAAAGGCTTTCTTTGAAAGCTGGGGAAATGCTCCATGCAGACTCCGTCAGGGCCGTCACCCATATGTGTGGAATGACTTCCTGCTTGTTCCTGGAGAATGATCATTACCGCTGGAAATACTGCAATCCAGCAGTTTAAAAGAAAGCAGAGCCGTGAAAGCAGAGGAGCGTTCCCGCAGCTCTCTCAAGGGGCAAATCAGTGAGGTGAGGTGGGCAGCTAGCATCGCACCCCTGCCGTCAGTGGCCCCCTGTGGCGCTTACCGGGTAGCGCTGGCCCTGGTAATCCTAATAGATTGAATAAGCAATGCTAAAGGGGCCATAAAAATATTAAACAAGTTAAGGGCCAGAATAGGAATTTCTCAATGAAAGGGGTGGTAAGTGAAACTGTGTTCTGCCAACAAACTTTAACAGTTCTGTCATCCAGGTAGAGTGAAACCAGCTAAGAACAGTATCCTGCACTCCCAGCTCAAAATCTAGAAAAAAAGAAGCAAATTTATTTTTTTTTTTTTATTTTTTTATGCTTTTCTTCCATACCGCTTTTTCCAGAGATCAAAGGCGGTTTACATATAACAAATATTGAACATAGTTTTACATGGAACAGCGTTTTCTTAACTATATACGGTTAACTATTTTCATGCAAATAATTGATGAGATCAAATGCTGAGGACAGGTCAAGTAACATAAGGATGTGCTTCTTATCTTCATTGGTGTTAGTCAGAATTAACATAGTAATATAGTATATGACGACAGATAAAGACTAGTATAGTCCATCTAGTCTGCCCATTAAGGTGGGCAGAGTAGGTGTACTTGCTGCTCTGTGCAGGTCACTCCCTCTATGCCTTTGTTTAGGGTTGTACCCACCGCTCCGTGCAGGTCACCCCTCTATATTTGTTGAAGATTAAAAAATAGTTAAGTTTATTTGTTAATATGTTGTAACATCCTGCCATAAACAGAGCCACAGAATCCTATCACGTTCACTAAAGCAGGTAATTACCACTGCCATCTCTTACAATCTACCAAAGGTCAACTTTGCAGGCTCTATGAACTCCCTTTTCCCCTCTTGTCCCACCTCGCCAAACATGTGAACTCTAGTCCTTCTACCTTTCATCTCCCAATTTATTCCCCCACCTGCAAATTGGTTGCAGAGATCACCTACTAGTTTCTCTTAACCATAGCTAGTTACTTGTAATCATGTAGCATGCATATATGTCAGGAATGGTGGCCAATTCATTTTCAGCTTAACTAATTTATCATTTTGCAGTACTATGAGCTTCTCCATTAAATAAACCCCATGCATTTTTGTTATCCACTTTTCTACTTGAGGGGCTTGCACGTCTTTCTACCTGGCTGCTACCTCACATTTGGCTGCTATGAAGCACTGCAAATCCCTGTAAGGCTGAGTAGAAGCCATTTAAGATCTAACTCCACCTGACCATCTACCATATCCACCATTATTTCACTGCCTTCCAATACCCCTTAATTACTGGGCATGTCCACCATATATGGAAAATATCACCAAGTTGCCAGCATCCCCTCTAACACTCATCAGAGACACTGGGAAACAACATACTTATCCTCTCCAGTGCTAAGTACCAGTGATATAATATCTTATATAGATTAATTTGGCATGAGAGAAATGCATGACCTACTTTCCTAAACACCTCTTCCCACTGAGTTCTCTCTAGTTCCCCTTGCGTGCCTCAATGTGGGACTGTTGTAGTTGTTTCTTTGGAAGGACAGACTAGATAGAAAAATGATGGCAGAAAAAGACCACATGGCCTATGTTTACCTGTTCCTATTCAATATATTATATATTTGTGATATGGTTCCATTTACCCAACTTTGGGGTATGTTTACTAAAGTATGATAGGGATCGCAGGGTTGACGTGTGGAACTCACACATTCCTCCTGTGCCGCAGCCCAGCAGCCATGGCAGACACAAGGGGCATGGCCACGGTACACTACTGCCATGCCAGTAGCATGGTAGTAAAGAGCGCATGCATACAATGCGCACACTTGCAATGTGTGTCTGGAAAAGGAAAGCTACAAACGTGATATTTGGGCGGCTGTGGGTAAAGGAACCACGGTGGATAGTAAGAACTGTGCCCCAAGCACACATACAGGAAGGTGGCAACTGCCATTTCAGAATAGAGAGGGATGATCGGGAATGAGCTTAACTGCTTGCCCAGCCCAGAGCATAGGAACTAATTGCAAGGCGGGGCATGCAAATCAGCAAAGCAAACACATGCAGAGAGTATGTGCTGTATCTCTAACTGTAGAAGATAGGGTGCAAATGTGCCTTCTGGAGATGCAGAGGGCCCTGAATGGAATCAGGATGGGTGTCTACAATGCCCATCATGGGGGATAGGAATATGAACTCCCCTAATCCTGATGCGCCAAAGATGTCTATTCAACTAGGCTGCAGGGAACACAATACAAGGCCTTTGGTGGGGGAATGGACTCCACCTCTCCTCCTCTCCTCTGATTATGACTTGGATAGCACCATAGACATTGTGAAGTCTGTCCCCCATTTTGGGGAAGGGGGTGCTAAAGCAAGGAGCGTCTGGAGACCAAGCACAATCAGCACACCTGCTCATGGCAGCCTGTACATGGAGTCCATAGGGTCAGGATGCACCCCCCATGGCCTACCATATAGAACAACCCCCCTGCGCATTCTGCCCTATACAGCACTGAGGATGTCACAGCCTGCTACCCACAGGGGTCCCCATGCTCCCCCCTACCAGGAGGAGCTCTGGGAGACCAACACATGGAGATGGAAAATCCCAAACAGCTCCCAGGCTGAACAACCCAGCTGTGATGGAAACAGCAGCCCCCCACTGGAAGCTCACAAGAGCTCCCCAGGTCCATGGACTGCCATGAAGAGGACATCAATCAGTGAAATCCAACACTGGAACACATTCCGTGATAGAAGTATTATGCAGCTGCTCAGGGCTGGTAGGCCTCAGCCACATTCTCCCTCAGTCAGGGCAAGGGACCATCTGCCCACATGTTAGTGTTGACTGCAGAACAGAGCACAGGTCCTATATCCTGATACCTCCACAGCACACAACACCAGCAGCCCTCTGACATCTATCCAATGCATAAGCAAACAGAAGGAGTAGTTCATCAGGACAGCTATTGATGTGTCTATGGATGTTTGCCCATTGTCCCAGCAGGGTAACTCCAGACCTGCAGGCCCTGGTTTTATGGTTGTCAGACTGTTGTGGTCCACTACCATGTCAGCTGCACCATGCAGCCCCTCCAAACAGGTAGCATAGGAAGGCACCTTGGTATTCAGCTCACACCTCCTATTGGCCCTATGGAGATATTTCACTTATTGCTAATTTCTTTTCCTGGAATCCTGCTAGACCAGTTCAGACAATCGGGTTAAGTCCACCTGCCAGCAGATGTTGGAGACAGAGAAAGCAAAATTCTACCAGAAGCTGATTGGCCAGGAACTGGTAGATATACAGGAATGCCCCTAGGGGTCACCCACAGTACATTCTGACAAGCAACAAGAAAGGTAAGAAAAAGAAAAACCCAAGAACATAACTTAACTATTTACAGCGGAAACAAGCCTGACTAAGCAGCATAGATCGCTGCTCGCGTTGAGACTCTCTTGCAACAATATCTTCAGTCTTACGGAAAAGACATGCCTGATCGTACTTAACAGTGGGAGGGTCCTCGACTGGTCTAGCAGGATTCCAGGAAAGGAAATTAATGGTAAGTGAAATTTCTACTTCCAATTCATCCTGCTAGACCAGTCCAGACAATCGGGTAGTACCCAAGCTAACTGCTCCCCGGGTGGGAAGACAGAGCTGCTGTAACTACATTAGCCCCAAAACGGGCATCCTCCCATGCCTAAAGATCCAGGCGATAGTGCCGGGCAAATGTGGAAAGAGAGGACCAGGTTGCCGCTCTACAAATGTCGAGAGGAGTCACTTGTGACCGTCAACCACGATGACACTTGGGCCCGCGTGGCATGCACCCGGATCCCGGAAGGTACGGATTTGCCACAGAGTATGTAGGCGGATTCAATAGTCTGACGAAGCCACCTAGAAATGGTAGACTTCGATGCTGCTAGCCCCTTTCGAGGCCCTGCGAAGAGAACAAACAGATGGTCAGATTTACAAAACTAATTTGTCACTTTTAGATAACGATAGAGAATACTCTTGAGGTCAAGTTTCCGGATAGCGATATTTATTTTATTTATTTTTTTATTTTATTACAAGTTCTTATATACCGCACTATTCGGCATCAGCGCGGTTTACATTATAACATAAAGACCATAACAACAAGCTGTTTGGTTTACATCGAACAGGAGTACAAACTTGGAGAAGCCTGGCCCTTAGGAAAACAAGGCAAGAAAATAGGCTGGTTCAAGCAAAAAGGATTTAGAACATTTGGCAAGAAAGAAGGACTCGTCCGGAGAGACACACCACCTTCAGAGAAGGAGAGATAGGGATCACGGCAGGACAGGGACTGCAATTCTGACACCCTACGTGCAGAAGTGATCGCTACCAAAAAGGCTGTTTTAAGACACAGATCGTGAAGCGATGCCCCTTTAAGCGGTTCAAAAGGAGCGTCCATGAGGACTTTGAGAACTAGGGAAAGATCCCAAGGCGGTAGCACTGGTCGGATGAGAGGACGGACCACCTTAGCTCCCTTAAGAAAACGTGCGATATCTGAATGCGATGCAAGAGAACAGCCGTCTATCGGCCCCCTGAAACAGGTAATGGCAGAGACATGGACTCGAAGAGACCCGAGAGCTAATCCCTTGTCAAGGCCCTCTTGGAGAAATGCGAGGATCTGAGGAATACGAGATTGCCAAGTGGAGAGGCGACGCTGCGAGCACCAGGATTCGAAGATACGCCATACACAGGCATATGCCCGTGATGTGGAAGGTCGACGAGCCTTGAGCAAGGTTGCTACCACACGAGAAGAATAACCCTTGTGACTCAGCTGGCGCCGTTCAAGAGCCAAGCCGTAAGTGAGCAGATTGCAGGATTGTCCATTGCTATCGGCCCTTGCAGAAGGAGGCCTCTCTGAGGCCCGAGCCGCAGAGGAGTCGCTTGGGCTAACTGAATGAGGTCGGCATACCAAGGTCTTCGAGGCCAATCTGGCACCACCAGAATCACGGCGCTCGAATGTGTTCTGATCCGCTGGAGAACCTTCCCGAGGAGAGGCCACGGGGACAACACGTATAATAGGGCTCCCTCCGGCCACGGCTGAGCTAAGGCATCCCAGTCCCTGTGACCCGTGCTCTCTCCGGTGACTGAAAAAGCACAGGGCTTTGGTGTTGGTCGACGACGCCATGAGATCCATCACAGGTTGACCCCATCTTTGTACAATCTTTTGGAACGCCCAAGGCGCTAACTCCCATTTGCCGGGAACCAGGGCATGACGACTGAGAAAATCCGCCATCACATTGGATGTGCCCACAATGTGTTGCGACGACAGGGCTTGAAGATGCTTCTCTGCCCACTGAAAGAGAACGGCCATTTCCTTGGCTACTCCCAGGCACTTGGTTCCGCCTTGACGGTTAAGATGGGTCACCATTGTGACGTTGTCGGAGAGGACTCGACCTGCCTGGTGACGAAGTAGTAGGAGAAATCTCAGCAAGGCAAGGCGAACTGTCCTGGCCTCCAACCGGTTATGGACCAACGAGTTTCGCGTGGCGAGCAGGTGCCCTGAGCCGTGCGATTTAGGCAATGAGCCCCCAACTGGAAAGACTCGCATCGGCTGTCAACAAGATTCAGCGAGGAGCCTCTAGGGAAACACCCTCGAAGAGGTGAGATGGCCAAAGCCACCAGCGCAGGCTGCGCCTGGTGGATAGAGGCAGCGGAAGACGGCAGTTGTAATCCTCTGAAACCGGGGACCAATGAGACAGTAGTGCTCGTTGCAACCCGCGCATGTGTGCTCTGGCCCATGGAACCACCTCGATGGTAGCCGCCATGGATCCAAGCACTTGAAGATAATCCCAGGCGCACGGGCAATTCTGTCAAAGACATCTGCGCATCTGAGCTGAAAGCTTGAGGAATCGCTCGAGAGTCAGAAAGACTCTGCCTTGAACTGTGTTGAATCGAACCCCAAGGAACTCCAAGTTCTGGGAGGATTGCAGGGAGCTTTTTGCTCGATTGATGATCCATCCGAGACTTTCTAAGAAAGAAACCACCTGATTTACTGTGTCGTAGGCCTCCAAGAGGGAGTCTGCCCGCATGAGCCAATCGTCCAAGTATGGATGTACTCGAATTCTGCGTCTGCATAGAGCTGCTGCCACTACCACCATGACCTTGGAAAACGTGCGTGGCGTTGTGGCAAGGCTGAACGGCATGGCACAAAATTGGAAATGCTCGCCCAGGATGGCAAAACACAGGAATCATTGATGATCGCTGCAGATGGGAATGTGAAAGTAGGCATCTGCGAGGTCGAGAGAAGCAAGGAACTCCCCTTTGTGGACCGCTTGGATCACTGAACGTAGTGTTTCCATTCGGAAGCGAGGGATGCGAAGACAGCAGTTGACACCCTTGAAGTCGAGAATTGATCGAAAAGAGCAGTCCTTTTTGGTTACAACAAAATAGATGGAATAACGGCCCGTTCCACGTTCAGCAGGAGGAACAGGGCAGCTTGCACGTAGGAGAAGGAGACGTCGAACTGTAGCCAGGATGGCATCCCTTTTCCGAGGTGCTCTGCCCGGAGAGACGATATAGCTGTCCCGAATGGGCCGATAAGTCTCAAGTACATAGCCCCGAGAGACGATCTGTAGAACCCAATGATCTGAGGTGATGAGTGCCCACTGCCGAGAGAACAGAGACAAGCGTCTGCCTACTGTCCCACTAGAGGACTGCAACCTTGGGCCGGAAGGACTGGGGTTTCTAGTCCCACAGGTGCTCCTTGTGGTCTTGGGCAAGCCACTTAACCCTCCATAGCCCATGTTCCCTGTAAAATAGTTATCTCCAAGTTATAATGCCCTGTTCAATGTAATTTCAGTTTGTTCAATGTAAACCGCACTGATACAGAATAGCGCGGTATATAAGAGAATGTAAATAAATAAAATAAATAAAATAAAAGTACTGTAAGAGGCATCTCGGGTGGGTAGCTCTCCCCATCAGCGGGAGGAGCGTAAGGCTCCAGAGAATTTGTTTGGAGCTGAGTAGGATTTGTTGTTCTTTCGGGCTCCTTGAAAAGGACTGAGATCTTTGAGCAAAACGATTTGACGACGGTGAAGGCGCCGACCACCCAGGTCGATAATGGTGAGTGTCACGGAATCTAGAGTTATGTCGAAAGGACGGAGCAAAGGTCCGGGACGAATGACGCTCAGAGGTCTTTGGTTTATCTTCTGGAAGGCGCTGAGGCTTGACCTCTCCTAAGTCCTTGACCAACTTGTCTAGGTCTTTGCCAAAAAGAGGCCTACCCTTAAAAGGCAGTTTAGACAGTCTCGCTTTGGAAGCAACATCCGCCGACCACTGGCGCAACCAGAGCCATCGCCGGGCTACAGTAACTGCTGCTATTGAGCAGGCAGAAAGACATAGCAAGTCGTAAAAGGCATCCACCAAGTAAGCCATGACAGACTCTAAGCGGTCTAGTGCGGATCCTCTGGCAAACGCTGAATCCAACGAAGCAAGGCTCGGGCCCCTAGACCACCACAGACGGTGGCTTGGAGAGCCAGTGTCAAAGCTGGGAAGGCAGTCTTGAGGAGACTTTCCACCTTTCTGTCCTGTTGGTCGCGCAGAGCTGCTCCTCCTTCCACCGGAATGGTGGTATGCTTGGTGACCCCAGTTACAAGCGCATCCACCTTTGGATATGCAAGCCACTTTTCCCTATCTGTGGGAGACCAGAGATAAAGCTGTCTGAGACAGCGAGCTGATCACAAGGAAGTATCCAGTGCTTCCCATTCCTGAGACACCATTTGTTGTAGTTCCGCTGGGAAAGGGAATGATCGAGAAGGCTTACGAATGCCCTGCACAATGGGATCTGGTTGTGACTGTGTTTGAGACGCTAATGTAACCGGAGGGTCGCCCAGGCGCAGTGCTTCCACCACTTGCATAATCAAGGCTGGCAAGTTGTCTTTGCGGAAGAGACGAATATCCTGCGCATCACCTTGGCTGTGAGCAGAGGCTGCAGATGGCGAGTATTCGCCATCCTCCCGACCAGAACTTTCCACATCCGAGGATAAGTCGTCCTCTGGGACCCCTGGCCATGTATCAGAATCGGCCAAAATCTCTTTGGAAGAACGAGTATTGGCTTTAGGTGGCAAATCACTGTGGAGACGTTTCTGCGAAGATGTGACCGCATTCACCGCGCTAGAAGGACTGAAAGGTTCCCATGATCCTAGTCCTGATGCTTCTGAGCGCCAGACAGACCAGGCCTGCCTAAATAGCGACAGAAATAACGCATCCGAGGATGGAGAAGGCGCTTCCACAGCCGAAATTGAAGAGGCCGTAGGTTGATGGAAAAGTAAAGGAGGCTCCGTAAGCCCTTCCGCAACCGGCGCTGCACGCAGGTTCGCTGAGGAAGTAGAGGCCTCGGGAGTAAGATCTCTAGCAGAGGGCCCGGATGTGGATGATTCCCCAGGGTGAGAGGAGCAGGCTATACACACCCTGTCTTTCAGCTCCCTTTGTTTCTTGCTGCACACTATGCAGTGTTGCGATGAGGAAGGCATCTTCTCTGTCTAAAAACTGCAGTATGCTGCAAAAAGTCAAAAACCAAAAAATCAGAATGAGAGACTAGGAGTGATTACAAAAATAACAATGAGCCTTAGAAACGCGGGAATGTAATGGAGAAAATGACCGCGATACAAACCACAAGGAAAGAAAATGGTCGCCGCTGTAAGGCGAAAAAGCCAGCCAAAAACAGCCATGGTGAAAGAACATGGATCCAACACAAGTCCTGCTTAAAGAGATTTGCTGGCATCCGAAGATCTCCCCCAGAGTCTACCCAAGGCGATCCGATAATTCGGTGCCTACAAATTCAATCGGAAGCTGTCTGTGTCAAAAAACTGTGCGATTCCCCGATGCACCGCTTACACTCAAATTCTATGTCTTTCAGCCTAGCCGGCAAGCCGCGGCGAACGCGATGCCAATAAAAAATTGGAAATTGTGCGATCCCCCAACGCCGTGTCCTTCAGCGATGCAACTAAAACAATTAGATATGCTAGGGAGACAGCGATGGCGGCGGTGGTAGCTGGGGGGGGGGGGCGGGATACTCCGTAAATTGGCAGAAGAGGAAAAACTCACAGTTAGGTGCTTTCAGCGCTGCAGCAAGAATTAGGAGGATAGGCAGAAACTGCAGAGTGTGACAAGGGCAATCCCTCACTTCTGCCAAAGCAGGCCCTCTTGGCCAGGAGCCAAAACTATCCCCCCTGGTGACGGGAGCTCCACTGATCCTCCAGACCAGGAGCTCACCAGCGGTGCAGCCTGAGAAGCAGAACTGGGAAATCCAGGGGATCACCTCTTGTATGCCCTGGAACCTTCAGTTTCCAAAAAAGATATTAGGAAAAAAGAAATAATCAGAGAGCTAAAGAAAAAAATACCATCATCTGCTGGAGACAGAGAAATACTGAGGGTGACCCCCTAGGGGCATTCCTGTATATCTACCAGCTCCTGGCCAATCAGCTTCTGGTAGAATTTTGCTTTCTCTGTCTCCAACATCTGATGGCAGGGGGACTTAACCCGATTGTCTGAACTGGTCTAGCAGGATGAATTGGAAATTATTATGTGGTTGCCCTGCTTCTGCTGTTCATATTTCCGCATATCCGAAGCATGCAAGCATGGTGAGTGCAGCTAAAGTCTGGTCAGGGACAGACATTAACAGTGCCTGCACTAGTGGCATGATTTGGTCTGTAGTATGCAATTAGCATGCCCACCCCAGCCATGTGCCCAAACTCCAACCTCTCTACAACTTAACCCCATCTATTTGCATGTTGCGCTAGTAGCAGAGAATTTTTAGTACAGTCACCTTTGAGCCGTGTGCTCCTTGCTGCCATACAGCCCAAACGTGTGATAATCTCGCACTAAATCCCACACTACTGGCTAACGCACTTTAGTAAACATGCCCCTTTGCTGCCTTCTCAATTGTTCAAACTGTAAGGATGTTAAGAACATAAGATTTGCCATACCAGGCAGGGTCAAGCCTAGAATCCTGTTTCCAACAGTGGCCAATGCAGTTTACAAGTATCTGGAAGGATCCCAAAGAATAGACAGATTCCATAATGCTTATCTCAGGAATAAGCAATGGATTTCCCCAAGTATACCTTCATGTTTTTTGGACTTTTTCTCCAGGAACTTATCCAAACCTTTTTTAAACTCAGCTACACCAACAGCTTTTACACATCTTCCAGCAATGAAATCCAGAACTTAATTATGCATTGAGTGAAAAGTGAAGTTACTTACCTGTAAAAAATCAGCCACGCATATGGATGACATCATCTTTAACAGTGCCTAGTCAGACTCACTCTCCTAAAGCCCAGAGAAGTTTAAAAATCTCTCTGGGCATATGGTGTGTGTTCCCTCCTATGTGACAACTGCTCCTCCCCCTCAGTCTGGTTCAGAACCTATGAAAAGAAAATACTTCAACCTAAGGGGAGGTAGGTAGGAATGTGTGGCTGATAAATCCTGCTATCCACAGATAACACCTGTTGCAGATAAGTAACCTCAGTTTCTCCATGGACAAGCAGGATAGTATCAGTCCCAAATATGGGTGATTCCAGAGCTGAGGGTACCAAGGCGGTGGTTTTTAGGTAGTAATGAGATGCCCTTGGTACCTGATGATTACTGCTGTAGTAGACTGCAGGACTGAGGCAAGGGATAAATGTTGTAGGGTCATGTAAGATGTACAAAGATTAAAGGCTTGGTGCTCATCTTGGCCTTGGGCAAGTCACTTAACCCTCCATTGCCTCGGAAGAAAGGCCTGGCAATCTACTTCCGTTGACACTGCCAAGAAAACCCAGGAGCTTCTGGGTCGCCAGGAGTATGGACTGACTCGAAGGCACACATTGCATTGCATTTTGCTCATCTTTGAATATATTAACTCAAGGGATTGGGTTTGCACTCTGAGGAACAAGAAAGGGAAATATTTACTCTGGCGGATGGATGCCCACTCTCTTTGGCTCCCTGGGCTGTTTGGATCTTTTTTATAAATATATTTATTTATTTTTGTAGTTATAGAAGTCTGTCTATCCTGGAATGTAGTACTCTAGATAGGGGGAGGGACCCTCTCCCAACTATGTGTATCATTACTGTGGATAGATGTGACTGTTTTCTTTAATGTAGTTAATTGATTAATTATGTATGTATTTATTTTTTGTTAGAGATGAGAATGCACCAATAATGGTATTATCAACAAGTAGGGGAGAGAGGAAGGAAAGACAGAAATGGAATAGAAGGCTTGTCTCTAAGAGAAACTGGCCAGGACCTGTCCTCCAGGTGATGTAATACCCTCTCACACTGAGGAGGCGTCTCTGGGGCCATGTGCCTGTGAGGGAAGGGTTAGGATGGCCCTTATAATTGGTGATTCGATCATTAGGCATGTAGATAACTGGGTGGCTGATGGATGTGAGATCACCTGGTAACTTGCGCACATGGTGCAAATGTTGCAGACCTCATGCACCCTTTGATAGTACTGGGGAGGAGCATGCTGTCTTGGTACATGTTGGTACTGTGGGACCCTAGCCTGGGCCCTAGGGCTTACAGGCTTAGGGCTGCCTTGTAATGTCCTTAAATAAAGCTTTTCTGACTGTCCCCAGTGGAATTTTGGGACTTGTAGTTAGGCTTTTCTTGAGCAAGGACAAAATGTAGTGTGAGACCGTTGGTAAGGCATACAAGAATATTTATTTTTCTATGGGGATTTCCAAGGCATTAAAATTCAAACACAAGGCATTAGGATACTTCTCCAACACAAAGGATAACAGAAGATAACTGGCAACTGAGGTAAACGGAAACCAAAAGTCCTGCTAACCTTAGCAGCTGTTTTTCATTAAACAAAACAGTACTCAGCACAGCTTCTTGTATCTCTTTCAAACAAAAGGTAAACTTTCTTCTTGGCACAACTATTGTTTTCCCTTTTAAACAAACTTCTGGTAACACACAGCTTCTTTGCTTTAGAAGAAAATTCTCACTTGGTAAAACACATCCTTGGATTTAGAAGACTATTAACAGTTACAGAGTTATGCACAATACAGCTTCTCACTCTTTCTCAGCTCTGCTTAGTAAGGCTCAGTCTTCTTTTAAACAGAATGAGCAATCCATTGGAGAGATTCCTAGGTCAGACTCTGGCACATTTATTTATTTATTTATTTAACAATTCTTTTATACCGCGCTATTAAAATCAGTGCGGTGTACATAGAACAAGAACATACTACAATGCATACAAGTAACATTGAGTTTTACATTGAACAGGGAACTTCAACAATAGGACAACCGGGGGAACTATGTACAGATTAACTTAATGGCATATCTTGTTTAATGGTATTAACTTAATGGTATATACAGTAATATAAAACTCGTTTGGATGTTGCAATGTGGTTCCTAATAGGACTAGAGAGAATAAGAATTGACCTGCATTTCCTCCTGGGCTAAAGAATGTTCATTGCCTTCTACAGTCTTAAAAACTTCCTCAGCTTCTCTGTCTTGTAGGAACTTTTGAAACTGGCTCCACAGCAAATCTTTCTGATTGGGCACAGTTACTTTGGGAGAATAAGCCTCTCTCTCAGGGAACACTTGTGCTAATGTTTCTAGTGTTTTTAGCTCAGCTGCTCTGCTCACTGCTGGGGTTTGGCTTTTTCCACTCTCAAGCATCTCCACCCACCTTCTGGCAGTTGTAGGGCTCAGGTCTGGCTCTTGTACACTAGCTGTTGCAAACTGTTCCTGTTCATCTGTAAGCTGTTCAGCTATACATTTGTTGGCTTCACTTCTAGGAGCATTTCTCAGACATCCACTGCTTCCTTTTCTACTGACCTCTTTCAGCTTCTGGAAGTCAGACTTCTTGTGCCTTTCTCCACTCCTTCTCTCATGAGATCTCTCCTGAAAGCCTTCCTGGAATCCTTCTTCCTCTCCAGGATCTCCCAGGGCTCTGGGATATCTCTTCCCACTGGAATCCACTTGCTCCAGGATCTCTCCTTCTCCTGTGGAACTGACTCTCCCTTCCTTCCTTCCTCTCTGGTCAGAGT
This sequence comes from Ichthyophis bannanicus, assembly GCA_033557465.1. Classification (NCBI taxonomy): domain Eukaryota; kingdom Metazoa; phylum Chordata; class Amphibia; order Gymnophiona; family Ichthyophiidae; genus Ichthyophis; species Ichthyophis bannanicus. The sequence continues at coordinate 341,601,077 of CM066036.1, read as the reverse complement.
GAGGTTTTAAAAACCGTTTCTTCCCTGCCACACCCTTGCCTTTGCACAGGCCTTTCCAATCAGTATCTAAGCCTGCCCCCACTTCAGAGTCTGGGCGTGGCTTAGCCTCAGCAGAGACAGGATTTTTTTTCTTTCCTGCTCTGCAAGCTCTGTGCACAGCTTGTCTGTCACTTGTTTTAAAGGCAGAAACATGGTTTTCTTCTATCTCCATCTGTTCTTGGCCGCTCTCATCATCACAGTACCAATGACAGCAAAATTTGGGAGGGAAGTTCTAATTTTAAAAAGGAGACAGATCGGGGAGTACTGGTGAGGAAACCGGGGCCCGTGTGCTCGCGGCAGGAGGAGGAGGAGTTTGCAGCCCCGCCCTCCCTGGGCTTTATAAAATCACTGACCCACCGCTGTAGTACCGGGAGTGCTGGTGAGGAAACCGGAGCCCATGTGCTCGCAGCAGGAGGAGGAGGAGTTTGCAGCCCCACCCTCCCTGGGCTTCATAAAATCGCTGACCCACCGCTGTAGTACCGGGAGTGCTGGTGAGGAAACCGGGGCCCGTGTGCTCACGGCAGGAGGAGGAGGAGTTTGCAGCCCCGTCCTCCCTGGGCTTCATAAAATCACTGACCCACCGCTGTAGTACCGGGAGTGCTGGTGAGGAAACCGGGACCTATGTGCTCACAGCAGGAGGAGGAGGAGTTTGCAGCCCCACCCTCCCTGGGCTTCATAAAATCGCTGACCCACCGCTGTAGTACCGGGAGTGCTGGTGAGGAAACCGGGGCCCGTGTGCTCGCAGCAGGAGGAGGAGGAGGAGTTTGCAGCCCCACCCTCCCTGGGCTTCATAAAATCGCTGATCCACCGCGGAACGCGACCCGTGGTCACGTGCCCCAAGGGGCGTGACCAAAGGGGCTTATCCCGTCCCTTTGGAGCCCCTTCGGAGTATCAAGGAGTGGAGAGAAGATCTAATCCATGGGTAAACGGAGGAAGAAGGTGTTTGCTGCTGCCGGTGCCAAGGCTATTAAGATCGTGGGCCCGATGGATCAGCACCTACAGAGGCCGTCTGTGGAGCAGGACGTTTCCCTGGGTTCTCTGAGTACTGTCTCTGATCCTTCCTTGAATGGGCAAGGGCTTGCCCTACCCGGACAGGAGGGTATTAATGTTGGTGTGCTGTCCCCTAGTGTTGGGAAACTTGGGGACGTGCCCCCTGTGGCTGTTAGAACTTCCATCTTTATTATTACATGTGGGAAATCATAAAACATCCTCTCTTCTGTCCATGCTGGACTTTCCTGCTTCTACTTCAACAGTTATTTCCCCGGCGGAAGTTTCTCTCCGGGACGTGTGGGAAGTGCTTGCGCGCACTGAAGTTTCTCTGGGCGCATCACTCTCCCGCGTTTCACAGTTTTCTAAGCAAGTGGTGCAGAAGATGTCTGCTCAGGATGAATCTATTACTAAATGTTGTGATGGCGCAGCAAGCAGAGAGCATAAGGAAAGAGGGAAGAATCAGGCAATTTCCCCAGATAGCAGAATAAAATCAAGAAGTTTAAGGGTTAAAACTCCTGGGTTAGGAAAAAACTCTCCACAGAAAGCTGGTAGTAAGAAGACACGCCCCAGCTCCATGGTTACCAACCCTGCTCACGAGGGACAGTCAGGGGTGGGGCCAGGAAGCCCAAGGGGAAAGCACAGATATAAACTGCTAGAGAGTGAAGAAGGGGAGAGAGGCAGGAACAAGGACGGAGACAAGAAGAAACAAGAGAGACACAGAGGCAGAGAGAGCTGCAGGCAGAGATGCAGCCAGAGTCCAAGGAACACTGAATTCAGAGGGAGGTCTGAGGACGGTGAGAGGAAGTGCTTCACGAGGGTTCCTAGTTCTGATTCCAGTGCAGCTTGGAACAGGTCAGAAGGTCCCAGAAGGGGAGGAGACCGTAGAAGCTCTGGAGAACTAGTCAAAGAAGGTACCCGGAGAGTCAAGGGAGCTTCATTAGAAACCTCTTGGAGAAGGGCAAGGCCAGCCAGAGGGATTGGATCTAACCCAGTGACCTGCGAGAGAGACGGGAGACATACCTATAGAAGGGAAGCTTACCCAGGGGAGTTTGTCAGCCATGTGGGCAGCAGAAGCCTTTCCCCTGACGTTTTTATGGAAACTGAGTTTGCAGCAGTAAAGCCTGTTACGTGCTTACTTCCTAAAAGTACGGTGAGCAGTTTTAAACCTTCTACCAACCTCATAAAAGCTAAGAGACTTCCTAAGTGTCATAGTATTCCTCAGAGGAGGGAGGACTCTGCCTTAACTCAGGTGTTAGAAATCCTGAGGGGATTAAAACAGGATAGCTTTGAGTCTGAATCTTATGCCTCTCCAACAGACTCAGATATAGAAAGCATGGAACTAGAAATGCCTAGATTAACAGAAGAAAATTCAGATATGGAAATGGAATGTTCTGTAGCCTCCAGATATTAAGTAAAGGCTAGACCATTTCCAGAAACTTTAAAACCTGGCAGCTGTTTTTCAAGAAAGCACGGCTGTGGGAAAAATGCAAATGAGCTTGCTGAAGTTCTAAGCCGTAACTGTATCCTAGCAGCTATCTACTGAAAATATATAGTTTGAAATACAGCAAGAGGAAACAATTGTTTGATGAGAAGAAAGAAAACAATTTGTAACAGAAGTTTTACCCTGTTAGGAAAGTTACAACTTGTGTCTGTTTTAAAGCCACGTGGGAAGCTGGTTTTTGTGTTCTTCTCTGCACCAGAGTTCAGTGCTGTGGTTTTGTTATAGTATGAAGAAATACTATGTTTTCATTTGAGTGCCGAAGCTGAAGTAGAAGCCTTTTTGGTTTGATTATTCTGGAAGATATCCTTACCTTATGTCCTGATATTTTGGAACCTTTTTGTAAGAAGTTCCTTTGGCTGAAAATAATAAAAATCCTGCGAGCCTATATATATTCTCGGCTGAATCATTTCACAACTACACAAATATAGGCACTTATCAGAAATAAATATATTGACTGCCCACGTCCAAGTCCTAGGCAATTGCCTTGGGCAAAGGCGCGGTGACAATGTACATCTTTAAATAAATTAGAGGGTCTGGTCACTGTAGTTCAAGCTGCTGTTTCTTCTTCAATACGTGATAATCTTAATATGCATCAAATAGAATCACTGGAAAATGCTGTTCAGTCAAAACATTTACGTTTTTTGAATTTTCCCTGTACCCATTATCTTTCTCCAATTTTATTACTGCAAAAGTATTTCAAAGAGGTTCTACTGATTGAAGATGTTAACACAATTAAATTCTCCTCGGTTTATTATGTTCCTATTTTACCACCTATGGAGGCCTCTTCTCCTATTGACAAGGACGGAGGTCTTCCTCTATCACAGTCTTTGGATTTTTCTGCTTTTCTGAAGTCATCTACAGATGAGATTAGTAAGCAAGCTACCCTTACAGTCTCTTTTTTGTCAGTGATAGATAAAAATTTGGTCATGCGGTTGTATTTTTCAAAGAAAGATCAGGCTTTTTGTGGTAGCCCAATTCAGCTTTTTCCTGATGTCTGTAGACTTAACCAGAAACGCAGAAAAACTTTCCTTTCGTTGAAGTCTCGGTCCTTGGCAATAGGTGCCTCTTTTCTATTAAAATATCCCTGTAAATGTATTTTGATCTATGAAAGGACCAAATATGTATTTATGGATCCGGATCAGTTGTAAGTATTCTTGCTTAGTAAAGAAACCGGTTAATGCTTTTGTCTTCCTTTCCTAGTATAATAGGGCCTTTATTGTATAAATACACGGGCTCCGTTTATATTCTTGTATTTTCCTGTTTTGATTACTTTAGAGAATTTTGTTGATATTGTGACCTATTAGTCCTCCCCTTGATGTGGACTTGATTGTAATTCTTGCTTTATTATTTAATAAAGTTATTTTGAAAATTTAAAAAAAAGGAGATAGATCAGTTTTTAAACCAGAAAAAGAGGGACAACTAATTGTCACCCAAGAATGCATGTTTCAGAATGATGTATCTTTGAAACAGTAAAACAGCAAAGTTAGGGCATCCCGATAGAGAGGTTCCAACAAAGGAAAAGTAACCCAGATGCCTTTAAATAAAGAGCAGACAGAGTTGAAGGATTCCAAATTACCCATGTCAACTAATAACCAGATTGTTAATATGAACAAAAACAAACATGAAATGTCTGTAGGCAAATGCTAAAAGTCTAAAAAAAAAGATGGAAGAGTTAGAATATATAACACTGAATGAAAGATTAGATATAATTGGCATCTCAAAGACCTAGTGGAAGGAGGACAACCAATGAGACACTGTGATACCTGGGTACAAATTATATCGCAATGATCGGGCAGATCAAATTGGTGGAGGTGTTGCATTACATGTTAATGAGGGCATTGAGCCAAACAGGATAAAAGTTTTGCAGCAAACAAAATACACTGTAGAATTTCTATGGATAGAAATTCCATGTAAAGAAGGAAAGGGAATGACAGTGGGGATGTACTACCTTCTGCCTGGCCAGAATAAACAGATGGATGATGAAATTCTATAAGAAACTGGGGAAGCTAACAAAAGTTGCAACACAATAATAATAATGGATGATTTCAATTATCTCGGTATTGACTGGATCAATATCACACCAGGATATTCTAGGGAGATAAAGGGTCTGATACTGAAAGTGATTAATGCAGTTAGCAGACCTGCTAACCATGTTAATCGCAGTGATCGGGATATGCATCGGCTGAATATCCCTGAGTGTGGCAACTAAATGCCTCAATGTAGCCGGGGCAGAGTGGAGGCAGCACCCAAAGATAAACAAGCAGCAGGATATTCATTCGCTGCCCAGTTATCATTAAGTTGTGAAAGCTAGGCACCTTAAAGGAGGACCTAACTTTCACCACCAAAGCTAACCAGTCAGTGGCTGAATATCGTCGCTGCCCTATTAGCTTCTCTGCTATCTGGCCAATCCATGTCTTGGGTCCGCTCCTTTTCTCTCTATATACCCAGTCCCTTGGTGTGCTCATCTCTTCCCATGGCTTTCAGTACCATCTTTATGCCGATGACACCCAGATATACCTCTCTATGCCTGAAATCCTTCCGGCAATACAGACCCGGATTTTTGCCTGCCTTTCTGACACTGCTGTTTGGATGTCTCACTGCCGCTTGAAACTGAACATGGCCAAGACTGAGCTTCTTATCTTTCCCCCTAAAACCTCATCTCCTCTTCCTCCTTTCTCAATCTCTGTGGATAACTCTCTACTCCTTCCTGTTTCCTTGGCTTGCAATCTTGGGGTTGTCTTTGACTCCTCTCTCTCCTTCTCCACACACATTCATCTGATAGCTGCCATTTCTTTCTCTATAACGTCAACAAAATTAGTCCATTCCTTTCTGAACACACTACTATTATTATATATTCTCTTATACTAAGACGCTTATCCACTCTTTGATAAGCGTCTTGACTACTGTAACCTACTCCTTGTGGTGTCCCTTTGAATCATCTCTCTCCCTTTCAATCTGTTCAACACTCTGCTGCGTGGCTAATTTTCCGCCAGCCTTGTCATGCCCATATTACCTTTCTTCTCAAGTCACTTCATTGGCTCCCTATCCGTTTCCGCATCCAGTTCAAACTTATCTTGCTGACCTATAAATGCATTCACTCTGCAGCTCCTCACTACCTTTCTTCTCTTGTCTCTCCTTCCACCCCCCCTCGGGAACTCTGCTCTTCTGGCAAACTGCTTCTATCTGTGCCCTTCGTTTTAATTGCTAACTCCAGACTTTGCTTCTTTCACCTTGTTGCACCTTACGCCTGGAACAAACTACCTGTCTCTGTACACCAGACACCTTCTCTGACCCTTTTCAAATCCATGCTGAAAACTCACCTCTTCGCTGCTGCTTTTGGATCTTGACTCACCTGATCTCGTTGTTACTTTACCATTCCCCCTTCTTTTTCCATGTCTACACCTTCTATGTTGTCTGTCTTGACTAGATTGTAAGCTCTGATGAGCAGGGACTTTCTCTTACATGTCTGTGAAGTGCTGCGTACGACTTGTAGTGCTATACAAATACTCAGTAATAGTAATAGTAGCAGTGACAGCTACAGTTGTGGTCAACATTATTGGCATCCTTTCATTTTAGGTATGTTGTGTACAATATATTGAGAAATAATTGGAAATATTCCAACTGTATGTCATCATAATATTTTAATAGTATGTTCAAAGGTATACAGCAAAAAAAAAGATGTCTGTGCAACTTATACATAGTAATTTCTGAGTTAAAAAAATATGACCTGGATAGAATTAATGGCACCCTTCACTAATATTTGGTTGCACAACTTTTGGCAGTGATGACAGCCTCCAAATGTTTCTTGTAGCCATCTATTAGTTTAGTACATCTGTCTGCTGGTAGTTTCTCCCACTCTTCAACTGTGATTTGTTCCAGCTCATGAATGTTTCCAGGATTCCTTTTACAAATGGCTGATGTCAACTCTTCCAAAGGTTCTTGATTGGATTGAGATCAGGACTCATTGCTGGCCAGTTTAAAACAGTCCATTTGTTCCTTTATAACTATTCTTTTGTACTTTTGGATGTATGTTTTGGGTCATTGTCCTGCTGGAGGATCCATGACCTTCGACCCAGACCTAGCTTTCTGACACTAGGTAGCACATTTCTCTCCACAATATTTTGATAGTCCTCTGACTTAATACGTTCCAGGCCTCCAGTTTCTGAGGCAGCAAAACAGCCCCACAACATTATGGAACCTTCACCATATTTAATTGTAGGAAGAGTGCTTTTATTTCCTTATAAGCTTCATTTCTTCACCTGTAAATGTATTGCTGGTCTGCATTGCCAAAAAGCTCAAGTTTGATTTCATCTGTCCACAGAACATTTTCCCTGAAGGATTGTGGGTTCTCAAGGAGGGTTTGGGCAAAGATCAGGCATGCCTTTTTATGTGTCTTTGAGCAGTGGGGTCCTCCTTGGCCTTCACTCATGAAGTCTTTCTTTGTTTGATGCATGATGTATGGTGTGGGTTGAAACCACCACTCCAGATTGTTCCAGGTTAGTCTTAAGCTCTGTGGATGTTTTGCGTGATGTTTTTCCAACAGTTTGCACACACCTTCAAAGACTTTTTGGATTAGTTTTCCTCTTCTCACTATGTCCTTGGAGGTTCTTGACAGTTCCATGAGCAGAAAACTTAATAACACTGTGAACTGTAGACACAGGAATCTCAAAGTTTTTGGAGATGGCTTTGTACCCCTGTGAAGTTTGATATTTGATGATAATGGATTTTCTGACAGTCTCTGGCAGCTCTCTTGTCATCACAATTGTGAAAAAGGAACAGGGAGTGAATGTGGCCATTTAGAACATTAGAGCCATCATTTATTGGTTGATTCAAGTCATGTGAGTCCTGACAGTTGATCACAGGTGCATCTAATTTTACTGCAATCAGAATGTGATTCTTCTGTTCAAACTTATTTGAATTGTCTATAAGGATGCCAATAATCTTGTCCTGGCAATTTCCCAATTTTAATACTATTTCCTACTATTTCCTTTTTTAATTGGTCTTGTTATATTTGATTCCTTTATGTGTCAAACATGTGTGCATATATAGTTCAAAGCCATTTCCCGCCACTTTTTTTAAAGAAATATTGGACATTAAGGAGTTGACCTGCAAGAGTGCCAATAATGTTGACTACAACTGTAGCTGCTCAAAAATGGCTAGCCACTGCTGCTGAATATTTGGCCCAAGGTTTCTAAATGAAATAAATGACTGCTTCATGGAGAAGTTAGCTCAGGAACTGACACGAGGGGATGCTATTTTAGACCTGGTCCTTAGTGAAACACAGGATCTGGTGCGAAAAATAATGGTGCTAGAGCTACTTGGCAATAGTGATCATAACATAAGTGCATCTGATTTAATAAATGGAGGGAGGACAGCAAGGAAATCCAAGGCCCTAGCATTTAACTTTCAAAAGGGAGGCTATAATATGAAGAAAACGGTAAATAAAACATTAAAAGGAGCAGCTGCAAAGGTTAAAGCTTTACATCAAGCCTGGGCATTGTTTAAAAATACTATCTTGGAAGCCCAGACCAGATGTATTCCATGTTTTAAGAAATATGGAGGGAAGGCCAAACAACTGCTGGCATGGTTAAAGGTTAGGTCAGAAAGACAGTTTTACCCAAAAAAGCACTTTTCAGAAAATGAAAAAAGGAGCCAAATGATGAAAACAGGAAACCACTTAAGCAATGACAAGTTAGATACAAGGCATTGATAACGCAGACAAAAAGAGAATTTGAAAAGAAGCTTGCCATAGAAGCAAAAACGCATAATAAAACCTTTTCAAGTATATTTATAACAAAAACCTGTGATAGAGTCAGTTGGACCATTAGATGAAAGAGGGATAAAAGGCAGTAACAGAGGATAAGGCCCTAGTGGAGAAACTGAATGAATTCTTTGCTTCAGTCTTTACTAAGGAAGACATAGGGAAGTTGCCCATGTCAGAAATTATATTTAAAGGTGATGTATTGGAGGAATTGAAACAAATCTCGACAAACTGGGAAGATGTAATATAGCAATTTGATAAATTGCAAAATGCAATGTGTGCCTTTGAGTCAATGCTGACTCCTGGCGATCCAGCAGCCTCCTGGGTTTTCTTGGCAGTGTGACCGAAAGTAGATTGCCGGACCTTTTTTCCGAGGCAATGGAGGGTTAAGTGACTTGTCCAAGGCCACAAGGAGTGCCAGTGGAATTGAATCCTGGTCTCATGGTTACCAAGCCAGTGCTTTAACCATTAGGCTACTCCTCCACTCTCTCTTGATAAATTAAAGAGTAGCAAATCACCTGTACTGGATGGCATACATCCCAGGGTGCTGAAAAAACTCAAATGAGATTGCAGACCTACTATTAGTAATCTGTGAACTATCATTAAAATCAATGGTAATACCTGAAGATTGGGGAAAGGCCAACGTAACAACAATTTTTAAAAAGGGTTCCAGTGGTGATCGGTGAGCCTGACATCAGTACCATGCAAAATGGTAGAAACCATTATAAAGAACAAAATTACTGAACATATATATAGTCATGGTTTAATAGGACAAAGCCAACATGTATTTAACCAAGGAAAGTCTTGTCTCACTAATCTGCTTTATTTTTATAAAGTATGAATAACCAGGTAGATAAAGGAGAGACGGTTGAAATAGTGTATCTGGATTTTCAAACAGCCTTTGACAAGGTCCCTTCATGAGAGACTCTTGAAGAAATGAAAAAGTCATGGGATAGGAGACAGTATCTTTAGTCGCCAGGGGATTAAATCATATATAGCGTCCATCAGACAGGCTGCTGCTGATTCCAGGAGGACAGAAGTATCATCTGGAGGGAGCAACTAAATCCACTGAAGGAGAGTTCAAGTGGTCAGACCTGGACAATAACACTGGAAGTCAAAAACTGACTCGTCAGGACAGCTTCCATCTTGCAATCCAAATGGTCTTTTAGGGCCGCACCACCCTTCACCAGGATTGCCATCTGCTTCATAACCACAGTGACATGCACGTCCACTTGAGACCCCAGGATCTGAAATGCCTCGCCAGAAGGACCAAGCTTGCTGAAGAAATGAAAAGAATTTCAGGGAGGATAACCTGGAGCTCCCTATCAGGATTAGCCCCACTACCAGCGGGGGACAGACTTGCTGCTGGGCCCCTATAAGAAAGGGCATGGCCAATAGAGCGAGAGCCCGAGTCCAAGGCTTGGGAATCATCCTTCATCACAACATCCACTGCCTCCTGAAGCAAGGATGAAAAGAGCAGGGCACCCATGTCCCCCTGCTGCAAGAGGGGAGTGAACGGGCCCTCCAAGGGGGAATCTGAAGCTCCATGCAGGAGCCACAGAAGCTGGAGTTAAAAGATGTACCTTTCCTCTTTCCATAGACCAGGCAGCATTTCTTAGAAGAAAAATGATAATTACACTTACCTGGTAATTGTAGTTCCTTGAGTGACGACAGTTCAGTCCTCTACCTCTGGGTTGTCAACCTCCTCCCGCAGCTTTGGAGACTGGCATGTCAGAATTCTGACATCACTGCATATAGCCTGCTGTAGCTTCCCATCAGCCCCAGTGTGGACTATTAACAAAGCAGACTCAAAAGAGCAACAAATAAGCATCGCAATCAACATTGCAAAACCAACTGAAATGTTCCGAAAACGTTCGGAAACCCCATGACAGAATCTCGCAGTACACTCTTCCCTGCTGACCCTACCAGCCAACAGAAGAAAACAGATAAAAATGAGAAATACCAACCTACCTGTGAATCTTTCTTTCTTGACGCCAAGAACATATGCTGCTGGAAACCTCTCCCGGGTGGGAGTGAGGACTGAACTGTCGTCACTCAAGGAACTACAATTACCAGGTAAGTGTAATTATCATTTCCTTATCGTTCCTCCAGTTCAGTCCTCTACCTCTGGGATGTACCAGAGCAGTACTCAATGGGTAGGGCCTTTCCAGCCGGCACGCAACACCGCCGACCCAAAACAGGCATCGTTCGCCGCTGCCACGTCCAGCCGGTAATGCTTGCTGAAGGTATGCAGCGATGCCCAAGTAGCTGCTCTACAAATATCTCCTGGCGGAACCAGGCTGTGCTCCGCCCATGACGCGGCCTGCGCCCTGGTCGAATGTGCACGCAAGCCTGATGGAACCACCTGACCTTGCAACAAATAGGCGGACGCGATAGCTTCGCGAATCCACCTGGCAATCGAAGCTTTTGCTGCTGCCTCACCTCTACGAGCACCGCCGAACAGTACAAACACCCTGTCAGACTTGCGAAAGGATTGAGACACCGCCAAATACTGCCGCAAAGCTCTTTTAACATCCAAACGACGAAGCCCGTGCTCGCGATCTCCGTCCAGTGATCCCAGGACTGGCAGAGATACTGTTTGATTAAGGTGAAAAGGGGAAACCACTTTGGGCACAAAGGACGGAACCGGCCACAAGACCACCTTCTCCCTAGAAAACACCAGAAACGGCTCCCGGCATGAGAGCGCCTGCAACTCAGAGATACGCCTCGCAGAGCATATTGCCACAAGAAACACTGTCTTCAAGGTTAAGTCCTTTACTGACGCCCGACGTAACGGCTCAAAGGGCGGCTTGGTTAAGGCCGTTAACACCAAATTAAGATCCCAAGGCGGAACGGAGACCCTACGAGCCGGCCACAATCTTGTAACGGCTTTTAGAAAACGCAAGACGTCCGCATGACCCCCCAGCACCACGCCTTTTACTTTTCCACGAAAACAAGAGAGAGCAGCCACCTAAACACGCAGAGAACTGGCCGCCAGGCCTCTCTCAAACCCGTCCTGAAGGAAGCACAATATGGAGGGAATGGACACAGTCGCAGCCCGAAATTGTCGCCTCGAACACCAATCCTCAAAGATCCGCCAGATACGAACATACGCCAGCGAGGTGGAACGAGATCTAGCCTTAAGCATCATTGCAATGACAGGCGGCGAATAACCTTTCTTTCTCAATCTGGCCCTTTCAATGGCCATACCGTAAGCGAGAACCGATCCACTTGGGGCATGAATAGAGGCCCTTGTCTCAGGAGATCCGCTTGATCTGGACACTGCCAAGGATCTCCCGCTAACAGCCGCACCAGATCCGCGTACCATGGCCATCGAGGCCAATCGGGAGCCACCAGAAGAACTCTTCCCGGATGAGCTTCGATCCTCTGTATCACCCTGCCGATCAACGCCCACGGAGAGAAAATGTACAGAAGACCCGAGGTCGGCCACCGCTGCAACAACGCGTCTATTCCTTCCGACATCCGTTCTCTCCTTCTGCTGAAGAAGCGGCTGGCCTTTGCCGACTGGAAGGTCGCCATGAGATCCATTACCGGCGCCTCCCAGCGGTCCACTAACTGAGCAAACACCTCCGGATATAACTCCCACTCTCCTGCGTCTACGCGGACTCTGCTGAGATAGTCGACTGTCACATTGTCCCATCCCACAATGTGCGCCGCCGACAGCGCCACTAACCTTCGCTGCACCCAGATGAACAAAAGGTCTGCCTCTTCCTCCATGGCTGCACTCCCTGTGCTGCCCTGACGATTGATGTAGGCGACCGTCGCCGTATTGTCGGACAGCACCCGAACCGTCCGACCCAGTATCATCGACTCGAATGCCTGCAGAGCTAAACAAACTGCCCGAAGCTCCAGGCGGTTGATCGACCATGCCATCTCCAGCGGCGACCACAGTCCCTGCGCGAACTGACCCTCGCAGTGGGCTCCCAAGCCTCCCAGACTGGCATCCGTTATCACTGGCAGCCAATCCGGCTGTTCCAGTGGCATTCCGGCCTCCAGAGAAGCTGGGCGCAACCACCACCGGAGAGACTGACGGACTTGGAGTGGACAAGGAAGCCGCAAACTCAACGAATCCATCTGATGCGACCACCGGTGCAGCAGCGCCCTCTGCAGCGGCCGCATGTGCACCTTGGCCCAAGGCACCGCTTCCAGCGTCACTGCCATGGTTCCTAACACCTGCAGATAAGACGGAGCCGGCGTTGCTCTGAACCTGCGCACCAGCCCCCTGAGACCTTGAGCCCTGCGCTCCGGAAGAAACACCTGACTGGACTCCGTGTCAAACAGAACTCCAAGATATTCCAGCCTCTGAGAGGGTGAAAGGCGACTCTTGGCTGAATTGACCACCCAACCCAGACTTTGTAAGAATTGCACTACTCTGGTAGTTGCCTGCACGCTTTCCTCCCTGGACTTGGCTCGGATCAACCAATCGTCGAGGTAAGGGTGTACTAGGATTCCTTTGTGCAACGCCGCCGCTGCTACCACCACCATAATCTTGGTGAAAGTCCGCGGCGCCATTGCCAGGCCGAAAGGCAATGCCTGGATCTGGTAATGACCCCAAGGGAAGGCGAATCTGAGAAACCGCTGATGAGCTGTCCAAATGGGAATATGCAGATAGGCTTCCGTGAGATCTAATGACGTCAAATACTCCCCACGCCGCACTGCCACAATCACTGACCGAAGAGTCTCCATTCGAAAGTGCGGGACTCGCAGACACCGGTCTACGGCCTTCAGGTCCAAAATAGGGTGCAACGCTCCGCATTTCTTGGGCACCATGAAATAAATGGAATACCGCCCCTCGCCGTATTCTGCCCTGGGCACCTGCACTACAGCCCCCAATTGTAGCAACCGCTGCAACGTGCTTTGAACTGCTAGGGTCCTCTTTAACCCTCTGCAAGGAGACATGACGAAGGAATCCCGCACCGGCCGAGCGAACTCCAGAGCGTAACACTGCCGAATAACTTCCAACACCCACTGATCGGATGTGATGTGCGTCCAAGCAGAAAGAAACCCCTTAACCTCCCGCCGATCGGAGGACCTTCCGCCGGGACCCGCCGTATTTCATTGGTGCTTACGAGACGCGGTCGAGGAGTTGGAGAATCCCCTAGTCGCTCCCCGAAAGCCCTGGTTGCGCGGCGCAAAACGCCCCCTCTGCAAAGTTCCATAACGGGACGCCCGAAACCTTCGGAAACTCCGAAACTGCCCGCGCGTACTCGGAAAGGATTTACTCTGTTTAGGCTTATCCTCGGGTAGTCTGCCACTCTTGGACTCTCCGAGATCCTTTACCAATTTGTCCAGGTCTTCCCCAAAGAGCAACCTACCCTTGAAGGGCAACTTGCCGAGGCGAGCCTTGGACGAGCCATCTGCAGCCCAATTTTGCAGCCACACGGATCTGCATGCAGCCACCACTGAAGCCGTGCTATTCGCCAGAGCCCGAATGAGATCGTAATGAACATCTGCCAAATAGGCGTCCCTGACTCTAAATGGCTCAGCTCTTTAATCTCGTCCTGTTCTAGATGAGGGGAAAGACGCAACCGTTGAACCCAGCACAGGCAGGCCCACGCTATCCAAGCACCGCAGATCGAAACCTGCAGAGAGAGAGCATCCGCCTCAAAAGCCTGCTTGAGCAGACCGTCCACTTTGCAGTCCTGAGCATCCTTAAGGGCCGTACTGCCTTCCACCGGTATAGTCGTTTTCTTCGTAACCGCTGCCACCGCAGCATCCACCCGAGGTAAACGTAACCTTTCTTTGTCCTTATCGGCCAAGGGATAAGCCTATTCATCGTGGGATGCCCCTAAGACCTGCTTCTGGGTGATCCCACTCATCCTGAATCATCTTGTCAACGACTCGGTGAACCGGAAACACCACTTGTGTCTGCCTTACCGCCTGTATCACCGGATCCTCAACCTCCTCATCAGAGACCGGTTGCGTTGCCAGATTCAACATCTGCATAGCCTCCGAGATTAACGCGGCGAGCTCCTCTCTGCGGAAAACTCTTATAATCTTCGCCTGGTCCTCGGGCTCTTGGATTTCCCCTTCCTCGAGCCCCTCCAAGTCTTCTTCACGTTCCCAATCCGGGTCCTCCACCTCCGGCCATTCCGCGTCCCCGGAGGAAAGAACCGCTGGTCTCGCTCCTTTAGGAGCTGGGGACCCCTCGACCTTCCCCTCAGTAGCCAAGAGCTGAGTCGGCGCCACAAGTGGCCCTGCCGCAGAGGACTTGCCCTGCCGCTGCAAGCAATAGGCCTGATGCATCATTAAGATAAAATCAGGGCAAAAATTCCCCAGGTCTGACAGCGCCTGGGCCGAAGCGGCTCCTGAAGGACCTGCCATCTCCTTCTCCGGCACCGCAGGCTGCACCGACTCCGTCCCCGCTCCATCCAACGCACCCTGTGCCTCAGGAGGATCCTTGAACTCTATCTGAGATTCCATTGCGGAGGAAAGGGAAGCACAGCCGCGGCAAATCCCGGAGTCAGCCACTGTGCCTCGCCGTGTGCCGCAAACAATACACTGCGGTGGTGCCGCCATACCCCTGCCAGAGACTCAGCTGCCTTGCACCAGTCTCAATGGTCCGGGTTCCTGTGCTTAGCTTTTTAAGCTAAATAGCTCTATTAATACTTAGATATTGTATTTTATATTGTGAGACTATACCCTCCTTAGGCAGCTGCCTAAGCAGGTGGTATAGCTGTATTTCTTAAAAGAATAATCTGTAGTCGTGTGTCCAAGTATAATTAAAGCTGGGTTTTATTCCCCTTCCCTTGAAGATTGCCTTCCAGATACAGTAGATAACGATAACAAAAATAAACTGTTGCTTCACAGGAAAAATAAAAGCTTTTCAAACTATAACAAGGCTTCTTCTTGCTTTTTAACATAAAGAGTCTATCTCATCAGAAAAACAAAGAGCACAATCCATGGGTTCTGGACCAATCTCTGGGTTTGAACTTTCCCACTGCATTAAATCAGGACCTGGTCCTGTAAACGGGCACCATGCTTCAACATTGCTGGTTTCACCACCTGGACCCTGAGAGACCTCAGCTTCTGTGGGAGGAGACTGTTCTGTGCAGACCTGGACATGAGGAGCTGTGCTTGGGGCTTCTTCCCAATACCCACTCCAATAAGGGTTTTCTGACCCACTGTAAGCTTGGCTCTTTATAAAAGGACCCACTTCCTTCCCTCTGGAGAAAACAGGGTACTTATCTTTCTTTCTGGTGTAATGAGTTTCCAGCCCTTCCTCTGTTAACCAGGGTTTCTTCTCTGGAGTGTAAGCTGCTTTTCTCCGGGAGTTCCAAGCATTAGGCTTAGCTGAGCTGTAATCACCTCCTGGCCTCAGTGAGCTTTCTTGAGTGTGACGTTTGCTCTCTGCCTGCTTGGTTGCCTTCCCCGGTACGAGGACCCCTCTGGCTTGGAAGTCTCTTGCACTGCTTTTCCCAACACTCTCTGGTTCAACAGCTTGCTTCCACTCTGCCCTCTCTCTTCGTGACAGCGTCTCTCTCTTTGTCTGCTTCTGAATCTGACTCCCTTCCTGAGTCTCTGTCTCCTCCTCTCTCTGCTCTTCTCTCTGCCCCCTCTGTGGGATTTCCCACCTGGTTTTATCTCCCTGCTTGTTGTACGTTGTACGTTGTACGTTGTACGTGATTCTTTCCTCAGGTGAGCATGATTAGGACTCTGAGTTTCTACTGCGTCACCAATGCTATGAGGAAAGTTTGTTTCTCCATTCCTTGCTTCCCTGCAATCTGAATGCCTTAACTGCTCATGTGGCTGTGAGGTAAGCTCTTCTTTTCCTTTTACTTTTATTATCCCGGGCTCAGTGCTGTCTACCTCATGACATATCCCCCCCCTTAAGCTATTTTGGGTTGGGGGACACACGTCCTCACAGCACGGAATACTTGATAATGCGTCTGCGTTGAGGTGGAGCTTGCCTGCCCTGTGTTTTACCGTAAAGTTGAATGCCTGCAAAGCTAGGTGCCAGCGAGTGAGCCGTGGATTATGATTCTGCATGGTACCAAGCCACTTCAGAGGCGCATGATCTGTTACCAGTATAAAGAGGCGACCCGTGAGATAAAACCTAAGGGCTTCTACCGCCCACTTAATCGCCAGGCATTCCTTTTCCACGGTTGAATAGTTGGTTTCTGCCCTTGAGAGTTTTCTGCTCAAATACATGATGGGGTGTTCTGCCCCCTCGAATTCTTGAAATAGGACCGCCCCTAGACCAGACTCTGAGGCGTCTGTTTGGAGGATGAAAGGCCTTTGGAAGTCTACCCCATATAGAACCGGGGCTTGGCATAATTTCCCTTTTAATAGGAGGAATGCTCTCTCCACCTCAGACGTCCAGACTACCTTATTTGGGGCATTTTTCCTCAACATATTAGTTAAGACCGCACTCTCGTCTGCAAATCGGGGTATGAACCTGCGGTAATAACCAATTAGACCGAGGAAACTCCGAAGGTGCTTCTTAGTTATCGGCTGTGAGAACTTTTGCACACTCTCCACCTTGCTGATTAATGGGCGAACCATACCTTTCCCGACCATGTGCCCTAAATATTTTACCTCTGCCCCAGCGAATAAACACTTCGCCGGATTTAGGGTTAACCCGGCCTGCCATAGGGCTTTCAATACGGCCTCTACCCTAGGCAGATGCTGTGCCCAATTTTCACTGTGTATAACGATGTCATCCATATATGCCACCGCATAGTGTTGATGGGGCCGTAGAACCTGGTCAACTAAGCGTTGGCACGTCGCCGCTGCCCCATGTAATCCGAACGGCATTCGCCGGAATTGGAATAGACCGATAGGAGTACTGAAGGCTGTTTTTGGTTTAGAAGCACGGGTAAGTGGTATCTGCCAATATCCTTTTGTAAGGTCAAGGGTGGTCAGATACCGTGCCTGCCCTAGCCGGTCCAGCAACTCCTCAATCCTCGGCATGGGGTATGCGTCAAAAAGGGAGATGGCGTTAACTCGTCGAAAGTCAATACAGAAGCGTAGGCTTCTGTCCGGTTTTGGTACCAAGACCACCGGGCTGCACCACGGACTTTGATTCCTCAATTACTCCCATTTTTAACATATCCCGTACTTGCTCTATCACCTCCCTCCTACGGGCTTCCGGCAGGTGATAAGGCCTTTGCCGCACTATTTCCCCGGGAGGGGTGTGTATCTCATGGGCCACCAAACCCGTTTCCCCCGGCAATGGAGTGAGGACGTCTCTAAAACCCGCTAGCAATTGTGTTAACTGGTTTTTCTGCTGTTATGATAACTCCTCTCCCATTTTTGGAACTGGGTTTTCCTTGCAATCCTTGACCTGGGGTCCTAAATCCTCCTCTAACTTCTCTTCCGCTAGAGCGGTCATGCCTTTAACCTCTTTTTGCCCTGTGGAACCAAAACCACCTCCTCCCCGGCTGGTCGTAGTCAACGAGGGCATCTCCTTTAACTCGGGGAACCCAACCCGCTCACATATGAGTTGGGCCACTCTGTCACCTATCTTAATCCTAAAATCTTGCTCGCCAAAATTAAAGAGTAGAATTTGAACGACCCCCCTATAGTCGGGGTCAATAACTCCCGCCCCAACATCAATAAAATGTTTGGCCGCTAGCCCAGACCGGGGTGCTATTCGACCATAGCAGCCTGCTGGCAACTGGATCTGTAACCCTGTGCTTACTAAGGCTTTCCCCTTTTTGGGCACTACCTCCTCCACGGCACTGAAAAGGTTGTATCCCGCAGCAGCGGCACTGGCTCTTTGTGGGCTTTGGGCGTTTGGGACAGCTTTACAGTATTTTAAAACAAAACCCTCTTTTTTGGCTATGCTTAGGTTCTCTGGGACTCCCTTACCAGACTCCTTCCTTTTGGGCTTAGCAAATAATGGTTCAGGAATTAAGGTCACCAAGGCTTCCCCGACCCCCTTGTCCTCTGGTTGCTTTTGGGGAACCGACCCGGTCAGTTTATTTTCCTCAGGGGTTCGACCTGGCCCCTCACCCGTTGGTTGCAGGGTTCGCTAGGTATCCTGTCCTCCTCACCGTGTAGGCCTTCGCCCAGCCCTTCATCAAATAGCGGCCAGTCCCTGCCTAACACTATGTCAAAGGGAAGACGTGGAACTAAGGCGACCAGAACTTTTTCCCGGGTTCCCAACCCTTTTATTGTTAAACTGTAAAGAGGGTAAGTGGTAGCCACTCCATGTATACATTTTATTTTGGCCATGCCTTCTGGTTGATTCGGAGTGGACTGGTTACTGGCCTGTAAAAGCCGCCAGAAATTCTTCGACACCATAGTCTGGTCCGCCCCTGAATCAAGGAGGGCCTTGGCTAACACGCCCTGTACCTCCACATCCAGACGGAACCCTTCCTGCCTATATTTTCCTTTTTCACCCATCAGTGCTGTGCGTGACACGCATTCATCCCTCCTGTGACCCCTCTTCCCACATCTAAAACATTTCATGCGGGTGTCATTTCCCATGCCTCTACCCATACATTTCTTGGTATCAGGTGTACATGACCTAGGGTCTTTCATTACTCTGCTAAAATTGGCCACCCCATACGAGTTGCTAGCTCCTCCATGAGGCTCATGGGCTAACCGAGCCTCCATGAACCTTTCGGTTAGGTGAGCAGCCTCGTCTGAAGTCTGGCAATTTTGGAGAGTGAGGAATGCTCTTACTTCAGCGGGCCAAGCCTCAGAGAATTGTTCCAGCACGAGCATATCAAGAATACTCTCAATTGTTTTCCTTTCTGGAGTAAGCCACTTCCACACCAGGCTACGTATCCGTTGGCCTAGTGCCTTAGGAGTTTCCCCCGGCTGGATTTTTGTCACCCTTAACATCCGGCGATACACCACAGGCGACAGGCCTAGCCTGTCTCGTATGGCCGCTTTTACTTCTTTGTAATCAGTTGCCTGGGCGGCAGGCATAGCTTTATAAGCCGCCAAGGCTTCTCCCATCAGGGAGGTGGCTAACCGGACCGCCCACTGCTTCTCGGGCCAACCTGCACCTCGAGCTACCCGCTCAAAGGCCTCGAGAAAGTCATCTATATTGTCATTGCCTGACCATTGTCCAAAAGATAAGACCCCACAAGTTTGTGGGCTTACCCCACAGTAGTGTCCTTCAGGCATCTTGTCTGTCAGCCGCTCCTTCAGCAAAGCCTGTACCAAGTCTGTTAGCGGCTTCTGCTGCGCTTGTATGGCTGCTAAAGCTTGCTCCTGACACTGCTGGGCCAGCTCTCTTTGTTTTTCGAATTGGAGCCCAATCCAACGCAGCGTGTCTTGTGGAGTCTCCATGTTGGCAGCCTACAACAATAAAGGAAAAAAAAAACCACCCCAAGTGCGGCACCCTTTTTTTTTTTTTTTTTAAATGCAGTTAAGCTGGGGTTTTTCAGTCCCCCTTATCTCTTCTTACAGAATCCTACCCTGGCTGTACCCAGATACCTTTACCTGAGTCAGATGGTGATTCTGGCTTTGAAAAAGTTCTTTTTCTTTCCAGACCCTGGAGTTCTCTGGGCAGGGTCCACTGCAGTCCCGGTCCTGTTCTCCGGCGCTGGTGACTCCACTGCGCTCCTACGGTATCCTTCTTTCAAGGAATCCAAAGAACTACGCCATTTGTGAGACTATACCCTCCTTAGGCAGCTGCCTAAGCAGGTGGTATAGCTGTATTTCTTAAAAGAATAATCTGTAGTCGTGTGTTGTCAGCAACACTTCCCTGGTGGCCAGTGGACGCCAGGGCAGGTGCGACACAAAAATATAAGGTTAAGATTGGAGAGTCTTCTAAAGGCCCAAATGGCTCTTGGTCCTTGTAGTTGCTTTAGCTCCAATCTTCAATGAAATGATCAAGCTGAGTGGTGGGAATTAATAAGGCTTTTATTTCCCTTTTCACAGTGGTTCTAAATAGTGGGTTACAACTTTAAAGCAAATGTCCTTAATTCAGGTAGAAAACAAACTCAGGGTTTTAAAGCAAAAACTGTTATACGTCATAGGAATGGAGGTGCTCAAACAAATACAGAATGCTCTGCGGGCAATTCACCCAATCACAAGTCTGGCAGTGACTCTAAACTTTCAGAAATACAAAAGTGTACAGTCCATCTCATGGTCAGACAAATCTCCTGCCAGTTCCACTTGCATTGGCTCGTTATCAGAAAACTCTGATTCTATATCCCTGGTTTCTTGTAAAACACATTCAGGGGTTTTGTATATTTTCTGTAGAAGTTCCCAATATCCTTGGCCTAGCCTAGGGCGTCGGCCACGTGCTGTACTAGGCTTTAAAGTACCTTCT
Organism: Ichthyophis bannanicus; assembly: GCA_033557465.1. Lineage (NCBI taxonomy): Eukaryota > Metazoa > Chordata > Amphibia > Gymnophiona > Ichthyophiidae > Ichthyophis > Ichthyophis bannanicus. The sequence continues at coordinate 341,580,530 of CM066036.1, read as the reverse complement.
TTCCTTAGAGGCTTTATAGCAGCTTTATCATAGCTTTTAACATTCACAGCTTTCTTATCAGGCATACATTTCTCATACCTTGTATGGCAGCAATCCTCAAGTAATCGGCTTTCTTCCACTGCCTGCCTTTCCCAGGCAGCAGCTTGGTGAAATCCTTTTCTATGCCGGTTAGGCTTACCCTGTAGCCTTTGACTTCTTTCTCCTGGTGAAGGCCTGCCTCTGTACAAACCCAGCTTCTGGCTTTCTGACTCAGTGTGGCTTGGCTTCTCCAGCTGACTCTTGTTTGGCTTAGGGTTGCAGTTACAGCAGGGCTTTTGCCTCTGAGGGCAAATAGCTCTCGGTTTGACTTGTGCTGACACCTCCTTAGGTCCTTCCTCAGCTCCTGGGAAATCACCTCTCCCTCTTGGGAATCCTCTAGCACTAGAGTAGTCAGGTTTCCACTTCCACCTCTCTCTCTCGGTGCTGCCAGTGATTCTCCCCTTGCTTCTGCTAGGGCTGCTGCTTCTGCTGCTGCTTCGTCTGTTGCCTGTGCTGCCTCTTCTCCTTCCTCTCTTCCAGTCTTCCACACTCCCCTTATGAAGCCCTCCTGCCTTTGAGGATTGGAAGCTGGTTGGCATTTCCTCGTGACCAGCTGGGCGTGGCTCTTCAGTCTCCCTGAAGACACTCTTGCTCCCTCTAGCTGGTTCCTGGGAATATTGCAAGTCTTTTTCTATGTGAAAAACACCTTCTTTTCTCTCAAATGGGCTCTCATCAGCCCTCGCTGCATGACAGTGTCCAAGTATAATTAAAGCTGGGCTTTATTCCCCTTCCCTTGAGGATTGCCTTCCAGATACAGTAGATAACGATAACAAAAATAAACTGTTGCTTCACAGGAAAAATAGAAGCTTTTCAAACTATAACAAGGCTTCTTCTTGCTTTTTTAACATAAAGAGTCTATCTCATCAGAAAAACAAAGAGCACAATCCATGGGTTCTGGACCAATCTCTGGGTTTGAACTTTCCCACTGCATTAAATCAGGACCTGGTCCTGTAAACGGGCACCATGCTTCAACATTGCTGGTTTCACCACCTGGACCCTGAGAGACCTCAGCTTCTGTGGGAGGAGACTGTTCTGTGCAGACCTGGACATGAGGAGCTGTGCTTGGGGCTTCTTCCCAATACCCACTCCAATAAGGGTTTTCTGACCCACTGTAAGCTTGGCTCTTTATAAAAGGACCCACTTCCTTCCCTCTGGAGAAAACAGGGTACTTATCTTTTTTTCTGGTGTAATGAGCTTCCAGCCCTTCCTCTGTTAACCAGGGTTTCTTCTCTGGAGTGTAAGCTGCTTTTCTCCGGGAGTTCCAAGCATTAGGCTTAGCTGAGCTGTAATCACCTCCTGGCCTCAGTGAGCTTTCTTGAGTGTGACGTTTGCTCTCTGCCTGCTTGGTTGCCTTCCCCGGTACGAGGACCCCTCTGGCTTGGAAGTCTCTTGCACTGCTTTTCCCAGCACTCTCTGGTTCAACAGCTTGCTTCCACTCTGCCCTCTCTCTTTGTGACAGCGTCTCTCTCTTTGTCTGCTTCTGAATCTGACTCCCTTCCTGAGTCTCTGTCTCCTCCTCTCTCTGCTCTTCTCTCTGCCCCCTCTGTGGGATTTCCCACCTAGTTTTATCTCCCTGCTTGTTGTACGTTGTACGTGATTCTTTCCTCAGGTGAGCATGATTAGGACTCTGAGTTTCTACTGCGTCACCAATGCTATGAGGAAAGTTTGTTTCTCCATTCCTTGCTTCCCTGCAATCTGAATGCCTTAACTGCTCATGTGGCTGTGAGGTAAGCTCTTCTTTTCCTTTTCCTTTTATTATCCCGGGCTCAGTGCTGTCTACCTCATGACAATATTAAAAAAAAAATATATATATATATATATATATATTTATTTATTTATTTTATTTTATTTTTTTTAATATTTGCAAAGAAAGAAAAGCTCTATGCCCAAGTCCGTTGTACCAACCAGAGCCTATCAAAACCGCTGAAACCGGCAGAACGAAGAAAGCCTGTCTGACTATACCCCTCCGAAGGAGGAGATCGCCAACAATCAGAACCAAACTAAACCGTCACCAAAAAAAAAACAGAAAACAAAGAAAGAAAAGGGAAAAGGGCCACCAAGCGCTATCCTGACCCCACCAGAAGAAATAAAGAAGCCGACGATCTGATCAACCTGAGACTCTGCTCTGCAGTGTAGCCACACGGTCTTTCTAAAATGGCCGCTGCCGCTCCGGAGAGGCCGCAAAAACAGAAAAGGCGCCAAAACTGCACTGGCTCTCTAAGAACGCGCTGTGCATCCGCCCAGCCTCCGGAGCCCCCGCTGCCTGAACCCGGCTTTCTGAACACCGGACAGGACCGCGAAAGAGCCCAAACCTTTATTCCGGCGATCCGGCACTTACCCGCAGAAACAAGCACGCACCCCTTCAAGCGCTGCTCTCGATGGTACCGGCACCACACGACTCACTGCAGTTGCGTTCTCTCAAGCAGTGCAGAGCCGGTGTGAAGGGCTCGTTACTCAGGAGGCTCTCCCCTGAAGTGTCTGGGAGGAGAGAGACCCGGATCCGGACTGCAGTACTTCAGAAAGGATAGGGAGCAGGCAAGAATATAACTAGAGACCTTGTCTCCCCCCCCCCCCCCAACGTCTCTCTTCTGCAGTTCTTTTTTTATTTTTTTTTATTTTAAACACTGTACTCAATTTGCTCTAAATCCAAATAAGCCAAAACAGCAGAAATTAAACCATTAACCTATCCTACAAACGCCTTATCTGTTACTCCAGTGAGCCCAGCCAGGGCTCACAACGTCCTCCAGCTGCAAGGAGACTGGTCACACTGGGGCTGATGGGAAGCTACAGCAGGCTATATGCAGTGATGTCAGAATTCTGACATGCCAGTCTCCAAAGCTGCGGGAGGAGGTTGACAACCCAGAGGTAGAGGACTGAATTGGAGGAACGATAAGGAATGTGTATCTGTGCTAACAATGTGTGCCTTATGTTTAGCCTACAGACCCGTTTTACAGGCTATGGATGCACTAATAAGGCACATTACAATGCATGCTCCAGCTGTGTTGGCACCTCTAGGGTGCACTATGGCAGTGCCAGACCCAAGGCTTGCAGAACTAACATGCAGTAAGGCATGTACTTAGCACATGTAGCACAGCCAATGCATGCAAAGAGCACGAGGTAGGAAAACCCGCACCTCACCAGCAATCACCTCAATCGGCCAAGTGGACGTCAGGTAGCCTCCTAAAAACATGTCAGACAAGATTATTCATCCCCGGGGAGTCCAAGGCAAGAAGACCATTCCAGGCTCAGTGCTTCTGCCAGGGCCTGCTGGCATATACCTCTAAGGAGCCTTCTTCTAACCATCAAGGGAGAGCTGGGGAGAAGGAGGAGAGAGGGGATACTGAGTTTGCGCTAGGCAAAGAATCCGTTTCCAAACTTCTGGCTGCTCAACTGGCCCTTAACAAAATAAGGATGAGGAGCTGACCCAATTCCCATTCTCCGTATGGCAATACCCAATAGAGCATTGGTTTTAAGTGTGACTCTAGTGGAGCCTCCAATGTCGAGCTGTAGTGAGGAAGTCACCCCTAAGGGTAGTTACTCATGAGCTAAATTAAATCTTTCCTAAAATTTTCTTCAGAGCTGCACTGATGCATCCATCTTCTGCTGGAGACATAGAAATACGGAAATGTGCCTCTAGCTGCATCAATTGGTATAGCAAGATGAGGTCATAAGAAACCTCTGGATTTTTCTTCTCTGTCTCCACCTTTGCTGGTAAGGTAACACAACCCATTTGTCTGGACTGGTCTAGCAGGACAATATGGAACGACCTATTTACTAATAACACTCATTAATGGTGTTAGAGCACACTAACATGGTAGCACACATAGGGGCATGTTTACTAAGCTAGACTAAAGGTTAGCATATGCTATTTGTAACTAGGTCCCATTGAACAACATGGGATCTAATTACTGTAGAAATAGCCGGTGCCAACCATTAGCCCAGTTTAGTAAACATGCCCCTTAAATAAAACTAGACCTTAAAGATACATAAAGACATCAATGGCAAGTTTAAAATAAATATATTTGTGTGTTTATAGATATGTCTGTATATATAAGGTGACCGTTTAGTTACCAGTTAATGTCCTTTCTTTGAGTCCTGCTCGACCAGTCTAGACAAGTGCATTGTGTTCCCCTACCAGCAGATTGGTAGAGACAAAGAACCAATGAAACGCCCAGGTTTCAATAACATCACTCCCATGTTTCTATCTGCCTCAGACACCAGAGGTCTCTTCAATATTCGTTCCAAAGCATATAGGAGAAACATGGTAAGCCTCACACAATCTCAACCCATTTGGAAACACTGCCCTATATCATGGGCAACAATGAGTAATCAACAGTACAGAACTATATACAGGACCTGCAGAGCCAAGTATAAAAATCAGAGAGGACCCAAGGGTGCCACAACAGAAGAACAGGGCAAACACAGTTTCAGTGGTGGACCTGGACTGGTCTAGCAGGACTCAAGGAAAGGGCATTAACTGGTAAGTAAAATGTCACCTTCCATATTGTCTTGCTAGATCACACCAGACAAATGCAACATAGCAAAGCTACAACTCAACTGGGCAGGAAGAAGACACAGCAGCTCGCAAAACCCTTCAGCCAAAGGCTGTGCCCACCCATACGTGGACATCCAAGCAGTAATGCTTGACAAACATGGAAAGTGATAATCACGATGCCACCTAGCATATGTCTGCAGGAGCTACCAAGCTCCACTCCAACCATGAGGATGCTTGCGATCAGGTAGAATGGGTGTGCAACCCTCCGGAACAGGCCAGTTCTGCAACAGATATGTCGAGGCAATGACCTCCTTAATCTATCACCTCAAAGTCGACTTAGCTGCCACATCACTCTTGTGTGGGCCAGCAAACAGTACAAAAAGATGGTCGGACTTAGTAAAAGAATTTGTAACCTCTAAATACTAGGAAGCACCCACAGGATATCAACAAGGCAAAGATCCTTATCCTCCCCCCAACATTGCTCCTTAGAGAAAGAGAGTGGGCAGACCACCTGGTTCACATGAAAGGGAGAAATCACCTCAGGCAAGAAGGAAAGCACAGGCCGAATGGAAACAGCCTCCTTTGAAAAAGTCAGATAAGGATCTTGGCAAGACAGAGCCTGCAACTCAGAAATCCATCTTGTGGAACAAATCGCAACAAAGAAGACCATCTTGTCAGATCCTTTAGAGTAGCACGCTTCCATGGCTTAAAGGGCTCCAATATCAGGGCCCCAAGCACTAGAAAGAGATCCCAGGAAGGGATCACTGACAGAAGGGGAGGACACAGACGCTGAACCTCCTGATGAAGGTATTAAACATTCGGGTGAAAGAATAGAGACTTACCAGCCAATGGACTTCTGAAACAGGCAAAAGCTGCCACTGAACCTTCAGGGAGCTAAGATAAAAGACCCTTCTCCAGACCATCCTCCAGAAAATACTAACAGAGACGGTACCTTGTCCGCCTCAGGAGCCAACTGCCACACCAACACTCAATATACACCCTAAAAAGGTGAAGAAACAAGAAACACTCCCATTCAAAAATATTTTTGTCGGACTATATAATACCTCGTCCGGGCTCATGAAAACCAGACACCCAGACCTTGGTAAGCCTTAATCAAACAAGCAGTAAGAAATAAACTTGAAATTAACTGCACACTGCAAACTCTTCAAGGTGAAAGACACATACGACACAGTCCTGCATTTCGGGCACAAAAGTTTTTGTTCACCCTGCTTCAGGTCATGTCATCACCAATCGAAAGCCGTCACCTAACCAGTGAGTGAAAACCATTTGAATGAAAAACATTTGTGGGAGAGCACTTTTAAAACATGGCGTCTGACGTCATCCAGTCTTCTGAGCCTATCGTGAAGAAGTAGGAGGAAAAAAGAGGTAAACCCCGCAATGTCCCCAAAATTGATCAAAAAAGGCTGCGCCAGTCCATTTCCAAATTCAGACCATGCGGAGCCACGGTATTAAGGTGAAAAATCCAACGCTGCTCAATGTACTGCAATTTCTGAATCCGATCGCCCCCATATGCAGTACATTGAGCAGCGTTAGGTGACGGCTTTCGATTGGTGATGACATGACCTGAAACAGGATGAACCAAAATCTTTGCGCCCGAAACACAGGACTGTGTCATATGTGTCTTTCACTTTAAAGAGTTTGCCGTAGGCAGTTAAGTTCAAGCTCATTTCTTACTGCTTGTTTAATTAAAACGGACCGTTGCATTCAGATCCTGATTCCATCCTCATCTTACCCTAACCCCCATCAACGTTTATGACCAAACTATAGACCAAACTGTACCACACCGTACCTTGCGCAGAACTGACTAATGCTCTGTACTGTTTTCTTTTAACTAGATTGTTTAAGCTCCGATGAGCTTGACTCTGACTGGCAGGGACTGTCTCTTGTATGTTGGCTGTGCAGCGCTGCGTGCGTGGCGTTTTATAAGTGAATAGTAGTAGTAGTAGTAGTAGTACTAAGGCTTACCAAGGTCGGAGTGTCTGGTTTTCATGACCCCGGATGAGGTATTATATAGTCTGACAAAAATATTTTTGAATGGGAGTGTTTCTTGTTCCTTCACCTTTTTAGTGTGTATATTGTTTGAGCCGGGTGACGGGAATTGACTCATAGGGTTTGGCTTGTTGCCTTTTGTGATTGAGCTGACACCAACACTCAAGGCACCAGAGCTGCACTTATGCTAGGTTGGTAGACCTCCTCCAGGCTCTGAGCAGAGTTGAAAACTACCATCAGAGAGTAGCCTGTACGTGCTAACCGTCTCCTTACAGGAGCCAAGCCATAAGCGAGAAGGGAGCCAGGTCCTCTAAGACAAGCAGCCCTTGATACAATGGACCTTGAGACCAAAGAAAATGAAGAGGTGGCACTTGCAGGAGCCACATCAGATCTCAGAAACATACTCTCATCGGTCAATCCAGCACCGCCAAAATAATACTTTTCGAGTGGCGCTCCATACGTCAAATCACACACTCCACCAGGGGCCACAGAGGAAACACATACAGCAGATGCTGACTTGGTCAAAGGTTGAGCCAGGGTGTCTACATCCTCAGACCCCATTTCCGTGCGATGATTGAAGAAGCAGCACACTTTGGCATTGAAGTGGGTCGCCATCAGATCTCTCTCAGGGCGACCCTACTGGCACAGAAAAAATAGAAACACCTCCTGACTCAACTCCCACTCTCCTTGAACCAGAGAGTGCCCACTGAGAAAATCCATTTCCACAGTAGCTACCTCAGCAATGTGCAGAGTTGATAAACTAGCAGGTTCTTTGCTGCCCACCAATGGCTTAAAAGAAAGAACACCACTTGGGGAGCTACCCAAGACACCTCAGAAAGAGAATGGGCTCGGATGAGCCAGTAGTCCAGATGTGTGTGCACACAAATTCCTTGGCACCATAGCACTACAATCATCATCACCATGAGCTTGGGGCAGTGGAGGATCCGAATGGAGGGGGGGGGGCATCAAACTGAAGGTGAGAGCCAAGCATGGCAAAACACAGATACTTTGCTAATGCCCCGGATCGGGATATGAAAATGTGCATCGTCCAAATACAGAGATGCCAGGAATACCCCTCAGCACACCACCTGAATCATGAATTGCAAAGTTTTTATCCAGAAGCACAGAAGAAAGGCTTTCCAGGCCAGCAGCAATGGGAGTCCCGAGACCCCTGTGAGTCTGACCAGAGTATCCGCAAGGAGCAGGTAGAGGCTGATGGAAAAGGAGCTCCTGCCCACTTCACAGGCCCCTTCGACCTGTCCTCCAGAAATCAATGATGTCATCTCACCCAGGTCCTTCACCAGCTTTTTTAAATTGGACCCAAGAGAAGCATCCCTTTAAGGCCAAATGGGCAACTGGGCTTTAGAAGAAGAGTCCGCTGCCAGTGTCAGAGCCAAGCCAAAGCAATGTCACCATCGACGGGGCACAATCCCTGGGCGCTAGACGCACCAGGCCATACATGGCATCAGAAAAGAAGGCCATAGCAGACTCCAAAAGAGGGATAAAACCATCTGGCGGAAGAGACTGTATCCACTGGAGCAGGGCTCGAGACGCCAGACATGCACATATCACAACTGAAGAATAGCAGCCACCCCAGCGAACTGGTTCTTCAACACGAATCCACCTTTCGGTCCAGAGTATCCTTTAAGGCCAATCTGCCTTCCACAGGAATGGTGGTCTGACTGGTAACCGCTGTGACCTGTGCATCCACCTTGGAAATATCAAACCATGCAACGCACTCCTTCTCCGGGACAGCATGCATCTTCGTATACACCCTTAGCTAAGGGGTTGAGGGAATCCCATTCTAATCTGAACAGGCCCTTGAGCACCTCTGGGAACAAGAAGACAGTAGTGGATTTCCGCACCCCTTGCAGGAGTAGATGCATCTTCAGTTCTTGCTCCATGCCTGCAGCAACTGTCAAGTTCAAGGTGGATAAGACCCTGGGAATCAACGCCTCCAGTTTTTCCTTCCGGAACAGGCAGATTACATCAGCCTCCTCACAATCCTCTGAAGACGAGAGTACTTCTTCATCCACATCAGATATCTGAATCCAAGCCACAGTCCAAATCTTGGACAGATCCCAGCTAATTCCCATCTCCAGGGGGCACCCTTTGCCAGGGACTCTTAGCCATAGGCAGTTAAATACGACCCACTCTCAACCTGCCCTCACAAGACTGTGCTCAGGGAGACCCAGAGGTCACAGGGTCTGAATTTCCATGCCAAAATGATCAGGCCTGTTGTAAAAAGAAAGAGAATTCTGGGGAGGACAATCTGGACTCCGGAAGCACTCCCTCCACGGAAATGAGCCCCCCTACATCAGAGGACATAGTCGCCGTCGATCCCCTAGAAGGCAAGGAGTGGCGCACAGCACCGGCTGGCTAGTTATCCTTACCTACAATGCCATCTACCACCTCCTGCCCTTTAAGCAGGCAATATAAACCATTACACAAAATCCTGAATAACAACAGCTGTCAAAAAAACATTTTTTTTGTCAGAGCTGCCAAGCCAAAGGAGACAGAAAAGAACCGTCCCCTTGCTATAGCCTCTCCTTTTAATCAAATTTTAAAGTGAGCAAACATTTATGCACTTAGCTTTATACTTTAAATCCACCGTTGCTTCAATACTGCTTAAGGAATCACATACAACCATGTGTCATGTTTCGGGTCTCTCCATCATGACCCTGCATCAGGTTGAAGAAAGAATTATTCCTGCAGTCACATGTTTCTCGCATACACACTAAGACCCTTTCAGCTCCGATGGTTGCGCATTGCCTTCAACAGGACCATACCTTTGAGCAGCTACGATGGCGGGTCATGGATTTTGTTCCTCCGGAGCCGCGGGGAGGAAATCAGGTTTACAGACTGCAAAAACTGGAGCAAAATTGGATTTTTAGAATGAACACTGTAATTCCCTTTGGTCTTAATGCGGCGTTGGAATGGAGCAGCCTGTTATGATTGTTTACACTTTCATTCTGTTGCCAATCCCGCCTTACTAGGACTATGTCTGTTCCAATCAAACTCGGAGGTTCCCTTCTCCATAGGGCGCTTCCATTTTCGATTGGCTGGTGAGCATAAACATGTGCTTGGATTGGCTATGGCTAGCTTACTCGCCAGTTTTGACATCAGACGCCGTTTCTTATGAATGTCGGACAGCTGTTTTTTCCTATCCTTCACTGACGCTTATGTGACTGCAGGCAATATTGAAGCAACGGTGGATTTAAAGTATAAAGCTAAGTGCATAAATGTTTGCTCACTTTAAAATTTGATTAAAAGACAAGGCTATAGCAAGGGGACAGTTCTTTTCTGTCCCCTTTGGCTTGGGAGCTCCGACAAAAAAAGTTTTTTTGACAGCTGTTGTTAGTCAGGATTTTGTGTAGTGGTTTATATTCTGGGTCCTGATATTTGGGATATTCTTAGATTCTTTAAGCAGGCAAGGCCGGACTAACCACATCCCCCGGCGTAGAGAAGGGGGCCAATCCCTCCAGGAACAACTCAGAAGCTGCCATGCTAGAACTCCCCCTCTGACAAGGAAGCGCTCCAAGCCGCGGACGGACCTGCCACCGGCTCCGAAGCCTCCAAGGAGGAAGGCCCTGATCCCCCGCCGCCTAAGGAAGCCTCCGGCTGACTACTCGAGCCCTCCCCCAAGGATTTGTCCATGTCAACCGCCTCTACAGAGCAGGCCTTGCACACACCCGCTCCCAACAGCTCCCCACGCCTCACACCACACACAAGGCAGCGGGGCTTAGCAGGCATTCCTGTTAGCACAGTAGTCCAGGAAACTAAGCCTGCAAGGGACTCCCTTATAGCCCTATGCGCTATGCAATGCCCTCTGTCAAATCTCTTCGATTGTTTTTTGTTTTTTTGTTTTTACTGATTCACAACAAGGAAGTCCCAACTAGCTGCCCCCTGGCAGTCCCAATCAAAAACGAAGCTTCTAAGCCATAGAAAAAGGCAAAGGAAACTGGCGCTGAAAAAACGGCATCCAAGATGGCCGCCGCAACGTTCGCGCCGCCAAAAACCACGCGGTCAGCTTCCTCGCCAAACTCCGAGCTGTCAAAAAACCTCCCTAAGCTGAATTACATCACCCCCAGCGATCCCCGAAGTCCGGGGGTACTCACCACGCTTCTGAAAGGAGAGGAAGGAAGGGCAGCGCTAGGCACTTCTGGAGCACAGCCTTTTTCACGGCATCAGCTCCAGGCACAAACTGTCACCTCAGCAGCAGAGGCTTCCTGCTGATAGTCACTTCTGCCTTCTACCTGCTCCTCACCCTTTCAACTCGGGATCGGGAGCAGGGAGGCTATTTCACCCTCCTGTGCTCGTTTAAATGCTGGGGCACTCTGAGACCACGTTAGGGGGGGGGGAAGGCAGGAAGGGAGGGAGAGGGAGTTTGCACCAGATGAGAGAAAAAAGGCCCCCAGCAGCACAGGATCTCTGCAGCCATCCACCGGTTACCCCTAATGACAAAGGGAAAAAATAAACCTCAAAAACCAACCCAACCAGGGATTAACTAAACCCAGTAAGCTCTGCTTATTTGCCCCTCCTGAGCCCAGTCCCGGGCTCAGAACCTCCAAGCTGCTTGGAGACTGAAAGTACTGGTGAAAGGGGGCGGATCTTGCCTATTTGTACCAGTGACATCAGAACGATGACATCTTTCAGTCTCCAAAGCTGCTGGTGGAGGTTGACAATTCTATGGTTCCGGGACTGGACTAGAGGGATGCAAAGGAAAGAGGCATTATAATATGTTTTGTTTTATTTTCCATTCCTTTCCTTATGATACCTAGCATTCTATTTGCTCTCTTAGCTGCCGCTGCACACTGTGCTGAGGGCTTCAACATGTTATCCACAATAACGCCTAAATCTTTTTCCTGGGTGGTGGTTCCTAATGTGGAACCTTGCATTGTGTAACCATAGTTTGGGTTGTTCTTCCCTAGGTGCATAACTTTGCACTTGTCCACATTAAATTTCATCTGCCATTTTGATTCCCAGTCTTCTAATTTATCAAGATCCTCTTGCAATTTTCCACAATCCTCTTGGGTTTTAACAACTTTAAATAGTTTTGTGTCATCTGCAAATTTGATAACCTCACTCGTTATTCCACTTTCCAGGTCATTTATGAATATGTCAAAAAGCAGCGGACCCAGCACAAATCCCTGGGGTACACCACTATTCTATTCACCTTTTTCCATTGGGAAAATTGGCCATTTAGCCCAACCCTCTGCTTTCTATCTTTTAACCAGTTCTTGATCCACAGTAGTACACTGCCTCCTATCCCATGACTCTTTAGTTTTGCCAAAGGTCTCTGATGAGGGACTCATGTCAAAGGCTTTCTGAAAGTCCAGATACACTATATCAACCGACTCACCTTTGTCCACCTGTTTATTCACACTTTCAAAAAAACACAACAGATTAGTAAGACAATATCTTCCTTGTCTAAAGCCATGTTGGCTGCCTCCCATTAGGCCATGACTATCTACATGCTGAGTAATTTTATCCTTTATGATGGTTTCTACCATTTTTCCCGGTACTGACGTGAGGCTCACCGGTCTGTAGTTTCCCGGATCACCCCTGGAACCCTTTTTAAAAATTGGTGTTACATTGGCGATCCTCCAATCTTCAGGTATTAGAGATGATTTTAATGATAGTTCACAGATTACTAATAGCAGGTCTGCAATCTCATATTTCAGTTCTTTCAACACCCTTGGATGTATACCATCCGGCCCAGGTGATTTGCTACACTTCAGTTTATCTAATAGTTGTAATACATCTTCTCGATGTATCGATATTTCTTTCAATTCTTCCGCACCTTTAAATACCACTTCAGTCATGGGTAACATCCCTACATTTCCTCAGTAAAGACTGAAGCAAAGAATTCATTCAGTCTCTCCGCTATCGCCTTGTCGCCTCTTAGTGCCCCTTTAACTCCTCTATCATCTAATGGACCAACTGACTGTCTTACAGGTTTTTTGCTACGAATGTACTTGAAAAAATCTTTATTTCGCATTTTTGCTTCCACAGCAAGCTTCTTCTCAAATTCTCCCTTTGCCTGCTTTATCAATGCCTTGCATTTGACTTGCCAGTGCTTGTGCTGTTTCCAGGTTTCGTCGTTTGGCTCTTTTTTCCATTTCCTGAAAGATGCTTTTTTGGCAACAACAGCCTCTCTGACCTCACCTTTAAACCATGCTGGCAGTTTTTTGGACTTCCTTCCACTTTTCTTAAAGCGTGGAATACAGCTGGTCTGGGCTGCCAAGATAGTATTTTTCAACAACACCCAAGCTTGATGTAAGTCTTTAACCTTTGCAACTGCTCCTTTTAGTTTTTTCTTAACTATTTTCCTCATTTTATCATAGTCTCCCTTTCAAAAGTTAAAAGGTAGTACTGTGGATTTCCGTACTATCCCCTCCTCCACTAATTAAATCAAAGGCGATCATGCTATGATCACTATTGCCAAGTGGCCCCAACACCCTTATCTCTTGCACTAGATCTGGTGTTCCACTAAGGACTAGGTCTAATATGGCTTCTCCTCTGGTCAGTTCATGAACCAGCTGCTCCAAGAAGCAGTCATTTATGTCATCTAGGAACTTTATCTCCCTAGCATGTCCTGCCGTGACACTGACCCAGTCGATACCGGGGTAATTGAAATCACCCATTATTATTACTGCGCTGTAACTTTTGTTAGCTTCCTTGATTTCTTTGAGCATTTCATCATCCATTTGTTAATTCTGGCCCAGTGGTCGATAGTACACCCCCACTGCCATCGTCTTCCCCTTTTTAAATGGAATTTCAATCCATAGAGATTCTACAGCAAATTTTGTTTCCTGCAAAACTTTAATCCTTTCTGACTCAATGCCCTCTCTAACATAGAGCGCAACCCCCCCCCCCCCCACCAATTTGATCAGCTCTATCATTATGATATAGTTTGTACCCAGGTATCACAGTGTCCCACTGGTTGTCCTCCTTCCACCATGTCTCTGATATTCCAATCATATCTAACCTCTCATTTAGTGCTATATATTCTAACTCTCCCATCTTATTTTTTAGACTTCTAGCATTTGCATAGAAGCATTTTATTCATATTAATTTGGCTATTGGTAGACATGGATAATTTGGGATTTTTAAGCTCTGTCTGCTCATAACTCAAGGGCTTTTGGGCTACTTTACTCTTTTTTGGAACCTCTCTGCTTTTGGTAGTATCCTTCAAGGATACATTCTTCCGAACCATCTGCTCTTGGGTGACTGTCGGCTTTCCCCTATTATCTAGTTTAAAAGCTGCTCTATCTCCTTTTTAAAGGTTAATGCCAGCAGCCTGGTTCCATCCCGGTTAAGGTGAAGCCCATCCCTTCGGAAGAGCCCCTCCTTTCCCCAGAATGTTCCCCAGTTCCTAACAAATCCAAAACCCTCATCTCTGCACCATTGTCTCATCCACGCATTGAGACTCTGGAGCTCTGCCTATCTTTTGGGTCCTGAACGTGGAACGGGAAGCATTTCGGAGAATGCTACCCTGGAAGTTCTGGATTTCAACTTCCTACCTTAAAGCCTAAATTTAGCCTCCAGAACCTCCCTACCACATTTTCCTATGTCATTGGTACCGACATGTACCAAGACAGCAGACTCCTCCCCAGCACTATCTAAGATCTTATCTAGGTGGCACGTGAGGTCCGCTACCTTCGCACCAGGCAGACATGTTACCAGGCGATCCTCATGTCCACCAGCCATCCAGCTATCTACATGCCTAATGATCGAATCACCAACTATAACGGCTGTCCTAACCCTTCCCTCATGGGCACATGGCCCTGGAGAAACTTCCTCGGTGCGAGAGGGTTTTACATCACCTGGAGGACAGGTCCTAGTTACAGGATCACCTCCTGCCACACCAGGGTGATGCTCTCCTGTCATGTGACCTCTCTCCTCCATGGCAACAGGGATGCTGCCAGACTGGAGGTGGGACTTCAGGACTATATCCCTGTAGGTCTCGTCTATGTACCTCTCTGTCTTTATCTTTATCTTTATTTGCAAATTTTGATGAACCGCCCAGGCCGAAGCATCAGGGCGGTGTACAATACAACAACAGGCTACTGGAAACAAAGTCAGAAAAGAACGCCAAAAACCGATAGGAAAGGAAGAGACAGATTAAAGATAGAAAGGGGGAAGAGCCCAGTAGGGGCAAGAGGGACAGTAGGGCGGGAAGGGGAGAAAAGGAAGGGGAAGGGGAGCGGACTATCAAGGGGATAATCGTGGGGGGTGGGGGGCACGGCCAGGGGACAAGGCACCATCATCAGGGGGGAGAGGTCGAAGGCTTGGCAGAAGAGATGTGTCTTGAGGAGATTCTTAAAGCGGGGGTAGGAGAGTTCTAGACGAAGGAATAAAGGGAGTGAGTTCCAAAGAGCAGGGCCCAAGAAAAAGAAGGCGGAGTGGCAGGTCAGTTCTAAGTGGGCCTGGGAGGGGGAAGGAAGAAAGAGGCGGTTACCGAAGGCGGATCGGAGAAGACGTGGGGAGGGCTGGAGACGAATAACGTCCGACAAGTATTGGGGGGGTGCTGGAATGGAGAGCCTTGTGTGTGAGGATGAGAACTTTAAAGATGAAACGGAATTTGACCGGGAGCCAGTGCAAGGCAAGGAGGCAGGGAGACACATGGGAACGGGCCAGGGAGCCGGTGATGAGGCGGGCGGCGGCGTTCTGTACTACTTGAAGGCGGCGAAGCTGGGAAGAAGGGAGACCTGCGTAGATGACATTACAATAGTTTAACCGGGTCATGATTAGGGACAAAACGAGGGTAACAACTGACGATTGAACAGCCCGAATCCTGCGTAAGTGGAAAAAAGAAGTACGTATGACAGTACGTATGTCTTATGTTTTCCAAGTCTACTACTCTAGCCTCTAGAGAACGGACTCGTTCCCTGAGAGCAAAGAGCTCCTTGCACCTAGTACACACGTAAGACCTCTCACCAACTGGGAGAAAATCATACATGTGACACTCAATGCAAAAGAATGGAAAGCCCCCATCTCGCTGCTGGACTGCTATCTGCATCTTAGTTTTAAGTTTTTGTTTAAATCTTTAAGTTCTTTACTTACTAAGGGTTGCCAATAAAACTGTACCTAATACGTTTAATATACCTTGTTCACCTGAAGCTTAATTAATCTCAGGTCCTTAGTGTATGACTTATTTTGGTAACGAGCTTCACCTGAGAGCACCTCCTGTCTTTTAAAATGTGTAAGTACCTATAAAGCTAAGATTATCCCAGGGGTGGGTGGGCGTGGGGAGGGAGGGAGGGAGGGAAATAACACTTATAAAGAGAGGGCTGCTACACAGTACCCTGTCCTGTGCTGCTGAGGTAAGCTATATTCTTATTTGATTTAAATTATAGCTCTTTGATCTTTGCTAGGCTCTAACTTATTATGAAATTTAAACTACAAGCTCTTTGCTGGGTTCTAAATTTAAGCAGAAAGCTCTCTTCTGTGTTTTAAATTTAAACTAAAAGTACTTTGCTGATGCTAGGCCCTGAGTGACTATTAAATTTAAACTACAAGCTCTCTGCTGGGTTCTAAATTTAACCAGAAAGCTCTCTTCTGTGTTTTAAATTTAAACTAAAAGTACTTTGCTGATGCTAGGCCCTGAATAACTATTAAATTTAAACTACAAGCTCTCAGCTGGGTATGAAATTTAACCAGAAAGCTCTCTTCTGTGTTTAAATGTAAACTTAAACTCCTGCTACTAGGCCCTGACTGATTTAACAAAAAATAGTGGGTTCACAGATTAATTAGCTGTAATAAAAATAATTCCTTTCAGAAAATTCCCAGAGGTATATACTCACAATTGCAGATCTCTCTCCAGAAGTAACAGTCCCCTTTTCTAGTCTTTCAAGACCTCCATCATATTTCCCCTCAGCCGTCCCATTTCCAGCCCTAACCTTTTTAGCCTCTCTTCATAGGGGTATCCTTCCATCCCCTTTACCATTTTGATTGCTCTTCTCTGTACCTTTTCTAATAATGCTATATCCTTTTTAAGATACGGCGACCAGAATTGCACACAATATTCAAGGCGCTTCGCACCATGGAACGATACAGAGGCATTATAATATCCTTTCTTTTATTCTCCATTCCTTTCCTTATGATACCTAGCATTCTATTTGCTCTCTTGGCCGCCGCTGCACACTGGGAGGAGGGTTTTAATATGCTATCCACAATGATGCCTAAATCTTTTTCCTGGGTGGTGGTTCCTAATATGGAACTTTGCATCGTGTAACCATAGTTTGAGTTTTTCTTTCCTAGATGCATATCTTTGCACTTGTCCATATTAAATTTCATCTGCCATTTGGATGCCCAGTCTTCCAATTTATCAAGATCCTCATGGGTTTTAACAACTTTGAATAGTTTTGTGTCATCTGCAAATTTAATAACCTCACTTGTTATTCCCATTTCCAGGTCATTTATGAATATGTTAAAAAGCAGCAGACCCAGCACAGATTCCTGGGGTACTCCACTATTCACCTTTCTCCATTGGGAAAATTGGCCATTTAGCCCTACCCTATACTTTCTATCTTTTAACCAGTTCCTGATCCACAATAGTACACTGCCTCCTATTCCAGAACTTTTAAATTTTTCCAAAAGTCTCTCATGAGGGACCTTGTCAAAGGCTTTCTGAAAGTCCGGATACACTATATCAATCGACTCACCTTTGTCTACCTGTTTATTCACACTTTCAAAAAAACATAACAGATTAGTAAGACAAGGCCTTGCTTGGCTTTGTTGGCTGTCTCCCATTAAGCCATGACTATCTACATATTCAGCAGTTTTGTTCTTTATGATGGTTTCTACCATTTTTCCTGGTATTGACATCAGGCTCACTGGTCTGTAGTTTCTCGGATCACCCCTGGAACCCTTTTTAAAAATTGGTGTTACATTGGCCATCCTCCAGTCTTCAGGTATTACAGATGATTTTAATGATAGTTCACAGATTACTAATAGTAGGTCTGCAATTTCATATTTCAGTTCTTTCAGTACCCTTGGATGTATACCATCTGGTCCAGGTAATTTGCTATTCTTCAGTTTATCAAATAGTTGTAATCCATCTTCCTGATGTATCAATATTTATTTTAATTCTTATATCATTAAAGTGATATAGACTAATTTCTCTACTGAAGAATTCCTCTGCAAAAGCTATGGTGACATCTTCAATGTAAGTGAAGTTAAGAAAAAGATTTTGTTATAGGAGTCAGGTTACTCACTTCCTTATCAGTCTCAAAGCTGCCCAGCATTTGCACAATGTTGGGATGTCTGAGTCCCCCCATGATTTCGATTTCTCTCTGCAAGTTCTTCAATTCCTTTTCAGGGCGTCCCACCTTTGGAATGAACTTCAGAGCCACTATCTATGACAGCAGAATAGGTAGAATAGTTTAGTCTAATCACACATAGGAGGTAATTTTATAAAGTCATGAATGCGCATATGTGGCAGTTTATATGGCATTAATGGCCTCTTATAGAATACCGACCAGCATAAAAACACACACACTGATGTGAAGATGCAAGCTTTGCTGGTAGGCATAGCTGGGTGAGTGATAAGGGAGGAGCACAAGCATAATTCACAAATAGGCGCATTGATTAAAAAAATACCTTAATCTACATGTATACTTGCAAATGTACGTATACATTCATTTACAGCTGCTATAAAGCATGTATAAATATCTACACCTGAATTTAAGGCAGTGTCTGCCACTTAATGCTAGTATTTTATAAAGACAAGGAGGTTCCTACTTGTCTTTATAAAATAGGTACCTTTTGGCTACATTAAGCTAGGTGCCCTACTATAAAATTACCCTCATACTGACCAGTTCCTGTCTTATGGACCCAATGTATCTTCACCATCTCAAAAGTAATAATTATGACAAAATACTACAAGTCAATCTCTTTCTTTCCTTTTTTTCCATTTCTTCTGCACTTCCTCTCCTTATCTCTTCCCCTTCCTGCTCTCTATTTTTTTCAGTTTTCCTTTCCAACCCCTACCCCTCACATTGTTCTCCTCTCTCATGCTTTTCCCCTCCTCAATTTCAGGCCCCTGCACCTATCCCCTCTCAAACCCCTAACATCTTCCCCAGGATACCTGTCCACTGTGCTTGCGACGTCCTTTGTACACACGTCCAAACGATCCTTCCCCAATTACCTCCAGCACATGGTAATTTTCCATGATTGCCACTCAGGGGTCCCTTACATTAATACCTCATCAATCTAGGAAAGTCAAAAAAAGTTAAGCAAATTTATTTACTCACCAATTATTTGGTATCCTAATGCAGAGCACTTTGCAATAAAACAGTAACATAGTAACATAGTAAATGACGGCAGATAAAGACCAGTATGGTCCATCTAGTCTGCCCAGTACGATGGCAAGAATAGGTGCACCTGCCGCTCCGTGCAGGCCATCCCTCTTTGTTTAGGGGTGAACCCACCGCTCCATGTATGATACCCCTATTTGTTGAGAAATTAGATAGTTAAGTTTATTTTGATTTTATCCTGCTGCTGTAAAGGGATCCACTGTGCCTGTCAAAATATCCAAAGGGTACAGAGAAGATAGACTAACTTTAAGTTCACAAAGGCCCACACTGGGATTTGAACCCTGGCTATGCTGCTCCTAACCCACTACTTTAACCATTATGCTATTGCAGACCCATCTTGATTAGATTGTAAGCTCTACGAGCAGGGATTGTCTTCTTTATATGTTTGCACAGCACTGCATATGTCTTGTAGTGCTATATAAATGATTAATAGTAGTAGTAGTAGAGGATGAAGAGTGGCTCACAGCATGGTCGCCAGAGCCACCAGATGGTTAAGCATCCTTACCCTTAGTGCTATCCTGCACCTCCTGCTCTCAGGCAAGTAAGGGTGGACTAACTGTATCCCCTGGCTGAGAGAGGGAAGGCATGCCCTTCAGGGGCAACTCAGAAGCTGCCATAGAGGAAAGGCAGAGTCCAGAATCCAAAGATGAAGCTTCTCACCTACCACAGGTCAAACAACATTTCTTGGAAGAAGACAGTTAAGGTAAGTATCATAATAGTGCATGCTAAGGCTGCACTGGCCCACAAGCATGCATTAATGCTGCTTTTACATAACATGCATTAATGTTGCTAGGGAAACAGCATGCATTGGAGCCACTTGGGCAGAACGCACGTTAGGATTGCACGAGCACTAAGTGTACAATAGGCAAAACATTACTACCACATGCAGAAAATGGTGGGAAACCCCCACACAGTGCCAATGGTCACTAGCAGTCTACCCCAAATTGTGTCTCTCAGAGACAGAA
The DNA here is from genome assembly GCA_033557465.1 of Ichthyophis bannanicus. NCBI lineage: Eukaryota > Metazoa > Chordata > Amphibia > Gymnophiona > Ichthyophiidae > Ichthyophis > Ichthyophis bannanicus. Next base: position 341,560,659 of record CM066036.1, on the reverse strand, counting down.
CTGGGAGCCCCCAACAAGGACAATGATAAGGACAAGCCTTGGTACTCACCCCCTGAGAGGCCCAGGCATAGGATCTGTGCCAGGCTCAGCTCTACTCCCCTGAAACTGCTTCACTATCTGGGTTTATTTTAACAGCACTGTGTGAAAGATGGCTGTCATGTCCATGTCATGTGAGCAACAGGGAATGAAATAGCTGGGACAGTGGTGGATTTTATCTCTAGTTGCCCTTAGGCATATGGAGAACTAGCTATACCCTACCCTGAGCAAGTTTCAGATAGAATTGCACTAGAGTCAGCTTAAGCATTAAGCAAACTAGTAGGCCAATGCGGAAAACTAGCATGGCCTTTAAGCACAGATAAGGCCACTTTTAAGCACACTTACTGCTACCATCAAATGCAGAAAAGAGACAGATGCGCACGTAAACAGCAATGGAAAAATTAGCACACAATTAATGCTGAAGGCAAATGAGTTGCACATAATAAACTGGTATGCAAATATTGGCTATGCCCGATGCAGAGAAATGCATAGAGGATTTCACAACCAGCTTGGGTCTGAGGTGGCTTAAACATCTATCGCATCCCCCCCTCCCCCCCCCCCCGAGAGTATTTTGATGGCATTGGGTGCCTTCTCTGATGCCTGGATCATCTGAGGAGAAATGTCAAAGATGATTCAGGCATTGAGAAAGCCCCCGATGCCATCAAAATACTGTCAGAGGCTGGTGCCCCAGACAGAAAGCAAATCCCATAACCATAAGCTACAGTACACACATAAAATAAATGCAAGTAGCACAAAGAAGGATTAATAGAAGATAATGCTAAGTAAAATGGCCAACACTTTTTTTATTTAAGCATGGAAAAAAGTTTGAAATATAGGAGGTAAATGAGAGAAAGACATATACCGTCAGCTTCTCCAAACAGAGCATTAACTAATCACCATCAATAAAAGTCTCACAAGACACCACTTAATTATTATTATGGTGTGCTCTACATTTTGATGCAGACTTTGCCAACATTGTTATCTTATGTAGTAGACAGTCTATCTTTTTGGTCCCTCCTTTATTTTTGCCATAAGAGAAAGAAGTCTTATAGAACACCCCTCCAGCATTTCTACTTCGCTCCCTCCCCACCTGTATTTTTATACAGAAGCTCTTCAGCAAAATATATGTATGTGAACAAGAAGGAATATGCTCGTGAGTATAAGATTCACGATCATCGGGCAAATTCGAACCTTCCCCTTTGGACCAAAGCACACAGAATCACCGTGTAAGACAGACCCTTTTTGATGACACAAGCCCACGCCAATACTCCTACTCCCAATTTTTTTTTTAGTTTTGTCACCTACAGGTGCTTGATTTCCGTTTAGATAAAAATATTGTCCTTGTATTCCTACTACCAGCAGGCTTTCCTCGGCGAGTCCTCGGGTCCCATTTCTTGGGACAATCACCATAGTTGCCTAGTCACAGTATTTTCAATTCGACAGACCTATATAATTGTATTGTTGCCTTCCACTCTCATTACCTTCTCTATTTCCATTTTCATCACTTTTCTATACCTTTCTAAGCCCTCATTTCTCGGAGACTATTCTCAATGACATTCCCTTCGACAGGCATTTTCTGGCCAGCTTTTCACGTCACCGGCGCCCTTAGCAACGGCGTCCCTCAGCAACGGGTCGTGGAGTGGATGTGACATCACGAGTCAGCTGTGGTGTCTCTTCTTCCTTTCGGTTGTTCGAAAGCGAAGGTGTGGAGTGTGGACTTAGTGAAGATGGCGGCTGCAGGAGGGGAAGAGGATTGGTAAGACATGGAAGTAGGATAAAGCAAAGAGGACTAAAGCCCCTTCCCCCCCCTCCCCTCGGGTTAAAGTGATGTTACAGGCAAGGAAAGTTAGTTTTAGAAAAGAGGCTATCTGGATGCGTAGTTGTTTAGTTGTAACTCTTCATAAAGGTTTTCCTTCACCTTGGGTGAACGCTTAGAGTTCTTATTGTGTCTCTGGTGTTCTGGAATTCAATATTTTGAAGTTAGGTGTCATACTTATTAGAATCTAGACAGATACTGGAAAAGCCTACAGACCTCTGTATTCGGAAAATGCGAATCACAAGGGGCTTTGTATGTGCTTGTTTTGACGTGGTTCTCTTTAATTTCCCTAATGAATATGGTGATTAGGAGATAAGTGCTCGAGTTGTAAAAAGTTACAAGGATAACTTTTTTCAGAAGACTTTCAAACCCCCAAAAGACTTAATCTACGACTGCCATCCAAGCACGGCTCCTCTTTCAGCTGTTTCCCGGTGTGAGATTTCCTGTCTAAATGATGGCTACCTCCTCACCTATTTTTTGCACAAGTTACTTAGTCATCATTGCCTAACTACAAATTTAGATTGCATGCCCTCTGAAGACTGGGGAATACCTACTGTACTCGATTTGTAACTTGCCTTGAACTATTACTGGAAAGACATGAGCTAAAAATACTACTGTTCCAGTAAATCTCAAACCAACCTTATTTGTGGGTCATTCCATGTCAAGTGGTCTAAGGCTCCCCGCATGACCATCACGGATTTTGACTAAATTTTATATTTAGAGCCCCCATGTCTCCAATGAACTTTGGTAGAGTTTTAGGTTCTCTGGTGTTAAACCTGTTGAGATATAGCTGTTTGTTTGACCCCATCGCCTGAACATGTACAGTACAATTCAAAATTTCAGCAACTTTGAGACCTAATATTCTTATTATTTGTGTATAAGAAATGAAACTTAACTACCCTGCACATCTTTTTGCGCTCTTTTTAATGAGACTAATAATAATCTTTTTGGATTGTGTCAGAAATACACATTGCACCAAAGTCGGGCAAAGAAATTGGCGGCCTAAACAAATTAAAAGTTTAACATTGCATAGCTCCTGAAATAAGTAAACAACAAACATGAAATTTGAGGCATAGTATCTCGTGGTACTGTTGTTTTTTGCAAAAAGGCTAAAAATAGGGTATCTTTAACTCTCTTTTACACAAAAGTATCTTCTAGAAACATTTTCAAACTACTACCATTAGAAAGAGCATGTTTTAAACTCCCTAAAAAAGTTAATTTGATTGACTGACTAATGCTGGCATACAGTGCTCTAAAAAGAGGACCAAAGTTAGCGGACATTGCCATGGCAACAGTGTATATTTCATCATATTATTATTGTTAATTTTTTGGATCATACTTGTTTTAACATTTTTATATTGAAAAATTATCAATATTGTATTGCGTTGGTCCATGGTGACATTGTCACTACCAGTTCAGGAACATGAACCGGCAACCCCATCGCCATAGAGGTCACGCCCGATAGCTGTGCAATACCAGCCACGGGTGGGTTTCTTAATCTAGGTTCCTAAGCCTTTAATTTGGTTTCTTATTTGAGGTTCCAAAGCCTTCAGTGGGTGTCTAGCTGGTTCCCAATGATTGGGCATCTTATCCTAGGTTCCCAGGCCTAAATTGTGTATCTTATATGGTTCCCAAGCCGAAGTACTCACCTCAATTTTAATGCTAGCAATTTTTTGACATTCTGTTATGTTTGCAAGCCACTTCCTTCAAAATGGATTCTGGGAATTGATACTGTCTGCCAGATGATGTAACTGAAGGTGCAGGGAGCATGCTAATGAGGTGCTGCTCTGGAATCCAGCAAACATCTTGCCTTTCTGGCCAATAAAACGAATGCGCAGGACCTTGAGGATGCATAAATGTTATCAATGCATCATTTTCCTCAGCTGAAACTTCAACAACATTGCCAGTCCACCATTTATAATTTCAAATACAAAATAGCAGTATTGGAAATTTTGGCTAAAATCTTATTGTATCATTTGAAACTCTGCTGACACAAACCAAGTTTGAGTCAACTGGTACAAATTGGTGATGCTCTCTAGTGCCAGCTATTGTGCTGCTTTCTTTCCACCTTTCTTCTTGAAACTTCCTGCTTTTTTTCAATTTCATCTTTTGCGACATAAATATATTCCTTATCGTTCCTCGAGCTTAGTCCTCCACGAATGGTAGTGCACCTCCTCCTGCAGCATGAAGACTGGACCAATCAAATTTCAGCACCACTGGAAACAGCATACCAGGCATCCCTTGAACTCCAGTGTGTCCAGTCTTCATGCAGCAGGAAGATGTTAGTGAGCCGAGCTGGTCTCACTAGTTCGTCAATTTAGTTTGTCTTTTTTCTTCTCTAGCTAACCTTTTTGTTGCTTATTTTTTGTCCTATTAGGACTTCTTTTGATTTCTTAATTTAGGGGTACCTGTGCCTTTAAATTTCAGTTTTAAAAGCGGCACTCCATGGGGGGGGGGACCTGAAGGAGGTCTCTCTCCTGCCCAGCCTAAGCCGCTTGTCTTTGCCTGCCTGTCTCCTTTTACTTCTACGGATCTCTGCCCCAGGGCTCTTCGGGGCAGAGCTCCGGCGGCGGCTCTACAGCAGCACTTCTCCGATGTGTGGGGAGTGTGCTTGATAAGTGCCGGTGAGTGCTCGCGGCTGAAGGCAATCAGAACGCTGTCCTGGCCTAGGGTCTTTCACATCTGCTCGACCCTTGCGGCTTACTTTCCTTTTCCTTTTCGGGGGGTCCCCGGATCGCTAGTGTTGCGGGTGTGAGGGAGTCGGTCGGCGGCGGCGGTTCTTTTTTTCTCCCGAGCGGCTTCCATCACGTCGGGCAAAAGCGCGCCAAAGCTCCTCTTTCTGCCGCGGCCATTTTAGGAGCTGCGGCTTCTTCAGCGTGCGATACACGCGGCGGTTTTTCGTTTCTCTGTGGGCCGGGGGGCGAACACAGCTTCTTTCCTCCGGTTTCTCCACTTATTTGAGTTGTTCATTTACTTTCTTTCCATTTCATTTATTTAATTTCCTTTATTGCTTTGTTTGGTTTAGAGTGCAACGGTCCCTCGGCTGGGTGGGGGCTCGCGGTTACTCTCTGGCTCGACTTTGTTTTAACGGGGTTGTCTGTATCTCTTCAGCTGGCTCGGTATTTTGGCAGCACTCTGGCACAGCCCTATTGTGGACTATACGAAGGGCAGACCTTAACATAAAAAACAAAACAAAAAAAACCACATCTGACTCTCTGTTTACTGGCAGCTACCCAGTCCCCAGCTTGTGTGCTGGTTCTTCTGGGGCGGTGAGTCATTTTTCTTTCAGCGTTGAGGGGCACTTTTTGGCGCTTGCGGACCTGCGTCAGTGCGGTCCCATGCCCGCGGGGTCCATTTGTGTGATTTGTGGATCCCGGAGGGGCACTGCATTGGAGACAGGCGTCTGCCAACGCTGTACTTCAGTGTCTCGCAGTATGGAGCAGCACCTGGAGAGTTCTTTGGCTTCTTCGGCGCAGTCAGGTTCCTCCGCTGGGGAGTTGAAATCGCCCTTGGAGGGTCCATCGGGGATAACTTCTGCTGTTACTTTGGGCGCAGGGGAGCAGTCGGACCTCGGGGGTGCCTTGCCCTTGGAGGATTTTTCTCCCGATTTCATTTTGTTGATGCATCAAGCATTCTGTCGTAGGCGTCGGAGCATGGCCACTGGTTCCCTTCCTGTTCCAGGGGTGGCCGTCCAGTCGGCTGCGGCGGAGAGTGCGTTGCCCGGCGTCAAGGCGCTTAAATGGCAAAGACTGCATGAACCCTTCCAGTCTGAGGCGGATTGGCCAGAGGGTGAGGATCCGGATTTCGACTTGGAGGCGGACAGGGAGGCCTTGGAGGAAGGCGAACTCCCTGAGCCGGAGGATCAGGCTAAGATTATTCGTGTGTTTCGACGAGAGGAGTTGCCTGCGCTCGTTTCGGAAGCGCTTCAGACTCTTGGCTTGGCCCCGCCTCCTCCGGTTGAGGACGCAGACGGTGCGGACCCCATCATTCAGGCGGTGCGTCAGACTCAAGTGGTTTTTCCCATTCACAAAGTAATTGATCAAATGATCCAGGCGGAGTGGGATACTCCTGAGTCGGGTCTCAAAGGTGTGAAGGTCATGCGTAGGCTGTATCCTATGGCTGAAAAAGATCTTGAGCGTTTCCGAGCTCCTAAGGTTGATGCGGCGGTGTCGGCTGTGACTAAGAAAACCACGATCCCGGTGGAAGGTAGTGCGGCATTGCGAGAGCCGCAGGACCGGAAAATGGATGGCCTTTTGAAACAGTCCTTTGAGGCGGACGCGATTGCGTTGCAGGCCTCTGTTTGTGGGGCTTGGGTTGCTCGGGCCTGTTTGCGCTGGGTTCAGCGGCTGCGACAGGTGCCCGCCTTGGAGGCCGAGGAGTTAAGTGAGCTCCACCGTTTGGAATCTGGTTCAGCGTATTTGGCGGATGTCCATTATGATCTTATCAGAGCGCTATCCAATAGCATGGCGTCCGTGGTGGCAACGCGCAGAGCTCTTTGGTTGAAGAATTGGGCGGCGGATGGTTCGTCCAAGTCGCGGTTAGGCAAGTTGCCCTTTAAGGGTAGACTGCTGTTCGGTGAAGATCTTGACAAGTTGGTCAAAGATTTGGGTGAATCCAAGGGTGGTCGCCTACCGGAGGATCGCTCCAAGCGAGGGAAGTCGCTTCCGGCCTCTCGGGGGCAGTTTCAGGACTTTCGTAGATTTCGTTCACCCCGTCCAGCTGGATTCCAGCGTGGTAGGTATATCTCGAGAGCTTCGAGCTTTCGTGGAGCCAGTAGAGGATTTGCAACAGCAACCCCTGCAGCCGCTCGTAAGTCCCAATGAAGGGCAGCGGGCCCAGGCGGAGGTTCCAGCGATCGGAGGACGTCTTCGACGCTTTCTCTCTGCTTGGGTCCAGATTACATCCGATCAGTGGGTTTTGGAGATCGTCCGGGACGGGTATGCCCTGGACTTGGCCAGACCCGTGCTCGATTCCTTTGTGGCATCTCCCTGCCGGGGAGCTCGGAAGACTGCTCAGGTGCGCCAAACCCTCGATCGTCTGGTTCGGCTGGGGGCGGTGGTTCCCGTGCCGCCGGCAGAGTTTGGTCTCGGAAGGTATTCCATTTATTTCGTGGTGCCAAAGAAGGATGGTGCTCTTCGCCCCATTTTAGATCTCAAAGGCGTGAACCGCTGCCTGAGGGTGCCGCACTTTCGGATGGAAACCCTACGGTCAGTACTTGTTGCCGTCCGCAGGGGCGAGTTTCTCACCTCTCTCGACCTCATGGAGGCTTATCTCCATATCCCTATTCGAGAGGACCATCAGAAGTATCTCCGCTTCGCTCTGCCGTGGGGTCACTTCCAGTTTCAAGCATTACCCTTCGGCCTGGCGACAGCTCCTCGAGTATTCACCAAAGTCATGGTGGTCGTGGCAGCGGCCTTGCACAAGGAAGGGGTGCTAGTCCATCCTTATCTGGATGATTGGTTGATTCGCGGAAAATCTCGTGCGGAGAGCATGTCGGCAACATCGAAAGTCGTAGAACTACTGCAGTCTCTCGGTTGGGTTGTCAATCCGAGCAAGAGCCACTTGGTTCCGACGCAGTCTCTTGAATATTTGGGAGTTCTGTTCGATACTCGCGGGGGTTCTGTCTTTCTTCCCGACTGCAGAGTGTTCGGGCTTCGGTCTCTCGTACGCAGGTTTCGACAACTCCCAGCTCCGTCGGCTTGGCACTACCTTCAGCTGCTGGGAACGATGGCGGCTTCCCTGGAGGTAGTGCCTTGGGCTCGCTTCCACATGCGTTCACTTCAGAGAGCCTTGCTCCGTCGCTGGTCCAACCAGTCCGATTCCCTGAACAAACGTCTTCCATGCCTGCTGAAATGGTGGCTTCTGCCATCCTCGCTCCGAGCAGGGATGCCCTTGGAGCAGCCGGTCTGGGTCCCGCTGTTGACGGATGCCTGTTTGACGGGCTGGGGCGCGCATTGCAGCGAGCAGGTCACTCAGGGAGTCTGGTCTCCGGAGGAGAGCAGTTGGTCTATCAACCGCTTGGAGCTTCGAGCTGTGCGGTTGGCGTTGCGCAGTTTCGAGACCCAGTTATCACGCCGGGCAGTGCGGGTCCTCTCCGACAATGCCGCGACACCGGAAGCGTGGGCATGGAGACGGAAGCCCAGGCGCTGTTCGAATGGATAGAGCCCCGGCTACAGGCCATCTCGGCAGCGCACATTGCCGGGAAGGACAACGTGACGGCGGATTTTCTCAGCAGAGTTCAGGTGGATGCCGGCGAATGGGAGCTCAACCCAAAAGTGTTCGCGCAAGTGGTTCAGCGTTGGGGTCAACCGGTTATGGACCTGATGGCCACGTTGCGGTCGGCGAAGGCAGCTCGGTTCTTCAGTCGTCGGCGGGAGCCAATGTCAGAGGGCATAGATGCTCTATTGCAGGTTTGGCCCTCGACGGGCCTTCTTTACGTTTTTCCCCCGTGGCCGCTTCTGGGGCGAGTGATTCAGCGTATCGAGGCTCACCAGGGTCAGGTGCTGTTAATAGCGCCGGATTGGCCCCATCGTCCCTGGTATGCCGATCTGATGAGGTTAGTGGACGGCTCCCCGTGGCGTCTTCCTCTGGATCCGGATCTGTTGTGTCAGGGTCCTCTTCGCATGCCGCAAGTGGGGAGATTCTCTCTTACGGCCTGGCTATTGAAAGGGCGCGGCTAAGGAAAAAGGGTTATTCGAAATCCGTGGTATCGACTTTGCTACAAGCACGAAAAAGGTCCACTTCGCTGGCCTATGTCCGAGTTTGGCGTATTTTTGAGGATTGGTGTTCTCGACGTCAGGTTCGGGCTGCTACGGCCTCTCTCCCGGTGGTGCTAGATTTTTTGCAGGACAGTTTTGCTAAAGGTTTGGCCGCCAGTTCCTTGCGGGTGCAGTTGGCGGCGCTTTCCTGTTACAGAGGTAAAGTTCAGGGCGTCTCGCTGGGTGCACATGCCGATGTGGTTCGATTCTTGAGGGCAGTTTCTAGACTGCGTCCGGCCCGCAGGATTTCTGTTCCGTCGTGGGATCTCAACTTGGTATTGCGGACGCTCAGTGCGGCTCCCTTTGAGCCTCTCTCTCGGAGCTCGGTGAAGGATTTGACCCTTAAGACGGTGTTCGTGGTGGCGATTTGTTCGGCGCGGCGCATTTCCGAGCTCCAGGCTCTGTCTTGCAGGGAACCTTTCCTTTCTTTCTCGGAAGGTGGTGTTGCGGCCAGTACCTTCCTTTTTGCCTAAGGTGTCTTCCCCTTTTCATTTGAATCAGGTGGTATCGCTCCCGGTGTTTCCGGCGTCGGGGGAACAGGCTGCAGATCGCGGTCTTAGTCGCTTGGATCTCAAGAGAGTTTTACGTCGCTATTTGAAGGTTACCAGCGCTTTCTGTAAATCTGATCGTTTGTTTGTCCTGTTTGGAGGTCCTCGGAAAGGGGAGGCGGCGGCGAAAGCCTCCATTGCTCGGTGGATTAAAGAGGCGATCGCCTCGGCTTATCTGTTGCACGGTCGGGTGCCGCCTGTTGGCTTGCGAGCTCATTCTACCAGAGCGTACGCGGCGTCCTGGGCGGAGTTTAGCTTGGTTTCACCGGTGGCGACGTGGTCTTCTCTTCACACTTTCAGTAAGCACTATCGTCTTGACATTTTGGCGGCGGGTGATGCCAGTTTTGGTTCCGCAGTTCTGCGTGCCGGCTGGAGAAATCCCGCCCATTAAGGCTGCTTTGTTACATCCCATTTGTGGAGGACTAAGCTGGAGGAACGATAAGGAAATAGTAATTACACTTACCTGGTAATTGTAGTTCCTTGAGAGACGACAGCTTAGTCCTCCTTCCCTCCCTCTGGTGTTTTAGCTCGGCACGCCTTGGGTTCAGAAGTCAGTATTCACAGGTGAGTGTGTCTCTATTGTTTCTTCGTTTGTCTTCGGTGTTTCCCTCTTTCTCTCGCTATCTGCTTATGCTGCGGCAGGCGCGGGACATTCTGTTTGAGTGGTCTTTTTCGATTGGCTGCTGTGTCCGATACAAAAAAAAAAAAGGTTTTTTTATAATGTTGACTTATCTTCTTAAAGGTTAGCTATTTCTTTGAGTTTGCTTTGACAGTAGTTCACTGGAGTTCAAGGGATGCCTGGTATGCTGTTTCCAGTGGTGCTGAAATTTGATTGGTCCAGTCTTCATGCTGCAGGAGGAGGTGCACTACCATTCGTGGAGGACTAAGCTGTCGTCTCTCAAGGAACTACAATTACCAGGTAAGTGTAATTACTATTTTAATTCCGTGTATATTTTGGTCACAAAAGTTATACAGATCTTTTGGTGTCAATATTTGGTCAGATAAAGGTCTTTGTAGACTTGCTCGGGCTGCCAAACATTTAGTTGTGCCACCAACCCCATCACAAGGTGATTTTCCATGGCTTGTGCCGAAAAAGTTCCATTCAGCTTCAATATTGAAATCATTTTTGTGGTTGCATAAATTGACAAAGTTTTTGTAGTTTTTATATTGCGCTGCTGAGCCATCACTGAAGTAGTATATTTTCGTAATATCTGCTTGGGTCAACAAAAATTCGATAAACTTCTGAATAAACATGTGTACTGACACGGTATCATGTTGCATATGATCGGAAATTATGCAACAATTAACAATTTGCAAGGTGCCCACTTTGTCTGCATAATAAGCAACAAATGGATGTACTGTGGCCTGTGAATTTTCCCAGTGAAAGCCCTGGGCAGCATCTTGGACAACAAATGAGTAATTTTCGGCAAAGTCCATCAAAACAATGAACTCCGTTTCTTTTAAGTCAGCTTTCAGTGACTTCAGATATTCATTTTGGTGTTTTGAAACAAAATGATGGCCTGTCAGCTTCCAAATTTTGCTTGAAAGTTTTTCAACAAAGTTGTCCACTGTTAATATGCTTGTTTCCAGTGTTTCTCGGTCAGTGTGAATCCATTGTTTGAATTCAATTGATTCCTCTGCATCATAATCCTGGAATATTTCATCCAAATACGCTACAAGTGATTCTTCGCCAGGGCAGCTTTGGCATCTTTGTAGCATACATTCCTTGGAATTCAGGTCACACACTGTCTTTTCCATTAGCAGCTTGTAGTCCTCTTTAATATTTGCACCTTGCAGCATGAGCTTTACATTCTGATGTATACTGCAGACACAAACAGAATGCATGCCTGAAGCACCAACAGTCACACACCACTTTGGCCTGAGATCACAGAATTTTGAAAAACCGATTTCTGCTCCAAATTTATTATGTTCCTGAGCGGTCCTCCAGTTTAGTCCTCCACATCCGGGTAGTGCACCTCCTCCTGCAGCTTGGAGACTGGACCAATCAGAATCTTCCTATGTCAGGATGTATGCTGCTGGAGCTCTCATCAGCCCCCAGTGTGTCCAGTCTCCTTGCAGCTGGAGGACGTGTGTGCCTGGTTTTAGGCTCACTTAGGGACGGTTGGAGGCAACACTAGAGACTTCTTTGGGGGGTTTTCTTTCTCCTATATTTCCTTTGATTTATTTTTAATAGGTAGCTGTATCTTAAAAAAAAAAAAAAAAAAAAAGGGTAGCAGGCGGCAATCGAGGAGCCGGGTCTGCACTGCCCTTCTGCCTTTGCTGCAGAGGTGTCATTTGCAGTCAGGGAGGATAGATCTCTCCTCCTAGACTGTACGGAGGAGAGATCTGCCTTTGCCAGCCATCTGCTTGGATCCGGGAAGTCTCTGCATGGTCAGCTGGCTTCCGTTTCGCGATCCGACCTACTTTTTGGCTTTGATTGGAAGCCCGGAGCGGTAGCGCACTCCCGCTCAGGGTTCGAGCGGCGTGCTGTCTGCTGGCAATTCTGTGCCAGTGCGGTGAGTTTGGATTTTTTAGAGTATTCTGGAGATCGTTCTTCTTTTGTCAAAGGCATTTATTTCCTTTCTTTTTGATTTCTTTTTCGTGCCATTTTCTCGCCGGCTAAAATGTGCCGGCGGCCATTTTATAGCTCAGTTTTTTTCCCACCCGACATGAAGAGCTGTGCAGCGGGTTCCCTCTGCACTTAGCGCGGTTTTGGCCTGGCGTTTATTGCTTGGGGGCATCTGGGCATCTGAGCATTACCAATTGCTAGTTGTTTAAAAAAAAAAGGATATTTTCTTTATTTGCTTTATTTTCACTTGGGTGTAGGGTCAGGCCCTTTTCACTGTAGTGGCTACTGTGCCTGCATGGCTACGAGACCGCAGTGCATTATCTGCGGTTCGCACAGGGGGGCTGTGGCTGAGTCTGGGATTTGCAGGGGCTGCGCCTCGGTTTCCACAGACTTAGAGCAACAAATGGAGCATAAAGAGCTGTCAGACCCAGGAAGCCCAGCTGTTCAGGCAGAGGGGGATCCCTCTCCTGGACCTCTCGCATCTTTCTCTATGGTCCTCCCTAAGGGGCAGGTGAGCACGTGGCTGATTGAAGCAACAGAGTCTTCCTTCACAGATTTTTCCCCAGACTTTATCCTTCTTATGCACCAGGCTTTTCGCTTGGGGCGCTCGGGAAAGTTGCCAGAGGCCTGGCCGTCGCCCCTGCCCTCCTTAAAAGGTGAGGAGCCCAGGTGGAATAGCCAGCCTTCAGCCAAGCGCTTTAGGTCCATGGACCTGGAGCAGGACGACATGGGGTGGCAAGATCCTGATACAGAAGTGGATCCTGATGGTGGTGGTGAGGAGCTGGAAGACGGGGAGATCCCCGAGCTGGAGGATCAAGCCCGGATCATTCGGGTGTTCCGTAAAGAAGAGCTGGTGCCTTTGATTACGGAATCTCTTCACACGCTCAATCTGGCGGCAGCTCATCCTGTTGAAGAGGACGGGTTGGAGGATCCTCTCATTCAAGTGGTGCGGGAGTCTCAGGTGGTGTTTCCGGTGCACCGAGTGGTGGAGCAGATGATTCAAACTGAGTGGGATCAACCTGAATCTGGACTGAAGGGGATTAGGACAATGAACCGCCTGTATCCGTTAGCAGACAAGAACAAGGAGAAGTTTAAGTCGCCGCGAGTAGACGCCGCGGTGTCGGCGGTAACCAAGAAAACCACCATTCCTGTTGAAAGCAGTGCGGCTTTAAAGGACACGCAAGACAAAAAGGTGGATAGTTTGTTGAAACAGGCCTTTGAGACCATTGCCTTATCATTGCAGGCCTCTATCTCTGGAGCTTGGGTGGCTAGGGCCTGCTTGCGATGGGCTCAGCGCTTGCGGCAAGTTTCCGGCTTGGGTCAACAGGGCTTGCTAGAGGTGACCTGGCTGGAGTCTGGCTCGGCGTATTTGGCAGATGTGCATTATGATTTGATTAGAACATTGGCGAATAGCATGGCTTCCTTGGTGGCGGTGCGGAGATCTATCTGGTTGCGGAATTTGGCGGCCGACGGATCTTCTAAATCCCGACTCAGTAAGCTTCCCTTTAAGGGCAAATTGTTGTTCGGAGACGATCTGGATAAGTTGGTAAAAAACCTTGGAGAGTCTAAGGGCGGTAGGCTGCCAGAGGATAAGCCTAAGCTGGGTAGAAACTTGCCGCTGGCGCGGGGTCAGTTTCGGGACTTTCGCAGATTTAGTTCTTCCCGCCTTTGGAGTTCCCAGCGCGGCCGGTATAGCTCTAGATCCCAAGGGTTTCGAGGTTTTCGAGGAGCGGGCAGAGGATTCACAGCGGCGTCCTCTTCTTTTGGTCGAAAGCCACAATGAAGCGAGGCGGGCTCCGGAGGGAAGTTAAGTCATCGGGGGTCACCTGCGGGACTTTCTTCCTTCCTGGGCCCAAATAATCTCAGATCAGTGGGTGCTAGAGATAATCAGAGAAGGTTATGCGCTGGAGTTTGCTTGTCCGCTTCCAGATTCCTTTGTCCTTTCCCCCAGCAAAGGCGAGCAGAAGGCGCGGGCAATTCGGTTGACGTTGCATCGACTCATATCCTTGGGAGCGGTAATTCCCGTTCCTCCTTCCGAGCGCGGCGTCGGTCACTACTCCATTTATTTTGTGGTGCCAAAGAAAGACGGTTCGCTCCGCCCGATTCTAGATCTCAAGGGCGTGAATCGTTTTCTCAAGGTACCACATTTCCGGATGGAGACCTTAAGGTCCGTCATAGTGGCGATGCGTCAAGGGGAGTTTCTAACTTCTCTCGATCTCTCGGAGGCCTATTTACACATTACAATCCGAGCGGTTCATCAAAGGTTCCTGAGGTTCGCGTTTCCGTGGGGTCACTTTCAGTTTCGGGCCATGCCGTTTGGTCTAGATACAGCTTCGCGCACCTTCACAAAGGTCATGGTGGTGTTTGCGGCGGCCTTGCGAAAGGAAGGTATCTTAGTCCACCCTTACCTCGACGACTGGGTGATTTGAGCAAAGTCCAAAGAAGAGAGTGTGCAGGTTACGGGCAGAGTAGTGGCCTTGCTGCGGTCTCTCGGCTGGGTGGTCAATGAGAAAAAGAGTCATTTAGTGCCAACGCAATACCTCGAATACCTTGGAGTTCGTTTCGACACGGCGAGAGGTTTGGTGTGCTTGCCGGAGCACCGCGTCCAGGCCTTGCAGGGCCTCGTGCGCACATTCTTGAGGATCCCTGCGCCGTCCGCATGGTGGTACCTACGGCTGTTAGGCACTATGGCGGCGACGTTGGAGGTAGTTCCGTGGGCCAGGTTTCATATGCGGCCACTTCAGAGCGCCCTGTTACATCGCTGGTCGAACCAGTTGGATTCGTTGAACAAGCGGTTGCCTTGCCCGAAATCAGTTCGTCTGTCTCTCAGGTGGTGGCTGTGCTCGAAGAACCTGCGAATGGGGCTACCTTTGGAGCAGCCCCTTTGGATCCCGTTCATAATGGATGCGAATCTGTTGGGCTGGGGAGCCCACTGCGAGGGTCGTTACACGCAGGGGACGTGGTCCCCTCTAGAGGCTTCTTGGTCGACTTGAGCTGCGGGCAGTGAGACTCGTGCTGCAAGCCCTCTAGACGTTGGTGAGGAGGCGGGCAGTGCGAGTTCTCTCGGACAACTCGGCAACGGTGGCCTACATCAACCGCCAGGGAGGCACCAGAAGTGTGGCCATGGAAAGCGAGGCAGAGGCTTTGTTCGATTTGGTGGAGGCCCGTCTGCCGGCTCTTTCGGCTGCGCATATCGCGGGAAAAGACAATGTGATGGCAGATTTTCTCAGCAGAGTGCAGGTGGACCCCGGGGAGTGGGAACTGCACCCGCAGATATACGCACAAATAGTTCGCATATGGGGGCCTCCGATCATGGACCTCATGGCAATCTTTCAGTCGGCAAAGACAGGGCGCTTCTTCAGCAGGCGGAGAGAACGCATGTCCGAAGGGATCGACGCGCTCATTCAGCCGTGGCCAGAGTACGGTCTTTGTCTTCCCCCCTTGGGCGTTGATCGGTCGCGTCGTTCAGCGCATCGAGGCGCACCGGGGGCGGGTCTTACTAGTTGCTCTGGATTGGCCCAGGAGACCGTGGTATGCCGATCTGGTGCGGTTGCGCGACGGAGTGTCTTGGACACTGCCTCCGTTACCGGATCTGCTGCTTCAGGGTCCGCTGCGGATGCCTCAGGTGGATCGATTCTCGCTTACGGTTTGGCCATTGAAAGGGCTGGGTTGAGGAAGAGGGGTTATTCTCCAGCGGTTATTGCCACTCTCCTTCGGGCGCGGAAAACTTCCACCTCGCTCACGTATGTGCGGGTGTGGAGGATTTTTGAGGACTGATGTTCACGGCGTGGTGTTCGCGCGGCGACGGCTTCGGTATCCGTGGTTCTCAGCTTTCTGCAGGACTGTTTTTACAAAGGTTTAGCAGCCAGTTCTCTGAAGGTACAGTTGGCAGCGCTCGCGTGCTACAGCGGCAAGGCTCTGGGAATTCCCCTAGGGGCACATTCGGACGTACAGCGTTTTCTTAAGGCGGTATTCAGGTTGAGGCCTTCGCGCAGAGTGTCAGTTCCTTCGTGGGATTTGAATCTGGTGTTACAAGCTTTGGTTCGCAAACCCTTTGAGCCCCTTCGGCAGGCGTCTATTAAGGATCTGACCCTGAAGACGGTTTTTCTGGTGGCGATCTGTTCGGCGAGGCGCATTTCCGAGTTGCAGGCCCTTTCGTGTAGAGAACCGTTCTTATCTATTTCTAGGTATCGAGTGGTTCTTAGGCCAGTTCCCTCCTTTTTGCCTAAGGTAGTTTCGCCTTTTCATTTAAATCAGCCCGTTTTTCTTCCGGTCCTTAATTCAGAAGCGGCAAGTGCTACGGACGATGGGTTACATTGCCTGGATGTACTGCGAGTTCTTCATCGCTACTTAAAGGTGTCGGAGACGTTCCGTAAGACCGACCGGTTGTTCGTGCTTTTTGGCGGAGCCCGAAAAGGTGAAGCAGCGGCAAAGGTGTCCATCGCTCGGTGGATTAAGGAGGCGATTGCATCGGCTTACATTTTACAACGTCGGCCGGTTCTGTTGGGTTTCCGGGCCCACTCTACCAGAGCACAAGCGACGTCCTGGGCAGAGCATAGTCTTGTTCCGCCTGTGGAAATTTGTAGGTCTCTTCATGCCTTCAGTAAGCACTACCGGTTGGATGTGCTGGCCACTCGGGATTCTTGTTTTGGTTCGGCAGTATTGCGTGCCGGTTGGCAAGGTCCTGCCCGGTGTTGACTGCTCTGTTACATCCCGGATGTGGAGGACTAAACTGGAGGACCGCTCAGGAAATAGAAATTACACTTACCTGGTAATTGTAGTTCCTGGAGGGTCCAGTTTAGTCCTCATTCCCTCCCTTGTGTCAGGTTTGGTTGGTGCGGCGTGCTTGCTGCGAACGGAGCGGAATTGTCTCAGCATATCTCTTCGGGTTTCCGTATCAGGGGCTCGTTTATACTTTCTTTTTGCCAGCTATTAGGTTCATGTGGCTGGGGTTATGACTGCCTCTTTATTCGGGTAAAAGGCAGAGGCAATGTGCAGAGTTCTGGCTTCCTCGTTTGGGGAGGGGGGTCGGTTAATAAATAAGGGGACTAAATTCTGTTCCGGTTAGATATTTATGCTTATCTCATGTGTTGCTGCTTTAAGTCTGCTTTGTTGCTAGTTCACTGGGGGCTGATGGGAGCTCCAGCAGCATACATCCTGACATAGGAAGATTCTGATTGGTCCAGTCTCCAAGCTGCAGGAGGAGGTGCACTACCCGGATGTGGAGGACTAAACTGGACCCTCCAGGAACTACAATTACCAGGTAAGTGTAATTTCTATATATGCTACATACAACGCTTTAAGATTACACAACAGCAACCGTTTTTGTTTTTGAACTTTGACACCATCGAGTCGCACTGAAATGCAGTCTTTTTTGCCAGGACACATTCTGCTAAATTCATCATCTTCATAGAAATCCTTGACTCTTTTAGTGACTTCCTCTGATAATGGCTTGCCAATTTTTGCATCAGGTAAAGCACAAATTCCTTTGTCTTTCTTGACTTTTCGGGCCATTTTGACCATACG
The DNA here is from genome assembly GCA_033557465.1 of Ichthyophis bannanicus. Taxonomy (NCBI): domain Eukaryota; kingdom Metazoa; phylum Chordata; class Amphibia; order Gymnophiona; family Ichthyophiidae; genus Ichthyophis; species Ichthyophis bannanicus. Next base: position 341,543,406 of record CM066036.1, on the reverse strand, counting down.
TTCAGAAACGCCAAACTTCATTGCTGTTTCCTTTATTGACCAACTTTTTGGGACCAAAGTCAACAATTGAACTTTTGTTGACCTATTGGATATATCAATCTTTGCTTTCATTTCTTTAATAAGCTCAGTGTAATCGCTACATAGACTGCATTCTGCAGATAGGCTAGATTGTTCAACATTGTCAGCCACTCCAGCAGCAGACATTATTTTTTTTGTTACCACGTTCTGTGTGCGCTCAATCTTTTGTTTCAAATAGCCAGCTTTGTCTCTACTGCTTCCTGTTCGTGTATCCAGTCTAGTCCCGGACCTCTGGGTTCCCTATCTTATCCAGCAGCTTTGGAGACTGAGAAACTTCTCCTTTTTTTCATGATGTCACTGGTATATCCATTCGGGATCTGCCTCCTGCCATCAGTTACCTCAGTCTCCAAGCAGCTTGTGAGATAGGAGCCCGGAGTCCCGGGCTCACTGGAGAAACAATTAAGTGTAATTGAGTTATGCTGATTAGTATTTGACAGGATTGTTAGTCTAGTGAGAGGGAAAAGTTGATTTAAAGAGCTGTGCCTTTAAGGGATTAGTTGCAGGCGTCTAGCTCCATCTCTCCTTGCTCTACCCCCTCCCTCCCTCTCCAAATCTTGTGGTTTTCTGCAGTATTTAGCAGAAGCAGTTTCAGCAGAGCTTACCTTATTTATAGGGGCTCTGAGTTCTTTGCGGGCACTGTTGTCTGGAGCGACACGGAGCTTAGCCTAGCCAGCGCCACACAGAGGTTTGCCTGTAAGCGCGCTGGCAGGCTTGTGGCGATCGTACACAGATTTTACCGGAGCAGGCTGCTAGACAGTTTGCCTGTCAGTCATGCTCCGAGACCGCTGGTAAGCGGTTCGCCCCCACGGAATTTCACGGTCTGATTGCTCCGATTCCGGCAAAGGTAAGCAGGCCAGAGCTTACTTCGTCTGAAGGGGAGCATATTTTTGGCGCGCAGCCTTTGCGCGTCGGGCCTAGCCGCGTGCCGTGGCCGAGTGTGAGCGCCAGCTCTCAGCGCGACCGGCTGGCTCTGCTCGGACAATTTTACCCTTGCTCCTTAAATTTGTCTTGGTATCAGTCACAGGCATTTCTCCCTTAGGGGAGGGGTCTGATAAAAAACAAAACAAAAACACAACTTCGGGGGTTTCAGCTCAGCCCGCGGTGCTTAAAGCACTTGTCTGCCCTGGGAAGGGTGAAACGGTTTCAAAGGGCAAAATGTTTTTTCACTTGTGCTCAGGGCTACAATGTCCTCCAAGCCACTTTGTTTGGTTTGTGGCTTGCGGAAAAGTTCCTCAGGAGTTTGCAAAACCTGCTTGAGAGATTCTAGCATGGACCTCTCCAAGTCTGATAAAGAGGAGGTCCAGCTGGCTGAGTCCGGCGGTGCTTCCATTCCCTTAGTTGAGGCAGCCCAGGAGGAGCCGGTGGCGGGCCCCTCTTCTGCCCCAGATGCTCTTCGGCCTCCGGCTCCTTTGCCCAAAGACTGGACAGCCATTTTTTTCAAGCGATTTTGTCACGCTGTTGCAAAACGCTTTATTTTCTGGTTTGCAGCAGGTGCAGCGGCCGGGACGTCAGCTGGGCAGAAGAGACCCGCGCTGGTTTCCCAGGCCGAGGATCCCTCCATCAGAGCCAAGAGACCGCGTACTGAAGGGGTACCGGCAGATTGTTCTCTAGCCTCTGAGGGTCAGTTGTCAGATGATGACACCCGCGACTTAGATGGTGAGGAAGAGCTGGAGGAAGGCAAGCTGTCTGAAAGGGAGGACCAAGCCAGGGTGGTGCGCGTTTTCAGACGGGAAGAGCTTCCAGCCTTGATAGTGGAATCCCTGAAAGTTTTGAATATGCCGGTTCCAGGAGCAGCCGAAGATGACACCCTGGAAGATTCTTTGCTGCAGGTGTTCAGAAAGACTCAGCGGGTGTTCCTGGTGCACAGGGTGTTCCGGGAGATGATTCAGGAGGAGTGGAACGTGCCGGAAGCTCCTCTGAAAGGGTCCAGAATCATGGGTTGCCTCTATCCTTTGTTGGATCAGGATAAGGAGGTTTTTAAGTCTCCTAAGGTGGATGCAGCCGTTTCGGTGGTAACCAAGAAAACTACCATCCCGGTGGAGGGTAGTGCAGCTCTCAAGGACCCGCAAGATAGGAAATTGGATGTGCTCTTGCGTCAGGTCTTTTGATGTAAATGCCTTTTCGCTTCAGGCGGCCATGTGCGGAGCATGGGTGGCTAGGGCCTGTCTCCGTTGGTCGCAGCGAGTACAGGGCTGCCTGGAGGGCGAAGGTTCTGGAGAGCTGGCCAAGTTGGAGTCCGGGGCAGCCTATTTAGCCGATGTACAGTATGATCTTATGCGCAGCTTGGCCAACAGCATGGCGTCGGCAATAGCGGCGAGACGTTATTTGTGGCTTCGCAACTGGGCAGCAGATGGTTCCTCCAAGGCTCGTTTGAGCAAGCTCCCGTTTAAAGGGCGGCTTTTGTTTGGGGAGGACTTGGAGAAGTTGGTAAAGGACTTGGGTGAGTCCAAAGGGGGTAAGTTGCCAGAAGACAAGGCCAAACCAGCCCGGCAGTTTCAGGCTGGAAGAGGGCAGTTGAGAGATTTTTGGCGGTTCCGGTCTCAGCGCTTTAGCCCCAGTCAGAGGGGATGTTACTCTAACAGAGATCACGGATTCTGGGGGTTTCGAGGGGCAGGAAGGGGCTTTGGCCCTTCCTCTTCCTCTGCCTTCCCGGCCAAAAAGCAATAATGAGATAAGGGGGTCCAGGCAAGCTTGCTGCCGGTAGGGGGTCGGTTGCAAGACTTTTATCCTGCCTGGGCCCGGGTAACCTCAGACCAGTGGGTTCTGGAAGTTATTCGAGAGGGATACGCACTGGAGCTGCTGAAGCCAGTTCGTCCCGACTTTGTACAGTCTCCCGGAAAGTCCCCCGCCAAGTGCGCGGCTTTAAGGGAGACGGTCCACAGGCTGTTGCAGCTCAGAGCAATAGTGCCTGTCCCTCCCGACCAACTCAGCGGCGGTCGATTACTCTATCTATTTCATTGTCCCAAAGAAGGGTGGAGGCGTCCGTCCCATCTTGGACCTCAAGGTGGTGAATCGGTGTCTCCGCGTGTCACATTTCCATATGGAGACCCTTCGGTCGGTAATAGTGGCGGTCCAAAAGGGTGAGTTTCTTAAGCTTCCGACAAATCCAGGGAAGTATCTCCACATTCCCATCCGGCCGGATCACCATCAGTTTCTCCGATTCGCAGTCCCTTTCGGCCACTTTCAGTTTCACGCGTTGCCGTTCGGTTTAGCGACGGCCCCACGAACCTTCACCAAGGTCATGGTGGTCGTGGTGGCGGCGCTGCGAAAGGAAGGCATTCTGGTGCATCCGTATCTCGACGACTGGTTAATTCGGGCAAAGTCAAGGTCCGAGAGTGTGTCAGCCACGGCTCGTGGAGGAGCTCGGTTGGATTGTCAATTTGGCAAAGAGTCATTTGACTCCCTCTCAGAATCTCGAATATCTCAGAGCCCGCTTCGACACACAGGTAGGGAAGGTGTTTCTAACGAACGAAAGAGCACAGGGTCTCCGTCTGGTGACCCGTTTCCTTCGCTACCGGGCACCTTCGGCCTGGTGTTATCTCCAGGTGCTGGGTACAATGGCTGTGTCCATAGAGACGGTTCCTTGGGCAAGAGCACACATGAGACCATTGCAACGGGCTTTGCTTCACCGGTGGTCGCATCAACAGGATCCATTATCCCGGAGATTGCCCTGTCCGGAGGAGGCGTGCCAGTCGCTTCAATGGTGGTTGTCCCGCGTTCTTAGCGGCGGGGAAGAACTTGGAAGCGCTGGCCTGTATCTCAATGATGACCGATGCCAGTCTGTCCGGATGGGGCACTCATTGTCAAGGCAGGTTCACGCAGGGGCACTGGTCCCCCCAGGAAAGGGCCTGGTCGATCAACAGGTTGGAACTGCGAGCGGTATTTTTAGCGCTACTGGCGTTTCGGTCGCTCATCCAGAGTGCAGCGGTTCGGGTGTTTTCCGACAATGCCACAGCGGTATCATATGTCAACAAGCAGGGGAGGGACCAGCAGCGCCGTGCTGGAAATCGAGGCCGCAGCCCTGTGCAAGTGGGCAGAGGCGAATCTTCTAGATCTGTCAGCAGCGCATGTCACAGGAATAGACAATGTGCAAGCGGATTTTCTCAGTCGCGTCCGCGTGGACCCGGGGGAATGGGTCCTCCATCCCGAAGTCTTCCAGATGCTCGTCCGCAGATGGGGCACGCCGGTTCTGGATCTCATGGCAACGTTCGCGTCGGCGAAAGTAGACTGGTTCTTCAGCAGAAGAAGGGAAAGGATGTCGGAAGGTCTGGATGCCCTCAGTCAGGACTGGCCGCGGGAACAGCTCCTGTATGTGTTCCCTCCGTGGGTCCTCATAGGCAGAGTACTGCAACGGATCCAGTTGTTCAGAGGTCATGTAATTCTAATAGCTCCAGACTGGCCTCGCAGACCCTGGTACGGGGATCTAGTATGGCTGCTAGTGGCAAAGCCATGGAGGCTCCCAAACCGGCCGGATCTTCTGTTGCAGGGGCCCCTTCTCATGCCCCACATGGATCGATTCTCGCTTACGGCCTGGCTCTTGAAAGGGCACGGTTAAAAACGAAAAGCTACTCTGCGTCGGTTATAGCTACTCTGTTGAAAGCCAGGAAGAGGTCTACGTTGCTGGCATATGTTCGGGTCTGGAGAGTCTTTGAGTCTTGGTGTGCAGTATTTGCAGTATTTGAGTATGTGGCGTTAAAATCATCCATTTCTTAGATCTTGGATTTTCTGCAGGATGGCTTTGAAAAAGGTTTGGCCCCTTCGTCGTTGCGGGTGCAGGTTGCGGCCCTGTTCTGCAACAGGGGAAAGATCAGAGGGCAAACGATCGCTTGTCATGGGGATGTTAAGTGGTTTCTGCGGGCGGGATCGCTCTTGCGGCCCCCGTCGAGACCGGTTGTTCCTCAGTGGCATTTGCCCTCTGTCTTAGATGCTTTGCAGGGCGAGCCATTCGAACCACTGTCTCGGGCGTCCCTCAAAGATCTCACTTTGAAAGTCGTGTTTCTCGTGGCTATTTGTTCAGCGCGGAGAATCTCGGAATTACAGGCTCTCTCCTGCAAAGAGCCCTATCTGTTGTTCTTCTCTTCGAAGGTGGTTCTAAGAACTGTTCCTATCTTTCTCCCTAAGGTGGTTTTGCCTTTTCATATGAATCAAGAAATTTCATTACCGGTGTTTTCACAGTCCGCGAGGGAATACGGAGCAGGCTATTTACACAGTTTGGATGTTCGGCGGTTGTTAAAGAAGTAACTTTCTCGGACGGACGGCTTTCGTAGGTCGGATAGGCTTTTCGTTCTCTTCGCGGGCCCTAGGAAGGGCGAAGCGGCCTCAAGCATCCATTGCAAGGTGGATTAAAGAGACCATTGCGTCGGCTTACATCCTGAAAGGTAAGTCGGTGCCGGAGGGGCTAAGGGCTCATTCCACTAGAGCTCAAGCTTCTTCATGGGCGGAGCTCCGTTGGGTCCCGCCGCTGGAGATTTGCAAAGCGGCAACTTGGTCATCCTTAAACTCATTTGTGAGACATTATCGCCTGTATGTTCAAAGGACAGTTGACACTACATTTGGTGCGGCTGTACTTCAGGCTGGTCTTCCAGGACCCTCCCAGGCTTGAATTGGTTACTGCTCTGGTACTTACCCAGAAGTCTGGGACTAGTCTGGATACACGAACAGGAAGATGAAATTAGACTTACCTGCTAATTGTAGTTCCTGGAGTGTAGCCAGTCTAGTCCCGTATCCCTGCCCGGTATCTGTAGTGTTACAGTAGCCTGAAGTATTAGCCTCATTTATAGGTAAGATTCTCTTGGATATTGCATTTCTCTGAGTAATTGGGGCAGTTCCTGGGTGATCGCAGTCCGGATTCAGGGTACGAAGCTAAGTCTGTCATACAGGGGTTTTCTTTCCTTCCGTGAGGGAGAAGCCTGCGTCAGTTAAAGTCACAGTAGTTTACAGAGCTTTAGGTTCTGTATGTCAGTAGTTTCAAATTTGGTTTCAAGGTTCTGAATTAATTCAGGTTAATTTGTTAAACGCTTACTTGTGCCTCCGGTGAGTCTGCTTTGTCAATAGGTTACTGATGGCAGGAGGCAGATCCCGAATGGATATACCGGTGACATCATGAAAAAAAGGAGGAGTTTCTCAGTCTCCAAACTGCTGGATAAGATAGGGAACCCAGAGGTCCGGGACTAGACTGGCTACACTCCAGGAACTACAATTAGCAGGTAAGTCTAATTTCATCTTATTCTTCGTATTTTTAATGGAGAAGTGCCTAAAGCAGTCAAGCTTTGATCAAGGGTGTCCAAGGCATCTGGATCAAAATCATCCGAAGATGAAGATGCTATGGCTTCAACCATAGAAGCATATTTTGCTTTGCACCTGATGCAAATTTTCTGGCCTGGCTTTACATTCATTTTGGTCACTTTTTTCAAGCCGTCAGACATGGCTAAAGTTACTTTTGATAATCCACTTTTAGTGACGTGATTCTGCTTTTCAAACGGATTGCAACACGACTTTTGGTTCATTTCATATTTGCTGAGATACTGTGCTTGGTGATGCAAGCAGAAACTGTTATTGTCTGTAAGGTCAACTTCTGATCGTCGAGTAATAAGCAATTTCTCGCTTGCTGACAAGCAGCTCACAGAATTGAGCCCAGTTTTATTGGAATAAAATGAGCCATAGTGACATTTTGATGACAATTTTTGTCCAACGGTACATTCAGGCATAGGAGGATTGTTATCAAGTGATTCGTCGATGTCCATTTTGAAGTAAATTAATTAGTAAATGTGTACCAACTAATGCTAATCTGAAAATCTATACGTTAAGCTCACGACATATATGCACTTAACAGTTATTGAGCAACTCCTATGGAAATAAATGAGTTTTAAATATAACATTTGGATAACGTTAGAACTGCAGGTTGAATTACATGCCTTTGTCAAGCATGGTAATGTCCGCTATGTTTAGCCCTCTTTTCAGGGTATTGTAGGCCAGGGTTAGTAAATTAAATCCGCTTTTCTAGAAAGCTTAAGACATGCTCTTTCTAATGAAATTCGTTTCAAAACGATTTTAGAAGATACTTTTGTGTAAAAGGAGGTTAAAAATACCCTATTTTTACGTTTTTGCATAAAATCATCAACTTTATTAATTTGTAAACTAACGGAGAATGCTAAGAGCATGAAATTATAAATTCAAGAACTTCAGTACATAGAGGTATTATGTGCAAAATATCATACTTTTTACTTGATTATTTAGGAAGCTGCATAATGTCTAATTTTTAATTTTTTTAGAACGTCAGTTTTTTTGGCTGACTTTGCTGCAATATATCTACTTCCGACATACTCAAAAAAATATTATCATTAGTATCCTTAAATAGAGCGCAAAAAGTTGTACAGGATAGTCAAGTTTCATTTTTTATAATAAAATAGCAAAGAAAATATAGGGTCTCAAAGTTGCTGAAATCTCAGACTCGTACTGTACAAAGTCAAAGTATGTGATCAGACAAACGACTATATCTCAGAAAGTATTCCATGGGAGAATCTAAAACTTTACCAAAGTTAGTTTGAGACACATGGTAGTGTACATACAAAATTTCAGCAAAATCCAAAATGGTCGAGCGGGGCACTTTTTATATACTAGACCTCTTGACATGGAATGACCCTTGTGCCAGTCTCTATTTCTGTCAAAATCCCACACCTGCTCTACTACTCTTTGCACTTTCCTGATTAGTCTGTTTCTCTGAATCCTTCCTTATTCCTATGTCTCTCTAAACTCTCTATATCCCCCACTCCCATTGCTAGATATTCCCCAGTTCTGTCTCTTTTCTTCTGTTAACGTCAGCTGAGGTTCCCCCCCCCCCCCCCGGGAATTCTGTTTTGGGCTGCCTTTTATCTCATGGTCTTTATTTTTAAATATTTATTATGTTCCTTTGCTATTCCTGCTGTCACAGCAGCACAGCGCGCTGCTTGAGCCACATTCCAAACATAAGAACCATGCTGAGTCAGATGAAGGTCCATCAAGCTCAGCATCCTGTCTCTGAAAATGGCTAGGCTGGGTTACAAGTACCCAGCACATCTCAAAAAAGTTGAACTATTTCTCATAGTTTATTTGCAGACTGTTAACTTCTTATGGACGTTTCCTCCAGAAACTCTTCTAAATACTGCTGCATTAGTCACCTTGATCACCTCCTTCAGCAATAGCTTAATTATGCATTACAAGAAAATAAAATATCCACAGTTTTTCTGTCTGCTAGTCATTAGTTTAATGGACTGTCCTGTTGGTTTATGTCTTGAAACAAAAAAGTTCCCTATTTAGACGTTCTACCCCACTCATGATTTTATAAACTATATATATCATCTCTTATCTTTTTCTCTAAGTTTTAGAGCCTTAATCAGTTTAGCCGTTCTTCATAAGGGACATGTTCCTGCACCTTTAACATTTTTGTCGCCTCTTTCTCTGAACCTTTTCTAGTTCTGATCTTTCCTTTATGAGACCAGAACTACACACAGTGTTTGAGCTGCAGCTGCACAAGAGACCTGTCTAGAGATATACTAAGTTATGTTCTCCATCAGCACTATATTGTTATCTAAACTTAATGTTGCCCCATACTTCCAAATTGACACTGTTTCCATCTTCTCTAACATAAGATATGCAATACCGGGTCAGACCAAGGTCCATCAAGCCCTGTATCCTGTTTTCAACAGTGTCCAGTCCAGGTCGCAAGTACCTAGCAAGTTCCCAAAAAGCCACACAGGTTTCATAATGCTTGTCCTGGAGCAAGCAGTGGATTTCCTGGGTCCTCTTTAATGATAGTTTGTGGACCTTTCCTCCAGAAACTTGTCCAAAACGTTTTTTAAACACAGCTATACTAACAGCTTTTACGACATCCTCCGGTAACGATTTCCAGAGTTTGATTACACGTTGAGTGAAAAAATTTCTCGTATTAGTCTTAAACAGGTTACATTGTAGCTTCATTGCGTGTCCACTAGTCTTTCTACTTTTTGATGGCATAAACAATCAATCTACATTTACCCATTCCATTCATTAATTTATAGACCATGTTCATATCTCCCCTCAGCCATCTCTTTTTGAGATTGAAGAGCCCTAACCTTCTAAGCCTTTCCTCATACGGGTATTCTTTCATCCCCTTTATCATTTTGTGGCTCTTCTCTGTACCTTTTCTAATAACGCTATATCCTTTTTAAGATACGGCAACCAGAATTGCACAAAATATTCAAGGTGCAGTCACACCATAAAACAATACAGAGGCATTATAATATCCTTTGTTTTATCCTCCATTCCTTTCCTTATGATTCCTAGCATTCTATTTGCTTTCTCGGCTGTAGCTACATACTTGGTGGATGGTTTCAAAGTGTTATCCACAGTGATGCCTAAATCTTTTTTTCTTGGTGCTGCTTCTTGATCTGGAACTTGCATTGTGTAACCATAGTTTTGCTTGTTCTTTCCTAGGGGCATAACTTTGCACTTGTCCACATTATATTTCACCTGCCATTTGAACATCCAGTCTTCCAATTTATCAAGGTCCTCTTGCAATTTTCCACAATCCTCTCCTCCTCCAAATTGACTTCCTGCTCCTTTGATCCCCTTCCCACCCGTCTACTAAGTTCTGTCTCTTCCACAGTCATTTCTTCCATCTTTCATACCTATCGTTTTCCACTGCAACTGTTCCTTTTGGCCTTCATGCATGCTCTGGTCACACCTCTCTTCAAACAGCCCTCACTAGACCCTGCCTGTCCTTCCAGCTATCAACCTATCTCTCTCCTCCCTTTTGCTTCAAAACTACTTAAGCGAGCAGTTCACTGCTGCTGTCTTGACTTTCTTGATTCTCAAGTTCTTCTGGATTCACTGCAGTCTGACTTTCCTCCTCTTCATTTCACAGAAACGGCTCTTGCCAAAGTCTCCAATGACATGTTCTTTATCAAATCCAAGGGCCTTTACTCAATCCTAATCCTTCTTGACCTTTCTGCTGCCTTTGACACTGTTGATCACCATTTTCTTCTCGATACCCTGTCCTTGCTTGGATTTAGGGGCTCTGTTCTATCCTGGTTTTCTTCTTATCTCTCCCAGTGCGTGTTCTGGTAGATCCTCCTCGACCATCATCCTGTTTTGTCAGTGTACCTTAAGGCTCTGTCTTGGGACCTCTACTTTTTTCTCTCTTCACTCAGTCCCTTCGTGCAGTACCACCTTTTTTGCTGATAACTTTCAGATCTAAGAAAGAAAATTAGCAGGTAATGTCTAATTTCACCATCCCCTGTAAATGGACGCTTCTCTTGCCAAGTTCTGTTTACAGTGCAACTTAAGACATAGGGGTGTCCTACATGGAGCAGTGGGGGGAGGAGTGATGTGTTCACCCCTAAACAAACAAAGATATGGGGAAGGGTGAAGACACGGGGAGGGGTGCACCTGCTCCTGGTGGGCGCACCACTAAGCAAAGACATGGCTAGGGGTGCATCTACTCCTGTCATATTGCTGGGCAGACTAGATGGACCATACTGGTCTTTATCTGCTGTCATTTACCATGCACCTGAAATCTCTCCAGTAATCCAGATCTCTGCCTGCTTATCCGATATTGCTGCTTGGATATCTCACCACTGTCTGAAATTGAACATGGCCAAAACTGAGTTCTTTATCTTTCCCCCTAAACCCACCTTCCCCTTTCTGTCCTTCTCTGTTTCTGTGAATGACACTCCACTCCACCCCACCCCACCCCCTCAGCTCACAATCTTGGGTTCATCTTTGACTCGTTCTCTGGGCACATCCAGCAGATGGATAAAACCTGCCACTTCTTTCTCTATAACATCAGAAAAATATGTCCCTTCTTTCTACTTGCACAGTAAGACCCTTATCTACTCACTAGTCACCTCCTGCTTTGGCTGTTGCAACCTGCTCCTCACTGGTCTCCCTCTTAATCATCTCTCTCCTCTTCAATCTATACAAAACTCAGCTGCACAGCTTATCTTCCGTCAGTGTCGCTATGCTCATGTAGCCCCTCTTCTCAAGTCACTTTACTGGCTCACTATCTGTTTCCGCCTGCAGTTCAAACTTCTTCTACTGGCCTACAAATGCATTCATTCTGCTGCTCCTCACTACCTTTCTTCTCTTATCTCACTCTCCTCGACATCTCTGTTCTTCTGGAAGATCCCTTTTATCTGTGCCCTTCTCTGCCACTGCCAGCTCCAGACTTCGTTCAATCTATCTTGCTGCTCTGTATTGTGTGGAACAAACTACCTGAGTCTGTTTCGGGCACTTTCTCTAGACTTATTCACATCCAGGCTAAAAACCCACCTCTTTGAAACCGCTTTTGGATCCTGATGCTCCTCACTCTCTTGTCCACTACTTATGTGTATCTTATCATACTCTAGTCCTCAGTTTCACTATGGCCGGTATTCTAAGCACCGAATAGCAGAGTTGGATGTCCGGGTTGGACATCCAACCTGCACACAGCCCCTGGACCTTATACTGCCCCATTTGCTTCCCGTATGTACAGGGCTGATATATGGGGCGTGCTGGGCGGGAGTGGTGCTGGGTCAAAGCGAAGTGGGGGTGTGGCTAGGCACCCGGATGTACAGAGGCCATTCCAGTCAAGCCTCTGTACGTCTGCCAGAGCTGCTATGGACACCTTCTGCCTTCCACCCTGAAGGTGGAATAAGTGCTGGGTGCAGGGGTGATCGGGCCCTGCAGCCCTCCCACAGACTTTGCAGCTCTGTGGGAGGTGTCCTGCCGCCCGATCATAGCCCTGGCTGCCTCCGCTGAGGGTCAGGGAAAGGGGCTTGTTATGCGGTCGGGCATTTTCTGCTCCAGCTAGATGTGCCAATGCTATGGCGATGGGATGCCACAACATTAGAACTCCAGCCAGAGCATTCAGCAGTAGGGACGGACAGTCACTTGGACGTAGCCCTGCTCAGAATACTCTGCATTCCAGGCCTTCCAAGTTCACTGATTCTGCAACCATGGGAACATATAGGTCTCATGGCTGCAACTTGGCCCCATACATTTTTTTGGACATCCAGACGGCCTGGCCATGCACAGTGCAAAATCAGCCTCCACATGCTTTGTCTTGATTACATTGTAAACTCTGATAAGCAGGGACTGTCTTGTATCTATATATACAGTGCTGCATACGATTTGTAATGCAATACAAATGAGGAGGAGGAGGAGTAGTAGTAGTCCTGTGGCTTTTGCAGGTCATTGCCACCAGAGTTCAAATTCTCAGGAAGTTCCTTGTGTCTTTAGGCAAGCCACTTAACCTTCTCTTGTCTTGGATACAAAATTACATGTAAACCCTTTGGTAGATAGTTCTGTCACCAAACTTGACCTACTACTGAAAAAGTATGAGCTAAATCCAAAAAAATAAAATAAAATGAGCCTTGCCTCCCCACTGCAGCTCACCTTGCTGCCACCTTATTCCTCCCTCAACTTTGTAGCTTGGTTCCTTTTATGCCACAGACCTCCCCCCCCCACCCCTCCCCCCTCGTCCCTTGGAGCAGCTTCTCTTCCAGTCTAGCCATGCATAGACTCTGGGGGAGGCATGGCCTAGTGATTAGGGCATGGTACCTCCTGCCAGAGGGCTGGGGGTTCATGTCCCACCTGGGGACAGAAATCTCAGGCTGGAGGGACTGGGATTTCTAGTCCTATAGGCACTCCTTGTGGCCTTGGGCAAGCCACTTAACCCTCCATTGCCTCAGGTACACATAGATTGTGAGCCCTTTGGGGACAAGGGAATATATCCAGTACCTGTTTTGTAGTAATTACATAATGTAAACCACTTTGATAGAAGGATAAGGCGGTATAGAAAACTGGTTAAATAGTCTGAGCCAAGTAGTTCCTGAAATTTTGTGCTGGTTTCTGTCTGATATCTGGAAAGATCATGAGACCGGTGCAGGAGTTTAAGTACATAAAAATATAAAAACATAAGAAGTGCCATATTGAAAACAGGACCCTGAGTTGATGGACCTTTGATGTGACCAGGACTGCCACTATTGAGTCAGAAGTACATGACATACCCCAAAAGTAGTTGGTTCATTGCTACTTACTCTAGGGATAAGCAGTGGTTGTCCTACTTTAACGGTTTATGGGCTTTATCTCTAGGAATATATCCAAACATTTTTTTAAACCCAGCTACACTACTTGCTTTTACCACATCTTCCAGCACTGAGCTTCAAAGCTTAATTATAGATTGAGAAAAAATATTTTAAATATACTACATTGTAGTTTCATGGCGTTTTCCTAGTTCTTGTATTTTTGAGAAGGCGTAAACAATCAATTCGCGTTTACCCACTCCACTCACTATTTTATGGACCTCTATCATATCTCCCCTCGGCTGTCTCTTCTCCACACCAAAGGTCCCTAATCTCTTTAGGCTTTCCTCATAGAAGTGTTGTTCCATCCTTTTTATCATTTTGGTTGCCTTTCTCTGTATCTCTTTTTTTTTTTTTTTTCAATATTTTATTTTGAACCATCAAACAAAACATCAAATACAGAACAAAAGACAATCGCTCCCTGGGGTGGACTCTGATCCCCAAGGCGCGAGATACATAGATGGTTACATAGTTTTTAGGATAGTACCCCCCCCTCCCCCCTCCCCCACCCAACCTCCCCCCGCTAAACCCCTCCCCCCCCCCCCCCCCCCGAAAGCAGTACCCACCCGGACCAGCATATATATAACATTACCGAACCTCAGTAGGTCTCCACATACAAACAGGGCTATCAACAGCCTAATTGCAGGGTTACATTACGTATCCGAGGACTCAATTTTTGAATATAGGGCTCCCACAGTAACCAGAAAGCAGACCATCGCTTCACATGACCTCGCGCTGCCCGACACTCCAGGAGCATAAGTTGATGGAAGGAGTTCCGCCACTCCCAAAAAGAGGGAGGGTGGCTGTCCCTCCACCCACGTAGGATTGGGCCCTTACCCACCAGACATGCCTTCCGCACCAGCCAGCGACTCCATTTCCCCTTTGGAGAGGTGAGACCCAGGAGATCCAAGACGATCAAGGCCGCATCCCAGTGAACAGGTTGTCCAAGGAGGTCGGCCATAAATAGGGCAATTCTATGCCAGTAGGGGCGTATGCGCCGGCAGCCCCACCACATATGATACAAGGTCGCCAGGGGCTCCGCACAGCGTGGACAGCTACCATCCGCAGTCAAATGGCAGCGAAGGGCTCGCCGCGGAGAGAAGTGAACCCTAGTTAAACACTTAATTTGAATTTCTCGCCAGCGAGCACCATCTGCCAGGCTCGCCACTCTCCGGAGGGCCACCAGAATAGTGCCATGGGGAATCTCCCGACCCAGTTCCGCCCCCCAGGCTCTTTCCACGCCGCTGTAGTCTGGCTGTGGTCGAAACTGCTCCAACCGAAGATGGAAGGTCCGAATAGACGGCCGTTCGACTTCGCCAAACCCAAAAACGCTATTATCTGGGCCGAGCGGTCGCCACAGAGTTCCGACCCTGGAAGGGAAGCCACGTAGTGGGCCACTTGCATATATGCAAAGAAATGTAGGGGCCCCAATTCATATTCGCGGGATAGCATGGGAAAGGGCTTAGGTTTGCCCGCCAGGTCCACCACATGGCCCAGAGTATGCACTCCTCTCTCCCCCAACAAACGAAACGGCGCGGTTTCAGTGCCTGGGGTAAAATTGGCATTGCCCCGAATAGGTAACCAGCTCGACACCTGCCACCGACGGCCCCAATAGGCATTCAATTTCCGCCAGGTTTTATAAACCGGGGCCAATAACACGCTGTCCGCCAAATGCGTAGGCCACCTACTTACCTCCAGGTGCAAAAGGGCCCGTAACGAATGGGGTGCCACGTATGCCTCCTCAAATGCCCTAGGGGTATAAAGATCGTTATCCCCGAGCCAGTCCCCCAAATGGCGGGCTTGACAGGCCAGTACATAAGCACCAAGATCTGGGAGCCCCCATCCCCCCCCCACGGATCCTCCCCATTAGTCTACGATAAGAGATACGAGCTCTCGACCCCCTCCATAGAAAGCCCCGAAATTCCGCCTCAAAGCGCCTGATATCCCGACGAAGGATCCAAACAGGGAGGGTCTGTAGCCAATATAAGATCCGCGGCAGGAGGACCAATTTGATCGCTGCAATTCTCCCCATAAGGGATAGAGGGAGGGGTAGCCACGCCTGCAGCTGAGTCCTCACCTTGGTCAACATCCGTCGCAAGTTAGTCCTATATAGGTGATCTGCATGACAGGACAGTACAATCCCCAGGTATAGGAACTGGTGCTCAGCCCATCGAAGGGGAAATTCGCCCACCCAGCTGCCCCAAAGTCGTTCAGAGACATCAAGGGCTTCAGACTTATCCCTATTGATACTAAACCCTGCAAACTGCCCGAAGGCGCGGAACTCCTGTAAAAGAAGGGGTAGGGAGTCCCCGGGAGAAAGCAAGTGTACCAACAAGTCATCGGCAAAGGCCGAAATCTTAAATACCTGAGGCCCAATACCTACTCCCTGGATTGGCCGCGTACCCGCCACTCGGCGTAAAAGAGGGTCCAAATAAAGAACAAAAAGGAGAGGAGAGAGGGGGCAGCCCTGACGGGTCCCCCTCTGCAGCGAAAAAGGCTCTGATATGACCCCATTACAGAGTATCGCTGCGGTAGGATTGGCATACAAACTGTCGACCATGTTACAGAACGACGGCCCCAAACCATACTGAGGGAGAATGAATCGCAAGTATTGCCAATCCACCCTGTCAAAGGCTTTTTCTGCGTCAAAGCTAATCAAGAGAGAGGACAGATGTCTATGCTGAACCCATTCTAAAGACGCGATGATCTTGCGTAAGTTACGGACCGCGTATCGCCCCTTAACAAAACCGACCTGGGACTCATGGACCAGCTGCCCCAAGAACTCCGCCAAGCGGTCCGCCAAGATCTTAGCCATTAATTTAAGGTCGAAATTAAGCAAGGAAATCGGACGATACGAGGCCGCAGAAAGAGGGTCTTTTGCCGGTTTGGGGATAAGAACAATATGAGCATGGTTAGCCCCCCACCGAAAAGAGCCCTGCTGCGCTCTCCGATTATGTACGGCGGCCAGCGTTGGGGAGATCTGTTCATTGAGAATTTTATAGAATTCGGCGCCTAGACCATCGGATCCTGGGGATTTGTAGCAACTGGCTTTGGAGATAGCCCCTTGCAGCTCAGCCACCGTAATTGGCTGATCTAACTGTGCTCTTTGCTCTATTGAGAGGCGAGGCAAGTCCAGTCCCCTCACATAATCCGCCATCTGCGTGGGAGAAGTCGCCTCCGCAGCGTAAAGATTCTGAAAGAAGGAGCGAAAGACACGCGCTATCGCCGGGCTTTCCCTGTGTAAGGTCCCAAGATCATCTCGCAAAGCGGGCACCAATTTAGAGCCCCGGGGTCCACGAAGGCACCGAGCCAATAACTTCCCCGGCTTGTCCCCATAGCGGTACAATTGATAGCGATAATACAGTACTGACTTCTTTGCTCTCTGGTGTAAAAGTTTGTTTAATTCCATTTGAGAGTCCCATAGCTGCTTTTTTAACCCCGCAGTAGGAGTGTGAGCCCAGCGGCGTCGCAATTTCGTCACCAAGCTCTCTAAGGCCATAATACGTTCGGCCCTTAATCGTCGTTTTCTGGCAAGAAACCCAATTATATCTCCCCTCAGTACGACCTTTGCTGTTTCCCAGAGCAATTCTGGGTCATCTTGATGACCCCTATGGTCGGCTTCGAATTCCTGCCACCGCCGCTGAATAAATGAGCGAAATTGGGCGTCTCTATATAATTCCAATGGAAAACGCCATTGGAAGGCCCGTGAAGTACTCCCACTCCAGAAGACTTCCATCCACACAAATGCATGGTCAGATATCTCTACAGGCCCTATCTGGGCGTCCCCCACCTTGGCAAACAGCCCAGCGGATAACCAACAAGTAGTCTATGCGTGCACTTGTGCCATGGGCCCGAGATTGGTGTGTGTAGTCCCGCTCGACCGGATGTAGTAATCGCCATGGATCCACTAACCCCAGCCTGGAACAGAAACGTCGCATTGCCCGAACCGTCGCCATTCTTTCTCTTTGCTCCCCCGCTTTAGAGGTATCGAGATCGACGTCCATGACCCCGTTGAAGTCCCCCCCCCAAAATAACGGGGAGCTCCGGCTACGTCTCAAGTGTGGAGGCAATGCGCGCATACAGGGACAAATCGAGTACATTGGGACAGTACACGCTACCAAGAACTACCGGCCTCCCCTCAAGGACTCCCCGCACCAGTACATATCTGCCCATCGGATCAACGAGGTCTTTCACCACCTCCATCCTTACACGTTTGTGTATCAAAAGCACTACCCCTCCCTTCTTACCAAGAGCTGGGGCCCCCCAGACCTGTCCCACCCATTCCCGGCAGAGTTTACGGTGTTCGTCGGCAGTCTGGTGGGTTTCCTGAAGCATAGCGATGTCTGCTCCCTGCCTAGCCAGGGCCTGCAAAATTTTTGCCCGTTTGATCGGACTACCCAGGCCACAAACATTCCCGGAGATTATCTTAAGTGGCATGTATTATTAAACTGGGCACAGAAATGTCTGTTATATACCATACAGAATATAGGGAAGACACCCCCCCAGCCTGGGGTCCTCCCCCCTAGCCCTTCAAAGACAGTCCTCGGCGTCCCTACCTCAACTGGTCCCCAAAAGTACAGCGTTCCGTCTCCCCCCCCCCCCCCTATCCCCCCTTCCCCCCTTTCCCCCCCCTTAACTACTCCCTCCCCCTCCTTCCCTCCCCCTCCTCCCTCCGCCCCCCTTCGATTCCTTATTTCTACTACCATTCTCTTCTCCTCTTCAGTGAATTCCTAGATGCGTGTGGTACCCCCCCACTCCTCCAGCGCCCCGATTCCGCTACAGGCCACCCCTCCCCCCCGGCCCCCCCAAAGACACAACCACCCCCCGGGCCTCTCCCCGCTCATCCCCTACACCCAGAAGAAACAACCAACATCTCTACTTAAAGGCAGTCAAGACAAACCCGGCAGCCCTCCGCCCCCACACCAATTACCATCACCATCACTTTACAGTCCAAAGCAGGATGCTCGAAACTTGTTCACCAAGGCAATAGTCTTCACCTCCGATCCTCAGGACTCGGCTGCCACTGCGGCCCTCCGCCGTATCTCTTCCACGTAGGGCGTTGCTGCTGTCGCGGAGTCAAAAGTCCGACGGATCCCATCATGGGTGAAGACCAATCGGGCGGGATATTGCACCATGAATTTAATATTATTGTCTATCAGGGTCTGGCACAATGGTCCATAATCTCGTCGCCGCTGCCCCAGGGCTGCTGAATAATCCTGAACAATACGTATCTGGGCATTGTCCTTCTGAATGGTCCCTTTCTTTCGCGCTGCACGCAAGACCGCTTCTTTCTGTGGGAATCTCAGGAACCGTGCTATGGTCACCCTGGGTCGGGTATCGTTGGTCCTCCTAGGTCCAACTCGGTGTGCCCTCTCTATTTGCACTGAGGCACCTTCCGGTTCATTCGCCAGGAGTTGTTTCACCAGATCTTCTAAGTAGGATTGTAGGTCCCGATCCTCGACGGTATCTGGGATCCCAAGAAATCTCAGGTTATTGCGGCGGGATCTATTTTCTAAGTCATCTAGTTTGGCTTCCTGCCCCTGAAGCAGTTTTTTCACCCGAGCCATCTCCCGCTGTAGCTCCAGCACGTGCTCCTCTGACTGCTCTATCCGGTGCTCCGCCTCTTGTAGTCGGCCGCCCAAGGCCTCCACTGAGGTCTGGACAAGGTCCATACGGCCCCGCAGGTCCTCGAACTGAGCAGACAGCGCCCCCGCTACGGCTATGGAAATTTCGTCCACCATCTCTGCTGTAGTCTTAGCCTCCCCCTTCAGCGGTGAGGATTGCTCCCCCCCCCTGGGCGGCAGGGGGGTCTTCTCCTTCTCCACCCGGCGGCCTCCTTTCGCCGCCATCGCCAAGGCCTCTGCTGTAGTCCACTCAGGTGGAGGGGGGGTCTCTCTCCCGTCCCCGCTCCACACGCCGGGCGACGAGGGCCTCAGTCGTCGACCTCCTCGGTTCGCAGCACAGTCCCAGATCCGAGCCTCAGGTGTCGCCTGGGCTGCTCAGGCCTCTGTACACAGGAGATAAAGTGTGGGTTCAGGGCTCTGAGGCGCTAGATGAAAGGCAGGGATCTCGGTCGGCCGAGCGCTGGAGGGAAGGCCTGGGTCACGGGCACCGATGCACCGGGGGTAGGTATAGATCTGGGGCCCCCAGGTGCCAAAGGTGAGGCAGTACGCCGAAGAAAGAACGCCAGTCCCGGGCCCCTACACGCAGGGGGGGATAAAGCTTCAGTCTCGGGCTCCGATGCACTGGAGGCCGGGTGCAGGGCACAGGTTACAGGCTCTTCGATGGTGAAAGCAGGGCGCCGGTCAGAAACTCCAGGGTGCCGGAGGCAGGGGGGGCAAGGCTCAGTCCTGCATGCCCCAGCGCAAAAGACAAGTCGCAGGCTCCCAACTGGCAAAAGGAGGCACGGGTCACTGTCTCCTATGGAGGGGAGAGGAGGGCCCCAGTCAATTCTGCTCGGTCCTTTGCGGGTCCCCTGGGGTGGGGGTGGAAGCAGGCAAAACACGGGGCAGCCCACAGCCGGGCCCGATAAGGGATCTCAGCCTCCCCTGGTCTTTCCCGCGTCAGGCAGCCACTCAAGGCACAAGCTGGAGACGAGCTGGAGGCAGAAAGGGGGGGGACGAGCACCAGCCGTGGAGCCGCGGCCGCCGCAGGGATCCCCCTGCAATCCCGTGCAGGCTGTCCAGATTCGCCGACTGGCCACTCACCCCGCCACGTGGCACTCACTCCAGCGCGGCGCCTGCAGCGCGAGCCGCGTGGATCCAGGCCGCCTCCTCAGATCTTCGGGTGCAGGTGAGAGGGGAGCGCCGTATCATCCCACCGGGCTGCGATCTGGGCAAGGGAGCTCGGGGGTGTGTGGGAACCCCGAAATTAGCCCCGGTCAATCATTCAGCGGCGCCGGAGGAGCAAGGGGGCCCAGAGCTCGAGCGGCGTGCGTTCGCACGGGCTCACCGCATCACCGGAAGTCCTCTCTGTATCTCTTTTAATGCCACTATATCTTTTCTGAGATGCAGAGACCAGAAATACACGCAGTAATCAAGA
Source organism: Ichthyophis bannanicus (assembly GCA_033557465.1). Taxonomy (NCBI): domain Eukaryota; kingdom Metazoa; phylum Chordata; class Amphibia; order Gymnophiona; family Ichthyophiidae; genus Ichthyophis; species Ichthyophis bannanicus. The sequence goes on along the minus strand of CM066036.1, from coordinate 341,523,208 downwards.
TGCAAGTCATTAGTAGGATCGATTATTGTAACATTGCTCTTGCTGGACTTCCCCAATACGAACTCCGTAGACTCCAGTTGTTACAGAACATAGCAGCCCGTATTGTCATGCATGGATCATGTCACGCCCCTACTTATTCACCTCCATTGGCTTCCCATTGCCTACAGAATTCAGTTCAAGGTCATAACTTTTGTTCACAAAGCCATACACTCTGGTTCACCTCAGTATCTCTCAAACTTGGTTCATCTTCACACCTCCCAACGTTCACTCCGCCATATTCATGCAAATTGTATGTCTCTCCCCTCCCCCTCCTTGGCCCATCAAGAATCCACCCAGAACTCTTTCTTTTTCCTCTGCCCCAAACTCTGGACCTCTCTGATCTGTAAGATCAGAGGTCAGATATCTAGGAGTCACCCTAGATCACAAACTGACCTTCCAGATACATATCAAAAGAATAACAAATTCTATTTACCAAAAGATCAGGATCCTGCACAACCTTTACCCATTACTTAGACCTTCAGCATTACCGTACAGTATGCCAGGCCTTAAATCACCCCACATCTGGATTACTGTAACTCAGTTCTCCAGGACCTCCCAAATCTAGCCTTCGGGTCTCTCCAAACAGTCCAGAATACAGCAGCTCGCCTCATCAGCAAAACTCCACAACATGACCACATCACACCAGTACTAAAAAGTCAACACTGGCTCCCAGTGAGAGCAAGGATAAAATATAAGGCAATAATGTCCACATTCAAAACGATAAACAACCTTACAGCAACCTGCCTGGTACCATTCCTTCAAAGGAACATAGACAGCAGCACCTAAACCTGCTCACTATTTCAGCCCTAAAAACAAAAAGCTCACAATCGCTATTCCAAAGAGCATTTTCAGTTTTTGGACCTACAAGATAGAACTCATTGCCACCCATATTAAGGACTATCCAGGACCTGAACGAATTCCAGAAAAAGCTAAAAACACATCTCTTCAGAGAAGCCCTCTGTCACACAGACTCCTCACCTCAAACCTGCAACCTTACATCAAATACCTTATACATTGCAGGTCCACAGTTATTAACTCACAGGGTGGTAGGGTGTTATATTCAATCTCCAGGAACAAGCAGGAATGAGTTTTCACATATGGGTACGTCGGTACCGACGGAGTCTGCGCGGGAACGCTTCCCAACGTCCAATCAGAAAGCTTTTGGAAGCATCCCAACACGCCTGCGTGCTGCCTTCCCGCCTTCCCAACTGCCTCTCCTCAGTTTTCGTTTTTCCGCGGAGCCGGCAGGACGTCCTCCTGTCACCGCAGAAAATTCTTCTTTTATTTTTTAGTTTTCTTGTGGTCGCGGCTGCCTTTCCTGACGCCGCCGGTACCGCCGGTGTTTCTTTTTTCTTTTTTTGTAAATTTTTTTCCTTTTTAAGGAATATATTTTTCTTCCTTAGTGTCTCACGGTTCTCAGGCCTTCTAAGCCTCTCCATTTTCCTTCATGGAACCGCCAGCCACTTTCCCCAAGACATGTACAAACTGTGGCGGTACAACTTTATTTTTAGACACTCTCACAATTGGTGTCTAACCTGCTTGGGTCCTGACCATTTTCCTCTGGAGCCCTCGGTCAATAGTATTGTGAGAAGAAGTTTTCAACATCGAGTTCCCCTCGACACGCGGTCCCCCTCCAACTTCAGGGCACCGACCATATCTTCTACAGAGGATCAGGTAACCCCAAAACAGTCTGTTAAGACTAGCCAGTCCTCGAGCGGCAGTTCTCATGCACAGCATAGAGATGCCTATGGTCTTGCCCTGGAGAATCCACTGGCTTCAAAACCCTGGTGGGAGTCTTCGGCCTCCAAAGCCTGTGTGGGGTTTCAGGTTGTTCCTGAAGTTCACTCCTCACAGAACATACCTGAGCCATGCCCGGTGGTGGCTTCCGCTTCGAGCGGTACCGATTCCCCGGCATCGGCACTGGTGTTGGATGAAACATTCCTCACCAAGGATCGTCGTCTGGCGTCCTCGGTACCTGCGGGGCCGGTGGATACGCTCCAGATCGACCTTCCAGTATCGGTACCGAAACCGATACTAGTACCGACGTCGGTACCCTCCAGACGTGCATCAATAGACTCGCTTCCTTCGATGCCGAGTCTGGAGGACTGGGTACCGACTCGCCTTGGTACCGACTCCCGTTGGTACCGAAGGCTCGGTTCCGATAATTCGGATCCGCAACTCTCGGTTCCTCCGATACCATTAGAGTTGCCACCGGCTGGTCTTCATCCACCGGTATCAGATACGGTACCGAGGTCAGTACCGATATCCTGTGGTGAGGAGAGCTGTGCAGAGGAAATGGAATGGCAGGGAGAGGAGCCCTGTTTTTTTAAATCTGGAGAGAAAGGCAGTTCCCATAGAAACCACAAGCCTCCAAGGCAGAGTATTCCGAGTGCTAAGCTCCGCCCACCTAGTGATGTCAGGGCTAGGTTGTGCACTAATGAGCTGCACGTGGGCAGGAAGAAAGGCGTGGTGCCTGGAAACCAGCAGTTAAAAAGTGTTTCAGCTTTAGAACAAACGGAGGGGAAGGAGGAAAGAGAAGAAGTGCAACAGGAAGAGGAAAAAGCACAGCAGAGAGGAACACAGCAGCAGCAAGACGAGCAGGCAGTGTTTGGAGTCTGTCAAGTTCCAGGAACAGTTCAAGTAAGAGGAGCTGATTCTAAAGGGGACAAACCTGGAAGCAGAGACTTGCTGGGTTGGGAAAACTCACAAGCAAGAGTAAAGGAGAAACAGAGGGTGTCTGGAACCCAGTGCAGGACACAATTGCCAAGTCAGAGAAGTGTTTCCAGAAGGGGAAATAGTCCAAGACAGCATTTAAACACTGAAGGTAATGAGAATGTCTTTTCTTTATTTCCTAACCAAAGCCATACTGAAGGCATTGTTCAAGAGTTAAGAGACAGTGCTAAACGCTGTATGCCCCTGAATTCTGGAAAGCAAAGCTTTAGTAAACCCAGAGCTTATGCCAGTGACTGCCAAACCTCCACTCTAACCAAGACTGCTAAATTCTTAAAAGAGAGAGAAACTCCATTGCAAAAGCCTGTGGCTGGAGACCATAGGGAACAGCTGTTACGTTTGCAGGAGCTAATAAGGCAGGAGAATAACCAGACAGCTGATGTTCAGGATAGACGCTGTGATTCAGGAGATGAAATGGATATAGACCTGCTGGAGGAACCTAACGGTTCAGATGTTGAAGATATGCAATGTTCTCTATGTCTGGCTAAGAGCATGAATAATTGCTGAGTATTGGCCTAGCTAAAAGACTGTATCATGAAAGCCATTTAAAGACTTGTGCTGTGCATGGCTTGAAGAGAGGAAGCTGTTTTGAAAGTAATTGACAATGAAACTAATCTGGAGCACAGATTAAGCTTCAGAAGCCTGTTCCTCACAGCAAGTGGAATATTAATGTTTTAAAAGGAAGTCCTGTATTTTTCTGTTCAACTTGTTTCACATTTTTGGTTTTGCCTTATTGGAGAATTATCCAGTTTATGTTGAGGTTCATTTTGAATTCAATGCGGAGGGGAAACCCCGAAATAAAATTCTCTGTTTTACCTATTTACCGTGTGGTCACACTCCTTGCTTCATGAACTACATTACCCAGCAGCCTTCCTTGGCGGCCATCTTGAACAAGTAATTGTAGGGAGCAAGACAGGCGAGTTCACCTGCCCTCGGGCTACCGCCTGGATGGGTGACCTACGACAATCCACAGTACCATTGCAGTCGGTACCTTCCATGCTTCTCTCGCCAGGCTCGCTTCCCTCGATGCCGAGTTTGGAATCGATCCCTAGCATGGACGATCTGTTACCGACTGTCGCTGGTTCTGACCTGCAGTACCAGCGACCACCATCTAAGGATCCCATACTGCACCATTCAGGATCTTCTGTTCCTATATACTTGAATAGATCCCTCGGTGCCAACGCTAGTTCTTCATCAGATCTAGCCTATCCAAGGGAAGTTCCCTCTGGGGATCCTTCTTTCCAGACTTTCCTCCTGGATATGGCAAAATCACTTGCCATTCCTATTCCTGGACAAGATCCTACACAAGGGAATACAGAATACCTCTCTGTTCCTAGCAAAGCAAAGGAGAATATAATGCTTCCTTTGCATCATTCTTTGCAGGATCTCCTTCTACGAATGTGGGAAACTCCTTTAAAGGTACCCCCACCTTCCAGAGCAACTGATCTCCTATATCAGGTGCCCCCCTCTCCAGGGTTTCAAAAGACTCAACTTCCTCATCATTCCATTGTGGTAGAATCAGCAATGAGGCGAGTGAAGAGTAATAAAAAGCACTCTTCTTGTCCGCCAGGTCGTGAGTCTAAGACACTAGATGCCTTTGGACGTCAAACCTTCCAGACATCCATGCTTTCAGCAAGAATTCTCTCGTATATTTTTTGTATGGGTCTATCTCTTTAGGAGGTCACAAAGAAATTACATCTTTTGACTCCTTTTCTTCAAGAGCCCAGGTGTAAAGACTATTCCTCACTGGTTAGTCATACTCAAAATATCTCTAGGTTTCTTACTCATGCTACCCTAGACTCCTTTGAGTCTGTTAGCAGGACTTCTGCTGTAGCTATAGGGGCACGACGTAGAGCCTGGCTTCAAGCTTCAGACTTGGACAAATGGGCAGAAGAAAGACTGGGAAATACTCCTTGCACTGGAGAAAATCTCTTCAACAAGGAGTCTTTACTCCAGGTTACTCAGTTATCCACTGACTTTCCTTTTTCCAGAGGCTGTTCTACGCCTTCTTCTTTCCCAGTAGGTAGGAAATGTCCTACCAAACTTTCTTCCTCTAGGGGGAGGAGGTTTTACCCATCATCTGCCCATCATACAGATGTTCCCAAACAGGGGAAACATCGCCCTGGTCTGAAGAATCCACAACCTCAACAGGGTCAACAAACCCAGCAGTAGCAGGGTTTCAAATAGATCATTGTCCCTCTTGGTTGGTGGTTAGGGTGGCAGTCTGCTTCTTTCACTGGCAGTATCTGCACTAAATTTATCCTAACCTACCTAGATATCTCTTCATGAGACATCTTTTTTCTAAGAGTCTTTATGATGATCATGCCCATACTTAACAGTTTCCTCTTCCTCTTGAAGGAAAGAGAGGTAACAACTATCAATGGACAGTTGTTTCCCTGTACTGGCATGTCTCATCTCACCTGTCACAGACTTCCTCCATAGTCGGTCTCTTGCAACTCTGTCTTACCTCCCTCTTTCTACAACATTTGGTTGCAAGAGTGGTTCTTTTACACCGGTAAGCTTTTATAGTCCTCTATCTGTTCTACTGGGGGATTCTCCCTTCTGGAGTTCTTTTTCCCCCTTGTTACCTTAGGGCAGCTAATCAGACAATAGGAAGTCCTATCAGGACTGTTGTTTCTTTTTCCCAATCTAAAAAAAGGAGGAGGGAAAATAAATTTTTCTATGCTGCCCTGGTAGTTGCTGCAGATACAGCAATTCCTAGTGGTTAAGTCACTGGTTGTGTTCTCTACGCAACCAGGGCTTCCCCTCCACTAGCAATCCTCCTAGCCTCAGTGCTAAGTCCCAAACAGGTTATTAACCTTGTTTGGGAAACCCTATTATCACAGTCTGGTTGGTTAACTTCTATTCTTTGCCTTGGCAGAATAGCTGGTCACCTGCTGGCTTTCCAATGTCAGCTTTTTCTTCTAACCAACCTGCAGCATGCTTTCTGCATCTCTACAGAGTAGCTTTGCACTATGGGCCCTTGCTAGAGAGCATTAGTATCTTGCCTAGCAGATAACCCCAGATGGTTAGGGGGAGGGGGTTCCCCCAGTCATGTCTGGCAGGTATTCCCTGCCCTTTCCATCTTATCGTAAATCTCTTTTGAGGCATAAGCCTCAGGCCTTTCATTACGTGAAAGCCTAAAAGGAGGGCCAATTCCCTGGCTTGGCCCATATCTCCTTGAGACTTCTCGTCAGAGATAAATTTCTCCAATGGCAGCAAGAGGACGCCTAATACCCATCTTGCCCTCATAGGCGGATCACTAGGGTATCTTCCTCCAGAGGCCTCCTCTATCCAATCTCCATATTGAAATTCTGGAGATATCTGGACTTCCTGTCTGCAGACTGACGTTATCCTCCTGCCATTTTCACGTAGGCCATCCTGGTTATTCAAGAGCTCAATTTCTGCAAAGAATTCAGCCTTCTTCTTGTCAGGGAGACCTTTCCTCTGACTCTGCCAGTCATAACCAGGAAAAGAGGATTCTCTATTTACCTATTCAAGCAGGTATCATCCTTCTTGCGGTCAGATGAATCTTCCTCTCTCCCTATATCCCTACAGGGGATGGGGTTCTATGGACATCTCTCCATCCATATGCCTGGAGACATGTGTCTATATGCCTACCTATTTCGTCTAGGGGTATATATATATATCTATATATCTATATATATACTTATCTGAATGTCTTCTGCCCATACATATCTCTTTATAGATATATGCATATATACCCTATATGTGTATATATTTCAATCTATATATATCTATATATACATATATATTTATAGATATGAGATATATTTTTAGATAGATCTGTATCCATCTACTTATCTTTCTCTCTGTTACGTTCAGATATCCTTACATTCCTATATGATCCTGACAGATGGGCACTACCCCTATCAATGCTGTGCCAGCATACTTAGGGGGACAAACCTATAACCACTCCCTGTGGTAATTAACAAACTTTTTTCTTACCATAACCTTTTCAGGTTAGGTACTCCTGAAGCTCGCCATGTACCCTTTTTCTTTCCTACTTGACCCCATTTAGGAAAGACATTGTGGAGCTTCAGTTGCTCTAAAGCTTAGCGCTCCTGAGTCTATCCTTACTTTCTTATCAGATACAAGGGTCTCCATACCCTTTCTTCCCTACATGGACTGATTCCAACCCCAGTCCAGTTGGGTCAGACTCATTTTTTCTCTTGGTCCTAGATTTGTACTATTTTTGGACCAAAACAGCTTAAACTTTCTTTACTAGTACCTTCTACGTCTCCGCTGAAGCTCTACCTCTCATACTACCCCAGTTTTTCCCCTGGGGCTATTTCTCACCCTGAAGGGTTATGACCTCCACTTGTTTTTATTCTACTTTATTACCTCTACTTCTCAGTGAGGTACCCCTTGAGCACATTCACTGGCTCCTCTATCAGCTCCATATGTAGCTCAGTGCACTTGTGCAATGCCAACAAGGGAGGCCCGGATTACAATATTTCTCTACTAAATGCCCTCGATACAGGGTCTTCCCCTTTTGAAGCCCTGTTCTAGCCAGCTGTTCCACAGCTCCTTTTCTGTATTCAACTCCTACCCTCCATCCCCAGGATGCCTGAGGTCCTGAGGAATAGCATGGCTCGTTCTAGACTTGCAACATGCTAGGACTGACTCCAGGCATCTGAGCTTGGGAGTCCCCATATGTGAAGACTCATTCCTTATCGTCACTCCAGTCCAGTCCCTTTACTTCTGGGTTGCGTAACCCTTCCAGCAGCTTGGAGGCTGAGACCATCCTTTTTGAGGATGGTGCGGTATAAATACCACTGGCACCACCCACAGATCCCAAGTATTCTCAGCCTCCAAGCAGCTGGAGGGTTCCGTAAGCCAAGAGCTTACTGGAGTCTCCTGTTCTTAATTTCCCTGTTAATTTTAGTTTAATTTCAATTTATTTTTATTTATTTTTAACTTTTGCCTTCTTGCATTTCATTTGGCTATCCATAGGCTACTGCACCTTTAAATTTCTTTCCTTCCTCCCTCCCCCCCCTCCCCGGTTCATTGCAAGGCACCACAGAGGAGGAGGTTTACCGGCAGCAAAGAGGAGGATCGCGAAGGTTTCTCTCTCCTCCAGGTCGGCCGGCTCCCCGCGGACCTACCTTCTGGCCTGCCCTGCCTCGCGCCGAAGCCCTCCGGTGGCTGAGCGCTTGAGGCAGCAACGCGTGGCTCCCCCGCATCCTCCGCCGTCGCGGATCAGCACCGGAAGCCTCGGGGGTGTTGAAGCCTGCTCCGGAGCCCGGTCCCTAAGTCGATCAGGACTCAGTGGGGTGAGCTTGTTTGGCGGCGAGAGCAGAGCTGCCGACCGCTGGATAGGACTCCACGTGGCTGCGGCCTACCACGTGTGAGCCTCCGGAGTGCTTCTCTTTCTGCGGTGCATCGCAGTGCAGGAGCAGCAAACCGCAAGTATTGGGAAGCGATTTGGGGCCTGATTTCTTCCAATTTGGACATTTGCCTTTAATTTAATTTAATTTCTTCTTTTTCTTTATTTCTATATTTCCTGGCCGGGTTAGTTAATAGTTTAGGGGGTTGGTGAGGGCCCCATTGGGTTTACTGCCTAGAGGCTTCTCTATTGAGATTGAAGACATCTTTGAAAGTATATTATTTTATTATAAGTTGCATACTGTTTATCAGGCAGAAAAACTTGTCTTTAAAGTCATGACTGGCAAACCACGGTGCCCGTCTTGTGGCACTCGTAGAGGCACTGACTCTGAATCAGGAATATGCAGGGGTTGTGCTGCAGAAGCTGCTTCGGCGGAACAAGGTATTCAATTGCCTATGTCCCAATCTACTCAGGGGTTAGGGGACCTTTTGGAGGTGGTAAGGGTCTCCTATCCTCTCCCCTCTCCTTCCACGGTTTTGCCGGGCTCTTCTCTTCCCCCCCCCCCCACTGCAATGGAGGAGGAGGGTACTGGGGACCCCTTCTCCCACAAATTTGTTCTTTTGCTGCACAAGGCCTATTGTTTGCGCAAGCAGGGCCTCGAAGCGGGCGAGTTGGGGGTGGTGAAGGGGATCGAGGGGTCCCGATCTTGGAAGACAAGCTCCCAGGACTCAGGTGTTCCTCCCAAGCGCGCAAGGCTGGTGAGTGAGGAGCCTCTCTCATCCTTTTCGCAGGATACTCCAGAGGAGGAGGCCTCGGACAAGGATTTAGGTGAGGATGGGGAGGAGCTTGACGAGGGAGAGATTCCAGAGGAGGATCAATCCCGCATAGTACGCGTTTTTAGGCGTGAGGCGCTCCCGGCGCTGATTAATGAGTCCCTCAAGGTACTCAATGTGACTTCGGACGTTCCAACAGAGGAGGAAGCGTTGGAAGATCCTTTAATCCAAGCTGTGAGGAGGTCTCAAAAGGTCTTTCCGGTTCACAGGGTAGTGCGTCAGATGATCCAGGAGGAATTGGATCAACCAGAATCAAGCTTGAGAGGAGTACGTTCTATGTCACGGCTGTACCCTTTGCCAGAACTGGATAAAGAACTGCTGAGGTCTCCCAGGGTGGATGCAGCAGTATCCGCAGTGACAAAGAAGACGACCATTCCGGTCGAGGGTAGCGCGGCTTTGAGAGACTCTCAAGATAGGAAATTGGACACGCTACTTAAGCAAGCCTTTGATGTTAGTGCTCTTGCCTTACAGGCCTCAGTTTCTGGAGCTTGGGTGGCTCGGGCCTGTTTGAGGTGGTCTCAGCAACTTCAACTAGCGGAGGCTCCCTCAGGCGATGCCCAATCTATTTCAGCTAGGTTGGAGTCCGGGGCTGCCTACTTGGCGGATAGCCAGTACGACCTCATCAGGAGCCTAGCTAAGAACATGGCCTCTGTAGTAGCGGCTAGGCGATATTTATGGCTTCGTAATTGGGCAGCAGACGCCTCTTCGAAGGCGCGCCTGAGTCGTCTCCCCTTTAAGGGGAAGCTACTGTTTGGTGAAGACCTAGATAAGTTGGTAAAAGACCTTGGCGAATCTAAGGGAGGCAGACTCCCGGAGGACAGACCAAAACAAGTTCGCTCTCTAGCTCCAGTCCGCAATCAGCCAAGGGATCCCCAGAAATTTCGTCCAGCCAGATCGAACCCCTTCCCTAGAAGCCGTTTCCTTTCGAGGGGTCAAAACTTCAGAGGGTTTCGGGGGGCAGGGAGAGGCTTTGGGACCTTCTCCTCCTCCGCGGGACCTAGAAAACCTCAATGACAAACCGGGGGTCCAGGAGGGCGGACTGCTGGTGGGGGGCCGTTTAAGTCAGTTTCTTCCTGCCTGGTCCCGGGTCACGTCCGATCAATGGGTCCTGGAGGTGATCCGAGAAGGTTATGCTCTCGAATTTGCAAAGCAAATACTTCCAGCCTTCATTCAGTCTCCCTGCGGTTCTCCAATAAAGGGGGCGGCAATAGAGACAACTCTTTCACGACTCATAGCGCTCGGAGCTGTGGTCCCTGTTCCACCAGACCATTGCGGTTCCGGTCGATACTCCATTTATTTTGTGGCGCCAAAGAAGGAAGGCTCCTATCGCCCGATCCTAATCTAAAGCAAGTCAATCGCTGTCTCAAAGTGCCTCATTTCCGGATGGAAACTCTAAGATCCGTCATCGTGGCCGTAAGGAGCGGGGAGTTCCTGACGTCATTGGATTTGACGGAAGCCTATTTGCATATACCGGTCAGAAAGTCCCATCAACAGTTCCTGAGGTTCGCGGTGCCCAGAGGTCATTTTCAATTCCAGGCTCTGCCCTTCGGTCTAGCTACGGCTCCAAGAACCTTCACCAAGGTGATGGTGGTGGTGGCTGCGGCCCTACGAAGAGAGGGATGTACTAGAATTCCTTATCTGGACGTTTGGCTGATACGGGCAAAGTCAGAAGAGGAAAGTCGCTCGGCCACTGCCAGAGTGGTGGAAGTTCTGGAAGAATTAGGGTGGGTCATCAATCGGTTAAAGAGCAGGTTGTTGCCCTCCCAGGAGCTCGAGTATCTCGGAGCGAGGTTCGACACCAACAGGGGCAGGGTGTTTCTGTCCAAGTCGAGATCAAGAGACCTAAGGATCCTGGTCACGCAATTTCTAAGCAGGCGAAGTCCTACGGCGTGGCATTACCTTCAATTGCTGGGTACCATGGCTGCAGCAATAGAGGTAGTACCGCGGGCCAGGGCTCACATGCGGCCCTTGCAGCAGGCCCTGTTGCGTCGTTGGTCCCATCAGCATCATCCTTTGTCCATGCAGTTGCCCTGCGCTCCTCGAACCAAGAAGGCCCTCCAGTGGTGGCGGTCCCCAAGGAATCTGGATTGCGGGATGCCTCTCGAGCCTCCACAGTGGTTACTGTTGACGACGGATGCCAGTCTAACAGGCTGGGGAGCTCATTGCGAGGACCGGTTCGTCCAGGGACGCTGGACATCATTGGAGTCACAATGGTCCATCAACAGACTGGAATTACGGGCGGTAGCCCTTGCGCTCAGGGCACTCGAGTCCTTAGTGCTACGAAGAGCAATTCGCGTCCTCTCCGACAATGTCACCGCGGTGGCTTACATTAACCGCCAGGGCGGCACAAGCAGTCCTGCCTTGGAGAAGCAAGCGGACGGCCTATTCCAATGGGCCGAGGTCCGCTTGGAGGCTCTTTCAGCTCAGCACATGGCCAGCACGGACAACACTACGGCCGATTACCTCAGCAGGTTCAAGATAGACCACGGGGAGTGGGAGCTGGACCAGGAGGTCTTCGACCAGATAGTAGCCCTTTGGGGTCCACCAGTCATGGATCTCATGGCACGGTATTCTTCCGCCAAGGCAAGCCGATTTTTCAGTCGAAGGAAGGAAAGGATGTCCGAAGGCTTAGATGCTCTGGCCCAGAAGTGGCCTTCGGAGGGTCTCCTATATGTGTTCCCCCCCCATCGGCTCTCATCGGAAAGGTTCTTCAGCGGGTGGAGGCTCACCAAAGGTTGATAATCCTCATAGCTCCGGATTGGCCCCGCCACCCTTGGTATGCGGACCTGGTGAGGTTGATCGCCGACCGGTCTTGGCGGCTGCCCTGCAGAAGGGATCTGCTGAGGCAGGGTCCGGTTCGGATGCCTCACGTGGATCGATTCTCGCTTACGGCCTGGCTATTGAAAGGGCGCGGCTCCTGAAGCGGGGTTATTCGGGATCGGTAATCTCGACTCTTAGTGCTCAAAAGCGCTCGACCTGTCTCTCCTATGTAAGAGTGTGGCGCATCTTTGAAGCATGGTGTGCAGAGCACCGGAGGAAACCTCTTGCGGCCTCTATCCCGGAGGTTCTGGAGTTCTTGCAAGCGGGTTTTGACAAAGGCCTAGCGCACAGTTCCTTACGAGTCCAGTTGGCAGCCATCTCTTGCTATAGAGGTAAGGTCCGCGGAAAGTCATTAGGGGCCCACGCGGACGTGTCCAGGTTCCTAAGAGCGGTCAGGCGTCTTCGTCCTCAGCAGAGATCGGTCATCCCCCCTTGGGATCTCAACCTGGTACTAAATTTATTTTATTTATTTTTATTTATTTATTTACATCTCTTATATACCGCACTATTTGCGATCAGCGCGGTTTACATAGAACAAACAATATCCGACAATAAACAAGAGTCAGGTCATTACAATGAACAGGAGCAGTAACTTGGATAACAGGGGAAACTATCTACATAAATGCCTTGACCAAGGAACCTTTTGAGCCAGCAAAGGAAGCCTCTCTAAAGGACTTGACACTGAAGACGGTGTTTCTGGTCGCTATTTGCTCGGCCAGACGTGTCTCCGAACTTCAAGCGCTGTCCTACCAGCCCCCCTTTCTTTCATTCTTCAAGGATAAAGTGGTCTTACGGATGGTACCTTCTTTCCTGCCCAAGGTCATCTCCCCCTTTCATGTGAACCAGACAGTTACGCTCCCGTCATTTTCGGCGGAGGGGCAAGAGAGGAGGGACAGGAAGCTGCACCTCCTGGACGTTCGGAGAGCCTTGAAGCGTTACCTCTCCCGCACTGCGCTTTTTCGAAAGTCCGACCGTCTATTCATTCAGTTTGGAGGCCGCACAAGGAGAAGGCGGCAGCCAAGGCTTCCATCTCCAGGTGGATCGGGGAAGTTATTGCTTCCGCCTATATCCTCAAGGGGAAGCAGGTTCCAGGGGGCTGTGCGCTCATTCAACGTGGGCGCAGGCTACCTCTTGGGCAGAATATAGTTTAGTTCCGCCGCTGGACATCTGTAGGGCGGCTACGTGGTCCTCGCTCCATACCTTTACCAGACACTACAGACTGGACGTCCAGAGTTCAGCTGACTCTCGGTTTGGGCACGCAATACTTCGGTCCGGGTTATCGGATCCCACCCAAGCTTGAACTGCTCTGTTACATCCCAGAAGTAAAGGGACTGGACTGGAGTGACGATAAGAAAGAAGTAATTAGACCTTACCTGCTAATTAATGTTCCTGAAGGAACGACAGTCCAGTCCCTGATCCCACCCGGTTCCTCAATTGGCGTAATGTCCTAGTGGATATGTGAGGATCAGCGGACCGAATTCAGGACCAGGACAAAGTGGAAGGGTCCTTTGGGGCAGGTCCGGCGGCCGGGGTGAAGGATGGCTCGGTCAGACTCAGGTAAACTCCTCCTTCCCTCCCCGTCCCTCTTTTCCTCCTTGACCCTTTAAAAAGAGGAAAACATTGGGAGAGTTAGGTGTGTGTTTTGGGTTGTTTTTATATAGGCTATTAATTGAATTTCGTTAAGTCTGCTTTTTCATTAGATTACTGGGATCTGTGGGTGGTGCCAGTGGTATTTATACCGCACCATCCTCAAAAAGGATGGGCTCAGCCTCCAAGCTGCTGGAAGGGTTACGCAACCCAGAAGTAAAGGGACTGGACTGTCGTTCCTTCAGGAACATTAATTAGCAGGTAAGGTCTAATTACTTCTTCCTGCTTGTTCCTGGAGATAGCACAGTTACTTACCTGTAACAGGTGATCTCTGGGAACAGTAGGAATAAGTCTTCACAACCCACCCACCTCCCCTAGCAGTTGCATTTCTCTATCTCTATCTTTCCCTTCCTTGCTCTCTCTCTCTCTTTGTCTCAGCTTTAAAACTTAACTGAGGAGAGGCAGTTGGGAAGGCAGGAAGGCAGCACGCAGGCGTGTTGGGATGCTTCCAAAAGCTTTCTGATTGAACACTGGGAAGTGTTCCCGCGCAGACTCCGTCGGTACCGACGTACCCATATGTGAAGACTTATTCCTGCTGTTCCCAGAGATCACCTGTTACAGGTAAGTAACTGTGCTATACCCTTCAGCATAAGTTCATTATAATTCTAGTTACATATTCCACATAAGCTAGTCCTACTTAAGTTATAATTAGTTCCCTGTATTCTGTTAAATACAGTGTAAAGAGTTACATGTTATTGCACACACTTGTTCTATGTATATTATAGTTGAGTTCTATGTAAACTGCTATGATATCACAAATAACGGTATAAAAGAAATGTTAAGTAAATAAATCTGCCATTGGTAAAAGGAATCCTGGAAACATGAGCTGGAACAAATTGCAGTTGAAAGAGTGGGAGAAACTACCAGCAGACAGATGTACGAAACCTATAGATGGCTACAACCAAATATCAGTGAAGGGTGCTATTAATCCTGTCCAGGTCATTTTTTTTCTCTGAAATTACTACCCCTAAGTTGCAAAGATATATATATTTTGGTGGTGGTTGTATATCTTTTTGAACATTCCATTGAAATATTATGATATACAGTTGGAATATTTACAATTTCTCAAGATATTGTACACAACATACTTAAAATGCAAGGATGCCAATAACGTTGACCACAACTGAAGATCAAATTGATGAGGCAAGACTTCCCTTGGCTAAATCCATTTTGAGATTTTCCTCATTAAACAAGGTTTGTCCATGTATTCATAATGTTGTTGTTAATGGTTTCTAGCATTTTTGCCTGGCTCTAGCATTTTTGCCTGGCTCATCGATCTGTAGTTTCCTGGATCACCAACTGGAGCAGTTTTTAAAAATAGGTGCTGTGTTGGCCACCCTCCAATATTCTGATACCATAGACAATTTTAAAGATTAGGTTTAAAATTACTAATAGTTCTGAAATTTCATCTTCACGTTATCTTGGCACTCTTAGATGTATCCATCCAGTCCAGGTGACTTGCTGCTCTTTAGTTTTTCAATTTGTTTTGCTACATCTTTAAATTTCATCGAGATTTTGTTCAGCTTTTCAGATATGGGTAGTTCCTTTGCGTCATAGAGTTTAGAACCTCCTCCAGCAGCTTTGGAGACTGAAAGACATCAACTCTTTGACACTAGTATAAATAGGCAAGGACCGCCCTCTCCCACCAGTACTTTCAGTCTCCAAGCAGCTGGAGAAAGTTCTGAGCCTGGGACTGGGCTCAGTGGACACAAATAAGCAGAGCTAGGTTTTTTGTAAATTTGCCTATCAGTTTGGGCTGGGGATTTTATTTGGAATTGATTTGGAATTTCTGTTTTTGGTTTGTTATAGGTAGAGTGCTGCTGCTGGAAGTGTTCCTGTTTCTTCTGCTGGCTTTCTCTCTCTCTCTCATCCTTCTCTCCCCCCTCCCTCTCCCCCCCCCCTTCAGTAATTTCCCCAGCGATTTAGACGAGCAGTGAGGGGCTAAATTGCAGAGCTCTGCCTCCCTGCTCCCGAACCCGCATAAAAGGGTGAGGAGCAGGTTGAAGGCAAAGGCAGCACCGGCAGCATCGGGACCTTCTTGTGTGAGTGCTGCCTACCGCCGGAGCTGAAGCCGCGATAAGGGCTGAGCTCCGGTGCCAGTGGAACCCCCTCCCCCACTCTTCTCGGCGGCAGCGGTGAGTTCCTTGAGCGACTTGCTGCGTGGGTTAGTCAGTGCAGCACGGGGGCTGGCATGGAATACGCGACTACAGCCTTTTAATTAACGTGCTGCTAAGGGGACAGCGTGTCTCGGCGCAGGAAGCACGGCGGCGGCCATTTTGGCAGCCACGAGTTTAAAACCGTTCAGCTTCCTCGATTTAGTTGACAGGCTTAGAAGCTTCGTTTTTGGAGTTGTTCAGTCAGAAAGGGCTTGCCAGCTGGCTGGGCACGTTTTGTGATCAAAAGCAAAAAAAAAAAAAAAAAAGACTCGGGGGCGTTTTTCTGGCTATCAGTGTCTTCTGGCATAGGGGCAAGGCTGTGTCACTGTACTTTTGGTAATAGCGAGAGGGGGTGTTGTGGCCCTGTGGACTATGCCTTCCAAGCCTCGTTGTTTAGTTTGTGGCACGAGGCGGGGGGAAGTGTTGGACTCCGGAGTGTGTAGAGCCTGCACTTTGGAAGCCGTGGTCATGGATAAGGCATTGGGGGGTCCCTTGGGGGAGCGAGTGGAGCCTCCCTTAGAGGCGGGGGGTCTCTCCCTCCTGTCTTGGTGCCGGCGGATCCGGTGGCAGGGCCGTCCTCTGAGGAAGGGACTACTCAGTCGCTGGAAAAGGGTCCAGGGAGTGGTACTCCAGTGATTCCACTGGATTTCTTCTCCCTCATGCAGCAGGCCTTTGCATTATTGCAGCCCGGGCTGAAGGCCTCTCCTCCACAGGGGTCCAGGGGGCAGAAAAGGCCTAGGGCTGGCGGCCTTCCGGAGGAGGAGGCTGCTCCGTCCAAGAGGAGCAGGGGGACAGTGGAAGACAGTCCACCTTCGTGGCTTGAGGAGGTGTTGGCAGTGGCGGATGCGGATGGAGCGGAGGTCTCCGAGGAGGAGTTAGAGGAGGGGGAGTTACCTGACTCGGAGCAACAGAGTAGGATAATCCGAGTATTTCGGCGAGAGGAGCTGCCGGCTTTGATTGCTGAGACACTCAAGACGCTTAACATGCCCTCATCAGGGCCGGTGACAGAGGAGGAGTTGGAGGATCCGCTGTTGCAGGCGGTGCGGACGTCCCATCGGGTTTTCCCGGTTCATAGAGTTTTTAAAAACATGATTCAGGAAGAATGGGACATGCCAGAGTCTGCTCTGAGGGGTTCGCGGGCCCTGGCTCGGCTGTATCAACTATCAGATCAGGATAGGGAGCTCTTTCGCTCGCCTAAGGTGGATGCGGCAGTATCGGCGGTGACTAAGAAGACTACGATTCCGGTTGAAGGCGCCGCCGTGTTGAAGGATGTGCAGGACAGGAAATTGGATACTTTACTGAAGCAGGTGTTCGATATTTGTGCTCTTTCCTTGCAGGCCTCGATAGCGGGGGCGTGGGTGGCGAGAGGCTGCTTGAGATGGTCCCAGCGGTTGCAGGGGGATCAGGTGGACGGGCAGGTGGATGAGGTGGCAAGATTGGAGTCTGGCACCACTTATTTAGTGGATATTCATTATGACCTCATCCGAGGGCTGGCGAAGAGTATGGCGTCGGTAGTGGCGGCTCGACGATATCTCTGGTTGCGAAACTGGTCGGCTGACGGATCGTCTAAGGCTCGTCTCAGCAAGCTCCCGTTTAGAGGAAAGCTGTTGTTTGGAGAGGATTTGGAAAAGTTGGTAAAGGATCTCGGGGAGTCCAAGGGGGGTCGGCTGCCAGAGGACAAGCCCAAGCCGGGATGAGGTACTACGGGATCCAGGGGGGCTCCGAGAGAGTTTCGTAGATTTTGCCCCTTTAGTTTTGGCCAACCCCAAAGGGGCAGGTTTCAGGGACGTGGACAAGGGTTTCGAGGCTTCAGGGGGCAGGCAGAGGTTTTGCGCCTTTCCAGTTCTCGAATGTTAGAAAGTCCCAATGAGATGAGGCAGACTCAGGTGGGGATGGTACCCGCGGGAGGCAGGTTGCGGGAGTTTTACCCTGCCTGGGTCCAGCTTACATCAGACCAGTGGGTGTTTGAGGTCATTCGGGAGGGGTATGCCCTAGAACTCCATCGACCCGTGTTAGATTCCTTTGTCCAATCTCCATGCAGAGCTCCTCAAAAGCGAAGGGCGGTGGCAGAAATGCTCCAGCACCTCCTGCAGCTCAGGGCGGTGGTGCCCGTTCCGGAGGACCAGTACGGTTGCGGTCGATACTCCATCTATTTTGTGGTCCCTAAAAAGGAAGGCACGTTTCAGCCGATTTTGGATTTGAAGCGGGTGAACTGGTGCCTTTGCATTACCCATTTCCGGATGGAAACGCTACGCTCCGTCATCGCGGCGGTCAGGGCAGGAGAGTTCCTGACGTCACTGGATCTCACGGAGGCTTATCTCCATATTCCGGTTCGCCAGGAGCGTCAAAGGTTTTTGCGGTTTGCAGTGCCCATGGGGCATTTTCAATTCCAGGCGATGCCCTTCGGGCTGGCGACGGCGCCTCGAACGTTCACCAAGATTATGGTGGTAGTAGCGGCGGCGCTCCACAAGGAGGGGGTGCTGGTGCATCCCTACTTGGACGATTGGTTGATTCGGGCGAAGTCAAGGGAAGAGTTCCACGGCCACAGCTCGGGTGGTGCGGATGTTGGAAAGCCTTGGCTGGGTGGTCAACTTTGCGAAGAGCAGATTGGTTCCCTCGCAGTCCCTAGAGTATTTGGGGGCGCGCTTTGAGACGAAGCTGGCATCAGTATTTCTCCCGGCCCACAGAGCGCAAGGGTTGCGCCGCCTGGTACGGCGGTTTCTCGCTCAGCAGGCTCCGACGGCGTGGCAGTATCTGCAGTTGCTCGTAACGATGGAAGCCACGATAGAGGTGGTGCCGTGGGCCAGGGCTCACATGCGGCTGTTGCAAAGCGCTCTGCTCCGACGTTGGTCTCATCAGAGGGATGCGTTGTCTCAGCGGCTCGAGAGACTTCGGTGGTGGTTACGGACGGAAAGTATGGAAGCGGGCGTATCCTTGGAGCCTCCGTCCTGGAGACTGTTAACGATGGATGCAAGTCTCGTAGGATGGGGAGCGCATTGCGAAGGAAATTTTGCCCAGGGGCAGTGGTCTCTGGAGGAGCAGGAATTGGTCCATCAACAGGTTGGAGATGCGAGCGGTATGGTTGGCTCTTCAGAAGTTTCAAGACGGTTTGCGTCGGGCGGCGGTCTGAGTGCTATCCGACAATGCGACAACCGTAGCCTACATCAATCGACAAGGAGGCACGGGCAGTGCGACGCTAGAGGCAGAGGCCAGTCAGTTGTTAGGTTGGGCCGAGCAGAACCTGTCGGCTCTTTCAGTGCAGCATGTAGCCGGGGTAGACAATGTCGAAGCGGATTTCCTGAGTCACCGCAGAGTGGATCCGGGGGAGTGGGTACTAAACCCGGACGTCTTTGCGTTAGTGGTACGGCGCTGGGGGATTCCGCAGATGGATCTGATGGCGAGTTTCGAGTCCGCGTGAGTAGAGCGGTTTTTCAGCAGGCGGAGAGAAAGAATGTCAGAGGGGCTCGATGCGTTGGCACAGAAATGGCTGAAGGAGGGGCTTCTCTATGTGTTTCCGCCTTGGGCTCTCATAGGCCGGGTAGTGCAGCGGATAGAAAGGCACTGCGGCCTGGTGATTCTGATAGTGCCTGATTGGCCCAGAAGACCTTGGTATGCGGATTTGATTCGGCTACTGGTGGACAAGCCGTGGAGGCTCCCGGAGCGGGCGGATCTGTTGCTGCAGGGGCCGCTACGCATGCCACAGGTGAATCGATTCTCGCTTACGGCATGGCTCTTGAAAGGGCTAGGATGACTGCCAAGGGTTATTCCGCAGCGGTCATTTCTACGTTGCTGAAGGCGCGGAGACGGTCCACTTCGTTGGCGTATATTCGAGTGTGGCGCATTTTTGAAGCCTGGTGTGCGGAGCGAAATCTGCGTCCTTTGGGAGCTTCGGTGTCGCAGGTCCTTTCGTTTTTACAGGATGGGGTAGAAAAGGGCCTGGCGGCTAGTTCCTTGCGGGTGCAGTTGGCGTCAATTTCCTGTTATCGGGGGAAGATTCAGGGTCAACTGTTAGGAGCTCACGGCGACATTCGCCGATTTTTGCGAGCCATGTTACTCATGCGTCCTCCGCGGTTCGGTTCCAGCGTGGGATCTGAATTTGGTGTTGGAGGCCTTGATCAGGGCGCCGTTTGAGCCGTTGAGTGAGGCTTCGCTGAAGGATCTGACGTTAAAGACAGTCTTTTTGGTGGCTATGTGCTCCGCAAGAAGAATTTCCAAGCTGCAAGCCTTATCCTGTAAGGAGCCATATTTGTCATTCTTCGATCACAAGGTCGTGTTGCGTACTGTTTCGGTGTTTCATCTTAACCAGGTGGTGTCGCTTCCGGTGTTTTCTGCGGAGCAGAAGAATAGGTCGGAAGGCAAGTTGCATCTGCTGGATGTTCGTTGCGTACTTAAGAAGTATCTCCGCAGCACCGCGCCATTCCGGAGGTCCGATAGGTTGTTCGTGTCGTTTGGTGGTCCGCGGAAAGGAGAGGCTGTGGCTAAGTCGTCTATCTCGCAGTGGGTGAAAGAGGCGATTGCGACGGCGTACCTCCTGAAGGGCAGAGTGGTACCGGAGGGTCTCCGGGCTCATTCCACTAGGGCGCAAGCGGTGTCTTGGGCCGAAGTCAGTTTGGTGCCGGTAGCGGACATTTGTAGAGCGGCGACTTGGTCGTTGCATTCCTTTGCGAAGCACTATAGGTTAGATGTGCAGGCAGCGGGGGGATGGGCGTTTGGGCTCAGCGGTGTTTCAGGCTGGGCTTGCAGGTCCCTCCCGTTGATATTCACTGCTCTGTTACATCCTCTATGGTTCCGGGACTGGACTAAAGGGACGCAAAGGAAGAGTAAATTTAGACTTACCTGCTAATTGTTGTTCCTTAAGGAACTCTAGTCCAGTCCCGGATCCCTCCCAGTAGATTGCGGAACTGTTCAGCCTGAAGTTTGTGGGGTGTAACTCAGAAAGGGATTCTAGAGGTGCCGCAGAGTGCAGACGAGATGGGATCCCTTTCGCAGCAGTGCTGGTATGGCTCGGGGAGGTTGGTATTTACAATGGCAGATTCACACATTGTAAAAAAAAAAAAAAAATTTGCAGATAAGAGAAGAAGGAACTTGGTTTTTCGTTCCTAAGGTTTAGTGGTGGTTCAGTTTATTGCATTGCTTTTTTTAACTACTTATTTGTTCCTCTGCTCAGTCTGCTTTGTCAATAGGTACTGGTGGAAGAGGGCGGTCCTTGCCTATTTATACCAATGTCATCAAAGAGTTGATGTCTTTCAGTCTCCAAAGCTGCTGGAGGAGGTTCTAAACTCTATGGTTCCGGGACTGGACTAGAGTTCCTTAAGGAACAACAATTAGCAGGTAAGTCTAATTTACTCTTTGTTCACCTCTTCCTCAGTAAATCCTAAATGAATTATTTGCTTTAGTGATCATTCCAGAACACGAATACGGGATTTATACGTGCGGTGGGGACGTTTATGTGCCAAATGCGTCCCCAACTGTATTCTGAAATGCTTGCACGGGGATCTCAGAACGTGCCCAGAAGGGGTGGAATGGGGGTGTGGTCAGCCGTGCAGGCTTATACAGCATATTCAGGAAAGGCCCTTGTATATTTAAGTATTTCCTGGAAACATCTCCGTTACTCCTGCTGAAAAGTGGAATAAGGCAACGACTTAAATATTCTGGTGTGCTCTGCAATTCAACCCATATAGAAGAATGGTTGTGACAAGTATGTGCTAAACTAGTGTGACTGCCTTCTGAAAAAATACAAGATGCAGTTACAAAGAACAGAAAGCAGAAATGTGGGAATGTTGTAAGGTAAAGAAGCATATATAAATACCCTGACAGAAATGTTAAAAAGGGCAGTAATGTTTATTCAGGCTATGCTGAAATGTGCTGTTTTGTGCTAAAACAACTGATCCAGGGGACCCTAAGAAATCCTGTGCTCTAAAAGCTGGGACTGCTGATGTAAGAATAGTATGTGAGTGAGTCTGGAAACAAATCATGTCGCTTTGTCACGCAACTGGAGGTGGCAGAAATATGGAGCAAAGAATCAACTTGAAAATTCTGGTTAAGTTGGCGAAGGGCCCAACTGAGTGTCTCCATCTTCTCCAAAAGGCTTATGGAGAAGATGCAATGTCAAGGTCGCGAGTCTTCGAGTGGCACAAACGCTTCAAGACTGGCCGCGAGAAGGTGGAGGATGACCCCAAGTCAGGACAACCTTCCACGACAAAGATGGCTGAGAACATTGACAGAGTGAACCAGCTGGTGCGGAGTGATCGCAGATTGACGGTGCAGATGATAGCTGAGGAGCTCAGGCTGAACATGGAGTCAGTGCGGACCATCTTGGTGCAGGAGCTGGGGATGTGGAAGGTGTGCGCCAAGATGGTGCCCCAGCTTTTATCAGACAACCAGAAGGGAGCACTGGGTCAATGTTTGTCAAGACTTGCTAGAGAAGATCGGAGAAGATCCAGAGTTCGTTGGCCGAGTCATCACAGGAGACGAGACTTGGGTCTTCCAGTATGACCCTAAAAACAAGAGACAGAGCCTGCAGTGGAAGACTCGACTGTCACCCAGACCCAAGAAGGCCCACATGTCCAAATCAAGGATCAAGGTCATGCTGATCGCATTTTTTCGACCAGAAGGGAGTGGTCCGTCATGAGTTTGTGCCTGAGGGTCAGACAGTCAACCAGCACTTCTACCAGCAGGTCCTCAATCGCCTCCATGATCGGGTTCGGCGCAGCAGGCGGGCTCTGTGGAGAGACAAGTCGTGGCTGCTCCACCACGACAATGCACCCGCACACACTGTGCTCAGTGTGAGGCAGTTCTTGGCCAACAAATAGATCACAGCTCTTGACCACCCTCCTTATTCCCCAGATCTCGCACCGTGCAACTTCTGGCTCTTCCCCAGGCTGAAGATTGTGCTCAAAGGAACTCATTTCGCCTCTATAGAAGAGGTCAAGGCCACTGTGACGAGGGAGCTGAGGGACCTCAAGAAGGAGGACTTTACCGAGTGCTTCCGTACGTGGCAGAAGCGGATGCAGAAGTGCATTAACTCGGGGGGGGATTACTTTAAAGGGGACAATGCATAATTTCTCTGTAGATCTTGTAATAAACATTTATGGGACAGTCTCATTTCTTTTTTATCACCTCGTAGATTTGCCAGAATTATGTCTTTGGTGACTGCGAGTGAGTATGTGTGATGTGGGGGTAGCACAGGAGGATCTAGTATGCTGATCTTCAATTTAGGGAGGCCATGAATGGCTGGCTGGTATCTGAACCATATGGATGACAGCAGTGTCACCAGGTGCCAGTGTGATAGGGCAGCTGTACATCAGCTGTGCCAGGCACTGGGAGACATAACTGATGTTGTACCAACGTCCCCCAGATTGTGCCATGAGCCTACATCCTTCGCCAGTCCAGGTTCTATGCAAGCTGCGAGAATGGTGAGATATCTGGAGGCTGGCTACCTGAGTATGATGGCACAGGAATCCCCTCTCATGCCCACACAGGCCTGATCAGGGGAGCGGTGACTCAAAGCAGACTGGGAAGGCAGACAGTATGGCCCCACAGATGTATACAGACCGACATACACCATGATGGGACAGGTGCAGCTGCTTTGAGAAATGCCAGCACCCAGGTATGTGGGAATCAGATGCCATAGCAAAAACGTTATACAACTACCACTACTACTGCAACTGATAATTTGTATAGCACTACAGTGCATACACAGTGCTGCACAGACACACATACAAGATTGTCAGCTCTGCTGAGCAGGAATCATCTAGTCAAGACACAACACAGCAGCTGTGGACAGATACATTTAGGGAGAATGGTAAGGAAACACAAGGGAGCTTAGGAGGGTCAGATCCAAAAGTGGCAATGAAGAGGTGAGCATTCAGCTTGGATTTGGGAAGGGCCTGTGAAAAAGCCTGATATACAGACATGTAGGTATAGGGAGCAGCAAGATAAAAGGAGCAAAGTCTGGATTTGGCAGTAGAAGAGAAGGACACAGATAGAAGCAATCTGACGAGCAGAGTTTCAAGGAGGGGTATAGGGAGAGGTAAGGGAAAGGTAGTGCGGTGCAGCAGAATGAATGCACTTATAGGCCATAGGCACAAAAAGGGCATACATTTGTTACTCAGCAATATTATGCATCCTTTGGGGGAACTGCAGTGTTAGTTTTGGGTTTGGTGTACTTGGTAAGGGTCCATCCTTAGCACTTTAAAGCATGTTTGTAGAGATGACCAAGGCAGGAATCGCTGGGGCTGGTTCCTAATGCCAAGTACAAGTACCATTTGATGCAAGGTATGTCCTGACATATTTTTTTTAAGTGCCATCAAGTCAGTGTTGACTCATAGCGACCCAGCTACCTCTGGGTTTTCTTGGCAATGTATCACCGGAAGTAGATACATGTTCATATTTACATCCTCTTATACAATATTAGAGTGCACTGGGATTACCTAGCATTTTTCAGGGCCTGTAGAGGACTGGTATGTGGTCTAGGTTGCAGCAGCTGTCCTTTCTCATTGGTATTTATTATATACCTCTGTACCTTCTGGAGCCCCAGTGACTCGAACTGTAAATAGTTGCTATGTTCAGCCACAATTGTGTAAATAGTTCCATGTTCAACTAAGTCCAACTGTTTTTGTAATGTTATAATGTTCAGAACTTTCAGTGTATGGTTCCTTGTTGTTACTATAGTTCAATGTAAACCGCCCCTGATCTCTGGAAGGGGCGGTATATAAAAGTATCCAAATAAATAAATAAATATTTATCTAGTTTGCATCAGCACCCTACTGTCAGTATGAAGAGCAACTTAGGAGATGCACGTTTTTCCCAATTGGTATGGTGTCCATGGGTACACCGCGGAGACGGGCAGGATCCGAAACGTGTAACTTTTCAGAATACAGCAGCTGTGGGGACATCCAAAATGTTTACCCATGTCCGATAATATTGACAGGGGGCGGGTTTCTCCATTATATAACATGGCCCATGCCTGCACTCACATGCAGGCACAAGCTGGCTGAATAGCATTGTCCATGCCGCACTGAACATGTCTACTTCCTTGATTCCGGACCCGCAGGCATGTCTCAACCCGTGAATGTGGGAGTTGGTTCAAATGGGGCACATTTTTAGTTTAGACGTGTGCACGGGCCGGACCTGAAAATAATAGAATTAGCCTCTTAGTCTTTCAGCTATGGCCTTGACCTCTCTGAGTACCTCTTGATCATCTAAAGGTCCAACTGATTCTTTCCCTGGCTGCTTGCTTCGAATGCACCTGAAAAACTGTTGGAGGTTTCATCTCTATGGCAAGCTTCTTTTCAAATTCTCTTTTTGCCTTCCATTTAACTTGCCAGTGCTTATGCTGAGTCCTAATTTCTTCATTTGGTTCCTGTATCTGTTTTTTGGCAGGGGCTTTTTGGCTCTAATAGCCTCTTTCACTTCGCCTTTTAACCACGCTAGCTGTCATTTGGCCTTCTTTCAGCCTTTCTTAATGCATGGGATGCATCTGGTCTGGGCTTCCAAGACTATTTATAAACAATTTTCATGCCTGATGTAAACTCTTGATCTTTGTGGCTGCTCTTTTTAGTTTTCTTCAAACCATTTTCTTCATTTTATCATTGTTAGTGATATAGCGGAAGGGCTGTCGGGTAAGGTTTACCTCTTTGTGGATGATACCAAAATCTGTAATAGAGTAAACACCCAGGAAGGTGTAGATTTTTATTTATTTATTTATTTGACAATTCTTATATACCGCGCTATTTCTCATCAGTGTGGTTTACATTGAAACAATAAACACTTGGACGTACAAATAGTCCTACATTTACAGAAAACAGGGATTTGAACTTGGATTAACTGGGGAAACTATATACATTTGAGTTTAGCTACATGTAATTAACAGGGTGGGCTCGTAATAAGGTTTTGCTGCCAAGTTTAGCTTACAGCATGTTTGTACTCTGTTGGTAAAGAGGAGATAGAGAGCTGTAATGTCATGTGGGGTAGGGTTAGGTTTTAGTTTTATTGTGGAGGTGTTTCAATTGCCACATATGAGTGAGTGTGTGGGTAGGGGGGGATCCCTGGGCTGAGTGAAGTGCATGAGGAACAGGTGATGTTTGATAGTTTTTCTAAACTGCGTGAGGTCTTTGATTGCTCTTATGTTAGAAGGGAGCTTGTTCCAACATCTGGGGGCATGGCTTGTAAATGCCCTATTGATGGTTGATTGGTTAAGTTTTATAGATTCTCTTGGTATGACCAGAGTGTTTTCAGCAGGTGCTCTCCTGGATCTGTTATTGGGGGTCTGGATGAGTAGAAGAGCAGTTGAGGAGGATGATATCTTATTGAGTGCTTTAAAGGTAATGAGGAGGGTTTTGTTTAGGATTCTGCAGTTTATTGGGAGCCAATGAAGCTCTTTTAATATAGGTGAGATGTGGTCCTTCCTGGATGCTCCACATAGAACACGGGCTGCTGCATTCATGGCTAACTGCAGTGGGTTGAGTGTATTCTTTGGGAGACATGAGGAGGGATCTAGCTAAGCTTGAAGAATGGTTTAGAATTTGGCAGCTGAGATTTAATGTTAAAAAATGCAAGGTCATGCATTTGGGCTGCAGCAATCCAAGGGAGCAATATAGTATAGGGGGTGAAGTACTTTTGTCCACTGAAGAAGAGCGGGACCTAGGCATGATTGTGTCTGATGATCTTAAAGTAGCTAAACAGGGTAGAAAAGGCGACGGCAAAAGCTAGAAGGTTGCTTGGGTGCATAGGGAGAGGAATGGCCAGCAGAAGAAAGGAGGTGATAGTGCCTCTGTGTAAGTCTTTGGTGCAACCTCATTTGGAATATTGTGTGCAATTATGGAGACTGCACCTTCAAAAGGATATAAACAGGCTGGAGTCGGTACAGAGGGTGGCTATTAAAATGGTTAGTGGTCTTAATTAAAGAGCATATGAGGACAGGCTTAAGGATCTTAGAGGAAAGGCTGGATAGAGGAGATATGATTGAGATGTTTAAATACCTCCGTGGCATAAATGCATAGGAGAGCCTCTTTCGATTGAAAGCAAGCTCTGCTCTGAGGAAACATGGGATGAGGGTGAAAGGGAATAGATTCAGGAGTGATATGCAGAAATATTTCTTTACGGAAAGAGTGGTGGATCCATGGAATAGTCTCCCAGTGGAGGTGGTAGAGATAAGAACAGTATCTGAATTCAAAGAAGCTTGGGACAAACACAGGATCTCCAAAGGAAAAAAGGGGGCTGTTGTAGTGGTTGATATGGAAGGACAGACTAGATAGGCCATGTGGTCTTTTTCTGTCGTCATGTTTCTGTGTTCCTGTGTTTCTGTAGTCTCATTGAACGCTTCACAGTGCCTGACTGGAAAAGAGACTGTTGTAGACATGGCAGCAAATAAGGACATTTGGGAAAGGAAGTCGCAGGCATCATAGGGTAATTACCCTAAGTGTCATGGCCACCTGGTGCTGGTGATTCATCAACCCCTGCTTTAGATGTCTCAGTATGTATCGATTACTGTCCAATTTTGAATTTACCTCTGCTTAGTCAAACTAAGTCATTATTAAAGTACAACTCTAAGACGTTTTGGAGGCTTCTAATGGACTATGCATTGCTCATTCTGGTTTTCATATTGTGAATAGATCAGGGGCGATTAGGTTACTCGTCTTCCTTGATCTATCAGCATCTTGTGATACAGTCAAATCCAGATAATTTTAAAGCAGTTGAATTCCTTGGGGATCTGCAGATCAGCTAGTTGGCTTTGTCTTTAATCTTTTATCATAGTAGTTTCTGATAATCAATCTACAATCTTTGAGCCCCCATTTCCTACCTTGGGGCTGTTCACTGCCATCCATCCTATTTAATGCATGCATTCAAACCCTAGGAGACATTAGAGGTCTGTAGTAAAAAAATATACATTTGTGTAGATTTGGCAGATTTTTTTTTTAGCCTTCTTGGCAGATATTTAACATCTATAACAAATTGAATAGTGAACAATAAAACTCAAGTTGAATGCTGATAAGGTCGAGATACTGTGGGTTGGTAATCCTTCCTTCTCCTCTAGTCCTACCCCTTCCCCACTTCATCAATAATTTCTCTGTACTTGTTCGTTAGATTTTCTTCTTTTTATTTTTGCAAGTAAGGAATTAAAAGCCTAAGAGTTGTTAGACTTGCTCTCCTAATAGAGAGCCTACTAACTGGGGTTTAATGAAATCCTTTTTTGCATGTTTAGCTAGTCAGTTGCAACCTTTTTAAAACCAGAAGATTTCTGAACCGTTATGTAGGCAGTAGCCTTAAATCATCTCTAGTGTTGCAACTCTGTGCTGGACTTCCTAAGAGAACTTAGACAAGATTGCAGGTGGTACAGAATATGTCTGCTAGACTTCAAAAGTAAATGAATGGCTATATCCGATCAGAGTACCAGCTAGTCAGAGTTTTAGAATAGCCATAATGAATTTGCATGAGAGAAATTTTGCATACAACGGAGGCAGCATACAGTATCAGTCTCTTTCACGCATATTTGTTGTGACTTTCCAGAAACTTGACTAGCTGGTACTCCCATAGGATAGAGCAGGCATGTCCAACTTCGAACTTCGTAATCTACTTTTTCCAGCCAAAAGTACCGGTGATCTACCACCATGAAAATTAAGTTTCAAATTAAATTTTAACCCAATAAAGTTGGAGGATTCCCCCCCCCCCCATTTTTAGTGAACCTTCTGTTATTAACTTGGATGTGATCAGCTGTTAAGCAAATTAAGCAAAAACAAAACAGAGACGAAGATCCAGTAAGAACTGCGAGGGGAAATGGAAAGTACATTTTTTCTTAGTTTTATTGAGTAATAACTTTCTTTAACTGTCTTAATAACTTTAACTTTTATTGAGTAATTTGTGTTAAATTTAGGTCGAGTATTGATCCAGGCTGATCTTGCACAATCATTAATATTTCGCTATTGCTCATTAGTGAGACGTCTGAGCCTGCATTTCATCCACCAGCTTTTTGAAGTTGGATGAATATTGCGTGAGGGCCAGTCTCGGGCAATCCTGGAGATGTTCATCTGTCATGTTGGAACGTTGTGTACTCTGTCATTTTCAGATGGGAAAACGCAGATTCACACAAATAAGTTGAACCGAAACAGGAGTGTACAGCTTCACTGCATCTTCTCAAGTTGGGGACTTTGTCTCTAGGCACTAGCTTCCAAAACAATTCTTGCTTAGCATGGGTCTTGAGAAAAATGTCATTTTTAAGGGTTAATATTTCGTTTTCAAGAGATGGTTTGTTCAATGAGTAATTTTTACTGATAGCAGCTGCAGTTTCTTTAATGTCCATATCTACTTTGAATGGGTATGACAAGTACTCCACAACTGTTCCAATTTTTTGGCAGTCACAGAATCTATTTTCAAATTCCTGGATAACAGAACAGATTTCTGTCACATACTTCTCGTTCTGAAAAACAAAATTTGGATATTGTCCCAGATGGTCCTGCGTATTAGGAAAATGATCAAAAGTGTTGTTTGCAACATTAGCTCAAATTTGCTCTTGTAGGATAAAATTGTACTCATCTCGCCAATGCATTTGTTTTTACCTTGTAGTTCAAGGTTCATATCACTTAGTTCGCCTGTAAAGTCAGCAAGAAATGCCAGATCACATAACCACTCCTCATCTTCCAACTCTGCTTGGTCATCTCCCCTCTCCTTCAAAAAACTTTATTTCATTCAGCAAATCACGAAATCTTTGCAGAAATTTGTGCCTACTTAGCCACCTTACATCTGTGTGCAAAATGATTTCCGCTGCCCCTTCATCAAGAGTAAGATTGAAAAGCCGTATTTGAAGTGATCTTCCACAAACTGAATTTACAATTTTGAAAGTGATGTCCATGACAGTCTTTGTATTGAGTCTCTTGCTTGCCAAAACTTGCCGGTGAATGATGCAGTGGTAAGAAAGGAAATCTGGGAAGTCGTCATGCTGTCTACAGAGGGCTATGAAACCGTTAACCTCACCTGTCATTACTCTTGCAACATCAGTAGTGATGGAAACAAGTCTATGCAATGGAAGATTACACTTTGTCACAAAAGAATGGAAAGAACCAAAATCTTCCTGACCAGTAGTTCTCCCTTTTAAAGAAATCATTCCAAGTAGTAGTTCTTTAACACTGAAGTCTTCAAAAACCATCCGGATAAAAATTAGTAACTGGGCTATGTCTCTTATGTCTGTACATTCATCCAGTTGTAGAGAAAGCAACACAATTTGAAACATCCTTCAACAATTGTTCAGTTGTGTCTGCACACATCTTTTCTATTGGCCGCACAACAGTGTTTCTTGACAATTGTATATCTTGAATAGCAGCAATGATCTTTCTTATTTTTAAATCCTTCAAAAAGATTGTCAGCTGCTTCAAGAAAATAATCTTTTACAAATTCCCCTTCAGTGAAAGGTTTGCATTTCTTTGCGATCAGGTTGCTGACCTTGAAGGATGCTATGGTTGCATTGACCGAATGTGACCTTGGCTTCGCCATCAACTGTTGCTGAGTAACCAATTTCGATTTAAGTTCTTTGAACTTCAGTTTACGAATTTCACTTTTGGGTGGAAAATCAGCATCAAACTTATTGCTATGCAGAGCCTTATGATGTTCCAGATTACCTTTTTTGGGCAAGATATTGTTGTCTAATTTGTAATGCCCCAACACTTGTCTTTCACCATGATGAAGAAGTAGTCCATTTCACATTCATCATGAAAGTGGTAGGTTTTGCTCTTCTTTGAAACACTCATCTTCGTTATACTGGGGTGGCTGGATGTAAGAAGGCCAAATCTGCTGTTAGTATAAACACTGGCTGAATCTGGTCCAAAACTGTCACTGTCCCAAAGTATTAAAGATCAACAGGATCTGAAGACCTCTGGATGATGTGCAATGCAAGGACTGGAGATGCCAAAACCACACATGCGGTTCTAAAAGTAAAACTTAGAATCCATCATACTGGCACCAATAATCAAATACCACCAAACAATCATCAAAAAAACTCAAACACCTGTCCAGCAAACCAGATAAAATCAAATACCGCCAAACAAGTTCAAAAACCACCACACGCAATTTAATAAATTCTGCACACAGTGTAGAATCAGTGCAGAGGCAAGCAAAAGTCACAGAAGTTTGAACCAATTTGAAGTCAAGGCATAGGCAAGTTAGAACAAAATTGGAAAAGCCCGCCAAAATCACCAAATTCTTGACACTTTGTTGTGTCTGCCCGAAAACGTTTAATGAAAGCAAACTATAAAGCGACCAATGACCAGCACACGACACAACTAATACGGTAAGTGTATTCAGGTAAAGCTCGGGCGAATGGATATCACCCGGTATATACACACTTCTAAAGGGTGTAGGGCGGGGGCAGGAATGGGTGATTCTGAGAGGCAGGAGACCAGGTATGACGCCGGGCCTGTGGCGTGGTGTCCCATTGCAGGGCGCAGGCGGCAGCGCCCTGGGGTACCCACAAACTATTGGCACGAAAACAAGCAGCGCCCCAATACACCCGCAGGCAAGATTCCCAAAGGCAGGGAAAAAAGACAGGCAAAGGATCAGCAGCAAGCCCTCGGCAGGCGACCTGCCGGCACGAGCTCTCTCCTAGAGAAGGGGCGAGCTGCTGGAGAGATGGAGCCAAGTGGGGCTGGCAATCTACCTCTGACCCCTCCACGATCTACAGGTAGATCGCGATCTACCTGTTTGGACATGCCTGGGATAGAGCTTGTATCTATGCATCAGCTTTCACTCTTCCTACATGTGAAATACAAAATTTTCTTTCTAATTTTTCATGCCCTTAAAGGTGTAGGGATAGAAAATCTCTCTAACATTTCTTGGTATCAGTCTCCCTCCCATCCTTAAGTGCTGCACTTCATCAACAATTCTATATCATCCTGCTAGACTAGTCCATACAAGTGGGTTGTGTTCCCTTACCAGCAGTTTGGTGGAGACAAACAACCAATGAAAAGCTCAGATTTCAGTGACATCACTCCTGTGCCCCTATTCACCTCAACCACCAGTGGTCCCTTCATTAGTTTTTTGTCTCCAGCAGATGACGGATGGATTTCCTCCTCTCTGAAGAAAATCTGAGGATTGAGAGGAAAAGATTGATTTAAATCAGGGGTCACCAACCTCCAAAGGGCCGCGGGCCGCACAGCCGACTACCGGCAGACTCGCGGGCCGCACCCCCCCCCCCCCCCCCCGCGCGACAAAAAAAAACCCCAAAAGAAAACTGCTCGTACCTATACTTCATGCCAGCTCCCTCCCTTCTTCTGCAGCCGCGGTTCCCTGCCTCTTAGGGAACCGCGGCTGTGCTTGTAACATCATCGCGGCTCCGTGCAGCATTGTCCCGCCTCTACAGGAAGTTGTTTACCACTTCCTTTAGAGGCGGGACAATGCTGCACGGAGCCGCGATGATGTTACAAGCACAGCCGCGGTTCCCTAAGAGGCAGGGAACCGCGGCTGCAGAAGAAGGGAGAGAGCTGACATGAAGGAGTCTGTGAGTTTGCCTTGGCGGGCCGCACCGGGGGAGAGTCTCGCGGGCTGCACAGAAGGCCCTCGCGGGCCGCAGGTTGGTGACCCCTGATTTAAATGCTCGTGGACGACCATCTTGGAATCAGAGGTGACTCTCTCATGAGCACAATATGGGAGGCTCCATTAGACTGCGGATTATTTAGTAGTCATAGGAGGAAGGAAAATTGGTGTGGTTCCATGCTCTTAGCCTGGATAAGAACCTATTGAGCAGCCAGAAAAAATTGCAAGGATATAGAAGGATGAAAAAATTCAGCAGCCTCACACTACTTCCTCATTTGTCCCCCCTGCTCTCTCTCTCGAAGATTGCAGAAGGCTCTCGGAGAGATCTGGCTGCCAGCCACCTTAAACACAGACTGTACAGTCAGCCAGTAAGAATTTCTGAGGAGTAGAGCTGAGCCCAGCTCAGATCCTCTGCCTCAGGCAGTTAGGGGATGAGTACCAAGGCTTGACCTCATCATTGTCCTTGTTGGGGTCTCCTGATTCAGTCTTCCTGGGATGCAATTCAGAGTGGTCTGCTGGCTTCTACTGGATGATCAGTTGGGGAGAGAGCCCGCTGTTGCTTTCCCAGTCCCTGGAGTTTCTGGGACCATGTCTCCTCTGGCAGGACAAAACTGCTCATTCGAGTGTCTAAACATAGTCTATTGGATTGCCTGGTACTGCTTTGTGCACAGCAAACCCCAGAGTCTGGGATTATCTTCAGTTGCTTGGATTGATGGTGGCAGCCATAAAGATGGTGCCATGGGCACATGCCCACATGCGACTACTCCAGCAGTCCCTACTGGCTCAGTGGTTCTCAAGTTCGAGTGCAGGCTCCTGCTCCCATTGATGGTGATGTCCAGCCTGCAGTGGTGATGGCAGTCTGTTCATCTAAGGAAGGGCATGCCACTGGACGAACTCCTGGATCCTCCTGATGACAGATCCAGACTCTTGAGTTGGGGAGCCCATTGCCAAGACCGTGCAGTCCAGGGTCGATGGAACCATAGGGAAGTGGTATGGCCTGTCAGCCCTCTTGAGGCGAGGGCCATCAGGTTGCTCTTTTTTGCATTTCAACCCCTGGTTGAGGGCTGGGTGGTTTGAGTGTTTTGAGACAATGCCACAGAGGAGGCTTATGTCAATTGGCAAGGCGGCATGAGGAATGCTGGAGTAGCTCTAGAAATGGCTCTACTGTTTGCCTGGAGGAGAAGATCAGGGCCATAGCAAGTGTGAATCGCGCCCTATGTGACTTGCACATCGGGCTGATGCCCCCCCCCCCCGTGGCAGGAGAGAAGAGGCACGCCTGATGTGCAAGTCACTGGCGCACTAAGTAGATCTATTCCTCTCTGCTCTGATTCTGCGTCAGAGCAGGGAGGGACAGATCTGCTTAGCATGCTGTGAGAAAACTTAAGGGGTACATTTCAGCTGTCTGCCGTTGCCAGCTGCCGCTGAGAGAAGAAAAAATGGCGGCAGCAGGCAACAACAGGCAGCTGAAATGTGCCCCTTTGCAGCCACACTGCTTGCACAGGGCTAGGTACAGTCCTGCAGAAGACCCTCCTAACCTTGTCAGCCTCAGCACATTGCCAGGGTGGACAGCATAGAAGTGGACTTCCTCGGCCAGCACTCTCTAGATTCTGGAGAGTGGAAGTTGAGTAAGGAAGCGTTTTCATTTGATTTTGCATCTTTGGGGTTCCTCCAGTGCCAAAGTTTGCCACCTCTTCAATTGCCACACGGAGACTGAGTCAGAGGGCATAGACATCTAGCCCAGACTTGGCCAAGTCAGCACCTGCTGTATGTGTTTCCTCTGTGATCCCTGGTGGGGCGTGCGATTCAGCATATAGAATGCTATCCGGGCTGGATTGTCCTGCTGGTGCCAGATTGACCAAGGAGAACATGGTTCGGAGACCTGATGTGGCTCTTGCAGGCTGCCTCCATCTCGGGGCCTATTGTGGCAGGGACCGATCGTCCTGGAGGACCCAATTCCCTTCTTGCTTACGGCTTGGCTCTTGAAAGGAGATGGCACATAAAGGCTACTCTCCTGTGGTGGTCTCTAGTTTGCTCAGATCCCAGAGGAGGTCTACTGAGCTGGCATACATGCAGATCTGCTGCCTCTTTGAGCGATGGTGCGGTACTTGGTAGTTGACTCCTGAAGTGGCCAAGGTGCCCTCTAGGTTTGGCCTTCCTACAGGATGGTCTGGAGAAGGGCCTTTCGCTCAGCTCCCTGAAAGTTCAGGTGGCAGCTTTCTCCTGTTTCTGAGGTCCAATGGCTGGTAAGTTTCTAGCCTTGTACTTGGACGTCTCGCGTTTTTTCTCCAGGGTGTTCTGCATCTGTGTCCTCCCCTTTGAACTGTGATCCTTTCCTGAGAACGGTGTCTGGTACTGAGAGCCCTGATGGCGGCATCCTTTGAGCCATTGAAATATGCTTCTTTGAAAGATTTGATGCTCAAGATGGTCTTTTTAGTTGCAATTTGTTCTGCAAGGTGGATTTCTGAGCTGCAGGCTCTGTCTTGCTGAGATCTTTATATGTCTTTTTCAAGGAAGCAGTTTCCATTCAACCTGTTCCTGTCTTCTTGCCTAAGATGCAGTCTCCCTTTCACATGATCCAGGTGGTCTTCCTACCCTCTTTCTCAAAGGAGCACTATTGGGTGATGCTGTGACACCATCTTCACCTTGGAGGTTATGAATTCCTTTCGTAAGCCTGCCCATCTTATTCTGCTATTGCTGGCCAGCAAAGGCTGCTGCGGCGGCCAAGTCGACAATGGGGCACTGGATTAAGGAGGCCATGCCTTGACATATCTCTTGCAGAGCTGGCTGTTTTTGAAGGGTTTGTGCACCTATTCTACCCAAGCACAAGCATTCTTGTGGGTGGAGCGGAGCTTGGTAGCCCCTGCAGACATTTGTCAGGCAGCGACATGGCCATTACTTTCCACTTTAGTGAAGCATTACCGCTTGAATGTTCATGCATGGGTGGACAAGGCCTTTCCACTTTTGTGAAGCATTACCGCTTGAATGTTCATGCATGGGTGGACAAGGCCTTTGGCTCAAGGGTTTTGCGAGTTACTGTCTTCCCGCCCAGTGGAGTTGTAGCTTTGGTACATTCCATTTCTCTGGACTGGTCTTGTAAGGCGATATGGAAGGTGACATTTTACTTAACAGTTAATGTCCCTTCCTTGGGTCCTGCTAGATCAGTCGGGGCCCACTCATAAAACCGTATTTTCTCTGTTTCTTCTGCTGCGGTACTCTTGGGTCCACTCTGATTTTTACACTTGGCTCTGTAGGTTCATTGTCTACTGACAACTTTTATGTTTATGCTTTCATGTACATAGTTCTCTACTGTTGATAATTCATTGTTGCCCATGGTTGTGGTTGTTGTGAGGCTTGCCATGTTTATCCCATATG
Organism: Ichthyophis bannanicus; assembly: GCA_033557465.1. Classification (NCBI taxonomy): domain Eukaryota; kingdom Metazoa; phylum Chordata; class Amphibia; order Gymnophiona; family Ichthyophiidae; genus Ichthyophis; species Ichthyophis bannanicus. Next base: position 341,487,740 of record CM066036.1, on the reverse strand, counting down.
CTTTGGAATGAATACTGAAGGGGACCTCTGGTGGCTGAATGTTTTGCGAATTGAACAGGGTGCGAAAATAAAGGCTAACACACTTTGTAATAAAGATAAGCAGTTTATTTATAAAACAAAGAAATAATTTGAAAGCAAGTAATTCACTTATTTACCTATAATTAGTTAGAAAAGATAACTAGAAAGCAAGTAATTACAGGAGAATAATACATCACCGACAGAGTTATGAACTTCATCTCATGCCACACTTTGACTAAAGGGATCCCTGATTCAGCCAGAAAGAAGAGACTTTTCAATTGGGAGACTTCAGGCAACGCACATGTTTGCTACAATTGGTAACAGACCCCACACGTGAAGGGGCCATACTGGACTTGGTGCTTACCAATGGTGAGAGTGTTTCTGATGTTGTAGTGGGAGATCATTTTGCATCCAGTGACCACCAGATGGTGTGGTTCAGTATTAGGACTAGGGCTGTTAGAATCCATTCCAAGGTGAAGATCTTAGACTTTAGGAAGACTAACTTTGCGAAGATGGGCCAATACCTCAGGGAGTCGTTAGTGGGATGGGAACAGCTGGGGGATGTAGAAAAACAGTGGGCAAAACTGAAAGGGGGTATTTTAAAGGCAACCAACCTTTTTGTTAAAATGGTAAATAAAGGCAAAAGGAAAAGGAGACCACTATGGTTTTCGAAGGAAGTAGCTGAAAAAGTGAAGAAAAAGAGGGAGGCCTTCATGAAATACAAGAGATCACAGAGAGAGGAAGACAGGCATCTGTATTTGGAAAAATTTAGAGAAACTAGCAAAGTAGTCAAGAAGGCAAAGATTCAAAAGGAGGAGGAAATAGCCAATGCAATAAAATGGGGGGATAAGACATTTTTCAGATATATTAGTGAGAAGAGGAAGGGCAAAAGTGGTATTGTCAGACTCAAGGGTGCAGGGGGGGAATATGTAGAAGCTGATAAGGATAAAGCGGAATTGCTTAACAAATATTTTTGTTCTGTGTTCACAGATGAAGAACCAGGAGCAGGACCTCAGAAAACACCCACAAATAAGAACAGAAGCGAGAGACATCTTGAACAATTTTCAGAAGACTGTGTTCGTGAGAAACTAGCTCAACTTAAAGTAGACAAAGCGATGGGACCGGATGGGATACACCCTAAAATACTGAGGGAACTTGGGGACGTTCTAGCAACTCCACTGACTGACCTTTTCAATGCCTCGGAGTCGGGAGTGGTGCCAAAGGACTGGAGAGAGGCTCATGTGGTGCCTTTACACAAAAGCGGAAGTAAGGATGTGGTTGAAAACTACAGGCCGGTTAGTTTAACTTCGGTGGTGAGTAAATTATTGGAAATGCTGCTGAAAGAGAAAATAGTGAGGTTTCTGGAGTCCAGCGGATTACAGGATCCGAGGCAGCATGGATTCACCAGAGGCAGGTCTTGTCAGACAAATCTGATTGATTTCTTTAACTGGGTGACCAGGGAGTTGGACCGAGGGAGAGCTCTAGATGTGGTGTATTTAGATTTCAGTAAAGCCTTTGACACTGTTCCTCACAGGCGACTTATAAACAAACTGAGCACCCTAGGGATGGGCCCTAAAGTTACTGCTTGGGTTAGAAATTGGTTGGGTGGGAGGCGACAAAGAGTACAAGTAAATGGAGCTCACTCTGAGGAGAAGGATGTTACCAGTGGTGTGCCCCAGGAATCTGTCCTTGGTCCGATTCTTTTTAACATCTTTGTTAGTGATATAGCGGAAGGGCTGTCGGGTATGGTTTGCCTCTTTGCAGATGATACCAAAATCTGCAATAGAGTAGACACCCAGGAAGGTGTAGATAACATGAGGAGGGATCTAGCTAAGCTTGAAGAATGGTCTAGAATGTGGCAGCTGGGATTTAATGTTAAAAAATGTAAGGTCATGCATTTGGGCTGCAGCAATCCAAGGGAGCAATACAGTATAGGAGGTGAAGTACTTTTGTCACTAAAGAAGAGCGGGACCTAGGCGTGGTTGTGTCTGATGATCTTAAAGTAGCTAAACAGGTAGAAAAGGCGACGGCAAAAGCTAGAATGATGCTTGGGTGCATACAGAGAGGAATGGCTAGCAGAAAAAAGGAGGTGATAATGCCTCTGCATAAGTCTTTGGTGCGACCTCATTTGGAGCATGGTGTGCAATTCTGGAGACCGCACCTTCAAAAGGATGTGAACAGGATGGAGTCTGTGCAGAGGGTTGCTACTAAAATGATTAATGGGCTTCATTATAAAGCATATGAGGACAGACTTAAGGATCTTAATATGTACACCTTAGAGGAAAGGCGGGATAGAGGTGATATGATTGAGATGTTTAAATACCTCCGTGGCATAAATGTTCAGGGAGAGAGCCTCTTTCAATTGAAAGCAAGTTCTGCTACGAGGGGACATGGGATGAGGGTGAAGGGATGAGGGTGAAGGGAGATAGATTCAGGAGTGATATGCGGAAATATTTCTTTACAGAAAGAGTAGTGGATCCATGGAATAGTCTCCCAGTGGAGGTGGTAGAGATGAGGACAGTAGCTGAATTCAAAAAAGCATGGGATCAACACAGAGGATCTCTAAAGGTAAAAAGTGGACTGTTGTAGTTGTTGTTATGGAAGGACAGACTAGATAGGCCATGTGGTCTTTTTCTGTCGTCATGTTTCTATGTTTCTAAATATTCCGGGTATTTAGTAGCATATCCATGTAGGAAAGCTACTCAGACTAACACCATCAAAACTTTAGATTTTATTACTTTATACTATGGGATCCCTCTACAGATTCAAAGAGATAATGGGTCTCATTTCAAAGGAAGGCTTGTATAGGACTAGAGTAGACAGCATAACATTGAATGAGTGAGTGTTTCATATACCCTATTACCTTCAAGCTGCAGGACTTAAAGAAAGAATGAATGGATTGCTCAGCTTAGGAAATTAGGGGAAGGATCCCGGCAAAAGTGGAGAGATCATTTATCTACAGCACTACAGATTCTTAACAATAGACCAATTGCAGAAACTGAAACTCGTCTAATGAGGATGTTGACTCCCGCATAACAACTCAAATCTTATGTAGCTACCAACACCATTTTGTATTGGGAAATTGAAGGTGCCTTAGCCCCATATCGGGCAACACCAGAGGCAGCTGGACTAGATTTACATGCTTTGCAAGAATATAGAATAAAGGTCCATGATTTGCAATTGTTAGAAACAGGAATAGGAGTCCAATTATCACCTGAGCATTTTGGGTTAATTGCCCCTCACTCTGGATTAGCCCTTAAAGGAATACAAATACTTGGAGGAGTGATTGATGCAGATTATCAAGGACAAATAAAAATTATTCTGATGAACAGTGGTAACTCAGATTTAATGATTCAGACTGGAGACAGAGTAGTCCAAGAAGTAATTAGTCCTTACCTGCTAATTAGTGTTCCTGAAGGAACTTCAGTCCAGTCCCTTAACTTCTGGGTTGCGCAACCCTTCCAGCAGCTTGGAGGCTTAGCCCATCATCTTTTTGATGATGGTGGGGTATAAATACCCCTGGCACCACCCACTGGCACCAGTAATCTATTGCAAAAGCAGACAGCAGACTTAAAGGATAGATAATAAAGAACTTATAACCATTTGACAACCTGCAATAACTAACATGTATCCTAACTAGTAAACTTTTTTTTTTTGGAGGAAAAGGAAAAAAAGGGGAAAGGAGGAGGAGGTTTCCCCTGAGACCGCGAAGGCCCTCCCCCCTTTCCTGCTGAACCTCTTTTCACTGACTGCCACTAAGTACAGGTCTTAAGCAAGAGACCCCACGAATTTGTCCTGTCACCTGTCTTCGGTCCGCCACCTGAAGCTACGTAACTCGGGCGGGATCAGGGACTGGACTGAAGTTCCTTCAGGAACACTAATTAGCAGGTAAGGACTAATTACTTCTTCCTTATCGTCACTTCAGTCCAGTCCCTTAACTTCTGGGATGTAACAGAGCAGTTTAACTCTGGGAGGGGTTCGTTATCCCGGACCGAAGCACTGCGCTGCCAAACCTGGCATCCGACGCCCCTTGGACATCTAGCCTGTAATGCTTGGTGAAGGTGTGGAGGGACGACCAGGTGGCCGCTCTGCAAATGTCCAGTGGCGGCACCAAACTACTTTCCGCCCAGGACGTTGCCTGCGCTCTAGTTGAATGCGCACTAAGCACCCCTGGAGCCTGCTTCCCTCTGAGGAGATAAGCCGAGGCAATCGCCTCCCTGATCCACCTAGAGATGGAAGCCTTGGCCGCCGCTTCTCCCTTATGCGGCCCTCCAAACTGAACAAACAAGCGCTCTGACTTCCTGAAAGGCGCCGTGCGGGCGAGGTACCTCTTCAGTACCCTATGTACATCCAGGAGCCTAAGCTTCTCTCCGTCTCCCGATTGATCCCTTTCCGCGAAAGAGGGTAGAGATACCGACTGGTTTACATGAAAAGGAGAGATGACCTTGGGTAAGAAAAACGGAACTGTACGCAAGACCACCTTATCCCTAAAGAAGGAGAGAAAGGGAGGTCGGGACGACAGGGCTTGTAGCTCTGAAACGTGTCTGGCCGAGCAAATCGCCACTAAAAATACAGCCCATCTTCGCAAAGTTAGTCTTCCTAAAGTCTAAGATCATCACCTTGGAATGGATTCTAACAGCCCTAGTCCTAATACTGAACCACACCATCTGGTGATCACTGGATGCAAAATGATCTCCCACTACAACATCAGAAACACTTTCACCATTGGTAAGCAATTAACTCTCTGTCCACCTCTTCCTCTTGTGAGGGAGGTCTGTATATCACACCAGTGCAAATAGATTTCTCTTTCCCTCTTTCTAGTTTACCCCACAATGCCTCCTCTCTCCCTTTTAAGTTCTGTAATTCCAAAGCTTTAATAGTAGTTTTTACATATAGTGCCACTCCTCCTCCTGTTCTTCCTACCCTGTCCTTTCTGAATAAAGTATAGCCAGGTATAGTTACATCCCAGTCATGGTTTTCTGTGAACCATGTTTCTGTAACTGCCACTAAATCCAAGTCAGCCACTCCCACCAAAGCTTCATCTTCAGGGATCTTATTTCCCATGCTACGGGCATTAATACACACTGCTTTCCATATGTTACCCCTGTTACCCATTTCCATAAAGGTATTTAATGTATCACCTACCTGGGGGCTTTCTTCACCCATCCCCAACAAATCTAGTTTAAAGCCCTCTTCAGTAGATTAGCCAGTCTACTACCGAAGATGCGTTGACCTTTCTTGGACAGATGGATGCCATCTCTGCTCTGCAACCCTTGAAACAGCATCCCATGGTCTAGGAAACCAAAATGCTCTCGATGACACCATCCACGCAGCCATGCATTCATCTCCAGGATGTGAGCCTCTCTGCCTTGGCCTTTACCCTCAACAGGGAGGATTGAAGAGAACACCACCTGTGCACCTAACTGCTTCAGCCTCTGTCCCAGAGTCACTTTTGATACGTTCCGAGGGATACCTGGCAGTATCATTTCTTCCAACATGGATTAACAACATTGGGTAATAGTCAGTGGGCTTGATGAGTCTCGGCAAACTCTATGTAACATCTTGGATTTTGGCACCAGGCAGACAGCATACCTCTCTGGACATCAAGTCTGGTCGGCAGATGGACGCCTCAGTACCCCTCAGAAGAGAGTCTCCAACCACCACTACCATTCGTTTCCTTCTGGTCACCGATTCTGCAACTTTGGGGTACTTGAACTCTGGTTCTTTCCTTTCCAGGGATGCTTTCACCTCCTCCACTTCCAGGGCTGCATAATGGTTCTTCAATTCAAGGGCTGGAGAAGTTGGATTGGTGATTTTGCAGGCCCTGGTGACTTGTGTCCAACCATCGACATTCTGTTGGCACCCATCTTCTCCTGTGCTGGAGAGCTTGGTTGCTGCAAGAAGCATCTCATCAATGTACTTCTCACTGTCTTGAATGCTCCTCAGCCTCGCCACCTCCTCTCTGAGTTCCTCCACTTGTTTCCTCAGAGCTTCAGCATGCATGCACCCTGCACATGGAACCGGTCCTTCAACTGGCATTAGGACCTCTGTCTGGACCGAGGCAGAAGCTGTAACGGGGGCAACAGCTTTAGCAATACGATTTTTCCCAGCCATTGTTCTGTTCGTGGAGCTTAGGTATCTGTTAAAGCAAAAGAGAGAGATCTACCAAGTACCAGCCGGTTTCGCAGCTGTCCTTTCAGAGAAAAAGGAGTTAAATCTCTTTAATTATATTCAAAATGTGCTGGTCCAATTTTCTGTGATTTGTTAAAGGAGGAGGTGCCCTATAAAGCAAGACTGCTCACTAGGGGTGGGTGGGAGTCGGGGTGGGTAGGGAGGGAACTAACACCTGATTAGGTGTTAGCCGTTTCTAAACCTGAGGAGGGTTACTGGAGTTCAGCAACCTACTGTGCTCAAGGAAAGTTCCCCTAAAGCAGCAAAAAGAAAGTAACCTTGCTTTAAAAAATATACAAAAAACCCTTTTAAGAGCTCCCAGTCAGAGAGCTAGCAATGTAATATAATAAAACAAACAAACCAACCCTCAAATCCTTACTGTTTGTTTGACCTGTGGAGCCTTTGTTTATTTACATTCTCTTATATACCGCGCTATTCTGCATCAGTGCGGTTTACATTGAACAAACTGAAATTACATTGAACAGGGCATTATAACTTAGAGATAACTATTTTACAGAGAACATGGACTATGGAGGGTTAAGTGGCTTGCCCAAGACCACAAGGAGCACCTGTGGGACTAGAAACCCCAGTCCTTCCGGCCCAAGGTTGCTGTCCTCTAGTGGGATTTGAACCCCCGACCTTCCAGCCTGAAGTACCTTGCCCCAACCACTAGGCCACTCCTCCACTCCCTCCACTGATGGGTAGAGGCCCTATGTAATCTATTTGCCATATCTGGCCTGGTAGTTTTCCTCGCCCTAGATGGCCATACACAATGTGTAGAACAGATCTGTGCTGTATATGCTGACAAACTGGACATTGCAAGCTATTGTTCTGATGACATCTAAGGAGATAGAAATTCCCCTTGTATGTGCCCAGCAGTAAGTAGCTTTTTCACCTAAATGCCCACATTTCTGGTAGACCCATTTTGCCATGCCCAGCAAGTCAGATTTTTTGGTGTGTGTTTGTACTTCTGCAATTTTAGCTTGTTCTTCAGTAATATAATTAAACCATCTGTTTAACAAATCAGTAGCACAATGAGCGTCCACATGATACACAGTTACTATACTTAAAGGCAACATTTCCCAAATTTGCTGCCACAGTTCCTTTCCCCAAATTTCTCTTGAATGTATCTCCCAATTGTTTTGCTACCAAGTGGGTAGCCATGTGGCTAAGCCATTGGCTACTGATCAGGAATCAATGTAAATATGACAAGTTCCTAGAGTCTCTTGTTTTAAAGTCTGAAATACTGCATAAAGTTCAGCATACTGGCTACTTTTCCCTTCACCTGTAGTTGTCAACAATTTTTTAGTAGTAAGACACAGCCTTCCAACACCTTTTATTTCCCACATATTTAGCAGGTCCATCAGTAAACCAAACATTCTTTCTCTGTTCTAATGTCAGCTGTATAAATGGTTCTCTCCAGGAACAAGCAGGAATGAGTCTTCACATATGGGTACGTCGGTACCGACAGAGCCTGCGCGGGAACGCTCCCCAGCATCCAATCAGAAAGCCTTTGGGAGCATCCCACAGCGCCTGTGTGCTGCCTTCCCGCCTTTCCAATTGTCTCTCCTCAGTTGTTCTTTTTCCGTGGAGCCAGCAGGTCGTGTTCCTGTCACCGCAGAAGAATTTCCTTATTTTTTCTCTATTTCTTTTCTGTACGCGTCTGCCTTCCTCGACGCTATACCGGTACCGCCGGTTCTTATTCTTTTCTTTAAAAAAAAAAAAAAAAGACCTTTTTATTTTTCTTCAGGTGTACTTCAGTTTTGGGCCTTAGGCCCAAAACCCTTTTCCTTATGGAAAAACCTGCCTCAGGGTTTAAGAAGTGCACAAAATGTGGCGGTACTATATCCGTCACCGACACCCATGACTGGTGTCTCAAATGTTTAGGCCCTGACCATTCCATTAAAGATTGTGTTTCCTGTTCCATGATATCTAAGAGAGGTCGACAGGACCGAGCTGCCAAGCTCAGTACCCTGTTTCCCTCTGATGCAGCTTCGGTGGCATCAACGTCTTCCAGGGCTGCTTCTTTCTCACATAGATCTCAGGTAACTAAACATAAATCCAGCCGGTCCTCGAAGGACAAATCTTCCAAGCATCGAGATGCCCCTGGCCTTGCCCTCGAGGATTCTGCACCGGCAAAATTACCCCGGTGGGAGGCTTCGGCTTCTAAAGCATCATCATCGGGGTTCCAGGATGATCTAGATGGTGTGGCCTCAACAGATCTCCTGGTGCCATGCTCTGGGGTACCGGTGGCTTCCACCAGTACCGACTTCCAGGCATTGGCAGCGTCGATGGATCAGAGGATTCTGTCCATCGAACGCAGTCTGGCGGCCTTCCTTGTGGCATCGACGCCCGTGGTACCGCAACAGACTACTCCGTAGGTACCGGCTCCGGTATCGCCATCGGCACCGATCCCGGTACCAATGGCATCGACATTGGCATTGGTGTCAGCCATGCTGGTACTCTGCCCTCTGCAGCCCTCCGGTACCGATACCCCGGTACTGATGATTCCCAATACCGATCCCGGTCAGTACGGGTATCGGGCTTTGCAAGAGCATCCCGACAGACGATACTTCGATTCCTCTGATGACTCTGAGGATTCCGAAGAGTCTATCGATGCAGCGATGCTTCTTCCACAGGAGGAATCTTCTCCTAAACGAAGGATGTCTCCTCCAGAGGACTTGTCTTTGAAAAGACTTTATCAGAGAGGTGGCTCGGGGTCTCTCTATTACAGTAACCCCAGAGTCAGAGCCTAGAGCTAAGGAGTTAGATATTCTACAATATCCTAAAACTCCTAAAGAGGCAGCTACCTTGCCTATTCATGAGATTCTGTATGATCTCATGTTAAGGATGTGGGAAGCACCTCTATCCACCTCTCCTCATTCTCGCAGGTTAGACACCATGTATCGTGTCCCTTCTTGTCCTGGTTTCCATAAAACTCAGCTTCCTCACCACTCTATTGTGGTTGAGTCTGCAATGAGAAAGATTAGAAGTGCCAAGAGACATGCCTCTAATCCTCCAGGACGTGAATGTAGAACCCTGGATGCTTTTGGTAGAAGAATCTTCCAAGCTTCCATGCTGGCTGCGAGAATTAATTCCTATAGTCTCTACATGGGAATGTTCTTAAAAGAAGTCACTGACCATTTGCTGACTTTAAGTCCTTTTTATGTCGGACAGTAAAAGGCCAGACTTTCTCTCTGGGCTCAAACATACCCAGGATATCTCCAAATTCTTCAACCGTGCAGCTTTCAACTCCTTTGAATGCGTAAGCAGAGCCTCAGCTATAGCTATAGATGCACGTAGGATTGCTTGGCTTCAAGCATCTGATTTGGAGACCTGGGTCCAAGATGAATTGGGAAATATCCCTTGTACAGGTGAGAATCTGTTTGGTAAAGATTGGCAAGCAAAGGCCAATCAAATGGATGCTGAAAATTCTGCTTTGGATAGACTATCCAAATCTACTGCTGCTCCTGCTAAGAAAAGGTTGTTCAAGAAAACACCTTTTTCTAAAAAGGGAAGATCCTATCCTGCTTATAGTCAGAGAGCATCTTCTGCAGCTCAGTTTCCTTCCAAACGTCAGCAATCCTCCAAACAGACCAAGGCAAAGGCTGCGAGGCCTGCTCCAGCCCAGCAATCTCAGCCCCCTCACGGCCTTTGACTCTCTGCTAGAGAACTTAGCCTTCCTGGCTCTAGAAGGACCAGAGCCCTCCACTATCCCAGGAAGGTTATGTCACTTTGCTCCCAGATGGGGGCAAATCACAGCAGAACATTGGACACTCTCCATCATAAGAGAGGGGTACAAGCTTCATTTTTCCAGCTTGCCCCCTCTCACAAAAGTGCACCAGTTCAATTCTCCAACCTCCTTCCTCACCCTGTTAGAGCAGGTTGCCACTCTTCTAGCCCAGGGGGCAATAGAGGAGGTGCCTTCTCAACAACAGGGCACGGGGTTCTACTCCCCCTATTTTCTTATCCCAAAGAAAACAGGGGGCTTCAGGCCCATTTTAGATCTCAGAGAATTGAACAGATTCCTAGTCAAAGAGAAATTCAAGATGGTTTCTCTAGGAACTCTGCTGCCATACCTTCACAGTCAGGATTGGCTTTGTTCTCTAGATCTCAATAATGCGTACACTCATGTTCTCATCCATCCAACTTACAGAAGGTTCTTTCGGTTCCTTTTCCAGGAGAAGCACTATCAATACAAAGTGCTCCCCTTTGGCCTGGCCTCTGCACCAAGGGTGTTCACGAAATGCATGGCAGTGGTTGCTGCTTTTCTGCGCACCCTGGGAATATTTGTCTTCCCCTATCTGGACGACTGGCTCATTCGAGCTCCCACTCAATCAGAGGCCAAGACTGCTCTAACCTGCACAATGCGTATCTTCAGTATTTAGGGCTGGTAATAAACATCCCAAAATCCAATTTGATCCCTGCTCAGTCCCTGGAGTTTATAGGGGCGCTGCTGGATACCACAAAGGCAAGGGCCTATCTTCCTCAGGCCCGCTGCCTTCGCTTGATGCAGTTAGCTTCTCAAGCAGAGTCAAAACCCCTACTAACTGCTCGAGAAATGTTAGTTGCTAAGCCACATGGCATCCACCGTTCATGTGGTACCATACGCTCGCCTTCACATGAGAGCAGCTCAGTGGACTTTATCCACCCAATGGACCCAGGCATTAGGCTGCCTGTCAGTCAAAATAGCAAACACGTCGCCTCATTTTGTTCCTCCAGTGGTGGAAGTCACCTCAAAACCTGTTGCTGGGGTCTCCCTTTCAACAGCCTCTACCCCAGGCAACTCTCACAACCGATGCTTCCTCAATGGGCTGGGAAGCTCATCTTCAGGACCTCTCCACCCAGGGCATCTGGTCCCCACAGGAGACTTGTCTACACATCAATCTCTTGAAACTCAGAGCAATCTTCCTTGCTCTGCGAGTTTTCCACACCCTGCTCAGCCACAAGACAGTCCTTGTCCACACGGACAATCAGGTAGCCATGTTCTACATAAACAAGCAGGGAGGAACTGGCTCTCTGTCGCTTTGCAACGAAGCTCTGCGACTGTGGGCCCTTGCCAGAGAGCATCACATTCATCTTCTGGCAGTCTATCTTCCAGGGGTTCAAAACTCTTGGGCAGACAGACTCAGCGAGTTCTGCTTCCACACGAGTGGTCCCTATATATGGACCAGGTGTCCAAAATTTTTCAAATTTGGGGAACCCCGGACATAGACCTCTTTGCAAGTCCGTGGAATGCCAAACTTCCCCAGTTCTGTTCCAGAACTCCGGCTCAGGGGGGCTCAGGCAAGGGATGCTTTCCTCCTTCACTGGGGTCAAGACTTCCTGTATGCCTTTCCACCCATTCCCCTAATTCCCAAAACCCTGTTCAAGCTTCAGAGAGACAGAGGCCACATGATTCTCATAGCTCCACATTGGCCACGGCAAGTGTGGTACCCTCTGCTTCTACATCTCTCTCAAGCTCCCTCCCTAGAGTTAGGGTCTGCTCCAGACCTCCTCTCTCAGGAGGACGGAAAGTTGTGGCATCCCAATCCCCAGTCTCTGCATCTCAGGGCTTGGTTGCTGAAGGCCTAGATCTTCAGGATCTTCCTCTTTCTCAACAAGTGAAAGATGTCCTTTATGCTTCCAGAAAACCTTCCACTAGACGTTCTTATGCCTTCGAGTGGAAAAGGTTTACCATCTGGTGTTCTGGAAGGGGTCTTAACCCCCGGTCAATACCTCTGGAATCGTTGCTGGAGTATCTCCTGCATCTCTCTAATGCAGGCCTTAAGACAAATTCAGTAAGAGTCCATCTGAGTGCTATTGCAGCTTCCCTCAGGCCTCTAAATGGACAACCTGTTTCCTCTCATCCCTTGTAGCAAGGTTCATGAGAGGCCTCCTTTTAACAAAGCCTCCCATTAGACCACCTCCGGTGGCATGGGACTTAAATTTGGTTCTTGGTCAGCTTATGAAGCCGCCTTTTGAACCTTTAGCTACTACCTCCTTGAAATACCTTTCTTTGAAGGTTATCTTTCTCATTGCAATCACATCAGCACGCCGCATCAGTGAATTGCAAGCACTAGTAGCTAATCCACCTTATACAAGATTCCATCATGACAAGTTGGTCCTTAGGACTAATCCACACTTTATGCCTAAGGTGGTCTCGCCTTTTCACCTCAACCAAGAAGTCTACCTACCTGTCTTTTTTTCCAGGGACTCATGCATCAAGTGCAGAGAGGAATCTTCATAACCTGGACTGTAAAAGAGCACTAGCTTTTTACTTACAGAGGACACAGCAACATAGAAAGTCTTCCCAACTCTTTGTTGCATTTGATCCTTCTCATTTGGGACAACCAGTCTCCAAGAGAACTCTTTCCAACTGGATTGCCCAATGTATTTCTTTTGCCTATCAGAGCAAGAACATTTCTCTGGAGGGCCATGTCACAGCTCACAATGTGAGAGCCATGGCAGCCTCAATGGCTCATCTGAACTCTGTGTCTATCGATGACATCTGTCGAGCAGTCACTTGGGCCTCAGTTCATACCTTCACAGCCTATTACTGCTTAGACAAGGACTCCCGCCGGGATGCCTTGTTTGGTCAGGCTGTTCTCAAACACCTGTTTCATACTTAATCAACTCCTACCCACCATCCCTCATGGGATGCCAGAGATCCAGGTGGGGAAGTGCAGCCCTGTCCCAGGGTCACACAACCTCTGGGCTCTCTCCCTGACATCAAAAGCTAGGGAGTCCCCATATGTGAAGACTCATTCCTGCTTGTTCCTGGAGATAGCACAGTTACTTACCTGTAACAGGTGATCTCTGGGAACAGCAGGAATAAGTCTTCACAACCCACCCACCTCCCCTAGGAGTTGTCTCTCTCTATCTCTCTTCCTTTCCCTCTATCTCTCTTCCTTTCCCTCTCTCTCTTTCTTTGTCTCAGCTATAAAACTCAACTGAGGAGAGACAGTTGGAAAGGCGGGAAGGCAGCACGCAGGCGCTGTGGGATGCTCCCAAAGGCTTTCTGATTGGACGCTGGGGAGCGTTCCCGCGCAGGCTCCATCGGTACCGATGTACCCATATGTGAAGACTTATTCCTGCTGTTCCCAGAGATCACCTGTTACAGGTAAGTAACTGTGCTGTCCCCACTTCACTGGAGACTCTGTTGCTGTTAATCATGATTTGTCAATTGAGTGATCTTAGTATCCTTAAGAGGGGCTTGAGCTACCCTTTCATGTAAAGTGGCAGTTCCCCTTATACCAATTTTAGCCCTATCCTGAATGTAGAGATGCGCAGCAGCAGGCTTTTAAACTGGCTAAACAAGCTATACAACAAACCTTAGATTTATGGCCTGTTCAACCTGGGGAACTTGAGCTCAGTGTGTCAATACAAGAGCAATATGCTAAGTTTATGGCAGAAACGGGGAAAGAAAAAAGTACCTCTATGATTCTGGACAAGGAAGCTGCCTGATGTGGGGTCTAGATATACCCATTTTGAAAAACAGTTGTTAGCATGTTGTTGGGCTTTGGTGGATACAGAACAGGTGACCATAGGACACACTGTGATGTTAAGGCCAGAAATTTCTATTATTTAGTGGGTAATGAGCTCCCCCAAGACACATAGAATAGGACATGCACAAGAAGCAAGCATAATCAAATGGAAATGGTATATTCAAACTCATACAGTATCTCTTCCTAGTTACCTTATACAACGGTGGCAGTATTTGACTCAAATGGGGAATGTGCTGTCTCCAAAAGCCAAACAGCCCAATGAATTGCTGGGCCTCCTTTTTGTTTCGGGGAGTATTAAACTCTATTATTTTTTGTTTGGCTTTTGGGAGGACTTCTCGATTACCCTGATGCCACTGTATGCCCAGGAATTTTACTGTCTGGGCTGGTCCTTGAATTTTTGCAGGGTTAATTTCCCAACTCTTCTTTTTCATGTGGTCAATGAGTACTTCAAGATGCTTCTGCACTATCTCTTGTGAGGGCCCCGCACCAAAATGTCATCAATATAATGTGAAATTTGTTCCCCGTCCGGGTGTGGAAGTTCATCCAAGTGTTCTGCCACAATCCTGTGACAGATAGTAGGGCTATGTAAATACCTCTGTGGGAGTCTAGTGGGGCAGTACTGCCTCCCCTGCCAAGAAAATGAGAACTGCTCCCAGTTCTCCGAAATTGGAATAGATTTAGCCAATATGTTTTTTGCTATGATGACATACTAGGTCCCTGCATGCCTTTGAATATTTTCAATAAGAGTGGTGGTATCTGGTACAACAGCTGTCAATGGAGGGGTATACTTACTCAGTTCTTGATTAATCAACTGTCATTCTCCAAATGCCATCTGATTTCTTTACAGGCCAAACCGGATTGTTCCAGACAGTGGTAACCGGCTTAATCACCCCCACAATCACCCCCACTTCTAGCAATTCATGAATTGTTTCTCCTATTTCCTAACGTCCTCCCGGGATCCTATACTGCTTCATGCTTACCATCTTAGTGGCAGGTGGCAACTTCACCAGGGGTATTTTGAGGTGTCCTACAGTAACAGTTCTAACAGAAATATATGGTTTGATACCAAATTGATATTGTTCTTCATCAAGAATCAGAGTAAACCCCTTTAATATGTCTATCCCAATTATATATTCGGGAATGGGAGCAATTAACACAAAGTATTTTCTCTTAGGCAATTACTAATTTTCATTTCCAATGTGGTTTGTACAACATCTGTTTTCCTTCCTCCCAACCCTGTGATTGTAACATGCTGTCCTTTGAAATGTTTTGGATTCCTATAAATTAAGGTGGCCTCCAATACAGTATCTACTAAGGCTCGGACCCTCTGAATGTTCCTATGTTGCCAAAAGATTTCTAAATTTACATGGGGTCTCGTGTCTTTACGGGCCCACTCTTTTTAACTGGAATTTGGCCCACTTCCTAGTCTTGAAACAGATCCTGTGCCCATAAAAGATCATGATACAAATCAGAAGGTGGTGCTGTGGGAATAGCATTTGATCTTACTTCTCTAATCTCACCCTCCTTTCTTTTCCCTTCATTCTTTTTCTCCTCTTCATTCACTTTGGAATCTTGCTTACTCACATTTCTGTTACCAATTATCTCCAGGAACAAGCAGGAATGTAGTCTTCACATATGGGTATCGTCGGTACCGATGGAGCCTGCGTGGGAACGCTCCCCAGCGTCCAATAGGAAAGCTTTTGGGAGCATCCCATAGCGCCTGCATGCTGCCTTCCCGCCTTTCCCAACTGTCCCTCTCCAGTTCTTCATTTTCCGCGGAGCCGACAGGTCGCACATCCTGTCACTGCAGAAAATTTCCCTTCTTATTCTTCTTTTTTGTGGTCGCGTCTGCCTTCCCTCGATGCTATACTGGTACCGCCGGTGGTTCTTTTCTTTTTTCTGAAAAAAAAAAACCCTTTGTTTCTGGAGTCTTTCTCCAGTAATTTTCTTTTCGGGTGCCACGCACCATTTTGGGCACTAGGCCCAATTTTTTCCTTCAAAATGGAAAAACCCGCTTCGGGCTTTAAAAGGTGTAATAAGTGTGGCGGTACCATCTCCGTCACAGACACCCATGAGTGGTGCCTCAAATGTTTAGGTCCTGACCACTCTATTTCAGTGTGTATTGCCTGTGGGATGATGTCAAAAAGGGGCCGGCAAAACCAAGCTGCTAAACTTAGCACCCTTTTTCCCTCCGATGCAGCCTCTGTGGCATCGACGTCTTCCAGGGCTTCATCTTCCTCGCATGGATCTCAGGTAACTAAAAATAAATCTAGCAGGTCCTCAAAGGGTAGATCTCCTTCTAAACATCGAGATGCCTCTGGTGTTTCCCTTGAGGGACTTTCACCAGCAAAATTGCCCCAGCGGGAGGCTTCGGCTTCCAAAGCACTAATGGGGCTCCAGGATGTTCTCGAGGCTTCAACCTCGGCAGAACTACTGGTGCCATGCTCTGGGGTTCCGGCCACTTCATCCGGCAGCGATACCCAAGCATCGGCAGCATCGATAGACCAGAGATTCTTGGCTATTGAACGCTGTCTGGCGGCTCTTCTCACAGCCTCGATGCCCCTGAAACCGCTTCAGATAATTCAATGGTACCGGCACCGACTGCAGCGACATCGGCAGGTATTCTACCGGGACAGAGTCATGCGTCTCTATCCGGCATCGACAAGTCGGTACCGGACCACTCCGATTCCGACTTTGATCGGTACTGTGCCTTGCACGATCACCCGGATCAGAGATACTTCGAATCCTCGGATGAGTCTGAAGACTCTGAAAGCTCTGCCGATAACAGAGTACTTCTTTCTGAGGATTCCTCTTCTCAGCGTAGGATGTCTCCACCAGAGGATATGTCCTTTCAGGATTTTATCTGAGATGTGACCCGAGGTCTTTCCCTCACAGTGGCTTCTGAAAAAGAGCCTAGGGCAAAGGAATTAGAAATCCTACAATACCCTAAAGCTCCCAAGGAGGCAGCTACCTTACCTATTCTTGAGATCTTGCATGATCTTATGTTAAAGATGTGGGAAACACCTCTGACCACATCTCCTCACTCTAAGACTCGACACCATGTATCGAGTTCCTCCTTGTCCTGGGTTTCAGAAGACTCAATTACCACACCATTCCATGGTGGTGGAATCAGCTATGAGACTAATAAAGAGAGCAAAAAGGCATTCATCTAATCCTCCAGGACTTGAGTGTAGGACTCTTGACGCCTTTGGACGTCGATCCTTCCAGGCTTCCATGCTTTCTGCTAGGATCAGTTCCTATATCTTGTATATGAGAATGTTCCTAAAGGAGGTCACTGGAAACTTAGAGCTTATGAGCCCTCTCCTTCCTGATTATAAAAGGCAGCATTATCTTACTCTTGTTAAACATGCTCAGGATGTTTCCAAGTTTGTAAATTGTGCTGCCCTTGACTGCTTTGAATGCATAAGCAGAACCTCTGCTATTGCCATAGGTGCACGTAGAATTGCCTGGCTCCGGGTATCTGACTTGTAAATCTGGGTACAGGACAAACTGGGGAATATACCTTGCACAGGAGAGAATCTCTTTGGCAAGAATTGGCAGGAAAAAGCTAATGAGATAGATGCTGACAATATCACTTTGGATAGATTTTCTAAATCTACAGCTGATCCTGCCAGGAAAAGATGCTCCAAGAAACCATTCTTCAGCAAGAAGAAAACATTTTATCCCTCCTATACCCAGCAGGGTCATCGTTTAGGTCAGTCTGCCCAAAAGGGACAACACCAACAACCTAGGCAACAAAGGAAACCAAAAGCAGCTAAGCCTCAACTGGCTCAGCAGACTCAGCCTCCACAGGGGCTTTGACTCCTGTCTAGAGAACGTTGCCTTCCTGGCCCTGAATGGCCCAGAACCCTTCAACATCCCAGGAAGGTTATGTCATTTTGCCCCCCGATGGGGTCAGATAACAGCAGAAAATTGGACTCTGTCTGTTGTAAGAGAGGGGTACAAGCTTCATTTCCTCAGCATGCCCCGTCCTGCAGTACTAAGACAGTTCAATTCTCAGACCTCTCTCAATGACCAGTTAGGTCAAGAAGTCATTATGCTCCTTGCTCAAGGGGCAATAGAAGAGGTACCCATTCCCCAACGGGGTACAGGGTTTTACTCCCCCTATTTCCTTATTCCAAAGAAAACAGGAGGACACAGACCCATTCTAAACCTCAGAGAATTGAACAAATTCCTGTTCAGAGAGAAGTTCAAAATGATTTCTCTAGGAACTCTGCTGCCATACCTTTAGAGTCAGGATTGGCTTTAGATCTCAAGTATGCATACACTCATGTTCTCATCCATCCAACTTCGGTTCCTGTTTCAAGGGAAGCACTACCAATACAGGGTTCTTCCTTTTGGCCTGGCCTCTGCACCAAGGGTGTTCACAAAATGCATGGCTGTGGTAGCAGCATTTCTCCGCACCCTGGGAATATTCATCTTCCCTTACTTAGATGACTGGCTCATTCGAGCCCCTTTAGAGCCAGAGGCCAGGGTTGCTCTGTCTTGCACAATGCCCATCCTTCAGTATTTGGGACTTGTCATAAACTTCCCAAAGTCCAACCTTGCTCCCACTCAATCCCTAGAGTTTATAGGAGCTCTTCTGGATACCAGACAAACAAGGGCCTACCTTCCACAGCCCCGCTGCATTCGCATTGTGCAGTTAGCTTCCCAAGCAGTGCTAAAACCTCACCTCACTGCTTGGGAAATGTTACAGTTGCTAGGCCACATGGCATCTACTGTGCATGTGGTTCCTTATGCTCGCCTCCATATGAGGGCAGCCCAGTGGACCCTATTCACTCAGTCGACTCAGGCATCAGGTTGCCTGTCAGACAAAATAGCAAACTCAGATTGCCTTATTTTGTCCCTCCAATGGTGGCAGATATCCAAAAACCTTTTGGTGGGGTCTCCTTTTCAGCAACCCCTACCCCAAGCCACTCTAACAGATGCTTCACAGGTGAGTTGGAGAGCCCACTTGCAAGGCCTCTCGACCCCAGGTACCTGGACTCCACAGGAGGCCTATCTCCATATCAATCTCCTGGAGCTCAGAGCAATCTTCCTTGCTCTTCAAGTATTTCACACCCAGCTCAGCTACAAGACAGTCCTAGTTCAAACAGACAATCAAGTAGCCATGTTCTGTGTGAACAAGCAGGACAGAAAAGGCTCTCTGTCGCTCTGCAACGAAGCTTTGCGACTATGGGCCCTCGCCAGTGAGCGTCAGATTCATCTCCTTGCGGTGTATCTTCCAGGCATTCAAAACTCTTGGGCAGACAGACTTGGTCGAGTTCTGCTTCCACACGAATGGTCTCTCCATACAGACCAGGTGGCCCAAATTTTTCAAATTTGGGGAACCCCGGACATAGACCTCTTTGCAAGTCCGCTGAATGCTAAACTTCCCCTGGTTCTGTTCCAGAATTCCGGCTCGGGGTTGTCCGGCCAGGGATGCTTTCCTCCTCCATTGGGGTCAGGACTTCCTGTATGCCTTTCCACTCATTCCGCTAATTCCCAAAACCCTGTTCAAGCTTCAGAGAGACAGAGGTCATATGATCCTCATAGCTCCACGTTGGCCACGGCAAATGTGGTACCCTCTGCTCCTACATCTCTCTCAAGCCCCGCCTGTGGAGTTAGGATCGGCTCCAGATCTCCTTTCTCAAGAGGACGGGATGCTATGGCATCCCAATCCCCAGTCTCTGCATCTCAGGGCCTGGTTGCTGAAAGCCTAGAACTTCACGGTCTTAACCTTTCCCAGCAGCTAAAGGATATCCTTCATGCTTCCAGGAAACCTTCCATAAGATGCTCTTATGCATTTAAGTGGAAATGGTTTACCATATGGTGCTCGCAGAAGGGTCTTAACCCTCTTGCGATACCTCTGGAATCATTACTGGAGTACCACCTCATTTATCAAATGCAGGGCTTAAGACTAATTCAGTGAGAGTCCATTTGAGTGCTATTGCAGCTTCTTTCAAGCCTCTAAATGGACAACCTTTTTCCTCTCATCCTCTCATAGCGAGATTTATGAGAGGCCTTCTTTTGTCTCCCATTAAGCCACCACCGGTGGCATGGGACTTAAATCTGGTACTTGGGCAGCTCATGAAACTGCCCTTTGAACCATTAGCCACTACCTCTTTGAAATTCATTTCCTGGAAAGTTATCTTTCTCATTGCAATCACATCAGCACGTCGCATCAGTGAATTGCAAGCCTTGGTTGCGGATCCTCCTTATACAAGGTTCCATCATGATAAGGTAGTCTTTAGGACTCATCCACACTTTATGCCAAAGGTGGTTTCGCCCTTTCATTTGAACCAAGCGGTTTACCTTCCTGTATTCTTTCCAAGGCCTCACGCCTGTGGCAAAGTCAACCATTTTGAGCATGGGGGAGGTGAACAGCATAAGGAATTGACCTTAATCAAGGGGCCTCTGTTAGGTGTGCAGGGTCAAAAGGCCAGAGCCACAGTTCAAAGGCAGAAAAAACCCAGCTGGAACAAGTTCCAGGAAATGCTTGACAGTGTGAGAAGGATAGATTGCAAGCACGAGGACAAAAACCCTCACTCTAATAATAGCACTGATTATTCTGATGTCAGAAGGCAGGGGGATTACAAACACCTGGGAGAGAAAGAGGTGGGGTTGGATCCCAGTGAGTATAAACCTTGGTTAAACTATGGAGAGAGCAGTAGGAGTAGGAGCTGGAAGAGGAGTGATTGGAGAAGGAGCAGAGGATTGCAGAGGACAGACTTCAGAGCACACAGAGCACAGGAATGTTGGAGAAGCCAGAGCAGGTGCTAACTTCTGGAGACAGGCTGAGCTACCCATTGCTGAGAGAGGTGATTTCTCTGAATCACATTTGCAACAAAGGTGGGAGCCAGGAAGGAGAGAAGCTTTCAGGCCACCAGAGAGGTTGTCAGCAGGGCACTCTCATCCAGTGGGTGAGTCAGAACCTATGGAATTCTGAGAACCAGTGATAGAGCCAGAGGTGGGAGAAGATATGTTGATGGATTGTTCTTTATGCCAAGCTCTAGACTTAGTGTCTGAAGAAAGGCCAGCCTGAAAAGAACTGTTCCTCTTGCTGAAGTATCCTCAGAGCTAAGCAGTGAGAAAGTAAATTCCTGTGTGTTTTGAAAGGAGGAATTTACTGCAGCATAAGCTAGTGAAGTAAGGCTGTGATTCATGCTTCTGTGTCAGCTGTGTTGAAACTCTCCAATGGAGAAAGAGTTAATTAGCTGCTATAAGAGTTTGTGCTTTGCTCCTGTTTATAAGAGAAGCCTGCTATAAGAGTCTTGATGACACACTGAATGCTTATTTCATAACCTAAGTTTGGTTCTTCACCTGGAAGTGCAGCCTAGAGAGAATTATGGCTGAGTGAAGATAATTTTGCCATAGAAGAAGTAAAGTTTGTTTTTCTATTGCTCTGAATGACAAAGGACAATTAAGAAAAGTGGCATCTTGTGATATGTGAAAAGGTTAAGCTTCTGCAGTGAAGTGGACTTTAAAAGCCAATGCTGAGTTCTGTTTTTTTGGCCACCAACTTGCTGAACCTTAAGCAAAAATCCTATAATTTAAAATTCTGTAAATGGTACCAGGAACCTGATCTGTTCTATTGTGTTCAAAATAAATTTTTTTTCTGTCATAAGCCTTACCCTTGGTTTAACACGACTACAAACCTTCTACTTAAAGCATAAATATAACAGCTGATAGAAGAAGGTTCTCAACCACCACGCCTTCAACAACTATAAGACTAATGGTTATGGCGTTGTGCTTGTGACACGCCTCAAATGCAGAAACGAACCTTCATACTTTGGACTGTAAAAGAGCTTTGGCCTTTTACTTGCAAAGGACACAGCAACATAGAAAATCCTCTCAACTCTTTGTTGCTTTTGAGCCTAGTCATTTGGGACTTCTAGTCCAGCTGGATTGCACAGTGTATATCTTTTGCCTATGAGAGTAAGAACCTTCCTCTTGAAGGCCATGTCACAGCTCACAATGTGAGAGCCATGGCAGCCTCAATGGCTCATCTTCACTCTGTGTCTATCGACGACATCTGTCGAGCAGCTACTTTGGCTTCGGTTCATACCTTCACAGCCCATTACTGCTTAGACAAGGACTCTCGTCGGGATGCCGTGTTTGGTCAGGCTGTTCTTCAACACCTGTTCCACAATTAATCAACTTCTACCCACCATCCCTGGTAGGATACCAGAGATCCATGGGGGGAAATTGAGCCCTTTCACAAGGGCACAAAACTTTCTGGGGCCATCTCCCTGGCATCTGCAGCTAGGGAGTCCCCATATGTGAAGACTACATTCCTGCTTGTTCCTGGAGATAGCAGTTACTCACCTGTAACAGGTGATCTCCGGGAACAGCAGGAATTTAGTCTTCACAACCCACCCACCTTCCCTAGGAGTTGTATCTCTTTCTCTTTCCCTCTCTCTTTTGTCTCAGCTTTAAACTCAACTGGAGAGGGACAGTTGGGAAAGGCGGGAAGGTAGCATGCAGGCACTGTGGGATGCTCCCAAATGCTTTCCTATTGGACTCTGGGGAGCGTTCCCGCGCAGGCTCCGTCGGTACCGACGATACCCATATGTGAAGACTAAATTCCTGCTGTTCCTAGAGATCACCTGTTACAGGTGAGTAACTATGCTTTCTTATTCAACCCTCTCTTCTTATATATTTCCCACAATTTCTGTGTATCAGTTCCATCAATCTTTTCTCATTTAACACCATCTTTAAGGAGAGCAGCAAACATATCTTTCCTGGACACTCTGTTTACATTTCCCTTCTGTCCTGATCTATTCCCCCTTCTATCCCCAGCACTGTACTTTGAGCCCCACTCTCCCAATTCACCTAATTGTCTCACCGCTTCTACCACATCTGATAAAGGATTCCCTGTTTGGCTCCACCAGTTTACAAACATGTTATTATGACTTTACTGATAAACCAAACGTATAATCTTATTCCTCATTGATACAGTCCTTGCACAATTCATTAACTGATCAGCTTGCCCTATAAAAATAGCAGTTTCATGCCTTCCTCTTTAATGCGCTGAATAGCATCACGCAAAGCAAATCGTGGTTTATCATTTGGGGGCCAATCAGACTCGGCAGGATATTTAGCATTACATCCTTCTACTGCCAGTTGAAGTAAATTAGTCATATTTTGTGCTATGTAATTACAAAACTGCTCTTGTATCACAGGGTCAGAACTAATCAGGCAGAATTTCTTAGCATCACCATGATCTAGCTGTACTCCTGAAGCTCCAGTCTCATAAATACGCACCATCCAGGTAATCGGTGATTGCCCAGGCTTCTGCCTAAACCTGTCCTGGATATCATTAATCTCTTGTTGATTAAAATCCTTCACAGTATCTAGATTAACTCCTCCAGGATTTTGAGGAGTACACTGCAGTTTCCTCCT
The DNA here is from genome assembly GCA_033557465.1 of Ichthyophis bannanicus. Lineage (NCBI taxonomy): Eukaryota > Metazoa > Chordata > Amphibia > Gymnophiona > Ichthyophiidae > Ichthyophis > Ichthyophis bannanicus. Next base: position 341,464,659 of record CM066036.1, on the reverse strand, counting down.
ATAAATTGGTTGTGCCTGATAGTTTGTCATTCCTGACTCTTTGCTCTCCCTCAGAATTAGATGATTCAGTAGAATCCCAGATATTACCATCCCAGTCATCAAGATCCTAATTTACACCTGCTTTAGCAATAGACATGTGCACTTTCTTTTTATTTACTCTTCCCCGTCTCTTATGGTATTTATACTGAGCCACCCGAACAGCAGCCCTCTATGCAACTTGCTGATAAGTGTCTAATTTATCTGTCAACAAACGGGTTTGACATTGTAACATTGTTACCATATTCTGTAAATCACAAATCTGTTATTCGAGTTGAGCAATCAAATCTAGTTTGCTGGATTTTGCCTGATGCATCTTATGATATGCAGACAACAAAACCCATCCTTTTCTCCCTAAAGTACTCAGTTCTGTTCCCTTTTCAACAGGTATTTTTTGCAAGCATGTAAGGACATTTACAGGCTCAGCATCTTTTAAAACAGAATACCAATTCTCACTTAGTCCTGACCAGCAAGACCACTCTCTAGCTAACATTTCATAAGGCGCCTGATCCTAGCTGGGAATATCTACAATATTCATACCTTTCCCCCCTTTTACAGTATTTACTCTTTCCTCTTCTTTTCAACATTGTCCAAGCCTTTTTCGTACCCTGCTCGCAGCGCCAGATGTTTTGCGAATTGAACAGGGTGCGGAAATAAAGGCTAACGCACTTTGTAATAAAGATAAGCAGTTTATGTATGAAACAAAGAAAATATAACTTGAAAGCAAGTAATTCACTTATTTACCTATAGTTAGTTAGTTAGAAAAGATAACTAGAAAGCAAGTAATTACAGGAGAATGATACATCACCGACAGAGTTATGAACTTCATCTCATGCCACGCTTTGACTAAATGGATCCATGATTCAGCCAGGCAGGAAAAACTTCTCAATTGGGAGACTTCCAGGCAATGCATGTGTTAGCTGCATGGATGAGATCCCTTCACCTCTTCTCCTCGGCTGAAAAAGGCACCCATTTTATCCTGTTGCAACGGCAACCAGTTATTTTCTGTCAGGTGACATACACATAGTATAGGGTCAGTTATTCATTAAACATAATCAAGACACTGGCCAGACGTCTGAGAATACTCAAGGGATACCTTCCCCCATCCCATGGTTTTAGAAGTTCAAAACTCTACAATTGATGATCTCTTTATTGTGTATGCATTTGCCAGGTGAAAGGTTCTTATCTTGTGTACCAGTATTTCTCTGTAGCTATGCAAGTAGTTTCTCACAGAATTGTAAAACTGAAGTGCAATTAACTCCTAACTCACTGCTGATGCATAATCAGTAGTTAATTGTAATTCATTTGTACTACACTGAGGCAAATAGAGGCTTGAGTGGTGTCATTGAAACCTGGGCTTTTCATTGGTTCTTTGTATCCACCAATCTGCTGATAGGGGAACACAACCCACTTGTCCGGACTGGTCTAACAGGACTCTAGGAAAGGACACGAACTGATAAGTAAAATGTCACCTTCCTAAGCGTCTCTCCAGTCCAGTGCCTTTCTTCTGGGTTGTGCTCCTCTTCTAGCAGCTTGGAGACTGAGTGTCATTCTTTGATCACCTCAGGATTTATAACACTGGCACCACCCACCAGCCTCTCTATACTCAGTCTGCAAGCAGCTAGAAGGAGTATTAAGCCAAAGAGAAGGTTTACTAGAGAGACCTTAGTACAGAGGGGTTTTTGGTTGGCGTTACCCTTCTTTCTTTATATTTTCTCTCTCTCTCTCTCTCTCTCTCTCTCTCTTTATTGAATTAAGTTTATTTTTGCCAGGAGCGTCTGCCCCCCCCCTCCCTCCCGAGGCACATAAAAAAGAGACTGGCGAGGTGTTTCCGCCGCGTCTCACAGTGATCCAGGGCCTCTGAGCTGCCTCCCGCCATGTTGTTGAAGCCTGAGAGGCGGCTGAGCACGTGGGTGGGAAGGCCCCAATCCCATCCAGACGTCCTCGGAGCGACGAAACTGCAGCGTGCGATAAGGGGGGCGGAACAGGGTGGAATTAGGCAGAAGAGCCTCATGGAGAGTAGGTATCAGCGGCCGCAGCTGTGGCACTCTTCGGGCAACGAGGCAGCAGGAGTTCCTCTCCCTTAATTTTTCATGCACTTTGCATGCCAGAGGTTTTGGCCAGGTGCCGGGCAGCTCTCAGAGGAGTGCAGGCAACTGTTGCGTTCAGCTTTCCATCGCCTGAAGTTGAAGTTTTCTACACTTTTGAGGGTGTGTGTGTGTGTGTATATATATGTGTGTGTATATGTAGATATATATATATATACACACACACACACACACACACACGAGGGTGTCCGATATTAAAAAAAATATATTCAATACATTCCACCAAAAACTACATATTTTTGTTTACTTCTCCACATAATCACCGTAAACATTGAGACATTTATCCCAGAGTGACACTAGTTTGAACATCCCTTCATGGTACAGTTGCGTGTCAAGTTGCTTGAAGTATTCCATAAAGGTGTCTTGCAATTCCTCCTGTGACACCTTGCTGTGAGTTCTAGCTGTTTATTTAATTATTTATTGTTTGTCTTAGTGGTGTGCTAGTTCAGCCTTCTCAGCTGCAACTTACCTTGACTCTCTCAACTAACTGGGCTTTGTGTGGTAGCCAGGTTAACTGTTCATTTTAAATTAAATCTCTCTCCCCAGAACCTGCTGTGTGTTAAACCTTTTTCCTGTCCTAGCCTGCCTGAGTGAATCCTCCCCCTCCACCCCCCTGCTGAGGTATTGTGTAGCCTTCTTCCTGTTTCCTCCACGTGTGCATAGTCTGTTTTAGTTTGCTTTTCTCTGATCAGAGAAGAGCAGTGCTTTTACAGTGCTCTGCTATAAAAGTGGATATTTGCCTCCTGTGACACCTTGCTGTGAGTTCTAGCTGTTTATTTAATTATTTATTGTTTGTCTTAGTGGTGTGGAGATCAGCCTTCTCAGCTGCAACTTACCTTCACTCTCTCAACTAACTTGGCTTTGTGTGGTACTCCCCTCCCCCCTGCTGAGGGTTCAGGACAGGGTACCTTGTAACTGCCCTCTTAATAGGACTTATCTCCCTCCCTCCCTCCCACCCCAGCACCCACCCACCCCTGGGGTAATTGTAGTTTTATAGGTACTTGCACATCTTAGAGGAAAGGGGCTGCTCTCAGGTGCAGCTCTTTATCCAAATCAGTCATACACGGAGGACCTGAGATTAATTAATTAAGCTTCAGGTACACAAGGTGTATTAGGGGTATTAGATACACTTTTATTAGTATAGGCATCTACACCAATCCTTATTATATACAGAATTTAAAAGACCTAAACACAAGCTTTAAACTAAGATGCAGACAGAAGTCCAGCAACGAGATGGGGGTTCTCCGGTCTTTTGCATTGAGTGTCACATGTATGATTTTCTCCCAGTTGGTGAGAGGTCTTACGTCTGCACTAAGTGCAAGGAGCTCTTTGCTCTCAGGGAACGAGTCCGTTCTCTAGAGGCTAGAGTAGCAGACCTGGAAGACATAAGAAAGACAGAGAAGTACATGGACGAGACCTACAGGGATATAGTCCTGAAGTCCCACCTCCAGTCTGGCAGCATCCCTGTTGCCATGGAGGAGAGAGGTCACGTGACAGGAGAGCATCACCCTGGTGTGGCAGGAAATGATCCTGTAACTAGGACCTGTCCTCCAGGTGATGTAAAACCCTCTCGCACCGAGGACGTTTCTCCAGGGCCATGTCCCACATGAGGGGAGGGTCAGGACAGCTGTTATAGTTGGTGATTCAATCATTAGGAATGTAGATAGCTGGGTGGCTGGTGGACGTGAGGATCGCCTGGTAACATGCCTGCCTGGTGCGAAGTTAGCGGACCTCACGCACCGCCTAGATAGGATCATAGATAGTGCTGGGGAGGAGTCTGCTGTCTTGGTACATGTTGGTACCAATGACATAGGAAAATGTGGTAGGGAAGTTCTGGAGGCTAAATTTAAGCTTTTAGGTAGGAAGTTGAAATCCAGAACTTCCAGGATAGCATTCTCCGAAATGCTTCCTGTTCCACGTGCAGGACCCAAAAGACAGGCAGAGCTCCGGAGTCTCAATGTGTGGATGAGACAATGGTGCAAGGATGAGGGTTTTGGATTTGTTAGGAACTGTGGAACATTCTGGGGAAAGGGGGGGCTCTTCCGAAGGGATGGGCTTCACCTTAATCAGGATGGGACCAGACTGCTGGCATTAACCTTTAAAAAAGAAATAGAGAAGCTTTTAAACTAGAAAATAGGGGAAAGCCGACAGTCACCCAGGAGCGCATGGTTCGGACGAAGGTATCCTTGAAGGATACTACCAAAAGCAGTGAGGTTCCAAAAGGGAGTATAGTAGCCCAAATGCCCTTGAGTAAGGAGCAGACAGAGCATAAAGATTCCAAATTACCCATGCCTACCAATAGCCAGATTAATATTAATAAAATACAGTCTCTAAAATGCTTGTATGCCAATGCTAGAAGTCTAAACAATAAGATGGGAGAGTTAGAATATATAGCACTAAATGAGAGGTTAGATATGATTGCACTCTCAGAGACATGGTGGAAGGAGGATAACCAGTGGGACACTGTGATACCTGGATACAAACTATATCGTAATGATAGAGCTGATCAAATTGGTGGAGGGGTTGCGCTCTGTGTTAGAGAGGGCATTGAGTCAGAAAGGATTAAAATTTTGCAGGGAACAAAATTTGCTGTAGAATCTCTATGGATTGAAATTCCATTTATGAAGGGGAAGGTGATGGCAGTGGGAGTATACTATCGACCACCTGGCCAGAATGAACAAATGGATGATGAAATGCTCAAAGAAATCAAGGAAGCTAACAAAAGTCACAACAGAGTAGTAATAATGGGTGATTTCAATTACCCCGGTATCGACTGGGTCAGTGTCACAGCAGGACAAGCTAAAGAGATAAAGTTTCTAGATGAAATAAATGACTGCTTCTTGGAGCAGCTGGTTCATGAACCGACCAGAGGGGAAGCCATACTGGACCTAGTCCTTAGTGGAACGCCAGATCTGGTGCAAGAAATAAGGGTGTTGGGACCACTTGGCAATAGTGATCATAGTATGATCATGTTTGATTTAATTAGTGGAGGACAGATAGTAAAGGAATCCACAGTACTACCGTTTAACTTTCGAAAGGGAGACTATGATAGAATGAGGAATATAGTTTGGAACCGCTCCTTTTAGTTTTTTCCTAAGGTTAAAGACTTACAGCAAGCTTGGGTGTTATTTAAAAATACTATCCTGGAAGCCCAGACCAGCTGTATTCCACGCATTAAGAAAAGTGGAAGAAAGTCCAAAAAACTGCCAGCATGGTTTAAAGGTGAGGTCAGAGAGGCTGTTGCTGCCAAAAAAGCAACCTTCAGGAAATGGAAAAAAAGAGCCAAATGATGAAAACTGGAAACAGCACAAGCACTGGCAAGTTAAATGCAAAGCATTGATAAGGCAGGCAAAGTGGGAATTTGAGAAGAAACTTGCTACGGAAGCAAAAACACGAAATAAAGACTTTTTCAAGTACATTCGTAGCAAAAGGCCTGTGAGAGAGTCAATTGGACCATTAGATGATAGAGGGGTAAAAGGGGCAGTAAGAGGAGACAAGGCTATAGCAGAGAGACTGAATGAATTCTTTGCTTCGGTCTTTACTGAGGAAGGATGTAGGGATGTTACCCAAGACTGAAGTGGTATTTAAAGGTGATACTGCAGAGGAATTGAGAGAAATATCGCTATACCGGGAAGATATATTACAACAATTTGATAAACTGAATAGTAGCAAATTACCTGGACCGGATGGTATACATCCCAGAGTGTTGAAAGAACTGAAATATGAGATTGCAGACCTGCTATTGGTAATCTGTGAACTTTCATTAAAATCATCTGTAATACCTGAAGATTGGAGGGTCGCCAACGTAACACCAATTTTTAAAAAGGGTTCCAGGGGTGACCCGGGAAATTACAGACCGGTGAGCCTGACGTCAGTACCAGGGAAAATGGTAGAAACCATCATAAAGAACAAAATTACACAGCATGTAGATAGTCATGGCCTAATGGGAGACAGCCAACATGGCTTTAGACAGGAAGATCTTGTCTTACTAATCTGATATGTTTTTTTGAAGGTGTACATAAACAGGTAGACAAAGGTGAGTCGGTTGATATAGTGTATCTGGACTTTCAGAAAGCTTTTGACAAGGTCCCCCATCAGAGACTTTTGGCGAAGCTAAAAAGTCATGGGATAGGAGGCAGTGTACTATTGTGGATCGGGAACTGGTTAAAAGATAGAAAGCAGAGGGTAGGGCTAAATGGCCAATATTCCCAATGGAAAAAGGTGAATAGTGGAGTACCCCAGGGATCTGTACTGGGTCCGCTACTTTTTGACATATTCATGAATGACCTGGAAGAGGGAATAACTAGTGAGGTTATCAAATTTGCAGATGACACAAAACTGTTTAAAGTTGTTAAAACCCAAGTGGATTGTGGAAAACTGCAGGAGGATCTGGATAAATTGGAAGACTGGGCATCCAAATGGCAGATGAAATTTAATGTGGACAAGTGCAAAGTTATGCACCTAGGAAAGAACAACCCACACTATAGTTACACGATGCAAGGCTCCACATTAGAAACCACCACCCAGGAAAAAGATTTAGGAGTCATCGTGGATAACATGTTAAAACCCTCCGCCCAGTGTGCAGCGGCGGCCCATAAAGCAAATAGAATGCTAGGTATCATAAGGAAAGGGATGGAGAATAAAACAAAGGATATTATAATGCCTCTGTATTGCTCCATGGTACGACCGCACCTTGAATATAGTGTGCAATTCTGGTCACCGTATCTTAAAAAGGACATAGCGTTATTAGAAAAAGTACAGAGAAGAGCAACCAAATTGGTGAAGGGGATGGAAGGCTACTCCTATGAAGAGAGGCTAAAAAGGTTAGGGCTCTTTAACCTGGAAAAGAGACGGCTGAGGGGAGATATGATAGAGGTCTATAAATTAATGAATGGAGTGGAACGGATAAACGTGGATCAATTGTTTACGCTATCAGAATATAGGAAGACTAGGGGACATGTAATGAAGCTACAGGGTAAACTATTTAAGACAAATCAGAGAAAATATTTTTTCACTCAACGTGTAATCAAACTCTGGAATCTGTTACCGGAGGATGTAGTAAGGGCTGTTAGTATAGCTGGGTTTAAAAAAGGTTTGGACAAGTTCCTGGAGGAAAGGTCCATAAACCACTATTAAAAAGGGGCCCAGGATATCAATGCTTGACCCAGTACAAGCATTGTGGAACCTGTCTTTTGGGGATATTGCTAGGTACGTATGACCTAGATTGGCCACTGTTGGAAACAGGATACTGGGCTTGATGGACCTCGGTCTGACCCAGTATGGCATGTCTTATGTTCTTATGTTCTTAAGTGTTTCCCCACCAAGAATTTCTTCAAAGGTCCGAATAAATGAAAATCCGAAGGGGCTAAGTCCGGACTATATGGAGGATTTAGCAGGACCTCCCACTTCCACCATGTCAACCACAGATTGGTTTGGTTTGTTTTGACGTGTGGGGTCTTGTGCCTTCGTGCAGAAGTTTTAACTCCTTCTTGTAATCGTCCCGGCCTTTTCCGTCTTATGGCTGTATGCAATGTCCGGACTTAGCCCCTTCGGATTTTCATTTTGTTCGGACCTTTGAAGAAATTCTTGCAGAGAAATGCATTGCGGATCAGGAGGAATTGCAAGACACCGTTATGGACTACTTCAAGCAACTTGACACGCAACCGTACCGTGAAGGGATGTTCAAACTAGTGTCACGCTGGGATAAATGTCTCGATGTTTACGGCGATTATGTGGAGAAGTAAACAAAAGTATGTAGTTTGAATGTATTGAATAATTTCTTTAAATACAAATGTTATTGTAATTTTCGCCTATACCTTTAATATCGGACACCCCTTGTGTATGTGTGTGTATATATATAGATATATATATAGATAGATAGATATATAGATAGATAGATAGATTACATATATAGGAGGTATCACTCTGTGTTGGCTGTCAGTTATATGTTTAAAAAAAAAAAAAAGCTTTTTCTTACTTGGACAAGATGCCAGCTAGGCCTCAGTGCCTGCTCTGTGGAGCCTGCAGAGGAGCGTTCTCGGAATCAGGCGTCTGCAGGGGCTGCGCCGTGGAGGCAGCCTCAGTTGAGCAGGAACTACAGGCTAGCGGCTGTCAAGAGCCTGTAGCTACGGTATCCCAGGAGTCGGGGGGAACCCCTGGAAGGGCTCCGCTAGGAAGTTTCTCTTCTGTCCTTGAACTTAGAGCAGCAGGTATCTTCTCAGCCACAACCAGGGACCTCCTAAGGAGAAGGAGGCCTCGGCGGAGATTTCTCCCCGGAGTTTGTTTTGTTATTGCATAAGGCTTTCTGTTTGCGTCAGCAGGGGAGTCAAGGACGCACACGAAAGCGTGAGGCACAGGATAAGTCTCTGGTAGAGACAATAATTCCCTCCAAGCGGGTCAGATCCCTGGAAGAGAGGGATACTCGTTCCCCTGGTTCGGAGACACTGGAAAGGGAAACATCCGAACAAGAGTTGGGGGAGGATGAAGAAGAGCTTGAGGAGGGAGAGATCCTGGAAGAGCAGGCGAGAATTGTAAGGGTTTTCCATCGAGAAGAGTTGCCAGCCTTGATTGGAGAGTCCCTGAAGGTACTTAACATGTCAGGGGTACCGGCACAAGAGGAGGAGTTGGAAGATCCATTAATTCAGGCAGTTAGGACATCCCAGAGAGTATTTCCTGTTTACAAGGTGATACGGCAAATGATTCAGGAAGAGTGGGATCAGCCGGAGGCTGGATTGAGGGGTGTGCGATCGATGTCGCACTTGTACCCTCTGCCCGAAGCGGAGAAGGAATTGTTGAAATCACCAAGAGTGGATGCGGCAGTGTCGGCGGTGACCAAAAAGACTACCATCCCGGTGGAGGGCAGTACAGCTTTAAAGGATGCCCAAGACAAGAAGCTGGACACTTTGTTGAAGCAAACCTTTGACATTAGTGCCCTGGCATTTCAGGTGTCAGTATGCGGGGCTTGGGTGGCCCGGGCTTGCCTGAGGTGGGCTCAGCAACTACGGATGGTGGACGAGTCTCCGGTTGGGCCACAGGGAGAGGCAGTGAAAATTGAGTCCGGAGCGGCCTATCTGGCGGATAACCAGTATGATCTTATGAGGAGTCTGTCAAAGAATATGTCTTCTGTGGTGGCGGCTCGGCGGTACCTTTTGGCTCCGCAATTGGACGGCGGACAGTTCATCCAAAGCTTGACTTAGTAGACTCTCCTTTAGGGGCAAGCTCCTTTTTGGGGAAGATTTGGATAAGTTGGTGAAGAAACTAAGGGAGGCAGGCTGCCGGAAGATAGACCTAAGCCGGGCCGCTTCTCGGCTCCGGGATGTTCTCAGCAAGGAGAATACCAGAAGTTTCGTCCTGCTCAGCAGACCTCCTTTCAAAGGGGCCGGTTTACCTCGAGAGGACAGGGCTTCCTGGGGTTTCGGGGAGCGGGAAGAGGTTTTGGGGCCTCTTCGACGACCTTCGCCCAGAGAAAGCCACAATGAAGATGCGGGGGTTCAGGTGGAAGTGCTGCCAGTAGGAGGATGTCTGAGACAGTTCTTTCCCGCCTGGGCCCAGGTTACATCCGACCAGTGGCTCTTGGAGGTAGTCAGGGACGGTAATGCCCTCGAGTTTGCAAGACTGGTATTTCCTATTTTTGTCCAGTTGCCGTGCAAGTTGCAGGTCAAGAGAGCAGCAGTACAAGAAACCTTAGCAAGGCTGTTGGCTTTGAGAGCGTTAGTCCTGGTCCCAAAATATCAATGTGACTGCGGTCGATACTCCATCTATTTCATAGTCCCAATGAAGGAGGGCTCCCTAAGACCGATTCTGGACCTAAAAAGGGTCAATCGGTGTCTTCGGGTTACTCACTCCCATATGGAAACTCTGAAGTCGGTGATAGTGGCGATCCGGTAGGAGAGTTCTTGACATTTCTCGACCTCACCGAAGCATATTTACATATCCCCATCAGGGAATCTCATCAGCAGTTCCTGCGCTTCGCGGTCCCGACAGGACATTTTCGGTTTCAGGCATTACAGTTCGGTCTGGCAACAGCCCTGCATACCTTCACCAAGGTAATGGTGGTGGTGGTCATGGCGGCGTTACGCAAAGAAGGGATTCCAGTTCATCCTTTCCTGCACGATTGGTTGATCAGGGCCAAATCCAAGGACGCGAGTTTGAAGGCGACAGCCAGAGTGATCACTTTCCTCTGGAGCTTGGGGTGGGTAATCAATCTGTCAAAGAGCAGGCTGGTTCCCACTCAAGTGATCGAGTACCTGGGAGCGAGATTCGACACTGTCGCAGGCAGGGTGTTCTTGCCAGCTCAGAGAGCAAGAGACCTTCGTCAGTTGATACGCGAGTTTTTAGCTCGGGAAGCACCCTCGGCGTGACACTACCTTCAAGTGCTGGGAACTATGGTGGCAACATTAGACCTGGTTCCCTGGGTCAGGGCCCGCTACAGAGATCGCTTCTGCGGCGATGGTCTCATCAGTGGCAGCCCTTGACAATGACGCTCCCATGTTCCCTAGCAACCAAAGAGGCTCTTCAGTGGTGGCTCTCCCCGGGGACTCTAGAGAGCGGAATGCTCCTCAAACCTCCGTAGTGGGAGCAGGTGACGACGGATGCCAGTCTGTCCGGCTGGGGGGACGCACTGCGAAGGGCAATTTGCCCAGGGACTCTGGAATGTCCAGGAATCCCAGTGGCCCATCAACAGATTGGAATTGAGGGCGGTGACCTGAGCTCTCAAAGCATTTCAGTTTTGGGTTCGCAGGAGGGCAGTCAGAGTTCACTCGGACAATGTAACAGCGATGGCCTACATCAACAGACAGGGAGGCACGAGCAGTCCTGTGTTAGAAGAAGAGGCGGAAAGCCTCTTAGAATGGGCCGAAACTCATCTGCTGGCTCTGTCGGCCCAACACGTGGCCAGAGTGGAAAATGTTACGGCCGACTACCTCAGCCGGTACAAGGTGGATCACGGTGAGTGGGTACTCTGCCAGGAGGTCTTCCAACAGGTGGAACGCAGGTGGGGCCCGCCTGTTATGTACCTGATGGCGCGCTGGGAGTCTGCCAAAGCAAGCCGGTTCTTCAGCAGGTGGAAAGAGAGAATGTCTGAGGGCCTGGATGCCCTAGTTCAAAGATGGCCCGCGGAAGGATTGCTGTATGTATTTCCTCCGTGGGTGCTCATAGGCAGAGTCCTGCAGAGGATAGAGGTGCATCAAGGCTTGGTGGTACTGATAGCTCTGGACTGGCCAAGGAGACCGTAGTATGCCGACTTAATGCGGCTTTTGGCGGACAGGCCATGGCACCTCCCGGTAAGGGAAGACCTCCTTAGTCAGGGTCCTGTGAGGATGCTGCAGGTGGATCGGTTCTCGCTTATGGCCTGGCTATTGAAAGGGCAAGGCTGCGCAAGAGAAGATATTCGGGGGCGGTGATCTCGACCTTGCTGAAGGTGCGTAAGCGGTCAACCTGTCTAGCGTATGTGAGAGTTTGGCGCATTTTTGAGAACTGGTGTGAGGGACGGCAGAAGAGACCCTCAAATTTCCGTCCCTGAGGTATTAGATTTTTTGCAGGATGGTTTTCAGAAAGGTCTGGCTGCCAGTTCCTTGCGAGTTCAGCTCTCAGCTATTTCCTGTTACAGAGGCAAGATCTTGGGTAAGTCGTTAGGCGAGCATCTGGATGTGGTCCGTTTCCTTAAGGCAGTGAGGCGTTTGAGGCTGCAGTTAAGGGCGACTGTGCCTCCTTGGGATCTTAATCTGGTGTTAGATACCCTGATGGGTAAGCCTTACGAACCAGACTCCCTTCCTGGGAGGGTTTTTTTTTGTTTAATAGTTTTTTACAGTAGTTAGTTATTGTTGCTTAGTTGTCTCTCCGTTAGGTCTGCTTTGTTAACAGGATACTGAGGCTGGTGGGTGGTGCCAGTGTTATATATCCTGAGGTGATCAAAGAATGACATACTTGGTCTCCAAGCTGCTAGAAGAGGAGCACAACCCAAAAGAAAGGGACTGGGCCGGACTGGAGATCCTTCAGGAACACTAATTAGCAGGTAAGGTCTAATTACTTCTTTTTTGACGTTTTAAAAACAGCAAGGACCTTTTGGTTACAATTGCAAAACTGTGGAATCTTCTTCTTTTACATCTTAATGTCATTGAGGATTTTACTGTGTTGCCACATTAACATAGAACAATGTCAGCAGATAAAGACATACTGCCTATCCAGTCTGTCCATCTGTACCAACTACTAAGCTCTGTAATCTTTTTCTTTTCCTTTAGAGATCCTCTGTCCCAATGCTTTCTTGAATTCAAATAGTCGCTCATCTCTACCACCTCCACTAGGAAGCTATTCCATGCATCCACCACTTTTTTTTCATAAGGAGATATTTCCTCAAATTGCTCCTGAGTATCTGTTTTCACCTGTGTTTTGTGTCCCCTCGTTTGAGAGCATTCCTTCAGTTGAAAGAAGCTCTCATCCTGTGCATTTATGCCATGGAGGTATTTAAACATCTCTATCATATCTCCCCTATCCCGGCTTTCCTCAAGAGTAGCTTGAAGTCTATCTCCATACACTTTAGTTATTTTTATTTATTTAACAAGTTTTTTTATACAATCTTTCTACAAGTCAAGACGGTTTACAAATAACTCAGTGTGGTAACAGGAAACACATAACAGTAGTTCATGATAATTTGAACATATTGAATACATTGTAACAGATGCTATTAACAACTTCTCATAAAAGTTGACAAACTATGTACATGTTGATGCGATAGTGTAAATTGCTTAATGCTAAAGGTGTGTGTTATGTGCATGGAAATGCTGTGCAGGTTAATTGTCGTTTGTTACTGGGCCATAATATTCTGTGAATAAGAGGGTTTTCAAGCATTTTCTGAAATCTTGCAGGAGTTGAATGTCTCTTATGTGTGGTAGAAGTGAATTCCATAATGCAGGGGCATATAGCGAAAAGGCCCTGTTATTGGTCCTTTGGCTACATTTTGTTCTTTCTGTTGATATGTTTAGCATGTTAGACCCACCCACAAGATAGAGCCTGTCTAGCGCAGCTGCGGGTAGAGATTGAGGTTATGCAGGTTGAGAGCTGAGGCGTTGTGAATGATTTTGTGTGTTAAGGACCTTATATTTGATTCTTTGTGATATGGGCAGCCAGTGAAGTTGCTTGAGGAGTGGTGTGATAAGGGATTGACGAGCTTGTCCCAGGATAATCCTTGCAGAGGTATTCTGTGCTAGCTGCAGTGGGTATAGTGAGCTCTTTGAAATGCTGTGATATATTGAGTTGCTGTAGTCAAGCAGTAGTGTTTATTGCAGTTTGACATATGGATCGGACGTCGGTTGATGATAGGAGTGGGCGTAGGTTCTTTATTATTCATAGCTTGTAGTATATTGCAGATGTTGCATAGTTTTGTATGGAAGAAGAGTGAGCTGTTGGTCCAGTGTTACGCTGAGGTATTTAATCTCAGTTTTGACGTTAATTTGGATGCTGTCCAGTGTGATTGGTGGTGTGAATTTCTGGTCTCTTGTGATGTGTAGTAGCTCAGTTTTGTTATGGTTTATGTTGAGGTTGTGTGCCTGGAGCCATTTAGACATTTCTATGAAGCAGTTGTTGAGTTTTGTGTAATCAGGGGCATTTGTGGTGAATGGAGTAAAAAGCATGGTGTCTGCGTAAACTAGCACCGTATGCCAAAGCTCTTGATCACATCGCATATTGGTTGTAAGTAGATGTTGAAGAGGATAGAAGAAAGTGCTGATCCCTGTGGTATGCCTTGTCTGAGGGAGAAAGGGAGGAATGTGGTTGATTCTATTTTTATTTGTTGTATGCAGTGGGAAAGGTAGGAGTGGAACTATTTTAAGGTGGTACCTCATGTTCTAGTTTTCTGTAGCCTGTTTTAGGAGTAGCTGGTACAAGACTGAATCAAACGCCGCAGAAATAGCTATGAATAGTAGCATGAATCATTGTGATAATTTTTCTGTGCCTATGATTAAGATGTTGATGAAGTAGGTGGAGAGGGTTTCAATTCCATGGTTAATGTCAGACTGCTGACCATTTTAATAGCTGCTCCTGCACCGACTCTAGAACTTGCACACAAATGAGGTCTCACCAGAAACTTACACAAAGGTATCATCACCACCCCCTCCCTGTTGATCATTCCTTTCCATGTCAACCCAAGCATCTTGGTTTTTGCTGTCACCTTGTCTACCTGTTTGGCCACCTTGTTTCTGATTATTTCATTCTCCAGAACCAAGCAGGAAGTCAGTCCTCACATATGGGTGACGTCGGCGCCGACGGAGCCCTCGCGGAGCAATTTCCCCAGCTTTCAAAGAAAGCCTTTGGGAATTGCAGCGCGCATGCGCGGTCCCCTTCCTGCCCAAGGGTGCCATCTTGCTCAGTCTTCTTTTTTCCGCGGAGCCCTACAGACGCTGTTTGTGATCGCTGCAGAAAAAGTTGATTTTATTTACTATTCTTGGTTCGCTGCCGGATCCTTTTCCCGCCCGGACCCGCTACGCCGGTATCGGGTCCGTTCTTTATTTTTCGTTTTTTTGTCCTTCGTCACAAGCGTTCGCGCCATTTTTTTTTTTTCACTGGCAGCCCTGTCTTTTGACCTCGCAAGGGCCCTTTTTCCCCCGATGTCTGCCAGTGGGTCTAAAAAGTGTGATCGGTATAAGAAACTTATGTCTCTTACCGACACACACGACTGCTGCCTCCGCTGCCTCGGACCCGATCATGACCCGATGATCTGTGGTCCGTGTGGCAAGATGTCCTCAAAAGCGTTGAGGAGTCGGCAGCATCAAAAAGAACGAATCTTCTCTGACTCCGCGTCCGGCCGGGCCCGGACCTCGTCAGAGGCTTCGACGTCCCGGGACTCCGGTCTTGAGCATCGTCGGAGTTCCTCTGAGCGGGGGTCTCCTGCCCGGGAACATCATAGGAAGAAGAAACCTGCGAGGGCGGCGTCGGTGGACGCTCCTGGTTCCTCGAGGGCCAGGTCGCATAGTCCCGATAGCCGTCCCGGGTCCTCGGAGTCGGAG
This sequence comes from Ichthyophis bannanicus, assembly GCA_033557465.1. Taxonomy (NCBI): domain Eukaryota; kingdom Metazoa; phylum Chordata; class Amphibia; order Gymnophiona; family Ichthyophiidae; genus Ichthyophis; species Ichthyophis bannanicus. Next base: position 341,449,517 of record CM066036.1, on the reverse strand, counting down.
AGGCCTTCGAAACATCCTCATCTCAAGATGGAGTCTCCTGGACACGTGAGTACTGTAGTCCTCGTGCACTCACCTCCGAAGGAGCCGACGTCAGGCCTGACGCCGTCGGGGCCCGAGTCGGGGGCTGCTGGGTCTCCTGAGCTCGGACTCAGGTTGAAGGCCTTGGAAAGCAGTTTGGCTGCCTTCATGGACCAGCAGCGGGCATTGATCGCTGGCCTCGCCAGTGCATCTGCCCCAGCCATCGGGACATCAACGTCCAAGTCGACCCCGGAGACTGAGCCGATCCTCAAGTCCATGCAAGCTCGAGTCGATCCTCAGTCGCGGTCTCCCTCGGCCTCCCGTTTGGGACCGAGGTCATCGACGCCGACACCCTTGGCGTCGGGGAGGAGGGCATCGGTGCCCGCCCGACCGGAGCCGCTCGATTCCTCCTCAGAGGAGTCAGCCTGGGAAACAGGGGACGAAGAGTCACCTGGTACTTTTCGGACTCGGTGCGTCCCATCGGACTCGCCCGAGTCCGAACCTCGGAGACGTTCCCCCCCCCAGAGGACACCCGACTCTCGGACTTCATGCGGGATATGGCCAAGGCCTTGGCATTCCCCGCAGATCCCGAGGAGGAGCCTCAAGCCGAAGAGCTCGATGCCCTCCAGTATGACTCTCCCCCGAAGGAGACCTTTACTGTACCGGTTCCTCCGATGCTGGAGCGACTTCTCTTCCGCATGTGGGAGAGCCCGGCGTCAGCACCAGTGTTAAGCAAGCGGGTCGATTCCATTTATCGAGTCCGCAAGGGCCCCGGGTTCCAAAAGGCACAACTACCGCACCATTCCATGGTGGTGGAATCGGCCATGCATCGACTCAAGAGTCAGAAGATGCACTCCTCGGTGCCTCCCGGTCGGGAGGCCGGAACCTGGATGCCCTCGGTAGGAAGTGCTTCCAGGGCTCTATGCTTGCTTGTCTAGTCCAGACCTACCAGCTCTATATGGGCATGTATCTCCGAGACCTGGCAAAAGAAATTGCTGGGTTCTCTGCTGGTCTCTCCGAGGAACCTTTGCAGAGGTTCCAGGCCTTGTCCACTGGTATTCGAGAGTGCTCGAAGTTTATCTCTCGAGCAGCCTACGATGGCTTCGAAGCATCGGCTCGAGTAGCCGGAGCCGGCATCGGTGCCCGCCGACAGGCTTGGCTTCAGTCATCCGACCTCGAGCCAGGGGTACAGGACAAGTTGGTCAATATCCCCTGCAGAGGTGAAATCCTCGTTGGCAAGCCCATGGCTGAAAAGGCTGCACAGATCGAGACCGAGACTCTGACCAGGACTAGGCTGTCCAGAAAAACCTCTGCCCCTTCTCAGAAGAAGAAGGGCTCGGGGAAAAAGCCCTTTTACCCGAGGAAGGCGGCTGCCTATAAACAATACCCTCATTATCAGGCCTCAGCAGCTCCCCAACAGGGTCAGCAGGCCAAAGGATGGGGTAATGGGTCCCGTAGGCAGCAGGCCCCCAAGCCCACAACACCGGCCCCTGCTCAGCAGGGTGGGGGTTTTTGACTCCATCAGCATAGCCTCTTCCCCTCCGCTGGTTTCTCTCAGCACAGGAGGCCGGCTGGTCCACTTTGCCCACAGGTGGTCAGCCATCACATCAGATACCTGGGTGCTTCATATAGTTCAAAAAGGCTATCTTCTACACTTTCACCAGGTACCTCCCTCCTACTTTCCAGGGGAGCCTCCAAGACTCCCTCTGCACAGGGACTTACTCCTTCAGGATTTAGCAAGTCTTCTTCAGGAACAGGCTGTGGAACCGGTGCCCCACCACCTGAGGGATCAAGGCTTTTATTCCAGGTACTTTCTGATACCAAAACGAACAGGAGGCCTCAGACCCATCCTGGACTTGCGAAACCTCAACAAGTTCCTGGCAAGGGAAAAGTTCAAGATGCTTACTCTTGGAATCCTGTTGCCCTACCTCCAGCAGGGAGACTGGCTATGCTCCTTAGATCTGAAGGATGCCTATACTCACATCCTTATTCATCCAGACCACAGACAATATCTCAGGTTTGTTGTGGGAGGAAATCATTACCAGTACAGAGTACTGCCCTTTGGCCTATCCTCCGCCCCCAGGGTGTTCACCAAATGCTTAGCAGTGGTGGCGGCCTATCTAAGACTTCAAGGCCTTTTTGTGTTTCCATACCTGGACGACTGGCTCATCAGGGCCCAGTCTTCCCAAGAGGCCACTCAGGCCACTCATCGCACTGTGACTCTGCTCCAGCACTTGGGCTTTGTCATAAACTTCGCAAAGTCCACTTTGCTCCCCTCTCAAAATCTCGAATTCATCGGCGCAAGGTTGAGCACAATTCAGGCGCGGGCCTTCCTGCCTCTAGACAGAGCACACAGGCTCATGGATCTCGCCAGCCACTTTCACAGCAATTCCCTGGTCTCTGCCAGGCAATATCTGAGACTGCTCGGCCATATGGCTTCCACGGTCCATGTGACCCCCAATGCCCGCCTGAACATGCGACCTGTTCAATGGTGCCTTCACACTCAGTGGCATCAGGCCACGGGGAGACTGGCGGACTCAGTACAGGTATTCGACCTGCTGGTCTTTTCTCTGCGGTGGTGGCTTCATCTGCCAAACCTGGTGCTGGGAGTGGATTTTCAATCTCCTCCGCCTTCTCAGGTGCTGACAACCGATGCTTCTCTCCTGGGTTGGGGAGCACATTGCCAAGGGACATGTACTCGAGGCCTCTGGACTCCTTGGGAGTCTGCTCAGCAGATAAACTTCCTGGAGCTCAGAGCCATCCGCCTAGCTCTGAGAGCCTTCTCCCACCTCACTTCTCACCAGTCTGTGCTGGTCCAGACGGACAATCAAGTTGCAGTGTTCTACGTGAACAAACAAGGAGGAACAGGCTCCTTCCTTCTCTGTCAGGAGGCACAAAAACTGTGCTCTTGGGCCGTCCACCATGGCATCCTCCTCAAAGCTGTCTACCTCCCAGGTCAGGAAAATTACCTGGCAGACAAGCTGAGCAGGATCCTCCAACCACACGAGTGGAGATTGGATCCATTGGTGGTTCAGCGGATCTTTCTCAAGTGGGGCCTCCCCACCATGGATCTGTTTGCCAGTCCTCTGAACCGGCAACTTCCCAGATTCTGCTCTCGACAACCGCATCCTCTCAGAGTAGCGGCGGATGCTTTTCTGATTCCATGGTCCACAGGCCTCTTGTATGCCTTTCCTCCCATGCCACTGGTGTCTCGCACGCTCTTCAAGGTTCTCGGAGACAGAGCCTCGATGATCCTAGTGGCTCCCCGGTGGCCGAGACAGCCCTGGTTCCCGCTTCTGATGCAGCTGGCGGTAGACACTCCTCTTCCTCTGGGGTTTCAACCTGATCTCCTGTCACAGGATCAGGGGACTCTCCTACACCCCAACCTCCGGTCCCTTCATCTGATGGCCTGGCTGCTGAAAGGGTAGTCCTTGCTCCCCTCCTGCTGCCTCGGGAGGTGGAAGAGGTCGTCTTGGCCTCCAGGCGGCCCTCCACCCAGAAGTCCTACGCTCTTAAGTGGCGTCGGTTCTCCGTGTGGTGTGCTCAGCAGTCTGAGAATCCCATCTCCTGCTTGGTGGCAGTGGTCTTGCAATATTTGCTTTACCTCTCCAATCTGGGCCTTAAGTCTAACTCTGTGAGGGTCCACCTCAGTGCTCTCTCTGTGCATCACGCACCGGTGGATGGCAGGCCTCTTTCCAACCACCCTTTGGTGGCTCGTTTTCTCCGAGGCCTCCTTCTCCTTAAGCCTCCTTTGTGCCCACCAGCCCCTGAATGGGATCTGAATGTGGTCTTGCAACGGATTACCTGTCCGCCCTTTGAACCTATGGCTACCTGCCCTCTTCGTTTTCTTTCCTGGAAAACCTTGTTTTTGGTAGCGCTTACCTCTGCTAGGTGCGTTAGTGAACTGCAGGCCCTAGTGTCTGATCTTCCTTACACTAGGTTCTACAGGAATAGGGTAGTCTTACAGACTCACCCTAGGTTTCTTCCAAAAGTGGTTTCTCCTTTTCATCTCAACCAGGAGGTGGTTCTTCCGACCTTCTTTCCCAGGCCGCACGCCAGCCGGGCTGAAATGGTCATGCATACCCTGGACTGTAGGAGGGCCTTATCCTTCTACCTTGACCGTACGCGGGAGCATAGGAGGGCTGTTCAGCTCTTCGTTTCTTTTGACCCCAATAGGTTGGGGCTCCCTGTCTCCAAGCGTACTTTGTCCATATGGGTTGCTGACTGTATCGCTTGGGCTTATGGGGCAGCCGGCCTCTCGTTGGAGGGTTGAGTCACGGCTCACCGTGTTAGGGCAAAGGCTGCATCAGTGGCTCATCTCCGCTCTGTTCCGTTGGCAGACATCTGCCGGGCCACTACTTGGTCTTCAAGCCAGACTTTTGCGGCCTATTACTGCCTGGAGAGGGAGTCCCGCAGGGACAGTGCTTTCGGTCAGCCAGTCCTCCATAATCTCTTTGAGGTTTAGGCAACTCCTACCCTCCGGCCCTGGTGTAGGGCTACCGGTCGGGGGCGTTTTCAGAGAAGATTCCTTCCTTCTGTGCTGCTGAGCTAGAGGGAGCTCATTTTTCCACTTGAAGTCTCCAGTAGCCTTAAGCTAGGGAGTCCCATATGTGAGGACTGACTTCCTGCTTGGTCCTGGAGAAAGAGTAGTTACTCACCTGTAGCAGGTGTTCTCCAGGAGCAGCAGGAATAAGTCCTCACAACCCTCCCTCCTCCCCTTGGAGTTGCAGTCCTATCATTTCATTTTTGCTAATTTTTTTGCTGTCTTTTAGCTATGTCATCAGACTGAGCAAGATGGCACCCTTGGGCGGGAAGGGGACCGCGCATGCGCGCTGCAATTCCCAAAGTCTTTCTTTGAAAGCTGGGGAAATTGCTCCGCGAGGGCTCTTTCGGCGCCGACGTCACCCATATGTGAGGACTGATTCCTGCTGCTCCTGGAGAACACCTGTTACAGGTGAGTAACTACTCTATCACTCTCTCCCCAGGTCCTACTCTTCTTTTATGGACAGGAGTACTTCACCCTTACACTGTACCACTTCCTTGGATTTTTGCAGCATTACATCCTAGTTGTCCAATTCCTGGCCATTCTTCAAGCTTAGCTGGATTCCTCCTCATGTTATCTACACCGTCCTGGGAGTCTACACTATTGCAGATTTTGGTGTCCCCCGAAAGAGGCAAACCTTCTTAGACAGCCCTTCCACAATATCACTTACAAAAATGTTACAAAAAAATCAGACCAAGGACTGATTTCAAGGCACACCACTGATATCATCCATATCCTCAGAGTGAGCTCCATTTACCAATACCTTTGCTTTCCACTCAACCAGTTTGTAACACAGTTGGTCATTTTAGGGACCATCCCTATGATGCTCAGTTTATTTACATATGGTCTGTGTGGAACTGTGTCAGAGGCTTTGCTGAAATCTAAGTACACCACATCAAGTGCTCTCCTCCTTTGGCTCAACTCTCTGGTCACCCAGTCAAAGAAACTAATGAGATTCAACTGACAAGATCTATCTCTAGTAAAATCATACTGCTTTGGGTCCAGCAATCAATTGGATTCCAGAAACCTCACAATCCTCTTTTAACAGCATTTCCATTAATTTACTTGCCACAGAGGTCAGACTAAATGGACTATAGTCCCTGACCCCCCTTCATTACGCGTGCTTTTGTGTAGAGCATGGGTTCTCAACCCAGTCCTCGGAACATACATAGCCAGTCAGGTTTTCAGATTAAGCACAATGAATATGCATATGAGAGGTTTGCAGACAGTGGAGGCAGTGCATGCAAATCTCTCATGCATATTCATTGTGGTTATCCTAAAAACCTTACTGGGTTGAGAACCCCTGGTGTAGAGGGACCTCATGGCACCCTTCTCCAGTCCTTGGAGACTATTCTCGGCTCTAAAGCAGCATTGAAAACGTCACCTGTACTTCCCTAAGTTCCTTCAGTACTCTTAAATATATCCCATCTGGCCTCATATCTTTATCTAGGTTTAGTTTAGCTAACTCCTCATGAATAAGATCTGTCTCGCTTCTCTTCCTATTTGTATGTGTTTTCTGAGGTCCCGCTCCCAGCCCTTCAGAACAACAATTTATCTTTTTTTTTTTTTTTTCATCAGCTTTTACATATTCCTTCTTGTCACCCTTGAGTTTCATAATATCACTTTTGCACTTTCTGCTATCACAAACATATCTTTCAAAACAAAAAAAATCCTTGTCCCTTCGCTTTACTAAATTGACTATTTTTCTTGCATTTGCATCTTTGCTTTTTTGATTACTTTCCTAGCTTCTCCAAATAGAAACAGAAAAACAAGTAACACTGATCTTTTGCGTTTTTATGAAGGCCACCTCTTTTTTGCTATTTCTTTTGAGAACCAAAATGGCCTCCTTTTTCCCCTTTTACATTTATTTACTTTCCTAACAAAAACGTTTGCCCTTTTAAAATATCCCCTTGCCCAAGACATGCTTTAACATTACCATTCATGAGATTCAGCAGCGTTTCTTGTGCTTCTCTGTTCTCAGCTTGCACTTTGTTGCTCTACCCTTCGGTCTCTCCACTGCTCTGAGAACTTTCGCCAAGGTTATTGTTGTGGCTGCTGCTGCCCTGCAGCACACAAGAATTTGTATGCATCCTTACCTGGATGACTGGCTTATTCAGGCCAGGTTGCGTTAGGAAGCTCTTGGGGTGACAGCCCGAATGGTGCAGTTTCTGCTACCTGGAACCTACCCAATTGTTAGAGCACTTGCGGGCATGGTTCGACATCGGCTCAGGAATTATGTTCCTGCCCAAGAAAGAGGGTGGGAAATCTGCATTCTTAGCTAAGGGTGTTTCAAAGGCAGCAAACTCCCAAGGTTTGAAATTACCTCCAACTCCTATGGTCGAGATGGTCCCCTGAGTGTGAGCGCACATGGGTCTGCTGCAAAGATCCTTGCTAGCCCTCTGGTCTCCATGTTCCCAAGACAGCATCAGGCTTCCTCTTCCCCCAATGGTGTTGACCAGCCTGAAATGGTGGTGGTGGGTAGGCTCCAGGTAGGTTGTCATAGTTCATCACTCAGCCCCCACTCTCCAGATACTGCACCATTCGGGCTGTCATCCCAAGAGCTTCCTAACGCAGCCTGGCCTGAATAAGCCAGTCATCCAGGTAAGGATGCACACTAATTCTTGTGTGCTGCAGGGCAGTAGCAGCCACAGCCATAATCTTGCTGAACATCCTCGGAGCAGTGGAGAGACCGAAGGGTAAAGCAACAAAGTGCGAGCTGAGAACAGAAAAGCACAGGAAGTGCTGCTGATTCTCACAAATGGTAATGTTAAAGCATGTCTTGGGCAAGGGGATATTTTAAAAGGGCAACAAAGCTTTTTGTTAGGAAAGTAAATAAATGTAACTCAGCGATTTAAGGAACTTTTTCAAAATAATCTCACTGATGAGATGTCTTTCCCCATGGTTTGGGGTACTTGCAAAGCATGATGCCTTAGGAGTATAATTATTGGTTATCAAGCAAAGGTCAAGAGAGAGAAAAATAGAGAGATTGAGCATTTAGAGCAAGAGATTCAGCAACAAGAGCGGATTTATCTTCAGCCCCTACTATTTATTTATTTAATTAATTAACCTGATTTTTATTCTGCCTTATCCTGAAATCAAAGCAGTTTACATTGCACTTCAAACTCAAACAGGATACATTGAACTAAGCTCAAGGTTGGCATGCAGGGTATATAAAAGGGTAATAACCTATTTACAAATTGCTTAACTTAAATTAGTTTGTTCAGGCTATTTACTGCTGGGCAGAGTTATCAGGGGCTGTTCTAATGGTCTAAAAGGTCTTTGGTTGGGGCTGGTGTGGTTGCCGGGCTACGTGATGTTTCCGTAATGTTCCATGAACAGAAGGGTCTTAAGTTTCTTCCTAAAGTCCTTGATATCTTAAGAGGCTCGCATTTCTTGAGGGAGTGTGTTCCACAGTTGGGGTGCAGCTAGTAAGTGGGTTCTTTTGGAAGTGGATTGTTTGCTAGGTTAATTTTCGTACACCTTTTAGGGCATTGGCATCTTAGAATGTCCACCTGCTTTACTGTTCTGTGTGCCAAGCTAAGCAGCTTGCATAAGGAAATTCAGGCTTCAAAGTCAGGTTTAGTAGATATATTGTGGATAATCCTGCTCCTCCTTTTCAAGTCAGGACTGCATAACGGACTCTGCAGTGCATTTTCTTGTGTTACTCAAAAATATTACCTATTTTCTAATTGTTTACACAATGACTTTGTTCTCACTGTCCTTTACAAAAGTAACTGATCCTATTGCATTTCCCCTCAATTTGAACTCTGTCCATTGTTTGAATGAACTGAGGAATGATTTACTGTTACATATGTATCTCTATCATGCTTCCATCAGGTCTCTTCCTCTGGAGGTAGAGGTTTTAGAGTCCATATACCTAGATGAACTTCACGTCGCCAAAGGAAGCAGCAGGTAAAACAGAGTTAGGATCCTCTATTGATGTTTCATTCAACTGCCATTCAGGAGTCAGTTGTGTGAATGCTGCCTGAGCATATATCATAACAACATGGAATATGATGGCAGACAAAGAATGCCAAATCCATCTAGTTGGCCCATTTTTACTTCTTGCTGCAGTACTGTCCAGACCATTTGATAACCTGGCTTTACCTTCATTTCCTTTTTGCTAAAGAAACAAAATGCATGGCTCGTACTATGAGAGGAAAGAGTCCTATACCCCTAGGAGTTGGAGTGGAGAAATCTCACTTCTCTGGTCATATGTAACCAGGGCTCTTGTTTTATCATGCTAATAGAATTCCAGTATATGGCCCATGCTTTTTGGTGCTGCTGCTCTTTCCATCCTCCTGCAATTCTGCTTTCATCCATGATTTCCTCCCAGTGTTGCTAGATATTGCTGTTGCTTTTTCCAAAACTCCCTTACTCCTGTGGCTGCTGCAGCTTTTGTTAATTTTCTTTATTTCCCTCCCTGTCTCTTCCATCATTCTTCACTGTGTTGTAGTGCCTCCTAGGTCTGGGAATAGGTTGGAAAGTTTCTATTGTTTCTCGGTTAATGATTCTATTTTTTGTTTTGCATATATTGTATTTATGATGCTTGTATTATCTGTTTTATTAACCGTTAGGACAATTTTTTGCTGATAAAGCAGTACAGAAGCTTTTTAAATAAATAACACTGCTGCCTCCATTCTAGCCTTCTAATCCTTAGTGGTGCCCATATTCTATTATCTCCAAATTTGCTGCTTATTAGACTCTAAGAAATCTTAGAGAACAGCAGCATCATTTCACAAATTGGGCTAAACTATTTAGTATACCGTTGAACTGATTATAAGAGATGTTTTGCATACTAGCGATGTCCTTGTTCTCATTCCACTGTTGAAACAGCATTGTGCTACTTTTCATTTATGCTGTGATTTCGATAAATATGCAGTAATACACAACTAGTACTAATTGGTTGCAGTTGATCAAGTTTGGCATTACTATTTAATTCTTTGTATTGATGTGAGAGAATAGTTTACGGAGTGGATAACATCAATAGAAAAAAAACAAAACAAAAAAAAAAACCCTTCGGCTCCATTGTATCATATACTGCAACATAAAATGTTAAAAATCTTAAAATATTTTAAGTGTAATCATATAGCAATACAAGAAAAGTGGAAGGAAGTCCAAAAAACTGCCAGCATGGTTTAAAGTTGAGGTCAGAGAGGCTGCTGTAGCCAAAAAAGCATCTTTCAGGAAATGGAAAAAGGAGCCAAATGACGAAAACTGGGAACAACATAAGCACTGGCAAGTTAGATGCAAGGCATTGATAAGGCAGGCAAAGAGAGAATTTAAGAAGAAGCTTGCTGTGGAAGCAAAAACACATAATAAAGACTTTTTCAAATACATTCATAGCAAAAAAAACTGTGACTGATTCAGTTGGACCATTAAATGATAGAGGGGTAAAGGGGGCACTAAGAGAAGACAAGGCCATAGAGGAGAGACTGTTCTTTGCTTCTGTCTTTACTGAGGAAGATGTAGGGATGTTACCCATGATGATGCCGCAGAAGAATTGAAGGAAATATCAATACACCGGGAAGATGTATTACAACTTTTTGATAAACTGAAGAGTAGCAAATCACCTGGATTGGATGGTATACATCCAAGGGTGTTGAAAGAACTGAAATATAAGATAGTTCACAGATTACTAATAGTAGGTCTACAATCATTAAAATCATCTGTAATACCTCAAGATTGGAGGATGGCCAATGTAACGCCAATTTTTAAAAAGGGTTTCAGGGAAACTACAGACCTGTGAGCTTGACGTCAGCATTGGGAAAAATGGTAGAAACCATTATTCTCCAGGAACAAGTAGGAAGTCTGTCCTCGCATATGGGTGACATCAGCGCCAACGGAGCCCTCGTGCAGAGCAATTCCCCAGCTTTCAAAGAAAGCCTTTGGGATTGCATCATGCATGCGTGGTCTCCTTCCCACCCAAGGGTGCCATCTTGCTCAGTCTTCCTTTTTCCGTGGAGCCCAACGGATGTAGTCCAACTTCCCTTGCGGAAAAAGTGCTTCAAAACTACTGAAGATTCTCTTCTTTGGCCCAGTTCAACGCCGGTTCCCCTTCCCGCTCGGTTCAATACACAGGTATCGAGTCCAGTCACTCTTTTTCGTTTTTTGTCCTTAGTGACTAGCGTTCATGCTCTTTTTCTTTTTTACTGGCAGCCCGGTTGTTTGACCTCGCAGGGGCCCTTTTTCCCCCGATGGCTGCCAGCGGGTTTAAAAAATGCGATCAGTGTAAAAGATTAATGTCACTCACCGACACACACGACTGCTGTCTTTGCTGCCTCGGGCCTGTCTATGACCAGAAGGTCTGTGGCCCATGTGGGAAGATGTCCTCCAAGGCACTTAGAAGTAAGCAGCAGCAGCGTGAAAGGATTTTCTCCGAGTCCACATCCACCCGGGTCCGGACCTCTTCAGAAGCCTCGACGTCTCGGGAGCTATCTGACTTCGAGCATTGTCGTGGGTCTTCTGAGCGGGGGTCTCCCTCGCGGGAACACCGGAGGAAGAAGAAACCTGCAAGAATGGCGTCGTTGGATGCCTCTGATTGGCCTGGATCCTCGCGGGCCAGGTTGCGGAGTCCTGACTGCCAACCCGGGTCCTCTGAGTCGGAGCGGCCTGCAAAGGTGCCTCGCACAGAGCCGGAGATGCCAAGGAAAATAACTGCTGTTGTCCTTGTTGACTCTTCCCTGGGAGAACCGGCGTCAGGCCCGACGGCATCGGGACCCGACCCGGATGCTGCGGAGCCTTCTGAACTCGGTCTCAGAATGGCGGCCCTGGAGCGCATCATGTCTGCCTTCATGGAGCAGCAGTGGGCGCTGATGGCCGGTCTCACCTGTCAATCCGCCCTGACCACCGGGACCTCAAGGTCCAAGTCAACCCCAGAGGCCAAGCCGATCCTCGAGGCTCTTTGGACTCGGGTCGATCCTCGGCCAAGGTATCCCTCGACCTCTCCATTTGGGACCGAGGTCGTCGACGCCGATGCCCTTGGCATTGGGGCGGTCGAGACCGAAGCCCTCATGGCCGGAGTCCATCTATACCTCCTCAGAGGACTCACCATGGGAAATGGAAGATGAGGAGTCCTCGGACACCCACCGGACCCAGTATGTCCCATCGGACTTGCTGGGTTCTGAGCTCTGAGAAGGTCCCCCCCCCCCCGGAGGATATCTGGTTCTCGGACTTTGTCAGGGACATGGCCAAGGCTTTGGCAGTCCCGTTGGACACTGAGGAGGAGCCTCGAGCCGAGGAGCTCGAAGCCCTCCAGTATGACTTCCCCCTTCAGGAAGCCCTTACAGTACCGGTTCCTCCAATGTTGGAATGGCTGATGCTCCGCATGTGGGAGTCACCGGCCTCAATGCCGGTTCTCAGCAAGCGGGTCGATTCCATCTATCAAGTCCGCAAAAGCCCTGGGTTCCAAAAAGCACAGCTGCCGCACAACTCCATGGTTGTGGAATCGGCCATGCACAGGCTCAAGAGCCAAAAGCCACACTCCTCGGTGCCTTCTGGCAGGGAAGCCCAGAACCTGGATGCCCTTGGCAGAAAGTTCTACCAGGGCTCGATGCTGTCATGCCGAGTCCAAACATACCAGCTGTACATGGGCATGTACTTGCGGAACCTGGCAAAGGAGGTTGCCGGCTTCTCAGCTGGCCTCTTCGAGGAACCCTTGCAGCGCTTCAAGAACTTGTCCATTGGGATTCGGAAGTGCTCGAAGTTTGTCTCGAGCAGTCTATGGCAGCTTCAAGGCCTCGGCCCGAGTAGCCGCAGCCGGCATCGGTGCCCGCCGCCAGGCATGGCTAATGTCGTTGGACCTGGAGCCATGGGTTCAGGACAAGTTGGTCGATGTCCCTTGCAGGGGTGACAACCTCTTTGGCAAACCCATGACTGAGAAGGCTGCTGAAATAGTGTCCGAGTACTTGACCTGGACAAGACTGTCCAAGAAGACTTCTGCCCCTTCTAAAAAGAAGGGCTCTGGTAAAAAGCCCTTTTTCCCGAGGAAGGGTGCTGCTTACCGCAACTACCCCACTCACTAGACCTCCGCAGCTTGCCCAAAGGGGCAACAGGCCAAGGGACAGGGGCATGGCCCGCGTAAGCAGAAAACCCCCAAGCCCTCAGGCCCTGGCTCCAACCCAGCCAGGAGGGGGTTTTTGACTGCCAAACCATAGTCTCTCTCCAACCAGGGGTGAGGTCCTGCACAGGAGGAAGGCTGAGCCTTTACGCCCACAGGTGGCCAGAAAGCACCACAGATACCTGGGTCCTTCATATAATCCAAAGGGGCTATTTGCTTCACTTCAACCAGGTACCTCCCTCCTACTTGCCAGGAGAGCCTCTCAGACCCCCTCTACATAGGGACCTCCTCTTGCAGGAGTTGGCCAGTCTTCTAGAGCATCAGGCGGTGGAACCAGTGCCCCACCACCTGCAGGGACAGAGCTTCTACTCCAGGTATTTTCTGATACCAAAGAGAACAGGGGGCCTCGGACCCATCCTCGATCTGCAAAACGTAAACAAGATCTCCAGGAACAAGCAGGAATGAGTCTTCACATATGGGTATCGTCGGTACCGACGGAGCCTGCGCGGGAACGCTCCCCAGCGTCCAGTAAGAAAGCTTTTGGGAGCATCCCACAGCGCCTGCGTGCTGCCTTCCCGCCTTTCCCAACCGCCTCTCTCCAGTTCTTCTTTTCCGTGAGCCAGCAGGTCGTGTTCCTGTCACCGCAGAAGAAGTTCTTTATTTTGTTCTTTATTTTTCTGTGTCGCGTCTGCCTTCGACGTCAGACCGGTACCGCCGGTCTTTTCTTTTCTTTCTTCTCAAAAAAAAAAAAAAAAAAGCCTTTTCTTTATTCAGCTGTGCATTTTCAGTTTGGGCCTTAGGCCTAAATATTTTCTCCTCATGGAGAAGCCCAATCCGGGTTCAAAAAGTGCACAAAATATGGCGTAATGTCACCGACATCCATGATTGGTGTCTGAAATGTTTGGGTCCTGACCATTCCATCACGGATTGTGTGTCCTGCCAAGCTCAGTACCCTGTTTCCCTCTGATGCAGCCTCGGTGGCATCGACGTCTTGCAGGGCTTCTTTTTCCTCCCATGGATCTCAGGTAACCAAACATAAATCTAGCTGGTCCTCGAAGGGCAAATCTCCCTCTAAGCATTGAGATGCCTCCGGGCTTGTCCTCGAGGATTCCGCTCCGGCAAAATTACCCCGGCGGGAAGTTCCGGCTTCCAAAGCATTGTTTATGGGGTCACAGGTTGACATCGATGGCTTGGCCTCGACCGATCACCTGTTGCCGTGTTCTGGGGTACCGGTGGCCTCCACGGGTACCGACATCCAGACTTTGGTGGCATCGATGGATCAGAAAATTCTGTCCATGCAGCGCACCCTCACGGCGTTTATGCAGGCTTCGACGCCTCTGGTACCGCAACAATCTCCGTTGCTGGTACCGTTCCCGGTGCCGGTACCGATTGCATCGACATCGACATCTGCTTCTGTGTCGACTGCAACGGTACCCTGTCCTATGATGCCCATCGGTACCGAACCGGTACCGCTTACTCCCGATGTCGATCCCACTCGGTACGCGTATCGGGCTTTACAGGAGCATCCAGACAGGCGATACTTCGATTCCTCCGAAGACTCTGATGAGTCGGAAGCTTCTGTCGATGCACTGGTACTTCTTCCTCAGGAGTCTGCTTCTCCAAAACGAAGAATGTCTCCTCCAGAGGACTTGTCTTTTCAAGACTTCATTAGGGAAGTGGCTAGAGGCCTCTCCATCACAGTGGCCTCTGAGTCAGAGCCTAGAGCCAAGCAATTAGATATTTTGCAATATCCTAAGGCTCCTAAGGAAGCAGCTACCTTACCTATTCATGAGATTCTTTATGATCTCATGTTGGGCATGTGGGAGACTCCTCTCACCACCTCTCCTCATTCTCGTAGGTTAGACACCATGTACCGTGTCCCTCCCTAACCTGGTTTTCATAAGACTCAGCTTCCTCACCACTCTATTGTGGTTGAGTCTGCTATGAAGAAAATAAAGAGTGCAAAGAGACACTCATTTAACCCTCCAGGACGTGAATGTAGGACTCTAGATGCTTTTGGCCGAAGGATTTTCCAGGCCAATATGCTTGCTGCCAGAATCAACTCCTATAGTCCTATAGCTCAAACAAATCAAGCACCCAACACATCCCTCACACATCCCTCACACAACTAAGTTTTATCCTCACTGCATGTACAACACACACACTTTACCTGATTGCTTGCTGTGATACCACCTTGATTATTAAGATAAGGTGGTTTAGAAATACTGTTAAATAAAAATAAATAAATAAATAAATAGTCTCTATATGGGGATGTTTCTAAAAGAAGTTACAGATCATCTGCAGACTTTAGCTCCTTTTATTTCAGAAGATAAAAGGAAGGAATTTCTCACTTGGCTCAGACATGCCCAAGATGTTTCCAAATTCTCCAACCGTGCAGCCTTTGACTCTTTTGAGTGTGTAAGCAGAGCCACGGCTATTGCCATAGGTGCACACAGAATTGCTTGGTTACAAGCCTCTGATTTGGAACTCTGGGTCCAAGATGAGTTGGAAAACTTCCTTGTACAGGTGAAAACCTGTTTGGCAGGGATTGGCAAGCAAAGGCCACTCAGATGGATGCTGAGAACTCTGCTTTGAATTGACTTTCAAAGTCTACCTCTGCCTCTGTTAAGAAAAGATTGTTCAAAAAGACATCTTTTTCTAAAAAGGGAAGATATTATTCTGCTCATGGGCAGACATCTTCTGCAGGTCGTTTTGCTGCAAAGCGTCAGCAACCACCTAAACAGGCCAAGTCAAAGGCTGCCAGGCCTACCACAGCCCAGCAGCCTCAACCTCCTCAGGGCCTTTGACTTGCAACTAGAGAACTTAGCCTTTCTAGCTCTGGAAAAACCAGAGCCCCTCACCATTCCAGGAAGGTTGACTTACTTTGCTCCCAGATAGGAGAAAATCACAGCAGAGCAATGGACCCTCTCCATCATAAAGGAAGGGTACAAGCTTCATTTCTTAAGCCTTCCTCGTCACACCATGGTGAAACAGTTCAATTCTCCAACATCTCTCCTCAACCTTCTAGGTCAGGAGATTACTACCCTTCTTGCCCAAGGGGCAATAGAAGAAGTACCTCCTCTTCAACAGGGCTCAGGGTTCTACTCCCCTTATTTTCTTATCCCAAAGAAAACAGGGGGCTACAGACCCATATTAGATCTCAGAGAATTGAACAAGTTTCTATTCAAGGAGAAATTCAAAATGATTTCTCTAGGGGCTCTGCTTCCATACCTTCAGAGTCAGGACTGGCTTTGTTCTCTAGATCTCAAGGATGCATACACCCATGTCCTCATCCATCCAACACACAGAAGGTTCCTTCGGTTCCTTTTTCAAGGAAAGCACTACCAATACAGGGTGCTTCCTTTCGGTCTGGCCTCTGCACCAAGGGCGTTCACGAAATGCATGGCAGTAGTAGCTGCATTTCTCCGCACTCTAGGAATATTCGTATTCCCATATCTGGACGACTGGCTCATTCGAGCCCCATCCCAGTCAGAGGCCCAGACTTGCCTAACCTGCACAATGCGTATCCTTCAGTATTTGGGACTAGTAATAAACATCCCAAAATCCAATCTCACCCCTACTCAGTCTCTGGAGTTCATAGGGGCCTTGCTGGATACCACAACTGCAAGGGCCTATCTTCCTCAGGCCCGTTGCCTACGTCTAGTGCAGTTAGCCTCCCAGATTCAGTTAAAGTCCCAATTAACAGCTCGAGAGATGTTACAACTATTAGGCCACATGGCATCCACCGTGCATGTGGTTCCATATGCTTGCCTTCACATGAGGGCAGCTCAATGGACTTTGTCCACCCAATGGACTCAGGCATCAGGTTGCCTGTCAGACAAAATAGCAAACTCCATTCACCTTTTTTGGTCTCTCCAGTGGTGGAAGTCCTCTCAAAACCTGTTGCTGGGGTCCCCTTTTCAGCAACCACTACCCCAAGCAACTCTCACAACAGATGCTTCTCCAAAGGGTTGGGGAGCTCATCTACAAGATCTCTCCACCCAGGGCATCTGGTCTCCACAGGAGACGTCTCTGCATAACAATCTATTGGAACTCAGAGCAATATTCTTAGCTCTCAGAATGTTCCATACCCTGCTCAGCTACAGGACAGTCCTCATCCATACGGACAACCAAGTAGCCATGTTCTATGTGAACAAGCAGGGCGGGACTGGCTCTCTGTCGCTTTGCAATGAAGCTTTGCGACTGTGGGCCTTCGCCAGAGAGCATCACATCCATCTTCTGGCAGTATATCTTCCAGGCATTCAAAACTCTTGGGCGGACAGACTCAGTTGAGTTCTGCTGCCACACGAGTGGTCCCTCCACATGGACCAAGTAGCCAGGATTTTTCGAATTTGGGGAACCCCGGACATAGACCTCTTTGCAAGTCCGTGGAATGCCAAACTACCCCCGGTTCTGTTCCAGAATTCCGTGTCAGGGAGTTCAGGCCAAGGATGCCTTCCTCCTTCACTGGGGTCAAGACTTCCTTTATGCCTTCCCACCAATTCCCCTAATTCCTAAAACACTATTCAAGCTTCAGAGAGATCGAGGGACCATGATCCTCATAGCACCACATTGGCCACTCCAAGTGTGGTACCCTCTACTTCTGCATCTCTCTCAAGCTCCCTCCCTGGACTTGGGCTCTGCACCAGACCTTCTATCCCAGGAAGAGGGAACATTATGGCACCCAAACCCTCAGTCGCTCCATCTCAGGGCTTGGTTGCTGAGGGCTTAGACCTTCAAGATTTTCATCTCTCTCAACAAGTCAGAGATGTTATTCATGCCTCTAGAAAGCCTTCTACTAGACGTTCCTATGCTTTCAAATGGAAAAGATTTACCATTTGGTGTTCAGAGAAGGGTCTAAGCCCTCTTGCAATACCTCTGAATTCTCTACTAGAGTATCTCATGCATCTATCCCATGCAGGTCTGAAAACGAATTCAGTAAGAGTCCATTTGAGTGCTATTGCAGCGTCCCTCAAGCCTCTCAATGAACAACCTATTTCCTCTCATCCTCTTATAGCAAGATTCATGAGAGGCCTTCTTTTAACTAAACCTCCCATTAGACCACCTCCAGTGGCATGGAACTTAAACCTGGTTCTTGGCCAGCTCATGAAGCCACCCTTTTGAACCTTTAGCCACCACCTCCTTGAAATTTCTTTCTTGGAAGGTTATTTTTCTCATTGCAGTCACCTCAGCACGCCGCATCAGTGAGTTGCAAGCTTTGGTGGCTAATCCACCTTTTACAAGGTTCCATCATGATAAGGTAGTCCTCAGGACCAATCCACACTTTATGCCTAAAGTGGTCTCGCCTTTTCATCTGAACCAAGAGGTATATTTACCTGTCTTTTTTCCAGGACCTCATGCCTCAAGTGCAGAGAGGAATCTTCATACCTTGGATTGTAAGAGAGCTCTTGCTTTTTACTTACAAAGAACACAGCAACATAGAAAGTCTTCTCAACTCTTTGTTGCTTTTGATCCTTCTCATTTAGGACTTCCAGTCTCTAAGAGAACACTGTCCAACTGGATTGCTCAGTGTATTTCTTTCGCCTACCAGAGTAGAAACCTTTCTCTGGAGGGCCATGTCACAGCTCACAATGTGAGAGCCATGGCAGCCTCAATGGCTCATCTAAACTCTGTGTCCATCGACCAAATCTGTCGAGCGGCCACCTGGGCCTCTGTTCATACCTCACAGCCCATTACTGCTTGGACAAGGACTCCCGCCGGGATGCTTTGTTTGGTCAGGCTGTTCTCAAGCACCTGTTCCATTCCTAATCAACTTCTACCCACCTACCCTGGTTGGATGCCAGAGATCCATGGGAGGAGGTAGAGTCCTTTTCAAGGAGACACAACCTGGGGTCTTCTCCTGGCATCTGCAGCTAGGGAGTCCCCATATGTGAAGACTCATTCCTGCTTGTTCCTGGAGATAGCACAGTTACTTACCTGTAACAGGTGATCTCTGGGAACAGCAGGAATAAGTCTTCACAACCCACCCACCTCCCCTAGGAGTTGTATCTCTCTATCTTTCTTGCCTTTCTCTCTCTCTCTTTGTCTCAGCTCTAAAACTCGAACTGGAGAGAGGCGGTTGGGAAAGGCGGGAAGGCAGCGCGCAGGCGCTGTGGGATGCTCCCAAAAGCTTTCTTACTGGACGCTGGGGAGCGTTCCCGCGCAGGCTCCGTCGGTACCGACGATACCCATATGTGAAGACTTATTCCTGCTGTTCCCAGAGATCACCTGTTACAGGTAAGTAACTGTGCTTTCCTGGTGAGGGAAAAGTTCAAGATGCTTTCCCTTGGAATATTGCTGCCTTACCTCCACCAGGGAGATTGACTATGCTCCTTAGACCTGAAGGATGCTTACATGCACATCCTCATACATCCAGACCACAGACAATATCTCAGATTTGTTGTGGGAGGAAACCATTTTCAGTACAGAGTACTTTCATTTGGCCTAGCCTCTGCTCCCAGAGTGTTTATCAAATGCCTGGCAGTAGTGGCGGCCTTCCTCAGGAACCAAGGGATTTTTGTCTTCCCTTACCTGGATGACTGGCTCATCAGGGCCCAGTCGCCTCTGGAGGCTCAACAGGCCTCGGCTTGTACTATGAACATGCTACAGCATCTAGGCTTTGTCATAAATCAAGCAAAGTGCTCCCCACTCAAAACTTGGAGTTCATAGGAGCAAGGCTAGATGCCCTTCGGGCAAGGGCTTACCTGCCAGAGGACAAGGCACAGAGGCTTCTGGTGTTGGTGCACCAAGTCGGCCACAAGTCTCAGATCTCAGTGAGACACTTTCTACGCCTCCTGGGCCACATGGCCTCCACGGTACATGTAACTCCAAATGCCCGTCTCCACATGAAGATAGCTCAGTGGTGCCTCAGAGATCAGTGGACACAAGCCACAGGACGACTCCGAGACAGGATCAGAGTGTCCAAATGACTGATGAAGTCGTCGGCGTGGTGGCTTCAGCCAACCAACCTGCTCGAGGGAGTGCCTAAGTGCTGACGACAGATGCCTCCTTATTGTGCTGGGGAACCCATTTCCAGGGATCATGCACTCAGGGGTTGCAGTCTCCTCAGGAGAGCACACACCAAATCAACCTAGCTCTTCAAACCTTCTGTCATCTTCTCTCACATCAGTCTGTCTTGGTGCAGACCGACAAACAGGTAGCAGTGTTCTACGTGAACAAGCAGGGAGGTACAGGGTCCCGTCTCCTATATCAGGAGACACTCGACCTCTGCTCCTTTGCAATCAGGCAGGGTATGTCCTTCAAAGCAGTTTACCTGCCAGGTCACAAGAACTTCCTAGCAGACAAGCTAAGCAGAATTCTTCAACCTCACGAGTGGCAACTGAATCCGGAAGTGGCCCAGCAGATCTTCCACTGCTGGGGGCACCCATCCATAGATCTCTTTGCTAGTCCACAAAACCACCAGTTGTCCAGCTTTTGCTCCAGACAGCCACATCCTCGGAGGTTGGCTGCAGATGCTTTTCTGATCTCCTGGTCAGTGGGCCTCCTGTATGCGTTTCCTCCCACGCCTCTCGTGGCCCGGACTCTGTTCAAAATCCTTTGGGACAAGGCCTCTGTCATTCTGGTAGCACCCAGATGGCCACAAAAGCCTTGGTTTCCACTTCTCCTCCAGCTGGTAGTGGAAGCACCACTCCCTCTGGGTATGCAGGCCAACCTCCTGTCCTAGGAGCAGGGCTCTCTCTTACATCCCAACCTCAGGTCCCTCAACTTGATGGCATGGCTGCTGAAAGGGTAGTACTAGCGCCTCTTCTACCTAAGGATGTCGAAGAATTGTTACTGGCCTCAAGGAGACGGTCCACTAGGAGAACATATGCCTTCAAATGGCGCAGGTTTGAGATGTGGTGTACCAAGCACAATGAAAACCCTTTCTCTTGCCTTGTACCAGATGTGCTGCAGTACCTGCTTCACCTCTCAGAATTAGGTCTTAAGTCTAACTGTCAGGGTCCACTTGAGTGCTTTGTCAGCACACCACTCTCCAGTGGAAGGAAAACCTCTTTCGGCTCACCCCTTTGGTGTCCAGATTCCTCAGAGGTCTACTTCTACTAAAACCCCCGGTTCGTCCCCCGGCAACCAAGTGGGATTTGAATGTGGTCTTGGAGACGCTTACTCGCCCACCTTTTGAGCCGATGTCCACTTGCCATCTGTGCTTCCTCTCCTGGAAGGTGTTCTTCCTGGTGGCACTCACGTCTGACAGACGAGTGAGTGAGCTACAAGCCCTTGTTTTGGATAGACCGTACACACGGTTTTATAGGAACAGGGTGGTCCTTCGCACCCATCCCAAGTTCCTTCCGAAAGTGGTCTCTTGGTTCCACCTCAACCAAGAGGTGATTCTTCCAACCTTCTTTCCCAGACTGCATGCCAGCTGGGCAGAGGCGGTCCTGCATATCCTGGATTGTAAGAGGGCGTTGGCCTTCTACCTGGAGCGTACGCGGGGACATCGAAGGGCTACTCAGCTCTTCGTCTCTTATGACCCCAGTAAGCTGGGGCTGCCTGTCTCCAAGCGCACATTGTCCACCTGGGTGGCAGACCGCATTGCCTGGGCATACAGAGCAGCCGACCTTCCATTGCAGGGTCGAATCACGGCCCACCGTGTCAGAGCTAAGGCCGCATCAGTGGCTCTCTTCCGCTGGCAGACATCTGCCGGGCCGCCACCTGGTCTTCGGGCCAGACTTTTGCAGCCCATTACTGCTTGGATAGGGAGTCCCGATGGGACAGTGCTTTCGACCAGGCGGTACTCCTACCCTCCGACCCTTTTGTGTCAGGTTACTGGAGGTATTGCGTTCTCCGCTGAATTCCTATCACAGCTGCTGCGGCTCTTCTAGAGGGAGCCATTTTTTCAGCTATGGGTTCTTGGTAGCCTATAGCTAGGGAGTCCCATATGTGAGGACTGACTTCCTGCTTGTTCCTGGAGAAAGCGTAGTTCTCCAGGACCAAGCAGGAAGTCTGTCCTCACATATGGGTGACGTCGGCACCGACGGAACCCTCGTGCGGAGCATTTCCCCAGCTTTCAAAAAAAGCCTTTGGGAATTGCAGCGCGCATGTGCGGTCCCCTTCCCGCCCAAGGGTGCCATCATGCTCAGTCTTCTTTTTTCTGCGGAGCCCGACGGACGTAGTTCGTTTTTCCCCGAGGAAAAGTTGATTTTCCCTATTTTTTTCTTTTTTTTTTTCTCCGGTTCGACGCCGGATCCTTTTCCCGCTCGGACCGATACGCCAGTATCGAGTCCTTTTCTCTCTCTTTCGGTTTTTGTCCTTTGACTAGCGTTCGCGCCTTTTTTCTTTTTTCCCTGGCAGCCCGGTCTTTTGACCTCGCAGGGGCCCTTTTTCCCCCGATGGCTACCAGCGGGTTTAAGAAGTGTGATCGGTGTAAGAAACTTATGTCTCTTACCGACACACATGACTGCTGCCTCCGCTGCCTCGGACCCGATCATGACCCGATGATCTGTGGTCCGTGTGGCAAAATGTCTTCGAAGGCGTTGAGGAATCGGCAGCACCAAAAGGATAGAATCTTTTCTGACTCCGCGTCCGGACGGGCCTGGACCTCGTCAGAGGCCTCGACGTCTCGGGACTCCGGCAACGAGAAGCGTCGGGGTTCCTCTGAGCGGGGGTCTCCTTCGTGGGAACACCACAGGAAGAAGAAACCCGTGAGGGCGGCGTGGGTGGACGCTCCTGGTTCCTCGAGGGCCAGGTCGCATAGCCCCGATAGCTGTCCCGGGTCTTCGGAGTCGGAGAGCCCTGCCAAGCATCCTCGTGTCGAGATGGAGTCTCCTGGACACGTAAGTGCTATTGTCCTCGTGGACTCTCCTCCAAGGGAGCCGACGTCGGGCCCGACGCCATCAGGACCCGAGTCGGGGGCTGCTGGGTCTCCTGAGCTCGGACTCAGGTTGACGGCCTTGGAGAGCAGCTTTGCTGCCTTCATGGAACAGCAGCGGGCATTGATCGCCGGTCTCAACGGTGCATCTGCCCCGACCACCGGGACCTCGACGTCCAAGTCGACCCCGGAGGCCGAGCCGATCCTCGAGTCCATGCGGGCTCGAGTTGATCCTCGGCCACGGTCTCCCTCGACCTCCCGTTAGGGACCGAAGTCATCGATGCCGGTGCCCGCCCGACCGGAGCCACTCAATTCCTCCTCCGAGGAGTCGGGCTGGGAGACGGAGGATGAAGAGTCACCCGATACTTTTCGGACTCGGTGTGTCCCATCGGACTCGCCCGAGTCCGAACCTCGGAGACAATCCCCACTGGAGGATACCCGGTTCTCGGACTTCGTGCGGGATATGGCCAAGTCCTTGGCCTTCCCCGCGGATCCCGAGGAGGAGCCTCGAGCCGAGGAGCTCGAGGCCCTCCAGTATGACTCTCCCCCGAAGGAGGCCTTTACTGTTCCGGTTCCTCCGATGCTGGAGTGGCTGCTCTTCCGCATGTGGGAGACCCCGGCCTCGATGCCGGTGTTAAGCAAGCGGGTCGATTCAATCTATCGAGTCCGCAAGAGCCCCAGGTTCCAAAAGGTGCAATTACCGCACCACTCCATGGTTGTGGAATTAGCCATGCATCGACTGAAAAGTCAGAAGATGCAGTCCTTGGTGCCTCCCGGCCGGGAGGCCCAGAACCTGGATGCCCTCGGTAAGAAGTGCTTCCAGGGCTCTATGCTTGCTTGCCGTGTCCAGACTTATCAGCTCTGCATGGGCATGTATCTCCAAGACCTGGCAAAGAAGATTGCCGGGTTCTCTGCTGGTCTCTTCGAGGAACCTTTGCAGAGGTTCCAGGCCTTGTCCACTGGTATTCGGGAGTGCTCGAAGTTTATGTCTCGAGCAGCCTATGATGGCTTCGGGGCTTCGGCCCGAGTAGCCGGGGCCGGCATCGGTGCCCGCCGACAGGCTTGGCTACAGTCATCCGACCTCGAGCCATGGGTACAGGACAAGTTGGTCGATGTCCCCTGCCGGGGTGAAAACCTTTTCGGCAAACCCATGGCTGAAAAGGCTGCTGAACTCGAGACAGAGACTCTCACCAGGACTAGGCTGTCCAGAAAAACCTCTGCCCCTTCTCAGAAAAAGAAGGGCTCGGGGAAAAAAGGCCTTTTACCCGAGGAAGTCATCTGCCTATAAACAACACCCTCATTATCAGGCCTCTGCAGCTCCCCAACAGGGTCAGCAGGCCAAGGGGCAGGGTCATGGGCCCCGTAGGCAGACGGCTCCCAAGCCACCAACACTGGCCCCTGCTCAGCAGGGTGGGGGTTTTTGACTCAGAAAGCATAGCCTCTTCTCCTCAGCTGGCTTCTCTCAGCACAGGAGGCCGGCTGGCCCACTTTGCCCACAGGTGGTCAGCCGTCACATCAGATACCTGGGTTCTTCATATAGTCCAAAAGGGCTATCTTCTCCATTTTCACCAGGTACCTCCCTCCTATTTCCAGGGGAGCCTCCAAGACTCCCTCTGCACAGGGACCTACTCCTTCAGGAGTTAGCAAGTCTGCTAAAGGATCAGGCTGTGGAACTGGTGCCCCACCACCTGAGAGGTCACGGCTTTTATTCCAGGTACTTTCTGGTACCAAAAAGAATAGGAGGCCTCAGACCCATCCTAGACTTGCGCAACCTCAACAAGTTCCTGGAGAGGGAAAAGTTCAAGATGCTTACCCTTGGAATCCTGCTGCCCTACCTCCAGCAGGGAGACTGGCTATGCTCCTTGGATCTAAAGGATGCGTATACTCACATCCTTTTTCATCCAGACCACAGACAATATCTCAGATTTGTTGTGGTGGGGGGAAACCACTATCAGTATAGAGTACTACCCTTTGGCCTGTCCTCCGCTCCCAGGGTTTTCACCAAGTGCC
Source organism: Ichthyophis bannanicus (assembly GCA_033557465.1). Classification (NCBI taxonomy): domain Eukaryota; kingdom Metazoa; phylum Chordata; class Amphibia; order Gymnophiona; family Ichthyophiidae; genus Ichthyophis; species Ichthyophis bannanicus. Next base: position 341,425,061 of record CM066036.1, on the reverse strand, counting down.
TGGCAGTGGTGGAGGCCTACCTGAGGCTTCAAGGTCTTTTTGAGTTTCCGTACCTGGACGACTGGCTCATAAGGGGCCAATCTTCCCAGGAGGCCAATCAAGCCACCCTTCGCACGGTGGCTTTGCTTCAGCACTTGGGGTTTGTTATAAACTTTGCAAAGTCCACTTTGCTCCCGTCCCAGAACTTAGAATTCATAGGAGCCAGACTAGACACTCTTCAAGCGAAGGCTTTTCTGCCTATGGACAGAGACCACAGGCTGATGGATCTGGCCAGGCAGTTTCGCAGCAATTCCCTGGTCTCTGCCAGGCAATTCCTGAGACTGCTCGGCCATATGGCTTCCACGGTTCATGTCACCCCCAATGCCCACCTGCACATGCGGCCTGCTCAGTGGAGCCTTCGCACTCAGTGGCATCAGGCCACGGGGAGCCTAGCGGACTCAGTAAAAATATCGGACCTGCTAGTCTCCTCTCTGCAATGGTGGCTTCATCTTCCAAATCTGGTACTCGGAGTGGTTTTTCAATCCCCTCCGCATTCTCAAGTGCTGATGACAGATGCTTCTCTTCTCGGTTGGGGAGCACATTGCCAAGGGACATGTACTCATTGTCTCTGGACCCCTTGGGATTCTGCTCAACAGATAAACTTCTTGGAGCTACGGGCGATACGCCTAGATCTGAGAGCCTTCTCCCACCTCGCCTCTCACCAGTCTGTACTGGTCCAGACGGACAATCAGGTTGCCATGTTCTACGTGAACAAGGAAGGAGGCACAGGCTCCTTCCTTCTATGTCAGGAGGCACAACGGCTGTGCTCTTGGGCTGTCAATCACGGAATCCTTCTCAAAGCTGTCTACCTCCCAGGTCAAGAAAATTACTTGGCGGACAGACTGAGCAGGATCCTGCAACCACACGAATGGAGGTTGAACCCGTTGGTGGTTCAGTAGGTCTTTCTCAGGTGGGGCCTCCCCACCATGGATCTTTTTGCCAGTCCTCTGAAGCGGCAACTCCCGAGATTTTGCTCCAGACAACCACATCCTCTCAGAGTAGCAGCGGATGCGTTTCGGATCTCGTGGTCCACAGGCCTACTGTATGTGTTTCCTCCCACGCCACTAGTGTCCAGAATGCTGTTCAAAGTCCTCAAGGACGGGGCTTCATTGATCCTGATAGCCCCCAGGTGGCCGAGGCAACCGTGGTTCCCGCTTCTGCTGCAGCTAGCGTTGGACACCCCTCTTCCTCTGGGGTTTCAACACGATCTCCTGTCTCAGGATCAGGGGACTCTCTTGCACCCCAACCTCAAGTCCCTTCATCTGATGGCTTGGCTGCTGAAAGGGTAGTCCTGGCCCCCCTACTACTGCCTCGAGAGGTGGAAGATGTGGTCTTGGCCTCTAGGCGACAATCCACCAGGAAATCCTACGCTCTTAAGTGGCGTAGATTCTCCGCATGGTGTGCTCAGCACAGCGAGAATCCCTTCTCGTGCTTGGTAGCGGTAGTATTGCAATATTTGCTTTACCTCTCCAATCTGGGCCTTAAGTCTAACTCTGTCAGAGTTCACCTTAGTGCTCTCTCAGCGCACCACTCGCCGGTGGACGGTAGGCCTCTTTCCAACCACCCTTTGGTGACTTGTTTTCTCAGAGGCCTCCTTCTGTTTAAGCCTCCCTTATGTCCACCGGCCCCTGAATGGGATCTGAATGTGGTCTTACAGCGGATTACTTGTCCGCCTTTTGAACCTATGACTACCTGCCCTCTCCGTTTTCTCTCCTGGAAAACCTTATTTCTGGTAGCTCTTACCTCTGCTAGGCGAGTGAGTGAACTTCAGGCACTAGTGTCTGATCCTCCTTACACTAGGTTCTACAGGAATAGGGTAGTCTTACAGACTCACCCTAAGTTTCTTCCTAAGGTTGTCTCCCCTTTTCACCTCAATCAGGAAGTGGTTCTTCCGACCTTCTTTCCCAGGCCGCATGCCAGCCGGGCTGAGATGGTCCTGCATACCCTGGACTGTAGGAGGGCGTTGTCCTTCTACCTTGACCGTACGCAGGAGCACCGGAGGTCAGTTCAGCTCTTTGTTTCTTTTGACCCCAATAAGTTGGGGCTTCCTGTCTCCAAGCGTACTTTGTCCATATGGGTCGCTGACTGTATCGCCTGGGCTTATGGGGCAGCCGGCCTCTCGTTGGAGGGTCGAGTCACAGCTCATCGTGTCAGGGCGAAGGCTGCGTCAGTGGCTCATCTCCGCTCTGTTCCGTTGGCAGACATCTGCCGGGCCGCTACTTGGTCTTCAAGCCAGACTTTTGCGGCCCATTACTGCCTTGAGAGGGAGTCCCGCAGGGACAGTGCTTTCGGACAGGCAGTACTCCATAATCTCTTTGGGGTTTAGGCAACTCCTACCCTCCGGCCCTGGTGTTGGGCTACCGGTCGGGGGCGTTCTCAGAGAAGATTCCTTCCTTACGTACTGACGAGCTTGAGGGAGCTCATTTTTTCGGCTTGAGGTCTCCGATAGCCTTAAGCTGGGGAGTCCCATATGTGAGGACTGACTTCCTGCTTGGTCCTGGAGAAAGAGTAGTTACTCACCTCTAACAGGTGTTCTCCAGGAGCAGCAAGGAATCAGTCCTCACAACTCTCCCTCCTCCCCTTGGAGTTGCAGTCATATGATTTGTTTTTGCTAATTTTTTGCTATCTTTTAGCTATGTCATCAGACTGAGCAAGATGGCACCCTTGGGCGGGAAGGGGACCGCGCATGCGCGCTGCAATTCCCAAAGGCTTTCTTTGAAAGCTGGGGAAATGCTCCGCAAGAGGGCTCCGTCGGCGCCGACGTCACCCATATGTGAGGACTGATTCCTGCTGCTCCTGGAGAACACCTGTTACAGGTGAGTAACTACTCTTTACTCACCTGTAACAGGTGTTCTCCAGGGACAGCAGGAATTGGTCCTCACGACCCTCCCTCCTCCCCTGGAGTTGCAGTCCTTTGATTAATTTTTATCCTTTTGCCGTCTTTTTAGCTATGTCATTTTACTGAGCAACATGGCACACTTGAGCGGGAAGGGGACTGCACATGCGTGATGCAATCCCAAAGGCTTTCTTTGAAAGCTGAGGAATTGCTCCGCACGAGGGCTCCGTCGGCGCCAACGTCACCCATATGTGAGGACTGATTCCTACTGTCCCTGGAGAACACCTGTTACAGGTGAGTAACTACGCTTAAAGAACAAAATTACTGAACGTGTAGATAGATTTGGCTTAATGGGAGACAGCCAACATGGCTTTAGTCTAGGAAGGTTTTGTCTTAATAATCTGTTATGTTTTTTTGAAGGTGTGAATAAACAGGTAGACAAATTGAGTTGGTTGATTATAGTGTATCTGGATTTTCAGAAAGTCTTTTGACAAGGTCCTTCATGAGAGACTCTTAGCGAAATTAAAAAGTCATGGATAGGAGGCAGTATACTATTGTGGATCAGGAACTGGTTAAAAGATAGAAAGCAGAGGGTAGGGCTAAATGGCCAATTTTTCCAATAGAGAAAAGTGAATAGTGTAGTGCCCCAGGGATCTGTGCTGGATTCGCTGCTTTTTAACATATTCATAAATGACCTAGAAATGGGAATAATGAGTGAGGTAATCAAATTTGCAGATTATACAAAATTATTCAAAGTTGTTAAAATCCAAGAAGATTGTGAAAAATTGCAAGAGGACCTTGATGATAAATTGGAAGACTGGATGTTCAAATGGCAGATGAAATTCAGTGTGGACAAGTGCAAAGTTTTATGCACCTAGGAAAGAAAATCCCAAACTATGGTTACACGATGCAAGGTTCCACATTAGGAACCACCACCCAGGAAATAGATTTAGGCGTCATCGTGGATAACATGTTGAAACCCTCCGTCCAGTGTGCAGCGGCGCCCAAGAGAGCAAATAGAATGCTAGGTATCATAAGGAAAGGAATGTAGATTAAAACAAAGGATATTATAATGCCTCTGTATCGTTCCATGGTGCGACCACACCTTGAATATTGTGTGCAATTCTGGTCGCCATATCTTAAAAAGGATATAGCATTATTAGAAAAGGTACAGAGAAGAGCCACCAATATGGTAAAGGGGATGGAAGGATACCCCTCTGAAGAGAGGCTAAAACGGTTAGGGCTCTTCAACCAACCTGGAAAAGAGACTGCTTAGGGAGATATGGTAGAGGTCTATAAATTAATGAATGGAGTAGAATGGGTAAACGTAGATTTATTGATTTATGTCATCAAAATATAGAAAGACTAAGGGACATGCAATGAAGCTACAGAGTAACCTATTTAAGACTAATAAGAGAAAATATTTTTTCACTCAACGTGTAATCAAAATCTGGAATTCATTACCGGAGGATGTAGTAAAAGCTGTTGGTGTAACTGGGTTTAAAAAAGGTTTGGACAAGTTCCTGGAGGAAAGGTCCATAAACCATTATTAAAGGGGACCCGGGAATATCCAGTGCTTGCCCAATACAAGCATTGTGGAACCTTTTGGGGAAACTGCTAGGTACTTGTGACCTAGTTTGACCACTGTTGGAAACGGGATACTGGGCTTGATGGACCTTGGGTCTGACCCATTATGGGCATATCTTATGTTCTTATATGTTTATGATGGTGCTCCTCTTTAACAAACCTGGCATGTGCTTTCTCCTAAAATTAGCTTTGATTTGTCTATTTAGAAGCTGTCAAAATTGAGCTAATGAAGAATAGGTTTTCACTTACTCGCTCTTTAACTGAACATTATTATCGAGAGAGGAGACAGGATTTCTTGACCTCTCCTTTTTTTTTCCCCTTGTACAGCATAGATCCTTGGGAAATCAGCATTACCTTATACCCAGCGACTGCAGATGACCAGGAAAGGCAGTACGTGAGGTTCTCTCTCCTGCTGTCTGTGCCGTCTCAGGTATAATATGTGCCTCCCCCCACATTGTGAGGGGCTAGCGGTTCCAGACTTTATTTAACATAATACAAATTACTGTTATGGATGTTATGGTATATGTGGATAAATGTAATGTTTTTTAAAAATGCATTTGATATTTTTTTCTAGGGAAAATTATAATAATTCTGATAATACTGCCAAGTCTGAAGTCGAGCATGTCTTCCTTCACTTTTGATGTCCAGTTTATAAAAAATCTTCTAGCATGGGAAGGGAGATTTAGAAGTAATTTTTCAGCTAAGTAAAATGTTGCACATGTGCACATTGGGTTGCTGGGCTAGGGAATTAAGAGAAGGTGTTAAGTGCCATCTAAATATAAAAGGACATGTCCCTTCCATTAAACTCCTTTTTAATTATAAATGATAGAGAAGAGTGGTGCAAACTTTCTCTGGCAAGCAGGATGAATGAGCAGGGCCGGATTTACCTTGAGTGAGGCCCTATGCCAACAAAAATTGTGGGCCCCCAGCAGGGGCGGCCCAAGGGGGGGTGTGCCGCGCCTCATTTGCCATAACCAGCCATCCTTGCATAAATCTTTGCATAATGTTACCATATACGAACTTTTAGTAAACGTAAGCCTCTTAATGAGTGTCATGCCGATAAGATAAGACTAAAAGATTCTACATTACTATAATCCAGTGCCCAACTGCCAGACACATTAGTGCCTTCTAGAACTACTACAAACATGCCCCATAGGAGACCAAGCCAAACCCGCCCGATATCCTAACAGCGACTACCAGACTCACAAGCACCCGTACTCTAACCAATCAAAAGGCAACACTGCAAATATTAAACCAGATACATTTCAGAGAACAACAATACATCGAACTACTGGGCGAAAGAAGAACAAGTAGGCAATGCAACATAGGACATTATATAAAGCAAGAACACCTCAGCCACTCCCCTCCCAGTTACCACATGCAGACCATAGACATCCCAAACAAGTAATCCACAATTTAGAAAAAGCCCCAGAGACAATATTAAACTGCCGAGAATCCCAAAAGCCAAACTGCGAAGTACAACACTGCTAGAATAAAACTATACACTTAATTTGCTCTTGTTACCTTAACCCACACAGCGCCGAGTTAATGCAATTGGAACATTTACCCGAGACTGACAGATATCAATTAATAATGCAAAATAAAGAGATAGCTTTTCTACTTTTGTGCCACATTTTTTCAGCTGCAATTGCTCCAGCCACTTTCTTCTGGTTTCTTCGTGTCTTCTGCTAACTCTCCATCGTCTGCTGTCCATTTGTCCTTTCTTCTCTCTTCTAGTTTTTTTCCATTCTCTCTCTACATCTGCTTTAACATATTTTTTTTTGTCTAATCTTTCCCTTTTTCCCTCGCCCTCTTCCTATTTCATCCACTCAAATTTTACCCCTCCATCCTCAATCCCCACTTACTCTCCCAATACCCGGCCAATTGTAGATTTTTTATCCCTCCCACACAAAATATTTTTCCCCTCTCCATTTTACTCTCCCAGCCCCATCCCATTCTAATCCTCCCCCAACATCAGCTCCCTTCTAGTTCCAGCCTCACCCAGCATCCATTCCCTTCTAGTCCCTGCATCAGCCCATTTCCAGTCCTACCCCCTCAGCCCTTCCAGTCCCCCCAGCCCCACCCCCCCCCCCCCCCCCACCCCCCCCCCCCCCCCCCCGCCCCCCCCCCCCCCCCCCCCCCCCCCCCCCCCCCCCCCCCCCCCCCCCCCCCCCCCCCCCCCCCGCCCCCCCCCCCCCCCCCCCCCCCCCCCCCCCCCCCCCCCCCCCCCCCCCCCGGCCCCCCCCCCCCCCCCCCCCCCCCCCCCCCCCCCCCCCCCCCCCCCCCCCCCCCCCCCCCCCCCCCCCCCCCCCCCGCCCCCCCCCCCCCCCCCCCGCCGCCCCCGCCCCCGCCCCCCCCCCCCCCCCCCGGCCCCCCCCCCCCCCCCCCCGCCCTCCCCGCCGCACCCGCCCCCCCCCCCCCACCCCCCCCGCATCGCAACCCCCAACCCCCAGTACCACTCTAGTCCTAACCCCCCACAATCACACCCATTTTCAGTTAAGCACCCCTATAACCCCATTACCTAGTCCTAACCCCCTATCAACCCCATTTTCCAGTCACGCCCCCCATCAGCCCATTCGCCAGTCCTAACCCCCCCATCAGCCCATCAGCCACAGCCCATTACCAGCTCCTCAACCCCATCAGCCCAACTACAGTCTTAACCCCCAGCCCATTTCACGTCCTAGCCCCCCCATAGCCCCCATTACCAGACAGCCTCATCGAGACCCACAGCCCATTACCGTCTTAACCCCCCAACAAAGCCCCGATTACAGTCTAAACTCCCCCCAACAGAACCCATTATCAGATCCTAACCCATCAGCCCACCTACCAAGCCTCTTAATCCCCAGCCCCCAGTTTCCAGTTCCACTCCCCCCCCTCCCCCCCCCCCCCTCCCCTCCCCTAGCCCCCCATAGCCCATCTACAACAGCCCCATCAAGCCCACAGCCACATTACCAGCTCTAAACCCCAAACCCATTAGCCAGTTACTAAACCCCCCCCAACAGCCATTACCAGTCCTAACCCCCAATCAGCCCACACTCCAGTCTTACCCCCCAGCCCCATTTCCAGTCCTAGCCCCCCCATAGCCCTATTAACCCAGACAGCCCCAATCAGCCAACAGAACCCATTAACAGTCGTAACCCCCAAAGCCCATTACCAGTTTAACCCCCCCCCACAGCCCACAGCCCATACAGTCCTACCTCATTCAGCCCACCTCCAGCCTTAATCCCCCAATCCCATTTCCAGTCCAGTCCCAGCCCCCCCAATTAGCCCATACCAGTACTCACCCCCTCCCCCGGCCTAAAGTAAAATTTACTTTTCCAAAAAAAACTGCTGGCTGCCGCCGCGGAGGCCCCCTCTGCTGCGCGGCCGCATGGATGCCCGACGGGGGCCCCTCTGATAAGCTCGGCTCCCTCCCTCCGTGCCTACCGTGTACTCCCTCCGTGCAGCATTGTGAAGAAGACGCGAAGGGCAGCTGTCTCCTTCGCGTAACTCTGTATAGCCCGCAAGCGGCTGATGAAGGAAATTTCCCATCAGCCCTGCGGGCTTAACAGAGACGCGATAGCCAGAAGGAGACATTTGCCCTCTCGGTCTCTCACAGCCTGCACGGGAGGAGACCGGATGGCCGGAGGGACGGGATCCGAGGCTAACACAGAGGGTGGCCCCCGCGGGTCAGTCCATGCTGCCGCGGCAGCAGACGGGGCCCCGCGGCGGCAGCCAGCAGTTTTTTTTTTATTTTATTAAAAAAAAAAAGCCTAACTAGTTCAATTTTTGTGGGCCCTTTGCAGCTGTGGGACCTACGCCATGGCGTACATGGCGTATAGCTAAATCCGGCCCTGTGAATGAGCCACACAACAAATTGATGCCATCAGATACAGATTTTTCTGAACAAGTATGGGAACTCCATGCAGTTGCTGCTTAGAGTTCTCTCAGTCTTTGTTGAAGCTACAGAATGGATAAGATGGCTGTTGCATCTTTCCAGTTAAATAGCTGCTTAGAGGTGTATTCTTTTATTTCTAAATTCAGTTTTTCTTCCTGTTTTCTTCCCTCTTTTAGTACCCCTTCTATACCTCCAAACTTTGTTTTTTCCCCTCAATGCCATTTCTCCCAAAAAGTGAATTTTGTTTGGCTGACAGTTTTTTTTCACCATGACGGACAGAATTGTTTCAGAAAGTGCAATTTATGACTAGAAAATGTCTATAATGGACATGCACACAATCTATTATATCTGAATTGAACTGGACCATGATGTTGAAAATTGTTTCTGCTGTGTACAGATATTTTTTTTATTGTATGTTTATTAAATTTTAACAATAATTACAAGCATTCACTTGTTAAGAAATAAGATTAAGTCCCAAGAAATAATGAAAAATGCAAAAATACAATATAAGAAAATATACAACTGAGTCTAACAAGCCCATAATACAAAGGGGGACCCGCTTAATCTTAGAAAAGGCAATCATGCACCAAATAGGTACCAAAAGGAACAAAAAGCCAACCTGAATAGGGGCAGTGGCATATACAGAAACGAGCCTCAATTTCTCAAGGCGATTTAGGAGATGAAGAGGTAATTTGCTTTGCATTAATAAAAGCACTAAGCTCAGAGTGTTGATAGAAAACATAATGGACATGCACACCATCTATTATATCTGTATTGAACTGGACCATGATGTTGAAAATTGTTTCTACTGTGTACAGATTTACTGAGAGCTCAGTACTTCAGGACCTATAAGAATATTCTTCATTCCAGATCGTCCTGTAAGACCTGTCCAGACAAGAGAGTTGTGTTCCTCTACCAGCAGATGTGGAGATACAGAACTAGAAACATTCAGTGACATCATCACTGCTACTAATGCTGATGCAACTAGGGGCACACTTAAGTATTTTTCTGTCTCTAGCAGATGGTGGATGTGTTTCTGGTGCAGCTCTGCTTCAAATTGTGTTCTGGGCAGCCAATTTAAAAGATTCTTCTCCAGAAACAAGCAGGAAGTCAGCCCTCACATATGGATGATGTTGGCACCGACGGAGCCTGCGCAGAAGCATCTCCTCAGCTTTCAAAGAAAACCTTTGGGAGATCCCAAAGGTTTTCTTTGAAAACCTTTGTGGTCCCCTTCCTGCCCAAGGGTGCCACCTTGCTCAGTCTCCTTTTCTTTTTTCCGGGGAGCCCAATGGTCGTACGTCCAGTGTCCCCGTAAAAATTTATTTAAAACTTAGTAATTCAGTTTGGCTTTCCAATAAGCGTCCCAGATCCTCTTCGCGCTCTGAGCCGGCGTCTTTGATGCCATCCTCAGGCCCATCCTTTTCTATCTTTTTTTTCCTCAAGGTTTCCCCTTTTTCGCCCAAGGGTCATCGACCCCCCCCCTTGTCCCCCGGTGGGTTCAAAAAATGTGACCACTGCATTCAAGCCATGTCAATCAGAGACACCTACGACTGCTGCCTGCGTTGCCTGGGACCGGACCACAACAGTTCCAGTTATGACCTTTGCCAGACCATGTCAGCAAAAAACAACAAAAAAAGGTTGAAATTGCAGGAAAAGATGTTCCCAAGGTCTGACTCTGTCTCCCTGTCCCTGACGCCCAGCTCCAAGGCAAGCATATCCTGTGATGCCCGGGCATCTTTGGAGTCCCACAGCTGCGGATTCTCTGAGGACCCCAGAGCAGGAGCGGAAGAAAAAAACGGCGTTGAAGATCTCGGAGGTCGATCGTAAAAACCCAGTAAATTGAACCGTAGAGATTCAGAGGAGTCAGAGACGCCCGGCCAAGCTTTCCAAAAAGAACTCTTTTGGCAGGCAGAGACTGGCCAAGGGTGCTCAAGGCCATGGTAGTTATTGAGGACATATTCTCCGGAGTGTTGGTGTCAGGGCCTGAAGCCTTCGGGGCCTGCGCCAAAAGCTGCGGAGTCTTCTGGCATGGAGACCAGAATAGCGGCCTTGGAGCAGAACATCACTGCTATCCTGGTCCTGCAGCAGGTGATGATGGCCAGTTCACCTGGCTTATCTGCCCCAACAACCAGTCTCTCAACTGCGAGGGGATCACCAGTCATCGAGCCAAGCATCAAGTGCCACCGGCCTCGAATAAGCCCTCGGCACTGGTCAAGATCCTGGTCCCATTCCTCACCGACCGGCTAGTGTCCGCGACTCAGACCTCAAGTCATTGACAGGGCCCCTCCACCCCCTCCCCGGGCACGGGCCTCAACCAACGGAATCGCAGGGCTTCTGAATCCTTGTCACCACTTGACTCCAAGTGGAAGACCGAGGACAAGGCATCCCCGAACACCTGGAGACTCTGAGATGTCCCCCTCTGACCCATCTCCACGGGCACCTCAACGCTGGTCTCTGCGCAAGGACAATGACCTTCCACGACTTCGTACGGGATATGACTAAGGCACTCCTGGTCCAGAGCAAGGCAGAGGAGGATCCACATACTGAGGAACTGGAGATTCTTCGGTATGAGGCCCCTCCCTGGGAGACCCTCATGGGGCCGGTGCCTCGGGCAGCTGCTCCTCCAGATGTGGGAAACACCATCGTTGCCCATTGTCAGCCGCCAGCGTGATGTGATGTACCGCGTCCGCAAGAGCCCAGGGTTTCACAAAATCCAGTTACCACATAACTCCATGGTCATCGAGTTGACCATGCACAAACTAAAGAGCCAGAAGACTCACTCCTCTGTCCCCCCAGGCAGGGAGTCTCGAACCCTCGATGTTCTTCAGTACAAATGTTTCAGGGCAAGGACTTCTATTCCAGGTACTTTCTTGTCCCAGAAAGGACTGGCGGCCTCGAGCCCATCCTGGACCTGCAAAACCTGAACAAATGTTTGGTGAGGGAGAAGTTCAAGATGCTCTCCCTTGGAACACTGCTGCCTTACTTCCACCAGGGAGACTGGCTTTGCTCCTTGAACCTAAATGATGCTTATACACATATCCTAATCCATCCTTTCCACAGGGCAGTACCTAAGATTCGTGGTGGGAGGAGGGCACTACCAATACAGGGTGCTGTCCTTCGGACTGGCCTCCTCACCAAGGGTGTTCACCAAACGCCTAGCAGTAGTCACAGCCCTCCTCTGTCTACAAGGGACCTTCGTCTTCCCCTACCTGGATGATTGGCTCATAAGAGGCAGCACTGCCATAGAGGCATAACAGGCCACAGGGCATGCTACCCTCTTACTGCAGCACCTGGGGTTCATCATCAACCACCCCAAGTCTCACCTGACCCCAGCCTAAAACCTGGAGTTCATAGTGGCTCAGCTAGACACTCCACAGGCCAAGGCCTTTCTTTCCAGAGAGAGGGTAGAATGCCTCAAGGAGCTAGCAGCTCAGGTGCAGTGCTGGCAATTGGTCCTGTCCTGGCCCACTGCCTGCTGGGCCATATGGCCTCCACAGTCCACGTGACCCCACTAGCCCACTTACACATGCGGGCAGCTCAGTGGTACCTATGCGCTCAGTGTACCCAAGCCACTGGCAGACTACGGGACAGGGTCAGAGTAACCTGCCAGCTAGCAGAGTCCCTCGATTGGTGGCAGTGCTCTTGCCACCTCCAGGCCAGGATGCCCTCCTGGCCCCTCCCCTCCACAGAGAGTCCTGACCTCGGATCCCTCACTTCTCAGTTGGGGAGCGCATTGCGAGGATCTTCGCGCACACAGGGCTGCTGGTCCCAGGTGGAATCTTAGCTACAGATCATTCTCCTGGAATTCAGGGCAATCATTCTGCTATTGGTTGCGGCACCAGACAGTACCAGTGACATCTGAATACCAGAGTAGCCTCTCGGCTCTTCCATCTCTGGGAGCTGCCCCTGATAGACCTCTTTGCCAGCCCAGGCAACACACAGCTGCCCTGCTTTTGCTCACGGCAACTGCACCCATCGAGAGTTGTGGCGGATGTATTATTAATCCCATGGACGGAAGTCCTCCTCTACGCCTTCCCGCCAAACCCACAGGGTCCAACATGAGGGGGCATCACTGTTACTAATTGCCCCCAGATGGCCCAGGCAGCCCTGGTTCCCACTAGTGCTTGAATTGTCAGTGGCACACCCAGTCCCACTGGGCTGTGCACCAGACCTTCTATCTCAGGAGAAGGGCTCCCTCCTACACCCCAACTTGGGTCCCTGACAGCAGCTCTGGCTCCCTTTAACCTCCTGCAAGAGGTAGAGGAGGTCTTGTTGGCCTCATGCAAGGCATCCACAAGACAAGCATTTCGCCTTTTAAGTGGCGCCGGATCTCAGTGTGGTGCACAGAGACAGGAGAAACTCTTCTCCTGCCCATCCAAGTGATGCTCCACTACCTGCTCCATTTGTCACAGGCTGGACTGAAGTCCAACTCAGTCAGAGTGCACCTAAGTGCAATTACCATGTACCACCACCCCACTGAGGGGAAAACACCCCTCGGTTCAGCCCCTGATCTCTCGATTCTTCCGGGGCCTCTTGCTTTCTATATCCTCCCCCCCCAATCCATTCCCCCCCATCCACTCCCTGGTGGCAGAGTGGGACCTCAATGTAGTGCTCTTGCAGCTCACTAGACCGCCATTTGAGCCTCTGGCCACTTGCCACCAGCGGTATCTTTCCTGGAAGGTTGCCTTCCTGGGGGCTCTTACATCTGCTTGCAGATGCAGCCTTATACAAGGTTCTACAGGAATAGAGTAGTACTCTGCACGCACCCCAAATTCCTCCCGAAGATGGTATCCCCTTTCCACCTCAATCAGGAAGTGGTCCTCCCCATCACCTTCCCCCAGCCCTCTTATGAGCCATGTAGGTCGGGAGGAGACCATATCTATACTTTGGATTGTAAAGGAGTCCTGTCCTTCTGCCTTCGACAGACTGAGGGCCACTGCAAAGCTTCTCAGCTCTTTGTTTCATACGACCACAATAGGCTGGGGCTCCCAGTGACTAAGTGAACTCTGTCCACTTGGATGGCGGACTGTATTGCCCTTGCCTATGAGCGGGCTGGACTCTCCCTGGAGCACCTGATCACAGCGCATCATGTGAGAGCACTGGCCACTTCGGTGGTGAACCTGCGACCAGTACCGGTGACTGAGATCTGCAAGGCTGCCACATGGTTTTCAGTTCACATGTTTGCAGCTCACTAGAGCCTGGAGAGCAAGTCTCATTGGGACAGTGCCTTTAGCCAGGCAATACGCTGAAATCTTTTGGGTGTAGGTAACTCCGGCCTTTCAACCCTTCTGCGTTCAGGCTACTGGAGTGATGAGCCTTCTGAATACTAGGGTCTTGCAGAGTCTCTCAATCGGGGACTCATTTTCTGCAACTCACAGCTACCGTGCCATAGTCACCGCTGGTGATGTCGTGGTTTGGTTCCTGGTAGCCTAGAACTAGGGAGTCCCATATGTGAGGACTTACTTTTGCTTGTTCCTAGAGAAAGCGTAGTTACTCACCTGTAACAAGTGTTCTCCAGGGTCAACAGGAATCTCTCCTCGCAACCCTCCCTCCTCCTCCCCTTAGTGTTGCCTCCTTTATCTTATTTTATTTTTATGCCTTCCTAGCTATGTCATCTGACTGAGCAAAATGGCACCCTTGGGTGTAAAGGGGATCACACAAGCATGGTGGCATATCCCAAAGGCTTTATTTGAAAGCTGGGGAGATTCTTCCATGCAGGCTCTGTCGATGCCGACATCACCCATATGTGAGGACTGATTCCTGCTGTCCTTGGAGAACCCCTGTTACAGGTGAGTAGCTACGCTTTCCCAGTAGAGTTTGATGGTGAATGGTATCTTTGGATACCCTGTGGAATTTCCCATGCAGAGAGGGCGAAAAAGAGGTCCTATTCATCACCAGAGACTCCAACTTTACTCCCCCGTCCCACGTCAGTGTCAAGGAAGCTGATTTGCAAACTAAAGATGCAATAAAATACCTGGGAGTTACTCTGGACCAACGTCTAGATATGAAACGCCACATAAGCAACATAGTCAAAGCCGTCTATTTCAAAATCCGTTCACTCAAGCACCTACGCTCCCTGCTGGACCCAGACGATTTCCGAACCATATATCAAGCGCTGATCCTGCCGCATTTTGACTTTGCTAATGCCATCTTACAAGGTCTCCCCCAATCCACACTGACCCCCTTACAGTTGGCCATGAATGCCGCAGCTAGGGTCCTTTACGGAGCATCCAGAAACGACCACGTGACCCCTATTCTCAAACAGCTGCACTGGCTACCGATCCATGGGAGGATCACCTTCAAATCCCTTCTATTAGCATTCAAGGCAATCAAAGGTATTTCATCCTCCTCACTCACGCATCTTATCCACATTGTCCCCCCCCCCCCCCAACAGATCAAGAAGAACAACAGCTGTAAACTTGCTAGCAACACCAAAGGCTTCGACAAAGTCCAACACGACAACCACAAACAGGGCATTCAGTTTTTATGTCCCCAAATGCTGGAACGCTCTTCCCCCTGACATCAGGGCCATTACCAATCTATATCAGTTCAGGAAGGCTCTCAAAACCCACCTTTTCCTCCAATACTTCCCAGACAGCAATTGAACCTAGATATCCCTCCCAAGAAATGACCCAATCTAGAATGGCCCTTACATGTATTATCTGCAGTGTAAATAGCTTATGTATATAGTTAACCCTATTATCCAAGTTTGTACTCCTGTTCAATATAAAACATGACAGCTTGTCGTTATGGTCGTTATGTTATGATGTAAACCGCGCTGATTCTAAATAGCGTATATAAGAAACTGTAATAAATAAAATAAATAAATAAATTATAGACCTATTGAGCATTCAGGATTTGGTCAGATCAAGGTCCTTGTCTTCATACAGCCTCAAGTGCTTCAGCTCTCCTCCTTCCCCTAGTCCCCCAGGACAACTTGATCAAAGAGAGGTTTTCCAAGAAGGTTTGTGCTAGAAGGCTTGATTGAAAGGAGCGGCTGGGCCCAGACTACTAATATTGTCTTGGACTCCCTTGAGATGTTTGCTTTAATTGCTTCAGATTCTACCATGGGGAGGGGCAGTTCGAAGCACAAGTTGATCATTGGGACCAGCAGGCATGCCTGTTTTCTATCATTGCTTTTCTTGTCGTCATGTGCATGGGCTATCTACATGAGCATTCTGTGTGTGTGTTGATGGCACGCATATGCTGTGTGCATACCTGGCGTGCATCAGAGTGGTACGAAGATGGTTTGCACATGTGTTAGCAGTGTGTATACCAGTGTGCGTACATGGCATATGCTGAAGCTTTGCAGTTATCTGCGCATGTACGCTACATGGGTTAGTTGCATGATTAGACATGCCCTACCATCGGGTGAGTGGTGCAGTTGGACATGTCCTTAGCCTGCTTTTACAGCATTGAAGCACGCATGTCAGCTTCTAGAAAATGTTTTTACTTGTAGCAAGCATTGCATGGTCCTATTAAATCCGTGTGCGGGAACTGTGCAAAGGATTCAGGGAGGCCATCAGAGATAGAAACCTTACTGGCAGAGCCCCAGGAATCTCTAATGAGAGTGGGATGCTCAGAAGGGTGCCTCCATGCCATCAGATGTCTCTGCTCACAGTCTGGGACTCCCTGCCTCTCCTATGGATAGGGCAGCAAGAAGTGACAAGGGGTCTTCAGATTGTGCTCTGTGTTTGGGAGAATTCTTTTCCTCCTTTCACCAGCAAGTATGGTCTTTCTGGAGAGACTATCCAGACTAGGATAACCCCTGGGCACTGTTCCCTCTAAGCTGTGCGCGTGTGCACGCGCACACACCTCGCCGAGCGAGCGCACATACTTTACAACAGAGCGCACAAAAATTACGGCTCTGATTCTGATAGAAAACAACACAGATGTCTTAAAATTTAAAAGTTATGATTGTAATTACTAGAAATTTCCCGCTTCATTTAGTAATCGTCTATTTTCATTTAATTTGATTAAAATCAATGTGGTGTACATACTGTATTCTGACGTGTAGTCAAATTTTAAAGTATATAACTCCGAGTGTCGTTATGTGGCGCACAAAAATTTAACCTTCTAGAGGGAACATTGCCCCTGGGTATTTGGGTTTTCTTCCATGCAGCAGACCAAGGAACTCCTAGTGAAGAGGGGTCAGAGCACGATCATAGCTTCACCATGAAAGTGAGCATGTCAGTGAGACAAATCTAACTGTGATCATCTCATGTTTGCAGGACCCTGGTTCAGCTCCAAAGAGGGATTTAGGCAGGAATTTCCCTGCATGAAGAGGATCAGGAGGTGTCTCTTATCTGCTTGTTTTGCAAGGATGGGATAGTGACCTTGATTGCTCGGGGGTCCTCCTCCCTAGAGCTGTTGATGGCTTTATTGAAGAGAAGTTGAAGGGGCAGCCCATTCTTCAAGGGGTTTGTAAGACTACTAGAGCTTTTCCGTATCCGCCAGTCCTTAAGAAGATGATGCTTGCAAGGTAGGATTTGCTGGATTCCTTCTTGCAAAGGGTGTCCAAGGTTATGAGCTGGCTCTACACTTTGCCACTGTTGGATCTAGATCAGTAGCTTCACTTTTCCAAAGTTGAAACGCAAGTGGCAGTGGTCGCTCAGTGGACTACCACACCAGTAAAGGGCAGAGCCACCCTCAGGGATCAGTTGAATCACAAAGTGGAAACGCTGCTTGTCTATTTTCTCCACCTGCTCCCTATGGCTATTTGTGGAGATCTGATGACCCATGCCCCAATTCAGTGGATACAGTCGCCCCCAGAGGAGGATGACTCTTCTGCTCTTCAGGAGTCTGCAGCAACTTTCCTAAGCATCTCTCCAGTCCAGTCCCTATCTTCTGGGTTGTGCCCCCCTTCCAGCAGCGAGGAGACTGAGCACGTCATCTTCTTTTGATGACCCTAGGGTACATATAGCACTGGCACCTCCCACCAGCTTCAGTTTTTGCTCAGTTTCCAAAGCAACTGGAAGGGAGACAGTAACCTAGAGCATAGGTTACTGGAGAGACTTAGGCTAGGGGATTTTTTGGTTTGTTACCTTCTAATTTCTTTTATTTTCCTCTGGCAGCTTAGTTAGAGTATGTAGTTTCCCTCCTGGGGGTCTTTGCAGACGCGCCGGTGGAAAGCGTTATCCCTCAGTGGGTGGGGGAGTTCGGCACTGATCCGTAAGCGTGGTCCTTGCCGTCTCCTCTGTTTGTTTCTGGCAGTGCTCCGGGCGCGCACAAGGGGAGGAACGTTGCCTGAAGTCTGCCGCCAGCCCCGAGGCCCAGTAGCATCTTCCTGCCGCGTTGCCGAAGCCCTCCGGGCGGCTGAGCTGGCAGGCGGGAAGACGCCTGCAGCCACTGCGAGTCCTGATTGCAGAAGCCGGGCCGGTATACAGGAAAGCCGAGCAGAGAAAAGGACGACGAGGCTGCGATCGGCGGGGTGAGCTCACATGCCCACGTGGTCGCAGCAGACGGACGTTGGAAGGGCCGTTCAGGGCAGGAAAGCTGGTAGGAGGCCTTACTTTTGTTTTGCGTGCTTTTTCTTGGCACGCATCGCAGAAGCCTTCAAAGTAGGTACCTCCGGTCGGGGTTTTTAATATCGAGGGCCCCTGATATCACAGTGATCGGTAGTGGATACAGGGGGTTAGGCTGTAATTTACAAGTTAGGAAAAAAAAAAAAAGATTAACTCTGAGTGTTCATCATGCCTAAGGCCGAGTGCTTACTTTGTGGCTCCCACAAGGGGTCAGTGTCAGGAGCTGGGGTCTATAGAGGCTGCACAGCAGAGGCAGCCGCAGCAGAGCAGGAGATTCCAGGTACTTCCCAGGACCCTCTGACTCCGGGGTTTCAGGAACCTGTGGATCCCCTGGAGATAGGGAGCCAGTCAGTTCCGGTTCTTCCTCCTTCACCAGAGCAGCTGACCATTCCTGGGAAGCAATCTGGGCCTTCTACCTCCATAGGGGACCTGGAGACTGGTGACGGGGGAGTTTTCTCCCCGGAATTTGTCCTGCTGATGCACAGAGCTTTTTGCCTATGCAAACAGGGAACACAGGAGCAGGGACCTGCACTAGGTAGGGCTGTAGGTCCTAGAGACCAGGAGGAAGCAGAAGTGCCTGCAAAGCGGGTTAGGATCTCTAACGACGAGGTTCTCCGTCCTCTACTGTCTGAGAATCAGGAGGGTGAATCCTCAGACAGAGACATGGGAGAGGACGAGGATGAACTTGAGGAAGGTGAGATTCCGGAGCAGGAACAGGTTAGGATTGTTTGCGTCTTCCACCGAGAGGAGTTGCCACCATTGATTGGGGAATCCCTAAAGACCCTTAATATGTCAGCGGGAGTCCCGGCAGATGAAGAGGCGCTGGAGGATCCACTGATCCAGGCAGTTAGAAGATCCCAGAAGGTTTTCACAGTACACCGGGTGGTAAAGCAGATGATTCAGGAAGAATGGGATCAACCAGAGTCGGGGTTGAGAGGGGTTCGCTCTATGGCTCGACTGTATCCATTGCCGGAATGGGAGAAGGAGTTACTTCGTTCTCCCAGGGTAGATGCGGCAGTGTCGGCGGTCACCAAGAAGACCACGATTCCAGTGGAGGGCAGCACTGCCCTTAAGGACTCACAGGATAGAAAGTTAGACGCGTTGTTAAAGCAAGCGTTCAACGTTAGTGCCCTAGCTCTCCAGGTGTACGTTTGTGGAGCTTGGGTAGCCCGTGCTTGTTTGAGGTGGTCGCAACAGCTTCAGCTGTCTGGAGAGTCTCAGACCCAGTGAGCTGAGGAGGCGGCGAGGATTGAGTCGGGAGCTGCCTACTTAGCCGATAGCCAGTATGATCTCGTCAGGAGTTTGGCCAAGAACATGGCATCAGTGGTAGTGGCTCGTCGCTATCTTTGGTTACGCAATTGGGTGGCAGATGGTTCTTCAAAAGCCCGGCTCAGTAGGCTCCCATTTAAGGGAAAGCTTCTCTTCGCTGAGGACCTGGAGAAAAACTGGTAAAGAAGCTGGGGGGAGTCCAAGGGAGGTAGGCTTCCTGAGGATAGACCTAAACAGAGTCGGCCCCCCGCTCTGTCGCGATCCCAGCTGAGAGAGTCACGGAGGCTTCAAGGGTTTCAGGCGGCCCCGTTTCAGAGGGTCGTTTTAACTCCAGGGGACAGAATTTCTGGGGATTTCGGGGGGCTGGAAAGGGGTTTGCCGCCTCTTCCGCCACCTCGGGCCCTAGAAAGCCACAATGAAACAACGGGCCCAGCAGGAGGAATTGCCAGTAGGAGGGCGCCTGCGGCAGTTCTTCCCAGCCTGGGCCTGGGTTA
Organism: Ichthyophis bannanicus; assembly: GCA_033557465.1. Classification (NCBI taxonomy): domain Eukaryota; kingdom Metazoa; phylum Chordata; class Amphibia; order Gymnophiona; family Ichthyophiidae; genus Ichthyophis; species Ichthyophis bannanicus. The sequence continues at coordinate 341,405,435 of CM066036.1, read as the reverse complement.
CATCAGATCAGTGGGTCTTGGAGGTGGTACGAGAGGGTTACGCTCTTGAATTCTCAAGGCCCATTCCTCACTCCTTTGTGCTATCCCCGTGCAAGTCTCCTGCCAAGAGAACAGCAGTAGGAGAGACATTGGCGAGGCTGCAGTGGTTGAGCGCGGTTATCCCCGTGCTTCCAGAACAGCGCGGTTGCGGTCAATACTCCATCTATTTTGTGGTGCCCAAAAAAGAAGGGACCTTTCGGCCGATCCTTGACTTGAAGGGCATAAATTGTTGCCTCAGGGTCCCTCATTTTCGGATGGAAACGCTAAAGTCCGTCTTGATAGCGATTAGACAAGGAGAATTCCTGACTGCCCTGGACCTGACAGAAGCCTACCTGCATATTCCCGTGCGCGAGGCACATCAGCAGTTTCTACGGTTTGCAATACCAGAAGGTCACTTCAAGTTTCAAGCTTTGCCCTTAGGCTTGGCAACGGCCCCTCGCACCTTCACCAAAGTTATGGTGGTGCTGGCTGCGGCACTGCACAAGGAAGGGATTTTGGTTCACCCTTACCTCGACGACTGGTTGATTCGGGCAAAATCCGAGGAGGAAAGTTGGAAGGCAATGACCCAGGTGGTCGCCTTTCTACAAAGTCTGGGTTGGGTGATCAACATGGCGAAGAGCAAGTTGAAACCTTCACAGGAGATTGAGTATCTGGGGGCAAGGTTCGACACAAGAGAAGGCAAGGTGTTCTTGCTGGCCCGCAGGGCGGGGGAGCTGAAGAGGCTGTATCTTCAGTTTCTGGCCATGGAGGCTCCTTCGGCTTGGCATTATTTTCAGATTCTGGGAACCATAGTGGCGACAATAGAACTGGTACCTTGGGCCAGGGCACATATGAGACCTCTTCAACGGGCCTTGCTGCGACGCTGGTCTCATCAACACCAGTCCATGTCAGTGACGCTTGTCTGTCCGATAGTGACCAGAGAGGCCTTGCAGTGGTGGTTAAGCCCAGAGAACCTGGAATGGGGCATGCCTCTCAATTCCCCATCCTGGGTCCAGTTGACAACGGATGCCTCCTGTCTGGGTGGGGAGCGCATTGCGAGGGACGCTTCGCCCAGGGCTTCTGGGGACGCTCAGGAATCCCAGTGGTTGATCAACAGATTGGAGTTGTGGGCAGTAACTCTGGGTCTGAAGGCCCTCCAGACGATAGTACTCCAAAGGGCGCTGTCCGACAACATGACGACGGTAGCATATGTCAACCGACAAGGCGGAACGAGCAGTCCTCCTCTGGAGGAAGAAGCGGAAGAACTGCTAGAATGGGCTGAGGCTTATCTATTAGCTTTGTTGGCACAGCACGTGGCTGGAGTATAAAACGTAATGGCGGACTTCTTAAGCAGGAACAGAGTGGACCACTGGGAGTGGGAGCTCTGCCAGGAAGTGTTAGAGCGCATTGTGGTTCGTTGGGGTGTCCCGGTGATGGACCTTATGGCACGATTCGAGTCGACCAAGGCAAATCGGTTCTTCAGCCGAAGGAAAAAGAGGATGTCAGAAGGCTTGGATACGCTGGTTCAGAGAGCCTGCTGTATGTTTTCCCTACTTGTGCGCTCATAGGCAGGGTCCTTCACCGAATAGAGACTCATCCAGGTCTGGTGATACTTATAGCCCCGGATTGGCCTCGTTGTCCTTGGTATGTCGATCTTGTGTGACTGTTAGCCGATCGCCCATGGCGTCTTCCGGTGCAGGAAGATCTGTTGGTACAAGGGCCGCAGGTGGATCGGTTCTTGCTTATGGCATGGCTATTGAAAGGGCACGGCTCCTGAAGCGAGGCTATTCTAGGGCAGTGATTGACACCTTGCTGAATTCCCGTAAACGGTCAACCTGTCTTTCTTATGTAAGGGTTTGGCGTATCTTTGAAGGCTGGTGCTCGGACCAGCGGAAGAAGCCTCTTTCGGTATCGATACATGAGGTGCTGGATTTTTTGCAGGCCGGTTTCGACAAGGGTTTTGAAAGCCAGCTCCCCTACGAGTGCAGGTAGTGGCGATATCTTGTTATAGAGGCAAGGTTCAGGGCAAGTCCTTGGGGGAACATGCGGATGTAAGTCGATTTCTAAAGGCGGCAGGACGTTTGCGGCCTCAGGTGAGGTCGCCGGTTCCTCCTTGGGATCTCAATTTAGTCTTGGACGCTTTGGTCGGGGAGCCCTTCGAGCTGATGCACAGGGCTTTGTTGAAGGACGCAATCCTTAAGACATTCTTCTTGGTAGCCATTTGTTCGGCCAGGCGTATTTCCGAGCTACAGGCCCTGTCTTGTCATCCGCCATTTCTTTCTTTCTTTAAGGTAAAGGTAGTTCTCTGGACTGTTCCCTCCTTTTTACCTAAGGTGGTTTCGTCTTTTCATGTTAATCAGGCGGTTTCTCTTCCATCCTTCCCAGGAGCGGGACAGGGGGGAAGCGATGCTCGTTTACGTCTCTTGGACGTGCATAGAGTTCTAAAGCGTTACCTGAAGCGCACAACTTCATTTCGTAAGTTCGATAGTTCATTTTGTTTGCGGGTCCGCGTAAGGGTGAAGCAGCCTCCAAGGCGTCAGTTTCTAGATGGGTCAAGGAAGCTATTGCTTCGGAATACATCCTTAAGAGAAAGCAGGTACCGGTGGGGCTCCGGGCCAATTCCACTCGTGCTCAAGCGGCGTCGTGGGCGGAACTTAGTCTGGTTCCACCGCTAGAGATTTGCAGGGCAGCCGCTTGGTCTTCATTGCACACCTTTGCCAGGCATTACAGATTGGATATTCTCGCCTCTGGGGATGCGGGGTTTGGAGGATCGGTGCTTCGGGCTGGCCTTGCAGACCCCTCCCAGGTTTGAACTGCTCTGTTACATCCCAGAAGATAGAGACTGAACTGGAGAGCCTCTTAGGAAAGAGTAATTAGGCCTTAGCTAATTAGCGTTCCTGAAGGAACTCCAGTCCAGTTCCTGATCCCTCCCAGGTAATTGTGGTTTCTTAACAGATTTCGATGGCCCGAAGCAGAGGAGTCATGGAAGATAAAAGCAGTAACATGGCCTGTGGGGTGCTCTGGTGATGAGGCGGTGTGGATGTGGCTGGGCAAGTAGCCGCGGGGATGGCAGCAGCAGGCTCAGGTAGGTTCCTCCTCTTAGGGGAGTGAGATAACCCGTCCCAGGAAGGGGGGATTGGTGTTTTGTTAGAGTTATAAGATTAATAAGTTATAGTTGGATTTACATAATTGGTCTCTGTTAAGTGTGCTTTGCCAATAGGATACTGAAGCTGGTGGGAGGTGCCAGTGCTATATGTACCCTAGGGTCATCAAAAGAAGATGATGTGCTCAGTCTCCTCGCTGCTGGAAGGGGGGGCACAACCCAGAAGATAGGGACTGGACTGGAGTTCCTTCAGGAATGCTAATTAGCAGGTAAGGCCTAATTACTCTCTTTGTGGATACAATATATGATCTGATCCAGCTTACGGCCAAGGATATTGCAGTGGTGCAGCACTGGCTTTGGTTACAACATTAGGCAGCAGATTTGACTTCTAAATACCAGTTATCCAAGTTTGCCTTTAGAGGGAATCTCTTGTTTGCAGAGTACCTAGAGAAACTGGTTAAGGACATCAGAGAGTCGAACCCCATCGCTTTCCAGAGGATAGACCTAAGGGATCCTGGCTAGAGGCAGCTTTGTCGTCTTCTGCCATTGCCCATCCTCCATGCCCTTGATACCAGGATTCTCAGGACTCCTGGCGGTATCACCTAGAGGAACATGGGCCGAGTGGAATCTGCTGGCATTCTTGGTGCAGTTCTCAGGCCAAGTTTCAGGGAGCCGCAGGGCCCATGACTCTTCCTCCTCAAAGATGGCCCCTTCCCATTCGGAGCAATGACGGAACCGAAACTCATTTCAGGTTGCCTCCAGAGGGTGGCCAGCTCTGCTTCTTTCATCAGGAGTGGGGCCCATGTGATTGCTGATCACTGGGTGCTGGACATTATTCAGCATGGTTACGTCCTAGAATGCAGGGAGCCCATTTTGGACGCCTTCATGGTCTCTCCATGTGGTTCTGAAACTAAGAAGACCACAGTGACAGTGCAGGCTACCATGGAAAGGTTGCCGAGTCTCCATTCTGTGGTTTCTGTGCCCTCTCCCTCTTTCCCCTCCCCCCAGCAGAGAGGCAAAAGCCATTTATTCCATCTATTTCATTGTGACAAAAAAGGATGGGTCCTTCAGGCCACTTCTTGATTTGAGGGATGTCGGTTCCTCTCTAAAAGTGTCGCACTTCCGGATGGAGAGACTGAGGTCCATCATCCAGGCAGTTCAGTGTGGGGAGTTTATCACATTACTTTCACATTCCCATTCAGGAAGATTGATGGCATTTCCTGTGGTATGCCGTGCTGAGTGTACACTTCAGTTTTTGGTTCTTCCTTCAGTCTCGCCACGATTCAGAGGACCACTTCCAAAATCATGGTTACATCTGCAGCATGAGGGAATATACGTGCACCGATTGGTTCATTTGGGCCAAATCGGGGTCATTGTGAGTATGGTTCTATTCCTGGAGAGACTCGTCTGGGTGGTCAATCCACAGCAAGATTCACCTCATTCGTTCTCGGTCGTTGAAGTCTCTTGGAGTCCTTTTCGATACCCATGCAGGGAGACTTATCTTGACCACTGAAAGAGCAGCCATGCTGTTAACTTAGCTCTCAGCCTTCCAGAAACAGAGGGCTCCCAAGGTTTGGGACTGTCTTCAGCTCCTGGGTTCAATGACAGCAATGATAGAGCTAGTTTCTTGGGTTTTGGCTCATATGCAGCTGCTCCAACAGTCATTACTGTCCTGTTGATCGCTCCACTCAGACTTTTGAGGTCAGGCTTCCACTTCTACCCTCAGTAGCTGCCAGATTGTTGTGGTAGTCAGTCAGCTAGTCCCAGGAAGGGTATGCCCCTGGAAGATCCTCCATGGCTCCTGTCAATGGATACCATCCTGTTCAGCTGGTGAGCTCGTTGTGAGGAGCAAATGGCTCAGGAATTCTGACTCTCGACTGCTCCAATGTGGCCTATAAGTTGCCTCAAAGCATGAACCATTCGATTAGCTCTCCTGCAATTTTGCCATCGGACCCAGGGCAGAATGAGCCAAATCTTTTCAGACAATGCTATGGCAGTGGCTTGTATGAACTGGCAGGTAGATATCAAAGAGTGCCGGAGCTACCAAGGAGATGAGTCCATGGAAACATGGGCTGAATGAAACCTGCTGGCACTCTTGGTGCAGTACATTGCAGGAATTGACAACATGGAATATCTGTCACTGCTCCCTCGAACCCAGAGAATGGGAATTAGCACTTTCAACATTTTAGAAAATTCTGGAAAGGTGGGTTCTTCCCTGGATGGATATGATGACAATCCGAACCACTGCCAAGGTGTGAAGGTTCTTCAGTTGCCACCAGGAGGTTGGCTTCCAAGGGATCAATACCCTCATTCAGCCTTGGCCTCGGAAGCCACTGCTGTTCATATTTCCTAGTGGTCCCTCATAGGGCACATGCTTCATTGTATAGTGTCATCCAGGCCTAGTCATTCTGGTGGTACCAGATTGGCCATGGAGACATTGGTATGTGGACATGATCAGGCTCCTAAATAGACTGTCTTTTCACCTCCCACAGCATCTGGGCTGCTTGTGTCAAAGCCAGGTCCTGTTAGACAGTCCAGCTCCCTTCTTACTTACGGCTAGTGTGTAAAGGCTATTCTCCAGCCGTCGTTTCTACACCTCTGAAGGTAAAGCACTGTTCTACTTGTCTCACCTATGTGCACATCTGGTTTCCTATTTGAGGACTGGTGCTGTGATCGCCAAATAGCTCCCAGAATGGCTGACTTGCTCTCCTTGCTCAGCTTCCTCCAGGATGGCTTTGAGAAGAGGCTGTCCTTCAATTTCTTGAGAGTGCGGGTTGCAGATTTGACTTCTTTTTTTTGGGGGCCAATTGTTCCCTGGGTTTTTCACCCAGATGTCTTCTTCCTTCAAGGGGTGCAGCATTTGCAGCCTTCTGGTATTCAGTCATTCCCCCTTAGGGCTTGTTCTTCAGGCCTTGATGTTGGTGCTTTTTGAGCCTTTGAAGCAGGCTCTGCTTAAGGATCTGTCCCTCAAAGCCATCTTTTTGGTGAAAATTTGCTCGCACATTGCATTTTGGAGTTCCAGGCTCTCTCCTGCAAAGATCCATACCTATCTTTCTCAGAGGAAGCAGTGTTCATTAGAGCACTGGCTTGGGAACCAAGAGATCAGAATTTGAGTCCCACTAGCACTCCTTGTGGCCTTGGGCATGTCACTTAACCCTCCATTGCCTCAGAAAAATCCAACTTATCAATGTCCCTGTTTAATGTACATTACTAAGTTTAAGTTACAATATAAACTGCTTTGACTGAAATGATAAAGCGGTATTAAAATACCCGTTAAATAAATAAAATAAAATAAAATAAAGTGCTGACTGCCTTTCATGGCAATCATGCTGTTTGCCTCCCTTCCTTTTTGGTGGAACAGTGCCAAAGGAAGGATAGGGTTCTTTGCCTGGCCGATGTCAGAAGAGTGCTACTCAGATACCTAAAGGTCACTAATGCCTTTCGTAAGTTGGACAGGCTGATTGTGCTCTTTGCAGGCCTGCACAAGGGTGAAGTAGCTTCTAAGGCTATTTTGGACCACTGGATCAAGGAGGTAGTGGCCTCTGCATATTTTTTGCGGAACTGCTCAATTCCAGATGGATTACAGGCACGCTCCACTAAGGCTTAGGCATCGTTCTAGAAGGACCGCAGTTCTGTGACGCCCATTGACATCTCTTGGGCTGTGAAGTGGTCATCCCTTTTTCCTCCATACCTTTGTCGAGGATTACCGCTTGAATATGCACGCTGGGGCGGATGCAGCCTCTGGCGCAGGAATTTTAAAGGCTGACATGTTTTCTTCTTGCCCAGTGTAGTAGTAGCTTGGGTATATCCCACTTGTCTGGACTAGTTTAGCAGGACAATCTGGAAGGAGAGATTTTGCTTACCTAATAATCTCCTTTCCTGAAGTTATACTAGCGCAGTCCAGGACCCGCCTTTGTACTCTGCTCTTTCTGCGATTGGCCTTTTTATGTCTTCCAACTGTCGTGAAATCTGTTTCTCTCTTCTGCGAGATCCACCGGGCCTTGTATGATTTATAATTTTCCATAACTTCTTAGAGTTTGGTTTAACTACAGTTCTGTTTAGCCTTATTTGGCTTACTGCCTTCTATAATCTTCTTGGAAGAGGTTCTGTCTGACTCTTCTGTACATATACATAGTTCTCTGTTCCTTACTCATTATCCTTTATTGAGGTTTTTGCTGTCAGGGGTTCATGACCATATACTTGGGTATGAATGCTGAAGTGTGTCTCTAGCTGCATCAGCGTTAGTAGCAATGATGTCACTGAAAGTTTCTAGTTTTCTCTATCGCCACATCTGTTGGCAGGGGAACACAATCCACTTGTCTGAACTGGTTTAGCAGGACTCCAAGAAAGTAGATTGTCGGGTAAGTAAAATCGTACCTTAGTTTTAGCAGACATCCCTCAAGCTACGGGAAAGCCTCTATCAAAAGAGAAGAGGAGAGGAGCGATTTCAGTGATCTGCAGGCCCATGCCCTATTAACTGGTGGGGATACCAGAGACAATCAGAATGAATCCAAGTTATTCCATAGACAACAGCATCACAGAAAAAAAATCTTCAAAAAAGCAGTCTATATCGTAGTGTGCCACAGATCTTGGTAAAGGGTTCACCAGCGTTGGGGGGAGGGGGGAGAAGGGGAGCAGGGGGAGGGGGGGGAGAGTCATGTTGTCTTATCTATTTTTTTTCTTCACTGCTCTGTCATTTGTATTGCAGGCAGTTTATCAAAAACTTCTAAATACTTAGCAGAATGTTTTGCTATAGACTTAACATTCGGTGACATCAGTGTACCCAGTACCAAAGTTGCAGTCCATGCAGACACCTTGGTGCCAAATTTCATGATGCAAAGAGTATCTGAACAAGCAGTGTTAGCCTTGATCAAGAGACTGCTGGCTCCTCTCCTCGCCCTTCCTTGATAGCCATCAGAGAGATGAGTCCACTGACATTAGCATAACAAAGTTTATGCATTCTCATCTGGATTATTTTGTGACATTCTGCCCATATCCTCCATTTTAGGAACTAGGGCAACCAGAACTGTAGGTTGTCCAGGACCAAGGATGATTTTGTAAGCCAGAGAACTCTTCCTTTATAACTAAGTTGCTTGATGTTACAGAATTATACACTTCACCACTCTTTATTCTGGAACGTTTCTCTTTGACCATTCCACAGCAGGAGCACAGGGAATCGCCAGAACAGTAATATTTAAACACTTTTGGACCTTTAAGACCTAGCTAAAGAGGGATGATTAGGGCATACCAACAGAGATGTTCCAATTAAGATAAAAGTAGTCCAGATGCAAAGATGAGACCCCCAGGTCGGAAGGCACTCAACTAGCTACTGGGGAAGAGCTGAAGACTTTTCAGAGTAAAGCCAGCATTTATGATGTGGTTGGATCAAAGCCTTCGGGACGTCTGACTGCTGATGTAACTGCGCATGAAATGAGTCAGAAGCTGTAAAGATGTCTTACACACTGGAAAATGGAATGTACGAAGCATAAACCAAGGGAAGTTGGAGGTGGTCAAGAATGAAATGGAACGTGTACAACTTGATCTGTTGGGTGTCAGCGAACTGAAATGGACTGGCATCAGGCACTTTGCATCAGATGATCACATGGTCTACTATGCTGGAAATGAAAGACAAAGAAGAAATGGTGTTGCATTTATAATAAAGAAGAAACTTGCAAGAACTGTAATGAAATACAATGCAGTCAGTGAACGCTTAATCTCTATTCGTCTACGAGGAATGCCTATCAACACAACTATAATTCAAGTATATGCCCCAACAACAGCTGCAGAAGAGAATGAAATTGAAGAGTTCTATGAACAAGTACAAGCTGAAATTGACAGAACATACAAACAGGATATTCTGATAGTCATGGGTGACTGGAATGCAAAAGTTGGCAACAAAGAAGAAGACAAAGTAGTTGAAAAATATGGACTTGACAACAGAAATGAAGCTGGAGAAAGACTGATAGAATTCTGCAAGACCAACAATCTATTCATCTCAAACACCTTCTTCCAGCAACACAAGCGGTGACTCTACACATGGACTTCACCCAATGGATTGTATAAAAATCAAATTGAATACATATGTGGACGTCAACGATGGAAAAGCTCTATAACATCAACAGAGACAAAACCTGGAGCTGACTGTGGTACAGATCATCAACTACTAGTATGCAAACTCAAGCTAGGGTTGAAAAAGAGCAAACCACTCATGAATGCAGCAAAATATGACCTTGAGAATATACCACTGGAATTTAAAGACTGCCTGCAAAATCAATTTGCTGCTTTAGATACAAATGACAGAACTCCAGAAGAGTTATGGAATGACAACAAGAAGGTTGTGTTGGAAGAAAGCGAGAAGTCTCTACAAAAGGTGAAAAAGAAAAAACGGCCCAAATCGCTGATGGAAGAAACTCTGAAAATTGCCCAGGAACTCAGAGAAGCTAAAGTAGGAGGAGAAAGAAAGACAATCACAGAACTCAGCAGAGATTTCCAACGTGCAGCAAGACTGGACAAGGAAAAGTACTACAATGACGCATGCAAGGAAATAGAAGCAGAAACTGTTAGATGAAGAACAAGATCAGCTTTCCTAAAGCTACGAGAGTTAAAGAAAAAGTTCCAGCCTCGAATTGGAATGTTACAAGATGCTCAAGGTTCTATGTTGAATGATGCTGAGAAGATCAAGAAAAGATGGAAGGAATATACAGAGTTTTTATATGATAAACATCAAGTGGACTAACAACCATTTCAACCTGTACCTTATGATCAGGAACCATTGGTGATGAAAGAAAAGTTGAAGCAGTATTGAAAGCCTTATCAAAGAACAAAGCACCAGGCATTGATTGCATTCCCATAGAAGTATTACAGCAATCTGATGCAGCTGTTACTGTACTTACAAGGCTCTGCTAAGAAATATGGAAGACATCATGGCCAACTGACTGGAAAAGATCTGTGTTTATACCAATACTAAAGAAAGGTGATCCAACTGACTGTGGAAATTATCGCACAATCGCTCTCTCACATGCCAGCAAGATTCTACTGAAGATTATTCAAAAGAGACTACAACCATACCTGGAACAAGAACTACCTGAAGTGCAAGCAGGGTTCAGGAAAGGGCGAGGAACGAGAGACATCATTGCGGATGTGAGATGGATCCTTGAGAAGACTAAAGAATACCAAAAGGATATCTATTTGTGTTTTATCGACTATAGCAAAGCTTTTGACTGTGTAAACCATGAGAAACTCTGGGCCACATTAAGAAGCATGGTTATACCAGAACACCTGATCGTACTCTTGCACAATCTGCACAAGAAGCAACAGTTCAAACGGAACAAGGAGAAACAGAATGGTTTAAAATAAGCAAAGGTGTAAGACAAGGCTGCATACTTTCCCCCTACCTGTTTAATTTATATGCAGAACAAATCATCAGAGAAGCAGGATTGTATGAAGACAACAGAGGTGTGAAGATTGGTGGAAGACTCATCAACAACCTTCGCTATGCTGATACCACATTACTGGCTGAAAGTGAAGATGATCTGAAACATTTGCTTCTCACGATCAAAGAACATAGTCTCAAAATGGGCCTGCACCTTAATGTAAAGAAGACAAAGATCATGACAACTGGCATAATCAACAGGTTCATCGTTGAAGGTGAAGAAATTGAAATTGTGAACAACTTTAACCTCCTTGGATCAACTATCAATAAAGAAGCAACAAGCAGTCAAGAAATCAAATGACGCATTGCTCTTGGCAGAATGACTATGAAAGACCTAGATAAGATTCTCAAGAGCAGAGATGTCTCTCTCCATACAAAGATTCAACTTGTTCAAGCCATGGTATTTTCAATAACATCATATGGATGTGAAAGCTGGACAGTGAAAAAGATAGACAGGAAGAAAATTGATGCCTTTGAATTATGGTGCTGGCGGCGAATTCTGTGTATACCATGGACTGCCCGAAGAACAATCCAGTCAGTACTAGAGGAGATCAAACCTAAGCTTTCTTTAGAAGCTCAGATGACAAGACTTTGACTTTCATACTTTGGACACATCATGCGAAGAAAGAGATCATTAGAGAAAGACATCATGCTTGGCAAGATAGAAGGTCAATGCAAAAGAGGAAGGCCAGCAATGAGATGGATCGATACAATAACAGCAGCTACGGGTACCAGTATGTCAACAATGAGCCGCCTGACTGAAGACCGAACATAATTTAGGATAGCTATCCAGAGGATCGCCATGAGTCGACTCCGACTCGACGGCACTTAACAACAACAATCCAGATGCCCATAAATAGAGAACAGACAAAGCTGAAAGATTTCAAATTACTCCAATCAACTGATAACCAGATTAATATGAATAAAGTACAATCTCTAAGATGCCTGTATGCAAATGCTAGAAGTCTAAAAAATAAGATGGGAGAATATGACACTAAATGAAAGGTTAGATATAATTTGTCATCTCAGAGACCTGTTGGAAGGAGGACAACCAATGGGACATGGATACCTAGGTACAAACTGTATTGCAACTATTAGGATAGATCAAATTGCTGGAGGGGTTGCACCCTGTTAGAGAGGGCACTAAGTCACATAGGATTAAAGTTTTGCAGAAACAAAATACACTTTAGAATCTCTTTGGATAGAAATTCCATATAAAAAGGGGAAGGCAATGGCAGTGGGTGTGTACTACCAACCACCTAGCCAGAATGAACAGATGGATGATGAAGTGCTTAAAGAAATCAGGGAAGCTAACAAATGTTACAACACAGTAATGGTAATTTCAATTACCCCTGATATCGACTGGGTCAATGTCACAGCAGGACATGCCAGGGAGATAGTTCTAGATGAAATAAATGACTGCTTCTTGAACCGACAAGAGGGGAAGCTATTTTGGATCTAGTCCTTAGTGGAACACATAAGGACAACATAATACACATCTTCACCAAAATTCACACTTAACACAACCCCAACTAGAAAATTCGTTAGCCTGACACTCCTCCTGTTACTTATCCGTTTTTCACATTACAATGCCTAACCATGCCCTTCATATGATGTTTAAACCTCTACTTACATAACACTGTACATAGTTTTTCTCCCCTGTTCATCCAAGTTTGTATCCCTGTTTATTGTAAACTCAGTGTAACATGTTACATTGTTGTATACTTTGTTCAAATGTAAACCGCACTGATTGTAATAGCGCGGTATATAAGAAATGCAAATAAATAAATAAATAAACACACGATCTGGTGCAAGAGATAAGGGCATTGGGTCCACTTGGCAGTAGTGATCATAGCACAATTGCATTTGGTTTAATAAATGGAGGAAGGATGGCAAAGAAATCCATAGTACTACCTTTTAATTTTCAAAAGGGAGATTATGATAAAATGAGGAAAATAGCTAAGAAAAAAACTAAAAGAAGCAGCTGTAAAGTTTCAAGATTTGCATCAAGCATGGCCATTGTTTAAAAATACCATCTTGGAAGCTCAGACCAGATGTATTCCATGCTTTAAAAAAAAGTGGAAGGCAAGTCAGAAAACTGCCAGCATGGTTTAAAGGTGAAGACGGAGAGGCTGTTGTAGCCAAAAAAAAAAAAAAATAAAGCATCTTTCAGAAGATGTAAAAAGGAGCTAAATGACGAAAATGGGAAACAACATAAGCACTGGCAAGTTAGATGCAAGGTAGGCAAAGAGAGAATTTTGAAAAAAAGCTTGCCATTAAAGCAAAAACACACAACAAAAACTTTCAAGTAAATGTGTAGCAAAAAACCTGTGAGAGTCAGTTGGACCATTAGATGCTAGAGGGGCAAAAGGAGCGCTAAGGGAGGAGCTGCTTTTGGATTCTGATGTTCCTCACTGTTAATGAAACTGGGGACTAAAGATACACAGTGTGTTTTGCCCTGATTAGATTGTAAGCTGTGATGAGCATGAATGGTCTTACATCTATATGTACAGCGCTATGTACGCCTTGTAGCGCTATACAAATGATTAGTAGTAATACAAGACCATAGCGGAGAGTGAATGAATTCTTTGCTTCAATCTTACTGAAGAAGATTAAGGGAAGTTATCCATGCCTGAAATGGTATTTTAAAGGTGATATATCGGAAGAACTGAAAGAAATATCGATAAACCGGGAAGATGACTAGTGTTTGATAAACTGAAGAATAGCAAATCAGTTGGACTGGATGAGTGTTGAAAGAACTGAAATATGAAATTGCAGACTTACTATTAGTAATCTGTGAAGTATCATCAAAATCATCTGTAGTACCTGTAGATTGGAGAATGGCCAATCTAATGCCAATTTTTGAAAAGGGTTCCAAAGGTGATCTAGGAAACTACAGACCAGTGAGCTTGATGTCAGAGCTGGGCAAAATGGTATAAACCATTATAAAGAATAAAATTACTGAACATGTAGATAGTCATGGTTTAATGGGAGAAAAACAACATGAATTTAGCCAATGAAAGTCTTGTCTTTCTAATCTGTTGGTTTTTTGAAGATGTAAATAAACAGCTAGACAAATGTGAGTCAGTTGATGTAGTGTACAGTCAAACCTCGGTTTTCATGATTAATCCGTTCAAAAAAGTCTGACTAAAACCGAAACGGACTAAAACCGAAGCAAGATTTCCCATAAGAAATAATGTAAATTCAATTAATCCGTTCCAGACACCCAAAAATATTGACAAAAAAATACATTTTATAGAGAATAACTCAGCCAGCAGTAGAACAGCTCCTGTCACTTCTCTCAGCTGCCCCGATCGTCCACAGCACAGCAAACACACAGATACTGTAGGACACTAATCTGATCGCTGACTCCGTCTCAACAGCGTACCCCGCAAGAGAAAGAACTGCCTGCCACATTCATTCAACATCTCCTGCTTACCCATTCAACATCTCCTGCTACCCTGCTACCTCCGAGCCTGAGGGGGCGCTCCAGAGAACAGGCAGGCGGTGGAGAGATCGGGGCCTTCCTCTCTGCAATCCTTGCATCTCTGACTCTGGCTCGAGGATGTTGCTCACCTGACTTTCGCATTTCAACACGCGATCGGTGAGTCGGGGGGGGTAGTGCTGCCGGGACTGGGCAGGCAAGCGTGTATTGCAGGACGAAAACCGAGGCGATAGACGAAAACCGAGACAAGATCTCAGTCTGAAAAGACGTCGAAAACCAAAACCGACGAAAACCGGGGCAACCGAAAACCGAGGTTTGACTGTATCTGGATTTTCAGAATGCCTTTGACAAGGTCCCTCATGAGAGAGAGACTCCTGGCAAAATTAAAAAGGAGGCAGTATACTATTGTGGATCAGGATCTGGTTAAAAGATAGAAAACAGAGAATAGGACTAAAAGGCCAATTTTCTCAGTGGGGAAAGGTGAATAGTGGAGTACCCCAGGGATCTGCTCGACCTGCTGCTTTTTAACATATTCATAAATGACCTGGAAATCAAATTAACAAGTGAGGTGATCAAATTTGCAGATGACACAAAATTATTAAAACACAAGAGGATTGTGAAAAATTTAAAGAAGGCCTTGATAAATTGGAAGAATGGATGTCCAAATGGCAGATGACATTTAATGTAGACAGGTGTAAAGATATGCACTTAAGGGAGAACAACCCAAAGTATGGTTACACAATGCAAATTTCCACATTAGGAACATCACCCAAGAAAAGGATTTTAGGCATCATGGATAATACATTGAAACCCTCTGCTCCAGTGTGCAGTGGCGCCAAAGGAAGCAAATAGGAATCATAAGGCAATGAATGGAGAACAAAACAAAGGATTTTATAATAGCTCTCTATCATTCCATGGTGCGACTGCACCTTGAATATTGTGTGCAGTTCTGATCGCCATAGCTTAAAAAGGATATAGCAGAATTAGAAAAGGTACAGAGAAGAGACACCAAAATGGTAAAGGGGATGAAAGGATACCCCTATTAGGAGAGGCTTAAAAGGTTAGGCCTCTTCAACTTGGAAAAGAGATGGCTGAGGGGGAGATATGATAGAGGTCTATAAATTAATGAATGGAGTGGAATAGGTAAACGTAGATCAGTTGTTTATTCCTTGAAGCCCATTTAGGAATAATAAGAGAAAATATTATCTCCAGGAACAAGCAGGAATGTAGTCTTCACATATGGGTACCATCGACACTGACGGAGCCTGCACGGGAACGCTCCCCAGCGTCCAAAAGGAAAGCTTTTGGGAGCATCCCACCACGCATGCGTACTGCCTTCCCGCCCAAGTACCTCTCTCACTTCAGTTCTTCATTTTCCGTGGAGCTGACAGGACGTGTCCCCTGTCACCACAGAAAATCTTCTCTTATTTTTATATTTTTTGTGGTCGCGTCTGCCTTCCGTCGACGCCTACCGGTACCACCAGTGCTTTTCTTTCTTCTAAAAATAACTCAGTTTTAGTGCTTTTTCTCAGGGGTTTCTTCCCTGCTCTGGTGCTTGGTGCCATTTTGGGCATTAGGCCCTCTCTTCCCTTACCATGGAAAAACCAGCCACTGGTTTTAAAAAATGTTCAAAATGTGGCGGTACAATTTCTATTACTGACACCCATGACTAGTGTCTTAAATGTTTAGGTCCTGACCATTGCCCTACAGAGTGTCTGTCCTGCAGGAAGTTGACTAAAAGAAGTCTTCAGAATCGAGCAAATCAACTCTGTGCCCTATTTTCTTCAGACACGATGTCTGTAGCATCGATGTCTTCCAGGGCTTCTACTTCTTCCCAGGGATCTCAGGTAACTAAACAAGTCTTCTAAGACTAGCCGGTCCTCGAAGGGTAGATCTCCCTCTAAACATCGAAATGCCACTGGCGTTGCCCTCAAGGACATTTCACCGGCAAAACAGCCCCGGCGGGAGTCTTCGGGCTCCAAAGCTTTATCGGGGCTCCAGGATGTTCCTGAGGCCTCGACCTCGATGGAACTACTGGTGCCATGCTCAGGAGTTGTGGCCGCTTCCACCGGTACCGACACCCCGGCATCGGCAGAAGCGATGGACAAAAGACTCCTTGCTATCAAATGCAGTCTAGCGACTCTTTTAGCTATTTTGGTATTGCTAAAGTCGCTGCAGATGGTTCCGCAGGCACCGGTACCGGTGCCAGTGCCCTCAGTACCTGTTTCAACAGGCATGCTTCCCCCGATGCCGAGCTTGGAATCTCTCTGCAGCATGGGGGATCAGGTACCGACTCGTTTCGGTACCGACATCGAGCGGTACTGACGCCATCTGCTTCGGGAGAACCCGGTGCTTCCTTCTTTTGAGTCTTCCGATTCCGATGACTCGGATGATTCTACCGGTACCAGAGCTGAACTTTTACAAGATTCAGCTCCTTCTCCTCAACGCAGAATGTCCCCTCCTGAGGATATGTCTTTTCATGATTTTGTATGTGATATGGCAAAGGGTCTTGCCATTACAGTAGTACCAGAAAAGGAGCCTAGGGCAGAAGAATTGAGAATTCTTCAATATCCTTTGGCTCCAAAGGAGGCAGCTATGCTTCCTATACACCAGATCTTACATGATCTAATGTTAAGAATGTGGGAAGCTCCTTTAACAGTATCTCCACATTCTAGACGTCTTGACACTATGTATCGAGTACCACCTTGTCCAGGGTTTCAGAAGACTCAGTTACCACATCATTCTATGGTGGTAGAGTCCGCCATGAGGCGTATTAAGCGTGCTAAAAGACACTCTTCCAATCCACCAGGTCGTGAGTCTAGAACACTGGATGCCTTTGGTCGTCGATGCTTTCAGTCCTCCATGCTATCAGCAAGAATCAGGTCCTATATATTATATATGGGAATGTTTCTTGAAGAGGTTACAAAAAACATGGAACTTTTGAACCCTTTTCTTCAAGAGGCTAAACGGACAGATCATTTGACTTTGGTCAAACATGCTCAAAATGTCTCTAAGTTTATGAATTGTGCTACCTTTGACTGTTTTGAATGTATTAGCAGAACCTCTGCTATATCCATAGGAGCACGTCGTATTGCCTGGCTCCAAGCTTCAGACTTGGAGGAATGGGTGCAAGATAAGCTGGGAACATTCCTTGCACAGGAGAAAATCTCTTTGGCAAGGATTGGCAGCTCAAAGCTAATGAAATTGACACTGATAATACAACTTTAGACAGATTTGTCAAAATCTTCAGCTAACCCAGCCAAGA
This sequence comes from Ichthyophis bannanicus, assembly GCA_033557465.1. Taxonomy (NCBI): domain Eukaryota; kingdom Metazoa; phylum Chordata; class Amphibia; order Gymnophiona; family Ichthyophiidae; genus Ichthyophis; species Ichthyophis bannanicus. The sequence goes on along the minus strand of CM066036.1, from coordinate 341,388,172 downwards.
AAAAGTTTTTCAAAAAACCTTTTTTTCTCTAAAAGAAAAAATTTTCTCCAGGACCAAGCAGGAAGTCAGTCCTCACATATGGGTGTCATCGGCGCCGATGAAGCCCCAGCGGAGCATTTCCCCAGCTTTCTATGAAAGCCTTTGGGAATGCAGGCACGCATGCACGGTTCCCTTCCCGCCTAAAGGTGCCATCTTAACTCAGTCTCTTTTTTTCCGTGAAGCCCACCGGACGTGTCTCCTGTTTTCCCGGTTAAAATTAGATTTTTTTGGCGATTTTCGCTATTTTTTCTTACGGTTCGACGCCGGCTCCCCTCCCGCCGGGTTCGGTACATCGGTATCGAGCCCGATTCTTCTTTTTCGTTTTTTTCCCTTCGTGGCTGGCGTTCGCGCCCTTTTTTCCATTTTTCCCTGGAAGGCCGATCCTTTGACCTCGCGGGGACTCTTTTTTTCCCCGATGGCTTCCAGCGGTTTTAAAAAGTGTGATCGGTGTAAGAAATTAATGTCTCTCACCGACACACACGACTGCTGCCTTCGGTGCCTGGGCCCCGACCACGACCCTAAGTCGTGCGGGCCATGTGGAAAGATGTCTTCCAAGGCACTCCGAAGTCGACAGCAGCAAAAAGAAAGGCTTTTCTCGGACTCAGCCTCCGGCCGGGCCCGGACCTCGTCTGAGGCCTCGACATCTCGCGATTTTGATCCCAAGCACCGTCGAAGCTCCTTGGACAGGGGGTCCCCCGACACGGAACGCAAGAGGAAGAAGCGGCTCGCGAAGGCATCGTCGGAGGAGGTCCCTGGCTCCTCGAGGGCCAGGTCTAAGACCCCCGACCGTCACCCCAGGCCCGTGGAACACGAGAAGCCTGCAAAAGTTCCTCGCGTGGAGCCGGAGTCTGCTGGACACGTAAGCCCCGTAGTCCTCGAGGACTCTTCCCAGGGAGCCGACGTCGGGCCTGGCGCCGCCGGGGCCCGAGTCGGTGGCTGCTGCGTCTCCCGAGCTGAGTCTCAGGATGACAGCCTTGGAGAGCAGATTGTCTGCCTTCATGGAGCAGCAGCAGGCACTGATGGCCAGCCTGTCTGGTGCATCTGCCCCGCCACCGGGACATCGACCTCGAAGTCGACCCCGGAGACCGAGCCGATGAGTCCATCGTGGCTCAGAGTCGACCTCGGTCGCGGTCTCCCTCGACCTCCCGTTCGGGACCAAGGGTGTCGATGCCGGTGCCGGTGCTCCAGGGCCCCGCGGGGTCGGACCCTGACTCCTCCTCGGACGAGTCAGCTTGGGAAACGGAGGACGAGGAGTCTCCTGATACCTTCAAGACTCGGTGCGTCGCGTCGGACTCACCGCAGTCTGAACCCCTACTAAAATGATAATCTAAAAACCTATTGACCTGCAGCCGCAGTGTGTAATTGCGTCGCTCTGATTTAAAAAGACGTCAGGAAATGAACTTACCAAGAAACAGCGTTCTGCAATGCTACACTGTTGAATAGCGTCGCAGGACATACATAAACAGACGCCTAAATACTGGCATTTTCCCGCCCGTGCAGGTTAAGGGTCACTGACTCAGAAAGACAAATAAATGTTTAAATACTAAACAAAAATACTATTTATATTGGATCACATCAGTCAATTATGAAAGCTGTGAAACAACGGAGTTCGAAAAAAAACAATTGTTGAACCTACTGTGAATGGCCGCCTAAATACTAGCATTTTCCCGCCCGTGTAGCATTGCAGAACGCTGTTTCTTGGTATATATTTTTTATATTTCATGTATATGTATATTTATTTATATAATTAATTATTTATTATTAATTGGTTATATTTATTAATATGGACTCATTGGTTTCAGTATTGTATATATTTGTCTTATAGATGTATATTTACCTATTTAATGACTTATTTATTTATCCATTGTCAGCTGTTAGTATCTTACAGGTTCGATCCATGATAATATTCAATTTGACCATAATAAGGTATTTATTTATTTTTGGTTTCTCCTCGTCTCTCTTTCCTCCTTTATAGTTGTTTAATATGGTTTTATCATTTATTACTATTTTTAATAATTTTTTATCTACAAGTTGTCTTTTTTATTAATTTTTATAGATAAATAGATTGTCCTTTGTATGTTTGGGTAATATTATATGTTTTTAATTTTTTATTTTTTATTGATATATGTCAGCGTATTTTATATTATGTTTTGTTTATTTAATCCATATGTTGATGTTCATTTGTTTTTGAGGTGTGCTCTTTAAGACCCCCTGAAGAAGGCCGGTGGCCGAAACGCGTTGGGGCGCAATAAACAAGGTTAACGAATTTGTCAGTCCAGGCTCCGCTTTCTTGTTCTCTTGTTTTGTGCGGATCCTTAGCTCCTTTTGGTACTGCCTCTCCTCCGAAGGAGGTCTTTACTGTTCCGGTTCCTCCGATGCTGGAACGGCGTCCCTTCCGTATGTGGGAGGCACCGGCCTCGGCGCCGGTTCTCAACAAGCGAGTTGACTCGATCTATCGACTCCAAAAGAGCCCTGGTTTTCAGAAGGCACAGCTACCACACCATTCTATGGTTGTGGAATCGGCCATGCATCGTCTGAAGAGTCAGATGATGCACTCCGCGGTGCCCCCTGGCAGGGAGGCCCGGAACCTCGTTGGCGTCGGTAGAAAGTGCTTCCAGGGCTCGATGCTTGCTTGCCGTGTCCAGTCTTACCAGCTGTACATGGGCATGTACTTGCGGGATCTGGCCAAGGAGTTGGCCGGGTTCTCTGCTGGTCTCTCCGGGGAACCCTTGCAGAGATTTAAGTCCTTCTCCTCGGGGATTCGGGACTGCTCGAAGTTCATGTCCCGCGCCGCCTACGATGGCTTCGATGCTTCGGCCCGAGTTGCGGCAGCCGGCATCGCGGCTCGACGCCAGGCATGGCTGCAGTCATCGGACCTCGAGCCATGGGTTCAGGACAAGTTGGTCGATGTCCCTTGCCGAGGTGAAAATCTTTTTGGCAAGCCCATGACTGAGAAGGCCGCACAGCTCGAAACTGAGCACCTCACAAGGACAAGGCTGTCCAGGAAGACCTCTGCCCCTTCTCATAAAAAGAAGGGCTCGGGTGAAAAGCCCTTTTACCTGAGGAAGGGCACTGCCTACAAACAGTACCCGCAATATCAGGCTGCTCAAGCTGCCCCCCAGGGTCAGCAAGCCAAGGGCCAGGGTAATGGGTCCCGTAGGCAGAGGAACCCCAAGCCTCCGGCCCCTGCTCCCACTCAGCAGGGTGGGGGTTTTTGACTCCTTGAGCGTAGCCTCTCCTCCACTGCTCTCCCAACCCTGCACAGGAGGTCGCCTCGCCCTCTTTGCCCACCAGTGGCCCCTTATCACCGGGGACAGTTGGGTGCTGGAGATAGTCCACAAGGGCTATGCCCTCCATTTTCACCAACTGCCTCCACCATATTTTCCAGGGGATCCTCCAAGGCTCCCCTGCACACAGACCTTCTTCTACAAGAGCTTCATGGTTTGTTGGTGGGCAGGGCGGTGGAGCCTGTGCCTCCCCACTTACAAGGTCACGGTTTCTACTCCAGGTATTTCCTGGTGCCCAAAAGAACCAGTGGCCTTCGACCCATTCTGGACCTCAGGAACCTCAACAAGTTCCTAGTGAAGGAAAAGTTCAAGATGCTTACTCTTGGAACGCTTCTGCCCTACCTCCAGCAGGGAGATTGGCTATGCTCTTCAGATCTAAAGGATGCGTACACTCACATCCTCATTCATCCAGACCACAGAAAGTACCTCAGGTTCATTGTGGGAGGAAACCATTATCAGTACAGTGCTGCCTTTCGGCCTCACCTCCGCCCCCAGAGTCTTCATAAAGTGCCTAGCAGTTGTGGCGGCCTACCTGAGAAATCAGGGCATCTTTGTCTTCCCCTATCTGGACGACTGGCTCATCAGGGGTCAGACGTGCCAGGAGGCCAAACAAGCCACCCTCAGCACTATTGCTCTTCTCCAAAGGCTGGGGTTTGTCATAAACTTTGCAAAGTCCACTTTGCTCCCCTCCGAGAACTTGGAGTTCATAGGAGCAAGGCTGGACTCTCTGCTGGCAAAGGCTTTCTTGCCAGCAGACAGGGCCCAAAGGTTGATGGCCTTGGCAAATCAGTTTCTCAGCAGGTCCCTGGTCTCCGCCAGACTCTGCCTGAGGCTTCTAGGCCACATGGCTTCGACAGTACATGTGACCCCCAATGCCAGGCTCCAGTCTATACTAAGTTTAACCTTGCCAGCACAACAGAGTTTGATAGGTGTGATAGACCTCAAGTTTTTACTTGTTACGTTTCTAAGAAAAAAGACAAAGAACGATATGCTTTATTTGGTCTATTGAAGAGATCACACTCAATCATTCTGTCTTTGAAGAGAACACCACTTAGTTATAATTGCCATGAGCGCTTTTTGAATGAGAAAAGAAAGGGGAACATTGGGTCCTTGATGCAAGATACGGGGTTGGTTAACCACAGCTGAGGTATACCTCCTGGGTTCTTCCCCAAAGAAGTCTGAGACCTGTTCCCTGAAAAGTTTCTGTATTTTTTGAATTGTTGAGAGAGTGGAGCAATTTTTTGTTTATCTTTAGGCTCCATATGAGGCCTGCACAGTGGTGCCTTCGGGCTCAGTGGTCACAGGCCACAGGCAGCCTCAGAGACAGGATAAGGGTGTCCAGACCATTTCTGAACTCTCTCAGCTGGTGGCTACACCCACCCAATCTACTGATGGGGGTGCCTTTTCAGATTCCAGGGTACACAGTAGTGCTGACTACAGACGCCTCCCTGCAAGGCTGGGGAGCTGATTGTCTGGGCAGGTGCACCCAGGGCCTGTGGTCTCCTTGGGAAGCTGCACAGCAGATCAATCTCCTCAAACTCAGAGCTATTCGATTAGCACTCAAAGCTTTCACTCCTACCCTGGCTCACCAGTCTGTCCTGATTCAGACAGACAACCAAGTAGCCATGTTTTATGTGAACAAACAGGGCGGAACTGGGTCCAGGATCCTCTGTCGGGAGGCTCAGGACCTTTGTTCATTTGCCCTCAAGCACAACATGCTCCTCAAGGCTGTCTACCTTCCAGGCCAGGGCAACTACCTGGCAGACAGGTTAAGCAGAATTCTGCAGCCCCACGAGTGGCAGCTGAATCCTTCAGCAGTTCAGAAGATCTTCCTGAAATGGGGTCTCCCTTTGATAGATCTCTTTGCCAGCCCCCTGAACAAGCAACTGCCAAAGTTCTGCTCCCGGCAACCTTATCCTCTGCGGATAGCGGCGAATGCTTTTCTGATCTCCTGGTCTCAGGGCCTCCTCTATGCATTTCCTCCCACGCCCTTGGTGGCCCAAACTCTCTTCAAGATTCTTCAGGACAAGGCCTCGGTCCTGCTGGTGGCTCCCAGGTGGCCGAGACAGCCTTGGTTTCCTCTTCTGCTTCAACTGGCGATGGATCCTCCACTACCTCTGGGTTTGCAACCCGACCACCTCTCACAGGAGCAGGGTTCCCTTCTGCACCCCAATCTCAAAGCTCTCAATTTGATGGCCTGGAGACTGCAAGGGTAGTCTTGGCTCCCTGGGGCCTGCCTCAGGATGTTGAGGAGGTTGTCGTAGCCTCTAGGAAACAATCCACTAGGAAAACCTATGCTCTCTAGTGGAAAAGGTTTTCTGTGTGGTGTCAGCTATGTACAGAAGATCCTTTCTCCTGTACTGTGCCAGTAGTCCTTCAGTACTTACAGCACTTGTCAAATCAAGGTCTTAAATCCAATTCTGTTCGGGTCCACCTCTCAGCTCTAGCAGCTCACCACTCTCTGGTGGAGGGACATTCTCTGTCTGGTCACCCCTTGGTGTCCCACTTTCTTAGGGGCTTGCTTTTGCTCAAGCCTCCCATTCGTCCTCCTGCCCCTGAGTGGGAGCTAAATGTGGTCTTGCAGCAGCTGACTCGCCCACCTTTTGAGCCAATGGCTACTTGTCCACTACGCTTCCTCTCCTGGAAGACACTCTTCCTGATAGCCCTTACCTCGGCTAGGCGAGTAAGTGAGCTTCAGGCCCTGGTCTGTGATAGGCCTTACACTAGGATTTATAGGAACAGGGTAGTCCTTAGGACTCATCCAAAGTTCCTCCCTAAGGTTGTCTCCTCTTTCCACCTCAACCAGGAGGTGGTTCTTCCAACATTCTTCCCTAGGCCTCATGCAAGCCAGGCTGAAGCAGTCCTGCATACCCTGGACTGTAGGAGGGCCTTATCCTTCTACCTTGACCATACGCAGGGGCATAGAAGGGCGACCAAAATCTTCGTCTCCTTTGACCCCAATAAGTTGAGGTTGGCTGTGTCCAAGCGTACGTTGTCCATTTGGGTAGCTGACTGTATCACCTGGGCTTATAGGGCGGCTCACCTTCCTTTGCAGGGTCGGGTTACGGCCCACCGTGTCAGGGCAATGGCTGCCTCAGTGGCTCATCTCCGCTCTGTGCCCTTGGTAGACATCTGCAGGGCTGCAACTTGGTCTTCAAGCCAGACTTTTGCGGCCTGGAGAGGGAGTCCCGTAGGGACAGTGCTTTTGGCCAAGCAGTACTCCGGAATCTCTTTGAGGTTTAGGCAACTCCTGCCCTCTGTTGGGCTACATGTGGAGGTTGTGTCCTTGAAAAGCCTTTCTTTGCTGCTGACACTAGAGGGAGTTCTCTTGTTCAGCCTGGGTTCCTCGGTAGCCCAGAGCTAGGGCGTCACCCATATGTGAGGACTGACTTCCTGCTTGGTCCTGGAGAAAGAGTAGTTACTCACCTGTAACAGGTGTTCTCCAGGAGCAGCAGGAATCAGTCCTCACAACCCTCCCTCCTCCCCTTGGAGTTGCAGTTGTACATAGTTTAGTTTTCATTTTTGTGTGCTGTTCTTAGCGGGAAGGGAAGGGAACCGCGCATGCGTGCCTGCATTCCCAAAGGCTTTCATAGAAAGCTGGGGAAATGCTCCGCTGGGGCTTCATCGGCGCCGATGACACCCATATGTGAGGACTGATTCCTGCTGCTCCTGGGGAACACCTGTTAAAGGTGAGTAACTACCCTATATCCATCTTCCACCCAGCAAACACATGTTCCCCAGAAGGGGGCAACAACAAACTAGACAAACAAAGACACAAGCTCAGCAAGCTCAGCAGACCCAGCCTCCTCAGGGTCTTTGACTGTTGTCTAGAGAACTTAGCCATTCTTCCTGTTCTAAGCCCAGAACCTTTAAATATTCCAGGCCATATCTGCCATTTTGCCAAAAGATGGCAACAAATCACATCAGAAAATTGGACTCTATCTATTGTGAGTCTGTGATACAAGCTTCATTTCCTCAGCTTGCCCCCATCCACGCTAATAAAACAGTTCAAATCTCAACCACCGGTCTCAGACCTGTTGTGGCAAGAGGTCACCACTCTTCTGGCTCAAGGGGCTATAGAAGAGGTTCCAATGTCCCAGCAGGGCACAGGATTCCATTTCCCCTATTTTCTCATTCCAAAGAAGTCAGGGGGACTAAGACCAATCCTGGACCTCAGAGAACTGAACAAATATTTAGTCCAAGAAAGGTTCAAGATGATCTCCCTCGGCACACTTCTTCCATACCTTCACGAGCAAGATTGGTTATGTTCTCTCGATTTAAGGGATGCTTACATGCATATCCTTATTCATGCATATCACAGAAAATTCCTTTGATTCCTAGTCAAGGGAAGACATTTTCAATACAGGGTCCTTCCTTTCGGACTGGCCTCTGCTCTTAGGGTCTTCACAAAATGCATGGCAGTAGTAGCAGCATTTATGAGTAGGAATTTTTTTCTTCCCTTACTTAGACGATTGGCTCATTCGAGCACCATCAACTCTAGAGGCAAGTCATGCTCTTTCCCGAGCAATGCAAATACTGCAGTACTTAGGATGGATCATAAACCTTCCAAAGTCCCAGCTCACCCCATCTCAATCCCTCGAGTTTATAGGAGCTCGCTTGGACACACAGCAGTCAAAGGCTTTCCTGCCTCAGCCTCGCTGTCTGCGCATCATCGAACTAGCATCTCAAGCAGTGCTACAAACCTTCCTCACTGCCCAACAGATGCTTCGACTTCTAGGACACATGGCATCTACAGTCCATGTGATTCCTTATGCACGCCTTCACATGCGAGCGGCCCAGTGGACCTTAGCTTCCCAGTGGTCCCAGGCCTCAGAATGCCTGTCAGACAAGATCAGAGTTACCACACGCCTGATTGCGTCTCTGCATTGGTGGCAATCTCTGGAAAACCTTACAGTAGGCTCTCCTTTTCAGTAACCCCTACCTCAGGCTGTCCTGACGACAGATGCATCCAAGTTGGGTTGGAGAGCCTACTTGGGCCATCTGTCTACCCAGACCCCACAGGAGGCTTCTCTTCAAATAAACCACCTAGAACTAAGGGCCATTTCCAATGTTATTCGAGTCTTTTGCTTCCATCTCATAAACAAAACAGTTCTGGTGCAAACCGACAATCAAGTGGCCATGTTTTACCTAAACAAACAAGGCGGAACAGGCTCTCTCTGCAATTATGCAATGAAGCTTTGCAACTGTGGGCCTTTGCCAGAGAGCATCACATTCATTTGTTGGCAGTATACCTTCCAGGCATTCAAAACATTTGGGCGGACAGGCTCAGCCCAGTCCTGTTGCCACACGAATGGTCTCTCCACTCATATCAGCTTGCTTGAATATTTCAAGTCTGGGGAACACCAGGCATAGACCTCTTTGCAAGTCCACAGAATGCCAAACGTCCCTGGTACTGTTCCAGACTTCCAGCTCAAAATTGTCAGGCGAGGGATGCATTCCTGCTCCATTGGGGCCAGGATTTTCTCTATGCCTTCCCACCAATTCCCCTAATTCCCAAAACCTTATTCAAACTCCAGAGAGACATGATACTCATAGCTCCCTGTTGGCCAAGGCAAACATGGTATCCTCTTCTCTTAGGTCTCTCTGAAGCCACTCTTCTGGAGTTGGGGAGTGCTCCGGATCGTCTGTCCCAGAACAACGGATCCCTACTGCACCCCAATCCCCAGTCCCTTCATCTCAAGGCCTGGCTACTCAAGGCATAGAATTTCAAGATCTAGGCCTTTCACAACAAGTGAAGGATATTCTTCTAGCTTCCAGAAAACCTTCCACAAGGCGTTCTTACGCTTTTAAGTGGAAGAGGTTCTCAGTCTGGTGTTCCCAGAGGGGACTTAGTCCAGAAGGGACTCTACTGGTACCAAGAGGGGATTATCTCCTTCACTTATCAGCTTCTGGTCTCAAGACCAATTCTGTTAGAGTCCATCTTAGTGCTATTGCTGCATCTCATAAACCCTTCGATGTACAACCAATTTCCTCTCATCCTCTTGTTTCAAGATTTATGAGGGGTCTCCTTTTAACAAAACCTCCCATCAAACCACCTTCGGTGGCATGGGATCTTAATCTTGTTCTGGGTCAACTCATGAAGCCACCCTTTGAACCTTTAGCTACTTCAGAGCTAAAGTTTCTTTCATGGAAAGTCATTTTCCTAATTGCTATCACTTCACTTCTGCAAGACGCATTAGTGAACTGCAGGCTTTAGTGGCTGACCCGCCTTATATGAGGTTTCATCATGACACAGTAGTCTTGAGGACTCATCCTCATTTTATGCCAAAGGTGGTATCACCTTTTCATTTAAACCAATCGGTTTATCTCCCAGTCTTCTTTCCTAGGCCTCATGCCTCCAGCGCGGAAAGAAATCTTCATACCTTAGATTGTAAACGGGCTCTGGCTTTTTATCTTCACAGAACTCAGCCATTTAGAAAGTCTTCTCAGCTTTTTCTGGCTTTTGACTCTAGTCATTTAGGACTTCCAGTCACTAAGAGAACTCTCTCTAAGTGGATTGCAGACTGTGTTTCCTTTACCTATCAGAGTATAGGAATCCCTCTTGAAGTCCATGTCACGGCTCATAATGTTAGAGCCATGGCAGCCTCAACAGCTAATCTTCGTTCAATTGCTATTGATGAGATCTGCAAAGCAGCAACTTATACTTTCACTGCCCACTATTGTTTAGACAAGGACTCCCGTCGGGATGCCTTGTTCGGTCAGGCTGTTCTACAGCATCTCTTCCATTCCTAGATCAACTCCTTCCCACTATCCACTCTTGGATGCCTGAGGTCCCTGGGAGGAAGCATGGCCCATCTTACATAGATCCGCAACATGCTGGGGTAATCCCTAGGCATTTTTAGCTGGGGAGTCCCCATATGTGAAGACTACATTCCTGCTTGTCCCTGGAGATAGCGTAGTTACTCACCTGTAACAGGTGATCTCCGGGAACAGCAGGAATAAGTCTTCACAACCCACTCACCTCCCCTAGGAGTTGTCTTTCTCTCTCTCTTTCTATTTTTCTTCTACTTCTCTCCTTTGGTCTCAGCTTTCAACTCAACTGAAGTGAGAGAGGTAGATGGGCGGGAAGGCAGCACGCATGCATGGTGGGATGCTCCCAAAAGCTTTCCTTTTGGACGCTGGGGAGTGTTCCCACGCAGGCTCCATCGTTGTCGATGATACCCATATGTGAAGACTTATTCCTGCTGTTCCCAGAGATCACCTGTTACAGGTGAGTAGCTATGCTTTATCACTCAACGCATAATCAAAGTCTGGAATTTGTTACTGGAGGATGTAGTAGAAGCTGTTAGTATATCTGGGTTTAAAAAAGGTTTGGGCAAGTTTGTGGAGGAAAAGTCTATAAACCATTATTAAAGAGGACCAGGGAAATCTACTATGTGACCCAGGATAAACATTGTGGAATCTGTGTACCTTTTTGGGAACTTGACAAGTACTTGTGACCTGGATTGGCCACTGTTGAAAGCAGAATACTGGGCTTCATGGACCTTGGTCTGACTGCAGTATGGCATTGCTTATGTTCCAGTATTCCCTCATGTGAGATTCAAGATCTGTCTTATTTTCTGGTTCACAATACTCAACACCTCTTAAAGGAGGCACTTCGGTGGTCAGACAGGGAAGAGCCAACAGGGTACCTTTTAATCCTTTGGCTAGGCTGCTTAACATATCTCACTGCCTGAGAATTTATCTTATCTGAGATTCATTCAGAAAATGCTGAGAGAGGTACTTTTTACACCCCAGGAAGAGAGTAAGTCCAGGATGAATGTGTGTGGCTTGTTTAATATATTCATGCCCTCAAAGAGGCTATAGTGGCATCTGTGCACAGGTATTTGCAAGAACTCCAGTTAAGAATGAAGCTTAATCTCATATTAAGTGCACCAGTGGCAAGAAAGCTGAACTGCCTCGTTATCTGACAATTTCCTTCATCTAAATCCCAATAAGTCTGCAGCTGTTTGGTTCACCTTTGGTAGTCCTTCACCCTCTTTAGCCCCTTCTCTCTCTCTGATTCCTCCCTTCCTCTAATGTATTCCCTCCGGTACCTGAGGGGTGTTCTTTCCAGACTCATCTCTCCTCCCTCTCCCGTTGCTGTCTTCTCTCATTCTGCCAAATACGTGCAGTACGGCCCTTTCTTTCTCCTCACTCCATAACTATTCTGCTTCTCTCATTTGTCATATCTAAAATTGACTACTGTAATATCATTTATCTTGGCCTCCCTCAGCATCAACTTCATTGTATTCAGCCTATTCAAAACATTGCCATCTGTTTACTTATCGATGCCTCAAGATTTGATCATGTTACTCCGCCTCTCTTTCATCATCACTGGCTTCCTGTACAATTTCAGCTTCAATACAAAATGCTCATTCTGGTTCACTGTGCTCTCTACACTGGTTTCCCCTTTCTCTCTCATTCCTCATGCCCATCACTATGCCCTCTGAGAAATCCATGCAAACCATCTGCACCTCCCCTCTGTATCCCAGGCACATTTGACATCCACTCATTCATCTGCCTTCCATTTCCTTGCCCCTACCCTCTGGAATTCCCTACTCCCTCTCATCAGACAAGAGCCTTCATACGCTCAATTCATATCTCTTCTAAAGACCTATCTATTCATTTTTGCCTTTGACCTCCCGCTTTCCTGAATACTCTTCTCTCCAAATGTATATCTTCTTCCTTATGCGGAATGAGTTTTTACTATCCTGTATTTTTGACATTCCATTTCTGTTTCTATTTTATCTTGTTTTTATTTTGTATAGCACCTTGCCACTAATGTGACGGGCAGTTAAGTAAATCTTAATAAACATAACTTGAAATTTAGAATCCAACCCATTTTGGATTGTGATGTATTCCAGTCATCATACCATTCAGTGGTGGTAGAATCTTCCCCGAAAAAGGCAAAATTATCAAAAGGACCACTTGCTCAACTCACCTGGTAAAGATACCAAAGCACTGAATTGCTTAGGAAAGAAGCAGTGGCAGAAATTCAGATTGAGGGCCTCTGAGGAAAGTATCTGAATGACCTGCCAGAGCAGGGAGAATCCACCTCAGAAGATATGAGAGTGGCTATAAATAGATCCCCTTTTTTTCTAGGCCCCCACTGCACTGTATAGGCATCTTGGATGGAATTTAAGCCACTTGAAAGAAGGTGTATCGAGGCTTCCTATTAATCTCCAAGATAGCAGCATACCAACTTTTTACACATTGTAATATATGCGGCATTGCCTACATAAATTAAAACAGCATAACTGGTAATTTTCTTAGTTTATCATTCTTTAGACTTCACAAAAATTGAAAACTACAAACGATTGATTTCCAAGGTCTCAGACTCATTGATTGCAAACCGGCAGGCAAGCCTGACCAGAAATTGCTCATGTCGCATCAACGACCTTTAAACAGGAAATCAATAGTACGGTTTTTTACCAAGGCAAGTGTGATGCATAACAGAACAGCAACTGCTTCATGGATCAAGCGTTAAGATAAAACATCTTTTCCAGGTACTTAGCTTCAAATATCCAACGCTATCTCTTCAGAGCATTCCAGTCCTAATCCCGACGCTCTTACAGGGCACCGCTGAGGCGTTTCACCGCTGTCGGTTTCCTCAGGGGAATAATTATGATAATACTGCTCAAGTGTTCTGTAAAAAAATAATAAAATGATGTGACAAGTCTCCTCCACTCTCTATACCAAAAATAAAATCGTTAAAAAACCCTCACGAGCTTACTTACTAAATCCGATGCCGCCCACGTTATAGCTTGTAAATTAAAGCTTTGCAGTTTCAACCATCAGCTTTTCCTCAAAACACCGCGCATGCGGATAACCTGCTGGGGGTGGACTTATATAGCTTACTACTAGTCTCTTTTCAAATTGCGCAAACTTGGATGAAAAGAGTTAATTGAAGTTAAATACAAACAGCTGTTCAGCTCCCACTCCACTTTCATCATAGTGCACAATGACCATTCATAAGTCTCCTAGTATTCATAATCATGCCACACTATTCATATACAGGCTGCCCAATCTATCTCCTGGTTAAGACCTGAAGGGGACACTGTATTAAGTTGAAAAATCCATCGCTGCTCATTCCTTAGTAGAGTTTCATCCACCGTCCTGCCACCCGCACCTCTGCACACGTGTTCAAGCACTATGCAACGCAATTGAAAAAAAGTATGCCCGAACTCTAAGCAGTGTGAGACCATAGGTGCTTCAAGTTTTACACATTTCAGACGACTTTTATGCTCACGTAATCGAACCCTCAAGGGGCGCAATGTTTTTCCGATGTACCAAAGATCACATGGGCATCTTATTCCATACACCACAGACAGACTCAGTCTGTGTGTGTATGAAGCTGATGCTTACTTAATATGTTTGTACTTAAATTCAGACGCTTCTAACATCAGTGGACACATCTCACAGTGACCACAAGCTTTATGCCCTCCATTAGCCATCAGTGGATTCTCTGGTGGTAGAATAGCTGGACTCAATTTATCTCTCAGCGTCCGTCCTCTCTTCCAGACGCATCTAATGCGCTTATTCTGAAGACCAGGGACCACATGAAGGATATTTTCATATTTCCTTATTATTTTCTGTACCGAATTGCTGAATGGAGAGTAGTCGGTTATCAAATTTACATGAGTTTGCTCTAAAGGCGTTTGTTGAGCAACAGATGTATCTTGCAATAGCAGGGACCGATTATTGTATAATGCTCTTTTATAGGCACGTGAAACTACCTTAGACAGATATCCTCTGTTAAGAAAATTTCTAGTCAGATCTTTCGCTTGAGATTTAAAGTCCATAATATCTGAACAATTTCTACAAAACCGTAGGGATTGAGAGAAGGGAAGTCCTTCTTTCTGTTGCCGTGGGTGCTTACTATCAAAATGTAGCAGGGCATTCCGATCTGTTTCTTTTCGGTACACGGTAGTTACCCAACCAATTGTCCCATGCTTTATCTGGACATCCAAATAAGTAATACTCTGTTATATATAGAGGTAAACTTAATATGTGTATCACATTCATTAAGCCATTGTGCAAACTGAAAGAACAGCTGCTCAGTGCCTTTCCAGAGCAGGAAAACATCATCAATATACCTCTTCCAGACCAGAATATGACTTTTGTATGGAGATTCCGCTAACCAACAGGTTTCAAAATGGGCCATATAAAAATTAGCAATAGACGGGGCGCATGTTGCGCCCATGGCAACTCCTGCTATTTGCTTGTATAGAGTGCCCTCAAATTCAAAATAGTTATGGCAGACTGCCAGACTCGCTAAAGCCAGTAAAAACTCAGTATGGGATTCAGATAAGTCTGTTCTTAAAGACAAAGTTGATTGTACTGTAGCAAGTGCTGCATCCTGTGGTATACTGGTATACAGTGAAACCACATCCATAGTTACCAAAAGTGTATCGAGATCCGCAGCCCAGATCGACATCTCCTCTACTAATCTCAAAAACTGCGTCGTATCTCGTAAATATGATGAGAAAATAGGTAATAAAGGGTGCATAAAAGAATCAAGATAAATAGATAGTGGCTCCAGAATACTACCTTTTGTTGATATTATCGGGCGTCCAGGAGGTCGATATAAATCTTTATGAATTTTAGGAAGCATATATAGCTTTGCTACACTCGGAGATGAAACATTCAGAAAACAAAATTCCTTTTTTGAAATTAGCTTGTCTTGTAGAGCCTTTTGCGTCAACTGCTTTATAGTTGATCATAGTTCATGCTGGGGATCCTCTCTAAGCGGCAGATAGGTGGTACAATCTTGTAGCTGGCGATGAGCTTCACATAAGTAATCATTCCGAGACATTACCACAATCGCTCCCCCTTTATCTGCCCGCTTTATAACCAGGTCAGTTCTGTCAGTTAAGTCCTTCATAGCTCGCCGCTCCGTAATTGTTAAAGCCGTATTCCGTAAACATACTTCCTTTTCTAATTTTTCCACATCCCGTAGCACTAGATCCCGAAAAATAATCAAGGCCGCTGGTAATGGAGTGGGAGGCACCCATCTGGAAACTAATGGTAACGGGATCCGTTGAGAGATGACTTCAGGGCTTATTCAGGCTCTGCCCTCCTCATCTTCCATAGATTGAGAAAAATAATATTTGAGATGTAATTTTCTAAGCAGATGGGCAAAATCCACACGAAATTGAAATGGATCAAAACTGATGGTTGGAACAAAAGAAAGGCCTTTATTAAGCACAGATATATACATGCAGGAGAGAGATCTACACCTGAAATATTCTCCACCAAAGACACGGAGGCAGAAGGGAGTACAGTTATTTTTTCTTTTGGCCAGTGTGGCTGCGTGTCACTCGATCTGTGTTGTTTTTCTTTTTCTTTTGTTTCCCTGAAACCTCTATGAAAAAATCCTCCTTAGAGGAAGCACTTGACTCTAATGTAGTAGAGCCTTCTGGTGAATCATCAAAAGTGACTTTCTTCTTCGACCTCTGTGGTCGCCGTTTCGTATCCATCCAAGGATATACATATCCAGATTTGTATTCAGTAGCATCTCTTTGTAATTTTTTCATTTTTTTGGTCATAGTTTCCTGTTGTACCGTTAAAAATTTCTGTTCCATTTCTGCCAATTTTTTATTATGACTATCCTCAGATTCTTTTCCTTTCAGATCCATTTGAATCGCTTGTATTTCAGAAGTACGTTTTTCCAGAGCAGGTTTCAAGGCATCCACCATTAAAACCATTAAATCTAGGGAGCACTTATTCAGGATCATATTACAACTGGTTATAAATTCAGATTCTAGCATAGGCATTCGAGGCTCTTTGTATATCCTAAGGCCCCTAGGGATCTGCTGTCTATGGATGTATTCTAACAAAGAGGATCGATGTAGTTCTGTACGGACCTTTCTAAGTAGGCTCGTGAGGGTTTTTTAACGATTTTATTTTTGGTATAGAGAGTGGAGGAGACTTGTCACATCATTTTATTATATTTTTTACAGAACACTTGAGCAGTATTATCATAATTATTCCCCTGAGGAAACCGACAGCGGTGAAACGCCTCAGCGGTGCCCTGTAAGAGCGTTGGGATTAGGACTGGAATGCTCTGAAGAGATAGCATTGGATATTTGAAGCTAAGTACCTGGAAAAGATGTTTTATCTTAACGCTTGATCCATGAAGCAGTTTTTTTTATTTAACATTTCTTATATACCGCCTTTTCATGATATCAAGGCGGTTTACATTGAACAAACTGAAATTGCAATGAACAGGGCATTATAACTTGGAGATAACCCTCCATAGCCCATGTTCCCTGTAAAATAGTTAAGTGGCTTGCCCAAGACCACAAGGAGCACCTGTGGGACTAGAAACCCCAGTCCTTCCGGCCCAAGGTTGCTGTCCTCTAGTGGGATTTGAACCCCCGACCTTCCAGCCTGAAGTACCTTGCCCCAACCACTAGGCCACTCCTCCAGTTGCTGTTCTGTTATGCATTACACTTGCCTTGGTAAAAAACCGTACTATTGATTTCCTGTTTAAAGGTCGTTGATGCGACATGAGCAATTTCTGGTCAGGCTTGCCTGCTGGTTTGCAATCAATGAGTCTGAGACCTTGGAAATCAATCGTTTGTAGTTTTCAATTTTTGTGAAGTCTAAAGAATGATAAACTAAGAAAATTACCAGTTATGCTGTTATGATTGAACGCACCCCCTTATTCATTAGATATACGTTCAGTAAGAGACCTTATATTTGTTACATAAATTAAAGCCATTCTTACAGGCTTTCCCTCAGACTGACATGGACAAGTTCTTAGATCAACTATCCTGTGTGGAAAGCACCGAATGAAGTCTACATAGAAGGGTTTTGTTACCTTGGCAAGGTTCTTCTCTGTAGCAGTGGGAGCCTGTAGGCTGGCATGGATCAAGGTCTGGCTTCCCTGAGGGAGTTCACTAAAGACTAGCTGATGTTTTTTGTACTATTAAAAGTGATTTTGGAACCAAACTAAAGGAGAGAGTGAGTTTTAATAAGACCATTGCTCCACTCTCATTGGCCACAGTGGAACAATAAACCTCTTCTGAAATAGTTGTTCTTATATAGAAAGCTGTTGTTTTTTTTACTAAATTGAAGGAAAAGCTACCAGCCATACCGAAGGCAAAGGCAGCAGCCTCAACATCCAGCAAACGGCCTCCAGGATTCAAACAAAAAAAAGGCAGCCCACCCATGCCCCAATCTACAATCTAGCCTATCTCTAGGTTTTGGAAGTGGACAGCATAATCCCAACTTCCAAATTGTCCTGCTAGATGAGTCCAGACAAGTGGATTTGTTCTCCCTATCAGCAGATTGGTGGAGACAGAGAACCAATGAAAAGCTCAGGTTTCAATTACATCACTCCCATGCCTTTATTTGCCTCAGCCACCAGAGATCCCTTCAGTATTTGTCTCCAGCAATTGGTGGATGGATTTTCTCCTCTCTGAAGAAAATCTGAAGACTGAGAGGAAAAGATTGGTAAAACACTTGTGAATGACCATCTTGAGGGTGACTCTCACTTGAGTGCAACATGGGGAGGCTCCACTAGTCTGTGGTTTTTTTGGTAGCCATAGTAGGATGGATAATTGGTTCAGCTCCACACACTTATAAGAGCCTGTTGAGCAGTCAGAAATTGGAAGGATCTGGAAGAGTGTAGCAGCCTCACACAACTTCAACACCCTCTCCTTCCTCCTCTGTTCCTCCCCTGCTCTCTCCAGAAGATTGCAGAAGGCTTTCATAGGGATCTGCCTGCTAATGACTTTAAACGCAGTGCTACAAAGCCAGTAAAACTGTTTCAGGGGAGTAGAGCTGAGCCCAGCACAAATTCTTTGCCTGGGTCTCTCAGGAAGCGAGTACCAAGGCTTGACCTCATCCTTATCCTTGTTGGGGGCTCCCAATTCAATCTTTCTGGAATGCAATTCAGGTTGGACCGCTAGTGACTGCTGGTGCACTGTAGCTGTTTCCTGTTGTTTTCTGCATGCGTTAGTAGTGCTTTCTCCTATTGCGCACCTGATGGTTGCGTGGTCTGTACTCTCATTCCGTCCAAGCAGCTCCAACACGCATTCATACCCTAACACCTCTAATGCTTCTTGCAGTTAAAGCCCACTGCAGTAAAAGCATAATTAACGTGCACCTTCGGACCACTGTGGCCTTATTCTGCACTGTTGTGATACTTACCTTAACTCTCTGTCATCTTTCAGGAAATATTGTTTAACCTGTGGCAAGCAAGATGCCTCTTCTCTGGATTCTGGACTCTGCTCTTCTTGAATGGAAGCTTCTGAGTCATCCCTGAAGGATCTGCTCCCTCTCTCTCAGCCAGGGAATGCAGTTGGCCTGGCCTTGCCTGCCTCAGGAGGTGATGGATGGCACTATGGATAAGGATATCCAGCCAGCCAGAGGGTCCGGCAACTGCTATGAGCTGCTGCTTGTTCTCCGGTGTGTTTGTGATGGCCATATCCCCTGGTGTTGGGGGATCATTTCCGAGAGGAGAGCTTCCAGACTCTGGATTGTCCTCCCTGGAATTTCTTTCTTTTTCCAGCAGTCCTGGTCCTTCTGGTGTGGAAATTGGGACCCTGAGGCTTCTGGATGCCCCCGGTTGCAGTCTCATGGGGGGTAGGCTGAGAATGGAAGCCCTGCTTGATCACTTTTGGCTAAGTGTCCCTGGCAAGTGGCACCCCCTTGAAATGGGAACAACTGGGAGCTGTCCGAGACTTTAATTATGATATGAATTCAGATGGCTCGGTACTGGGCTCTAATATGGCTGAAGAAGCACACTCTCCTTCAGAAGACTGTGAAGAGGCCGGAGTTTATCCACCTATTCCAGAAGGAGGAGCTGGCGGTGTTGATTGCTAGAGTCTCATCTTCCTTGAACATGACTGATGCTTCCAACACGGAGCAGGAGACGAACGTGCATCTGCTCCTTCAAGGGGTGCGGAAATCTGCTATTGTCTTCCTGTTCCCAGAAGTGGTTAAAGATATAATCCGGTCAGAGTGGGACTCTCCTGACTCCTCACCTAAGGGGTTAAGGGTGTGTAAGAAGATCTACACTCTCCCGAAGGAGTGAGTTGAGTGGTTTGGTATTCCCAAGGTGAATGCACAGGTCACGGGATTACCAGAAAGACCACCATTCCTGTGGAAGGCAGATCAGCCTTAAAGGATTTTCTGGACTATAAGGTGAATTCGTTGCTGAAGAGCCAATTTGCCATGGCGACTGCTATTCTGCAGCTGGTGGTATGTGCCAGTCTGACATCTTGAGCCCTGTTCCATTGGATTCAGTCTCTTCTGCCAGTTGATAGTACCCCTCTTTTTGAGTCTGCTATGGCCTTCTTTTCTGATGTCATGTATGACCTGGAACGTTTGGCGGCCAAGAATGGTGCCCTGACAGTGGTGTCATGGCATTGGATTTGGCTCTGGCACTGGGCAGCAGACACATCTTCCAAAGCCTGGATGGTCCAACCGGCCTTTAAGGGGAAGAGTCTTTTTGGAGCTGGTTTGGAGAAGCTGGTGAAGGACCTGGGTGAGATGAAATCTTACCGTCTTTCAGAAGACAGTTCCAGGTTCTGACCTGCTTGGTGCCCCTTTCTCCTCAACCTCTGCCTGTCCACCAAGGGCACACTGGCTGGATCCCTGGGGGTCTCAAGAATCTTGTAGTTATTGATCTGTAAAACCTTTCTTCCCTTCTGCTTCTGGGATTCAGACTCGTTCTCAATCCTTTTGTGGAGTCAGTGGGCACAGGGACTTGGTCCCCTCCTAAGGAGGACTATCCTGGGCTGCACAATGAAAGCTTGAGGGCCCATTCCCTGGTTCCTCCAACTGAAGGTAGACTTTGCCTTTTCTTTCAGGAATGAGCCCTGGTTACCAAGACTCTCTGATTGCGAGACACCATTCAGTTAGGCTGTGTCCTGGAATGCATTGAGCCAATTCCAGATGCTTTTGTCATTTCCCGTTATTGCATCTCTGATCAACAGTGCCATTGTGCAGACCACCTTGGACAAGTTGCTGCTCCTCTAGGCAGTGATGCCCAGCCCCTCTGATGAGCTAGACAAGGGCCAATACTCCATCTATTTCATGGTGCCAAAAAAGGAGCGTTCCTTCCCGTTCTGGACCTCAAAGGGGGTCGTCAAGCATGTACGCATTCTGCGCTTCCGGATGGAATACTTGTGCTCTATGATTCAAGCAATGCACCAAGGGGAATTCTTGGCTTCTCTGAATCTGGCCGCTGTGTATTTTCATATCCTGATCTGGGCAGATCAGCAAAACTATCTGCATTTAACCGCCCTCCCTTTTGAGCTATCCACCCCCCCCCCTCCCCGGAAGACATTCTCCTACTACTTATTTGTATAGTGCTACAAGGTGTACACAGTGCTGTGCAGACACATGTAAAAGACAGTCCCTGTTCATAAGAGCTTACAATCTAGTCAAGACAGACAACGCAACAGCTGAGGACAAGGATATCTAAGGGAATGGTAAAGAAACACATAAGAGACTAAGTGGATCAGGATCCAAAAGCAACCTCGAAAAGGTGAATTTTTTTCCACCTGGATTTGAAAAGGGCCAGAGATGAAGCCTAATGCAGAGACTCAGGTAGTTTGTTCCAGGCATAAGGAGAAGCAAGGTGGAAGGATCAAAGTCTGGAGTTGACAGTAGAAGGGATCTGCCAGAAGAGTGAAGTTCCGTGGAGGGGCGTAGGGAGGGATAAGAGAGGAAAGGTAGTGAGGAGCAGCAGAATGAGTGCACTTACAGGTCAACAGGAGAAGTTTGAACTGGATATGGAAATGAATAGGGAGCCAATGAAGCAACTTGAGAAGAGGGTTTATATAAGCATATCAAGGCTGGCAGAAGATTAACTGTGCAGCTGAGTTTTGAACAGATTGAAGGGGAGAGAGATGATTCAGAGGGAGACCAGCAAGGAGGCATTTACAATAGTCCTAGACGGGAAGTGACTCAAGAGTGGATAAGTGTCTTAGGGGTATGTTTACTAAACCGGGCTAATGGTTAACCCGGACTATCTGCAACTAGGTCCCATTGAATAATATGAGTCCTAGTGGCAGATAGCCCGGGTTAACTGTTAGCCCGGTTTAGTAAACATACCCCTTAGTAGTGTGTGTAGAAAGGGAGAAACAAATTTTGCCAGTGTTACAGAGAAAGAAACGACAGGTTGTAGTTATCTGTTGGATGTGTAAGGAGAAAGAGAGTCAAAGTTGACTCCAAGGTTGTGAGCTGAGGAAACAGGGAGGAATGTAGTGTTACCACAGAAATAGAGAAGGGAGGAAGGGAGGGAGATTGTTTTAGGAGGAAAGATAAGGAGTTCAATTTTGGCCATGTTCAGTTTCAGATGGTGGTGAGACATCCAGGCAGCAATGTCGAATAAGCAGGCCAAGATCCAGGCCTGGATTTCTGGAGAGATTTCAGGCACAGAAAGGTAGATCTGAGAATCATCAGCATAAAGATTGTATTGAAAACCATGGGAGGAAATAAGTGCACCAAGGGGACTGAGTGTAGAGAGAAAAGGAGAGGTCCCAAGACAGAGCCCTGAGGTACACCAGCTGAAACTGGGATGGTGGTACAGGAGGAACCACCAGAGCACACACTAAAAGTGCAATGGGAGAGATAAGATTCCTAAACATGTTGGTGGAGATCAGGTGAGACTAAGATGAGGGGGTGATTAAGGGTGAACGTTAGCAGATGATGGGCAGATAAGGGCAGAACTGAGGTGGAGAAGTTGGAGGGTGAGCTGTTGGAGGAGAAGACAAGGTCAAGGCAGTGGCCATGCTTGTGAGTAAGAGTGGTAGAGCACAACTGGAGGTTGAATGAGGAGGTTAGGGAAAAGATATTTAAGGTGTAAGGGTCAGAGGCATCATCAATGTGCATGTTAAAATCCCCAAGAATAAGGAAAACCCCAAGAAAGGAAGACAACCAGGAGTCGGTCAGTATGAAAGATAGAGATGAATTTGTCGGGGGGTTGATAAATGACAGCTACCTGGAGAGGTAGTGGAGAAAATAGGCAGAATGCATGGGCTTCAAAGGAAGCAAAGGAATTGGGTGGAGGCAGGAAGAGGGGCTGGAATTGGCAGGAATGAGAAAGTAGGAACCCAACACTGCCATCACGGCCAATGGGCTGAGGTGTATGGGAAAATAGCCTCTGTGATAGAAGGCAGCAACTGAAGCTGAATCTTCAGGGAGAAGCCAAGTTTCAGTAAGAGCCAGGAGATGTAGAGTATTAAAGAGGTCATGAATGAAGACAAGTATATTGGAGACAGAATGTGCATGCCACATTTGCGCATGAAAAAGGGAGAGAAGAGGGAGATAGGAGAGGGATATGAACAAGATAAAAGGTTATGCATTGACCTGCTCTTTGGGAGGCAGGGGGAAGGGGAGTGAAAAGGTCTAGGGGGGCAGGGTTGGGGTTGACCATTCCAGATGAGAGGAGGAGTAAGAGAGTGGGAGAGAGAGGAGGCAGCACAACGGAAGCGAGGGTGAGGTTCCCTCAGTGAGAGTGAAGATGGCTGAATGAGAGGAAGAAAAAGGTGAAGCTTAAGAACAAAATGGTAGGGGAGGTGGGGACAGTAAGGAGTGGGTAGTGAGAAGTAGGGCCATGGAACTGTGGGAATGAATGGAAAAGATTAGGGAGAGTTAACATCAAGAACAGAAAAATGATGTGGAGCCATAGGAGATGGGGAAGAGGATAGAATGCAAATCAAAGGAGAGATACAGGTGGAACAGGGGGGAAACAAGTCCTGGTGGCTTAGCAGAGGAAAGCTATAAAGAATGTTTGGCCAGGGGTGTGTGGACTTGAGGGGTGGGTGGGTGGGTGGATAATGAAGTGTTGACAGGGAGAAGCAGCACTGCAAAGGACAGGAGCTGGGTAAAGGACAGACAGAAGAAAGGACACACACTGACAAAACAGAAATATAGACGGAACAATAAACAAGCTAGATTCTAAGTTCTCCAAGGTCATGGTGATGGCGGCGGCAGCGTCAAGGGATCTGTGTCCATCCATATCTAGATGACTGGCTCATCCGGGCCCATTTCCTTTCAGAAGCATCTCAGGTTGTATCTCGAGGTATCTTTTTGTTTTGGAAAGCCCCAGCTGGGTGATCAATTGAGGAAAGAGCCAGCTGTTGCCTTCCAAGTCCCTGGAGTTTGTGAGCACGTTGCGATACTTGAGTGGGCAGAGCTTTTCCTGACAGAGGATAAAGTCAAGGCTGTTGTATTGCCTAGCGCTGTTCTGTGCATCTGGGATTATCTTAATCTCCTTGGACTGATGGCGGAAACCATAGAGATGGTGCCATGAGCACATACTCACGTGCGACCATTGCAGTGGTCCTTTCTGACTCAGTGGTCCCTGAGTTCTCAGGAGTTGAAGCGCAGGCTCCTCCTCCTGTTGTTGAAGTCCAGGCTGTGGTGTTGGCAGCAGCCCTCTCATCTAAGGATGATTTCTCTTGGATGATTTCTCCTGTATCTTCCCAAGGATGGATGCCAGTCTCTTGGGCTGGGGAGCCCATTGCCAAGACCGTATGGCCTAGGGTCATTGGTCCTTGCCTTGAGGCAGTTGATGGATCACACCCTTTCCTGCTAGTCCATCTGTTGGCTCTTCTGCATTTACAGCCCCTGATAGAGGGCCAGGCAGTTTGAGTGTTTTTACAGGCAAAGCCAGGGCGATGGCTTATGTAAATCAGCAAGGCAGCACAAAGAGTTTCAGGGTAGCTCTGGAGATGGCTCTCCTGTTTGCTTTGACAGAGAAGAACCTCCTAGCCTTGTCAACTCAGCACATTGCCAGGAAGGACAGTGTGGAAGAGGACTTTCTCAGCCATCACTCTCTGGATCCGGGAAAGTGAGAGTTGAGTCAGGAAGCATTTCAGTTGACTTTGCGCCATTGGAGTCACCCTGCAATAGATCTGATGGTGACCCGCTCCATTGCCAAAGTTTGCCACTTCTTCGGTCACCACACAGACAATGGGGTCCAAGGCATCGGCACCCTAGCCCAACCTTGACCAAGTCAGCACCTGCTGTACGTGTTTCTTCTGTGGCCCTTGGTGGGGAGTGTGATTCAGCCTAGAGAATGCCATCCAGGCTAGTTTGTCCTGGTGATGCGGGATTGGCTGAGGAGAACGTGGTTCGGAGACCTGATGTGACTTCTGCAGCTGCCTCCTTTCAGTTGCCTCCGTCTCAAGGCCTATTGCGGCAGGTACCGATCTTCCTGAAGAACCTGATTCCCTTCTTGCTTTATGTCTTGGCTCTTGAAAGGAGACAGCTAGCACTATTCTCCGGCAGTGGTCTCTACTCAAAGCCCAGAGGAGGTCTACCAAGCTAGCATACATGCTGGACTGATGCCTCTTTGAACGATGGTATGCTGCCCGGGTGTTGGCTCCTGAAGCAGCCAAAGACACCATCTCTGTTGGCTTTTCTACAGGACGAACTGGAGAAGGACCTTTCCCTTAACGTCCTGAAAGTTCAGGTAGCAGCTTTGGCCTGTTTCTGATGTCCAGTGGCCGGTAAGTCTCTACCTTTGTACCCCGATGTCTCGCGCTTAGTCCAGGGGGTTCGGCATCTGCGCCCTTCCCTCTGGTCTGTGATCCCTTTCCTAGGATCTGCGTCTGGTGCTCAGGGCCTTAATGGTGGTGCCTTTTGAGCCATTGAAGTGCGCTACTTTGAAGGATTTGACACTGAAGACGGTCATCTTGGTTACAGTTTGTTCCGCAGAGTGGATTTCCAAGCTGCAGGCTCTGTCTTGCCGAGATACTTTTCTGTCTTTTTCAAGGGAGGCCATTTCCATTCGGCCTGTGCCTGCCTTCCTTGCCTAAGGCGATTTCTTCTTTTCATGTGAACCAGGTCATCTGCCTACCCTCCTCTAAGGAGCAGTGTCGGGGGAAAGATGATGATCTTCAGCTTGTGGATGTCCAGAGGATGCTTCTCTGGTACTTGGAGGTTACGAATTCTTTCTGTAAGTCTGACCATCTTTTTGTGCTATTTGCTGGCCCATGCAAGGGTGACGCTGTGGCTGAGTTTACTTTGGGCCACTGGATTAAGGAGGCCATTGCCTCAGTGTAAGTGTTGCAGAACCAGCCAGTACCGGAGGGTTTGCATGACCATTTTACTGAAGCACAAGTGTCTTCATGGGCGGCGCAGAGCTCTGTAGCCCCTGCAGACATTTGTCGGTGGCAGCATGGGCATCACTTTCCATTTTTGTCAAGCATTACCACTTGGATGTTCACACGTGGGCAGGCATGGCTTTTCGCTCAAGGGCTATGCAAGCTGCTGTGGCTTCTTCCCATCCAGTGGAAACGTAGCTTTGGTATGTCCCACTTGTCTGGATTGGTCTAGCAGGACAATATGGAAGGTGACGTTTTAATTACCAGTTTGTCCTTCCCTTGAGTCCTGCTTGACCAGTCCAGGGCTTGCCCCTGAAACTGTTCTGTTTTTCTGCGACGGTACTCTTGCGTCTGCTGTGATTTTATATACTTGACTCTGCAGTTTCATCGACTATCGGCCTTCTGTTTATACTTTTCTGTACATATTTCTCTACTGTTTGATTACTCGGTGGCCACATTGAGGTTGTGTGAAGCTTACCATTGTTCTCCCATATGCATTGGGATGGATACTGAAGAGACCCCTGGTGGCTGAGGTTAATAGAGGCATGAGAGTGATGTCATTGAAACCTGGGCTTTTCATTGGCTCTTTGTTGCCACCAGTCTGCTGGTAGGGGAACACACCCCACTTGTCTGGACCTGCCTAGCAGGACTCAAGGAAAGGACATTAACTGGTAAGTAACTCCTTTAAATAAACTTTGTGCAAGATGATTACATATTATAAAGAGATAGCCTGATATGGGTTACCATTTCTATAGAAGTAAACTAACTTGATTTTAAATTTAGATATTACCTATAAGATCTTGTTCTTCATTCCCATAAATAAACATTATAAACAAAAAATGGTTTAGTTTAAGAATTTATAACTGCATTACAGGCCATATGGTGATATGGCCTTGATCACACTAAGCCAATAACAAGACAGGCATGATTGATTGACTGTATCTAAGAAATTCTTCAGGTTACTCTTTGCCAGCAAACACAGATGTACACAATGTAGACATTTGTATACTTTCTCCACATCTTAACAAAGGTGTATGTTTTCTCCACATACATGCTTACACCTATCATGTTCTGATGCATGTACATTCTCAACATCCTCACAAATGTATTCTCAATTCCACTACATTATTAAGCATTCCCAAAGTCTTAAAGATGTTTATTCTCAACTACTTTACTTAACTTTAGTATCCACAGGAGACACCGTTGATCTCAATTCAAAATCCTCGGGGACTGTCAGATGAGCAGCTTCACAGGTAAGTGTTTGGTATTCTTATGTCATTGTGCCTAAGGATCTAAGATCTGTCTGCTTCTCTGCGGAGAAATTTAGCCACAAGTACTGTCCTTAACTTTTGCAGCCGAAAGAGAAGTGGTACCCATTCACTATCATGTGTGCCAAGAGGCCCTTTGAGGGAGGGACAGGGTAAGAAGAAATTAGGCCTTACCTGCTAATTGTCTTTCCTTGAGTACTCTCCGGGCCAGGCCAGGAAATCTTGGGTGGTCAATCCGCTCCAGCAGCTGAGGACTGGAATCTGAAAGGTTTTCCTGACAGCCTACCCATCTCCCCTAGGTGTCAGCTACTCAGTCTCTCGGTAACAAAGCAGGGAAGCTAGCCCTAAACCCTTATAACCTAAGAAAAACATAAACACTAGGTAAAAACGCTGTGCCTTTACAACAGTAACACCTGTAGATATGTAAGCACTTAATCGCCATACTGACTGATAAACACAGTCTGGCCCTGAAGAGAAGCGGCATCACGGCAGCGCCACTGCAGCCGCTCCAACGGGAAATTACTTTTCCCCATCCACTCTTGACCGTCTTGCAAACCCGTGCGATGAGGGTTGGTCTGTCCTGGTATTTTTATTTTTTTTTTCATTTGTTGTACATATTGTCCTTTCCCCAAAAGGAACCTCAGTATCCTAAACCACTGCATTGTACAGCACCCTGCCAAAAGAAGAAACGACCGAAGAAACATCATGCTCACCTGAAACTCGCAGATATACCCAGGGAGGGTCCTGGCCTGGCCCGGAGAGTGTTCAAGGAAAGACAATTAGCAGGTAAGGCCTAATTTCTTCTTCCTATTCGTCTCTCCGGACCAGGCCAGGAAATCTTGGGAAGTACCAAAGCAGTACTTAAATCCGGGAGGGACCTGCAACCAGCGCAGCCGCGCCCACACTGGCGTCTTCCCGAGCCTGAACATCCAACCGATAATGTCGCGCAAACGTGTGCAGAGAGGACCACGTAGCCGCTCGACAAATGTCCACTGGCGGAACTAATGCATACTCCGCCCAAGAGGTAGCCTGACCTCTGGTTGAATGAGCTCCCTGACCCTGAGGAACCGGCTTCCCCTTGGCTTCGTACGCGACGCGAATAGCATGTTTTACTCAGCGAGCGATAGATGCTTTGGTGGCCGCCTTACCTTTTGCCGCGCCGCCGTAGAGAACAAACAACCTGTCCGACTGCCGAAACGATGCTGTCACCTTGAGATACTTACGCAACACTCGGCCCAAGTCCAGCCGCTTAAGGGACCGATCCAAGTCACTGTTCCCCAACCCCTCGAAGGTAGGAAGGGAAACCACCTGATTGATGTGAAAAGGAGAAACCACTTTGGGAAGAAAAGAGGGTACCGGTCGCAACACCACCTTTTCCGCTGAAAAGCGAAGGAACGGCTCCTTGCATGAGAGCGCTTGAAGATCGGAAATCCTCCTAGCCGAACACAAGGCCACCAGAAAAGCCGTCTTCCAGGACAACTCCCACAGGTGCGCCGACCGATGTCCGACAAACGCCGGGTCTGACAACGCCTGGAGCACCAGGTTCA
Organism: Ichthyophis bannanicus; assembly: GCA_033557465.1. NCBI lineage: Eukaryota > Metazoa > Chordata > Amphibia > Gymnophiona > Ichthyophiidae > Ichthyophis > Ichthyophis bannanicus. The sequence continues at coordinate 341,359,955 of CM066036.1, read as the reverse complement.
AATCCCACGGAGGAACCACCGGACGCCTCAGAGGCCTAATGTTCTTAGCGGCCCGAAGGAAACGGAGCACATCAGGATGGGAAGCTAGCTGCTTGCCCTGTATTCTACCTCTATAACAGGCCAGAGCCGCCACCTGAACCCGTAAGGTACTAAGCGCCAAACCTTTCTCCAAACCCCCCTGAAGGAAACCTAAAATATCTGGGATCGACGCCCCTCCGGGCAACGCGTTATGCTCAATACACCAAGCTTCAAATAAACGCCAAACTCGAACGTACGCCAACGAGGTGGACCGCCGTTTGGACTGTAACAGGGTAGCTATCACCGCGCTGGAGTAGCCTTTGCGTTGCAACCGGCGCCGTTCAAGAGCCAAGCCGTAAGACAGAATCGATCCACCTCCGGCATGAGTACCGGACCCTGTCTCAAGAGATCGCTGCGTGCGGGCAGCCGCCAGGGAGGAGCTATGAGTAGTCGCATCAGGTTGGCATACCAAGGACGCCGAGGCCAATCTGGAGCCACCAGAATCACCGGACCCCTGTTTGCCGCCACTTTTTGGATGACCCTCCCCAAGAGCGGCCACGGGGGAAACACATAAAGGAGTTGATTTCGAGGACGAAAAGAACCTCCTTTCTTGGGAACCACAAAATAAATCGAGTACCGACCTAAGCCGCACTGGTCAGCAGGCACCGGGACCACCGCCTGAAGGGACAACAGACGACGGAGTGTCTCTGCCACCGCGTCCATCTTTGCCTGCGGACCACAGGGAGACAGGACAAACGCGTCTGGAATCCTGTGCGTAAACTCTAAGGTATAACCCTCTCTGACAACCTCCAGAACCCACTGATCTGTGGTGATACTGGCCCAGGTGGAGAGGAACAGTTGTAACCGACCTCCTACTGGAATCTCCACCTGGACCGGCCTCGCTTCATTGGGACTTCTTGGCAGCGGCCTGCTGGGCACCAAAGTAGCCCCTACCGAAACCTCTGGATCCCCGAAAGGGATGTCCTCTAGAGACAAACCGACCGCGCTGATAAGGAGTGAAACATGCACCCCGAAACCTGCGAAAGTCCCGACTCTGACCCCGCAGCAAGGACCCCTGCTTCGAAGCCCTTGGACGGTCTTCCGGCAGACGCCCCCCTTTGGAGTCACCCAAATCCTTAACAATTTTGTCTAAGGCCTCCCCAAACAAGAGCTTGCCTTTATACGGCAATTTACTAAGATGCGCCTTGGAGGATGCATCCGCCGCCCAATTCCTAAGCCAAAGGAAACGCCTAGCGGCGATTACGGAAGCCATAGCTTTAGCCGAAATGCGAACCAAATCATAAAAGGCATCCGCTTGATAGGCAGCCGCCGACTCCAACTTTGCCACATCTGCCGGCGCGTCATCCACTCTCTCCGAAGACTGCTCCCCCTGCAGCCAGCAGATGGAGGCTCGAGACACATAAGCACCACAAATAGATGCTTGGAGGGCTAAGGCACTAGAATCAAAGGCCTGTTTCAAAAGCGCTTCTAAACGGCGATCTTGTAAATCTTTGAGAGCAGTCCCCCCTTCAACAGGGATGGTGGTCTTGCGAGTGACGGCCGACACCACAGCATCCACCTTGGGCATACGCAATAGGTCTTACTTTTCCTGCGGCACTGGTTAAAGCCGTGCCATCGCCCCCCCCCCCCCCCCCCCCCCCCCCCGGAGAGAGGCTTCCGGAAATTCCCATTCAGCCTCTATCATCTGTTTGATAACGCGATGAACAGGGAAACACTTGTGTTCAGATCTGAACCCTTGCAGCAAAGGATCTTCTAAAGGCTCCTGCTGTACGGCTGGAAGGACTAAATTCAAAGCTGAAAGAGACTGAGAGATTAAGGCCCCCAGCTCCTCCTTACGGAACATCCGAAAAACATTAGGATCCTCCCCAGGACCCAGCTCGCCTTCCTCCAAATCCCCTGACCAAGCCTCTAAGCCTGGATCAGAGAGAAAGTCACCTTCCTCCTCTCCTGGGAATAACCCACCAGGAGCCTCAGTATGCTCCGTAGTTTGGCTTCTGCCCTGCAGCACCGCAGAGCTAGATTCCCCCAAGGGAGCCTCTGAAGAGGCTGCTACCGGAGAACCAAAAAGGTTGTCAGGTGCAGGAGGGAGAGCGACCTGTGTCTGTTTCAGGAGGTAAGCCTGATGTAAAGAAAGAATAAATTCCGGAGAAAAATAAGCACTGAGACCCTGCTGCGCTGCCAGAACTGGCTGAGGCATCAATTCTGTAGCTGCAGGCTGTTTCTGCGTCTTCGCTTTCCTCTTGTGGGGTTTAGTAGGGGGCGCAGGAGCACCGGCCTGAACAGACAAAATGGCCGCCGTTCCCGCTCTTTCCCCTGCACCGAGAGGCAACAGAGGACCCGACTCTGAGGAAATATCCTCCATGCTCGCACCGCCCCTAAACAAAAAACTAATCCCCCGAAAGAAAGACAACCGCCAATAAAACACTCTGGCTCCGAACGGAGTGCCCAAGATTAAAGCAAGAAAAAACCACGTGTCAAGGCACCCGCCCGCAGAGAAGCTAAACCCCGCGGTCACAGAAATGCTCACCAAACCAGAATTTAAAAGCGAAAGAAGACTCACCAGTTGCAGACTGATCTAAGCTCCAGCGATCCTACAAGCACCGCAGCGCCGTTGCTAACGGCAAGCAGATGCGAGGATGCCGACAAATGCAGGGAGAGGACACTGGGGCTCCCAGGCCTGCTTAACCGCTGCCGAATCGCACCGTCGAAGAGAGGCAGGCTCTACCTCGTGCAGACGGAGCAGAGAGGGTCAAGAGGAGCTTCCCCGACCGCTAGCGTTGCTGACGGAGCAGAGCCGTTTCAGATAAGTTCTGCTTCTCAGCCGTGCTCTTGCGATTCGTTTTATTGCCCTTCTTGTTTTCTTTTTTTTTTGTAAGGCACAGCCCTATCTAAAACCTAAAGCACCAAAAACCAAAACTTAACAGAAAGGAACCCACAGCTAAACTCTGACACCTTCCTAACCGTCTCTCTGGGGAGCTGTTCCAAGAACGTCCAGCTCAGCTGCTGAGGACTGTAAGACTGGGTAGCTGACACCTAGGGGAGCTGGGTAGGCTGTCAGGAAAACCTTTCAGATTCCAGTCCTCAGCTGCTGGAGCGGATTGACCACCCAAGATTTCCTGGCCTGGCCCGGAGAGACGAATAGGAATAGGAGGCAAGGGTGTGCAGACAAAATAAGCCTTATGGGCCTTATCTTCCAGCATAATGTATATTGCCAAGTTTAAGTTACACTTTAAACCGCTTTGACTGAAATGATAAAGTGTTATAAAAAAACGTATTAAAATATGGTGCATTTCTGAATGATGATATGAAAATTCCATTTGGTGAGTTCAAATCTAAAGGAACTTGCCATTCTGCTGTCTTAAGAAGTCTTGACCTATGTCATATTTCTTTTTATTTCTATATTATATTAATATAATATATTAAGAAGAACCAATAACAACAACATGATCGGCACATCTGCAGGCTATCACAAAACCAAACAAACAACTTCAAAAAGAGCACCATCACTACTGGCATCCACACTATGGAACTCCCTACCAACGAGCCTGAGAGCTTTAGATGACCTCAGACTTCCGCAAAGACCTCAAAACATGGTTTTTTTATAGAAACCTATGAGCATTCAGGCAACATCCCCTACCCAAACAGTAACACTACTACCTCCACCAACTAAACATACACCCATCCTATCTACACACACAAATATATTATACCACGTTATTAAATACCTTTATGTTAAATGTTACCGCAATTGTACTGTCTAAATACTGTTAAGTAACTGTACTGTCTAAATGTTTACATGTACCCTAATGTTAAATGTAACCCTCCAATTGTGATGTGACGTGACCACCTTGATTGAAGGAAAAGGTGGCATACAAATCTGTCTAAATAAATAAAATAAATAAATAAATATTCTTTGAGAAATAGGTATCATGAACTGTGCAGATAGGTCACATGACTCAGTTATGCCTGCTTTAGGAAGTGCCTGAAATACTTTATCAACTTGTAAGATATTGGAGTGCTGGGCAAATAAAATTGGTGAGGAAGACGAGAAGAAAACTGGATATATAAATGGGTGTATTTTTTTAATAGAATAGAAAATACAAAATTTTCAAGAATACAAAAATTAATAAGTAAAAATGCTGTCAAATATTTCAAAATTGTCAAATCCTCTTTTGTACTTAAGAACATAAGATATGCCATACTGGGTCAGACCAAGGTCCATCAAGCCCAGTATCCTGTTTCCAACAGTGGCCAATCTAGGTCATACGTAACTAGCAGTTTCCCCAAAAGAAACAAGTTCCACAATGCTTGTATTGGGTCAAGCATTGATATCCTGGGTCCCTTTTTAATAATGAACTTGTCCGAACCTTTTTTAAACCCAGCTACGCTAACAGCCTTTACTACATCCTCCGGTAACAAATTCCAGAGTTTGATTACACGTTGAGTGAAAAAATATATTTTCTTTTATTAGTCTTAAATAGTTTACCCTGTAGCTTCATTGCATGTCCCCTAGTCTTCCTATATTCTGATAACGTAAACAATCGATCTACGTTTACCCGTTCCACTCCGTTCATTAATTTATAGACTTCTATCATATCATACTTCTCATGTTGGTCCTTCCACATTTCAGCAACCAGTCCCTGGTTTTCACTGGCATGATCAGTCAATACCAGTGGTTCTCAATCCAGTTCTCAGGACACACCTAGTCGGTCAGGTTTTCAGAATAGCCATGATGAATATGCATGAAGTGTATTTGAACATACTACCTCTTTTGTATACAGATCTGCCATTCTCTATCATGCATTTTTATTGTGGTTATCCTGAAAACCTTACTGGCTAAGTGTGTCCTGAGGACTGGGTTGAGAAACCCTGGTCACTGAACTCATGTCACTTCTCATCAGATATTCAGCATTTTGTGATCCTCTGTATCATTCTTCTCATTATCGCCTAGATGCCGATGTTTGCTGCCTCTCTTTGAGTAGTATCATAACTATTCCTCCCCCACCAGCACAAGAAGAGGGGGCATCCTATACCAGGGATAACTCTGACAGGGAGAGACAGAAGGTGATAACTTGGTGCATGGCAAGACTAACTATGCTCTGCCTGCTTTATTAACTTGCATAGATATTGCAGGCACCACTGCTGAAGACCTAAGGGAAGGAGGGGAAGGGGTGTGAGGAGGAAACACAAGAAGGTATCTTGCCTGGAACAGGCTCCTTTCTCTAGCCTTTGAATCCATCTTCTTTCATAAGCCAGGGTGTCTGTTGACATTTCTATTCTAGAAACGTTATTGGCATGACAATTGTATACATGCATTTTAGCAATAATACATGAGAGATTTCAAAAATCATGGCACAGTCTGCTTTCTCCAGGAACAAGCAGGAAGTCAGTCCTCACATATGGGTGACGTCGGTGCTGACGGAGCCCGTGCGGAGCATTTCCCCAGCTTTCAAAGAAAGCCTTTGGGAATGCTACCACGCATGCGTGATCCCCTTCCCACCCAAGGGTGCCATTTTGCTCAGTCTCCTTTTTTTCTGTGTAACCCGCTTGTCTTCTTTCCACGGAAAAATCCTCTAAAAATTATCCTAAAACTTGTTGTTTTCCCAGTTTGCGTACCGGTTCTTCTTCCCGTCTCGCGCCGGCTCTGTACCCAATGCCGTCCTATGCTTTCCCTTCTTTTCTTCAAGGCCTGCCTCGACCAGCTGGGGAATCTTGATTCCTCTGGGTGGATAGCCTGTACCTCTGACTTCTCGACATGCTCTGTCTCTGACTGGGAGACTGATGTCGAGGCCTCACCTGAGACCTCTCTGCACAGAGAGATCCCTTCGGAGCAGTCTTCCCCCTGGAGCCCCAGCACCATTTCCCACCTGATGACATGTCCTTCCACGACTTCGTCTGGGACATGGCCTGGGCCCTCTCGATCCTGACTGAGTCGGAGGATCTGTGCACCGAAGAACTGGAGATTCTCCAGTATGAGTCTCCACCAAAGAAGGCTCTGTCGGTGCCAGTGTAACCCATCCTCGAGCGGCTTCTCCTGCAGATGTGGGAAACCCCAGCCTCTGTGCCAGTGGTCATCTGGCATCTTGACGCTATCTATCGCGTCAAGAATAACCTGGGCTTCCAGAAATCCCAGCTCCTGCACAATTCCATAGTGGTGGAGTCCTTGATGCAAAAGCTGAAGAGCCAGAAGAATTACTCTTCTGTCCCTCCGAGCAGAGAGGCCAGAGCCCTTGACGCCTTGGGGCGCAAGTGCTTTCAGGGATCCATGCTGAGCTGCCAGATACAAGCCTATAAGCACTACATAAGCATGTATCTAAAGGACCTCATCCAAGAGCTTGTCAGATTCTCAGTGAGGCTCACTGGGGAACCTCTTCAGCAGTTCCAAACCCTGGTTGCCACCATCTGGAATTGTTCCAAGTTCTTATCTCAGGCCACCTACAATCTTTGAGGCTGCAGCCTGAGCCACAGCTGCGGGCATTGGTGCTTGGCGCCAGGCCTGACTACAGACTTCAGACCTTGAGCAATAGGTCCAGGAAAAGCTGCTTGATGTCCCCTGCACTGGGGAGAATCTGTTTGGAAAGTCTATGGCTGATAAGGCAGCGGAGATGGAGGCTGAGGTGGTATTCCAGCAGAAGCTCTCAAAGACGTCCTCTGCTCACCCCCGAAAGAAAACATCGGGGAAACCAGCCAGTTTCTTGAGGGGGGAAAAAGAGCTGTTTCACTAGATTCACCACTACCAAGCCTTCTCAGGCCAACAGCAGCAGGGACCCCAGCCTAAAGGCCAGGGACATGGACCAAGGAAGCCAAAAGCCCCAAAGCCGCAGGCCCCTGCCCCAGCTCAGCCTGGAGGGAACTTTTGACTCCCAGAGCAGGGCCTCCCTCCCCTCGAGAGATCCTCACCAGCCCATGGGGTCGCCTGACACTCTTCGCCCACAAATAGGCCGAGGTCACTTCCGACCAGTGGGTACTCCAGGTCATAAAGGGAAGGTTACCACCTCTGCTTCCAGCAAACCCCATCGAGGTATTTCCCAGGAGAGCCCATGCGACCTCTCCTTCACCAGACCCTCTTGCTCTCAGAGCTAGTAGGTCTACTCAGGGACAAGGCAGATAGATATTTCCTTATTCCCAAAAGAACTGGGAGGCCTTAGACCTATTCTAGACCTCTGAAACCTGAACAAGTTTCTGGTGAGGGAGAAGTTAAAGATGCTCTCCCTTGGAACACTGCTGCCCTACTTCCATCAGGGAGACTGGCTGTGCTGCTTAGATCTGAAGGATGCGTACACTCACATCCTGATCTCCCCCTCTCACAGGCAGTTCCTGAAATTCATGGTTGGAGGGGGCCACTACTAGTACAGGGTACTTCCCTTCGGTCTGGCCTCCTTGCCAAGAGTCTTCACAAAGTGCCTAGCAGTAGTAGCTGCCCATCTGCACCTACAAGAGGTGTTCGTCTTCCCCTACTTGGATGACTGGCTCATCAGGGTCAGTACAGCCACAGAGGCCAGCCAGTCTGCAGAGCATACTGTTCCCCTCCTGTAGCACATGCGGTTTGTCATCAGTTACCTCAAATAACATCTCTCTCCAGTCCAAAATCTGGAATTCATAGGTGTTCAGCTGGATATGGTGAGGACCAGGGCCTCCCTCACTCAGGACAGGGCAAAATGCTTCAGACAGCTGGCAGGGGAGGTCCAACACCACAAGATGGTGCCAGCCTGTCTCCTTCTCTGCCTGCTGGGCCACATGGCCTCCACGGTCCATATCACATCCCTAGCCCACTTATACATGTGGACAGCCCAGTGGTGCCTGCGTTCTCAGTGGACCCAGGCCATGGGCAGGCTCTTGGACAGGGTTAGGATCACTCTCCAGATGGTGAGGTCCCTCTACTGGTGGCAGGACCTATACCACCTCCAGCCTGGAATGCCTTTCGGGGCACCCTCCCCATGGACTCCTCCCTCTGGGGGGTGGGGAACTCACTGCGAAGCTCACCGCACGCAGGGCTGCTGGTCCCAGGAGGGGAGTCCCTGCTACAGATCAACCTCCTGGAGCTCCGGGCAGTTTTCCTAGCCCTACAAGCATTCTGCAGCCACTTGCAAAATAGACCTGTGCTGATCCAGACGGACAACCAGGTTGTGGTGATCTACATAAACAAGCAGGGGGGTACGGGTTTGTTCTCCCTCTGCCAGGAGACGGTAGCCCTCTTCTCCTTCGTAACGTGCAGTGGCATGCTCCTGTGAGCAGTCTGTCTCCCTGGCCAGGACATCTGCCTGGCAGACAGACTCAGAGGAGTCCTGCGTCTGCATAAGTGGCGTCTTGACCCCCCAGTGGCGGAGGGGCTCTTCCACCTCTGGGGTTGGCCTGAGATAGATCTGTTTGCTTCTCCAGCCAACACACAGCCGGCTCGCTTCTGCTCCTGTCAGCTGCACCAGGGGAGGATAGCGGCAGACGCCTTCCTGATCTCATGGTCAGAGGGACTCCTCTACCGACTCCTCTGGTTGCCAGGACTCTGTTCAGAATCCAGAGTGAGAGGGCATTGGTGATACTGATTGCCCCCAGGTGGCTCAGGCAACCCTGGTTCCCTCTGCTGCTCTCGCTGTCAACAGCACTTCCAGTCCCCCTGGGTTGAGCCCCAGACCTCCTGACCCAGGAGGAGGGCTCTCTTGAACTCCAATGTGGGGTCACTGATACTAACGGCCTGGCTGCTGAGAGGGTAGCTCTGGCCCCTCTCAACCTGCCAGCAGAGGTTGAAGAGATCCTGCTGGTCTCCAGAAAGCCCTTTACCAGAAGGGCCTATGCCTTTAAGTGGCGCAGGTTTGCCTTCTGGTGTGCGGACAGGAAGAAGAATCCCTTCTCCTGCCCTGTGCAGCTGGTACTCAAGTACCTGGTGCACCTGTCCCACGTCAGGCTGAAATCTAACTTCATCAGGGTGCACTTGAGCGCTATAGCTGCTCACCACCACCTGATTGAGGGCAAACCCCTCTCAAGCCAGCCCCTAGTTTCTCAGTTTATTTGGGGCCTTCCACTGTCAAAACCCCCTCTCTGTCCCCCGGCGCTTGAGTGGGACCTCAATGTGGTGCTCTCTCAGTTTACCAGACCAAGCCCCTAGCCATATGCCACTTGTGATACCTGTTCTGGAAGGTGGGCGCCTTAGTGGCCTTAAGCTCAGCTTGCAGAGTGAGTGAACTCAAAGCCCTGATGGTGGACCCTCCGTACACCAGGTTCTTCAAGAACAGAGTGGTGCTCTGCACTCACCACAAGTTCCTCCCGAAGGTGGTATCCCTGTTCCACCTCAACCAGGAGGTTGTATTTCCCACCTTCTTTCCGCGGCCTCATGCTGACAAAGAGGAGCTCATACTCCACACACTGGACTGCAAACGGGCCCTGTCCTTCTATTTACAGAGGACCCGGGGCCACCGTAAAGCACCTCAGCTTTTTGTATCCTATGACCTCAGCAGACGGGCTTCCTGTGACCAAGCGTACTTTGTCCACTTGGGTGGCGGACTGTATCACCCTCGCCTATGAGCAAGCAGTCTTCTCCCTGGAGCACCGGATAACAGCACATCGTGTGAGGGCGATGGCCATGTCGTTAGCCAACCTCCTCTCTGTGCTAGTGACGCAGATCTGCAGAGGCGCCACCTGGTCTTCAATTCACACATTTGCAGCTCACTGCTGCCTGGAAAGTGAGTCCTGCAGAGACAGTGCCTTTGGCCAGGCAGTACCCTGTAATATTTTTGGGATGTAGGCAACTCCTGCCCTCCGACCCTTCTGTGTTCAGGCTACCGAAGTGATAGCGCCTCTGGATGCTAGGGTCCTGCAGAGTCTCTCAGCGGGGACTCACCTTCCACGACTCATGGCTACCCAATTGGCTGCCATTGGTGCTATCGTGGTTCGATCCTCGCAGCCTGGAGCTAGGGAGTCCCATATGTGAGGACTGATTTCCTGCTTGTTCCTGGAGAAAGCGTAGTTACTCACTTGTAACAGATGTTTTCTGGGAACAGCTGGAATCAGTCCTCGCAATCCTCCTTCCTCCCCTAGGCGTTATCGTTCGCTACCGTGCTTAATTTTTACTGCCATCTTAGCTATGTCACTGACTGAGCAAGCTGGCACCCTTGGGTGGGAGGGGAACCACACATGCATGGTAGTATTCCCAAAGGCTTTCTTTGAAAGCTGGGGAAATGCTCCGTGCAGGCTCTGTCGGCGCCAACATCACCCATATGTGAGGACGGATTCCTGCTGTTCCTGGAGAACACCTGTTACAGGTGAGTAACTATGCTTTCTCTCACCAGCCTTCTGTCTTGCACTCTTTTCCTTTCTCACAGTTCTTGCTTTTCTCTCTCTCATCTGCTCTCTGTTTATCAGGCCAATGCAGAAAGCTAGCACGGCCTTTAAGAACACATAATGCCATGTTTAAGCACACTTTTATACAAACCTTTTGAATGCAGAAAACAGACATAAACACCGATGGAAAAATTGCCAATTAAAGCCATGCATATTTAAATCTATTTTATTGATATTTCAATCTTTTACAAAAAGAAAAAACAAAGGCAATAATAAGTAAAAATACATTAAAACAAACAATTTCCTAAACAATATTAACACCCAGCCCACAACATGGAGTGTGCAAAAGAAAAAACAAGTCCATGCTGAAAGGGAAGACTAAATGAATACAAACCCCTATTTTCTAAGCAATCCCACTAATCAACCAACATTCTGCAAAAACGTTTCTAATTGAGAGGCATCAAAAAAGATATAGGACTTAGCCTGATGCGTAACAACACACTTACAAGGATATTTAAGTAGGAAAGAAGCCCCTATTGCCAATACATGTGGTTAAAATGAAAGAAAAGCCTTCCTTTTCAGTTGCGTTGTACGAGACACATCAGGAAAGACCTGTATCTGATGCCCAAAAAACTTTTCCTGCCGATACTTAAAATATGAACGCATAATCATCTCCTTATTTTGTTCTAAAGAAAAGGCAACTAAAAGAGTAGCCCGAGTGGATATCTCTTCCACTGAGGACTCTAGATAAGCGGATAAATCTAGACTCTGAGCGGATAAACACTCCATATCATCTGTAGTTGCACCACCAGTTTCTGAATCCGAAACCACCTTCCCTCTAGTAGCCATAGGTAAATAATAAATTTTTGATAAAGCTAAACCTTTAAAACATCTTTTAGATATTTAACAAATAATATTGTTGGAGAAAGGTAGTGCGTCCGAGGAAAATTTAGTAATCTTAAATTTTTAACCCGTAAAGCATTTTCGATAATTTCATCACGAGTATGTAAATGTAGGGAATCCTGAACAAAAGAAGTAACAGACCCTTGAATAGAAACAAGCTGATTATCTACTTTTAACCTTATGAGACTCAAGAGAACACAATCGATCCTGATGATTAGACAAAGAACTAACAGTTTCTTTTGTAAACGTAGAGACTTTAGCCGGCGAAGATTCCAAAGAACGTTCAGTTCTAGATACAATCTTCCATATATCCTGTAAGGAAACATCCGCCAGAGGAGACAAATCATCTAAAGATGGCAAGGAGAAATCAACAGAACGAGGCAGAGATGCAACATCCCCTTCAAGTTTCAAATACAACTCAGGCAACATAGAAGATTGAAAAACTTTACCACTTGAAGGAGAAGAGGGTCCACTGTCCGATCCTTGTGGGCTTTTGCTGGGTGGGGTTGCAACCCTTCGCGGATCAGGAGACGGATTAGAGGAAACAGAACTAACTGAAACTGAAGAGTCAAGAGACAGCGCCGAGGTGGGTGGGGGAACCACGGACCGTACATGGCTATCCATGGGCCCGACCACCTTTGCAGATTTTCCAGACGCCATTGAAGCAGATAGCAAGTTCTTCTTACGCTTCCCCATATAATAGGAACACCTAAAAACTCAGACAATTCACTCACTCCGCTCCGATGTGCTCCGAAGGGGCTCCAAAGGGGCGTGACTTGCCCCTTAGGACACGCCCCTTCGGAGCACGCACCCGGGTACGCGCCTGCGGTGCGCGTCCCGCGGTGAGGGCAGGTTTAATAGCCCAAGCTGCTCACGTGGTCCGCAGTGCTCTCCGGGACTGGGCAGCTCAACTCCTCTCAGCCAGCAGGAAAAAGAAACAATGTAGCAAGGCACACACTCAGAGAAGCAGAGGGAGGGCTCGGTCTTATACCCCAAGCTGCTCACGTGGTCCGCAGTGCTTTCCGGGACTGGGCAGCTCAACTCCTCTCAGCCAGCAGGAAAAAGAAACAATGTAGCAAGGCACACACTCAGAGAAGCAGAGGGAGGGCTCGGTCTTATACCCCAAGCTGCTCACGTGGTCCACAGTGCTCTCCGGGACTGGGCAGCTCAACTCCTCTCAGCCAGCAGGAAAAAGAAACAATGTAGCAAGGCACACACTCAGAGAAGCAGAGGGAGGGCTCGGTCTTATACCCCAAGCTGCTCACGTGGTCCGCAGTGCTCTCCGGGACTGGGCAGCTCAACTCCTCTCAGCCAGCAGGAAAAAGAAACAATGTAGCAAGGCACACACTCCATTTAAATCTATTTTAATGTATTTTAATCAGCTTCACATAAGGTCTGATAGCCATGATTTGCATATGTCAGAGAGGTGTAGAGGATTTTGCAACCAGCCATAGCGCCAACATTTTTATTGCAGGGTCTGAGGTGACTTAAACCTCTTACTCGTGACCCCTTCCCCGATGTCTAGATCATTTTCTCTTCAGATGATTGGGCAAAGCCCCCAATGCCATCAAAACACTGTCGTGGGTTTGCCCGACAGAAAAGAATCCCTGGTGGCCGAGCAGCCCTTTCTCCTCGCCCCCCCCCCCCCCCAACAGTATTGTGCTGGCATCTGGGATTATCAGAGCATCAGGAAAAGTCTCTGATGCCATCAAAACGCTATTGGTGGCCAGTGCCCCGACAAAGTAAGTACCTGGTGGCCCCTGTACCCCCCATTCTCCCTCCCTGCTAAAAGCCAAGGAAACCTTCACCACCTGACTTTTAAATTCTGCCTAGGCTCCGGTGTGGGAACATCACCTCTGCAGCAGCCCGATCGGCAGTGGGAGCAGGCAGGTAAGCTCCTCCCTGCTCCCCCAACCAAGACCAATCAAGCCAAGGAAACCTTCACTACCGGACTTTTAAATTCTGCCTAGGCTCCGGCGCACCTGCGCCTGGCAGCCCTTTGTTGTGGCCCTTAGGCAGGGACCCACGATGAGTACATCCCACTCACCGATGAGTCATCAAAAGCACAGTGACAGAAGCGACCTTCAAAACCCGATGTAAGTAAGAAACATATTGAAAGCTCTCACTCTGCTCCTCTGGATTCTCCAACCAAAAAGGCAACGGAACCGATACAGAACTCCCCAAAAGAGTGCCCACACCTAAGTAAAAAGTGATTTCCACTTGGTTAAGATCAGCATAAATAACAAGAAGATCACGACATTCAAGCTAGCTCCACCATGGGAAACGATGATAACCTCTACAAATAGACACCGAAACACTCCAGACTTCCAATGAAAAAAATAGTATCTCACCCCACACAGAGGACACTAACATGGAACATCAACCCCTTCAAGCTCTTCCAACACACAAAAGCTTCTGTGCAGATATCAAATGTACAAAAGGACATTCTTACAACAAATGTATGCTCTTATACTAATTCTTACCCTATGCTCTTACCAAACAAATGCATATTACTACACTACCTACCTTACAACCGTACAAGCTCCCCCCATATATGTATCACACCTTCCTACCATATACCAACCTATCCACATACCTAATTACTACAAACCTCACAGCAAGAGTCCTACCATATATATTCAAACAAAGCCATTGTCACATACATTCATACCTCAATCACACTCTCCACATATCACCCGAATAACCATAGGCCTGATAAATGCAAGATCAATATGCAATAAAACATACACCATTACTGATTACATACATGAAAACAACATTGACATCCTATGCATTACTGAATCATGGCTCAAGAATACAGACCAGGTAATACTGAATCTAATAACACCACCAGCATTCACAGCATACAACTGCCCCAGAACCCACAAATGAGGAAGCAGAGTACTAATCCTTGCCAGAACAGACTTAAAGCTCAAGACATCAACTTCCAAAAGCTCCGAACACTGCGAATTCATAAACACTGAACACAAGCATCTATCCATCTGCCTGATCTACCGACCCCCCCCCCTCCCCCCCAAGGCACCAAAAGAGGACACATCCAACATCCTGGATATGATTTATGCAGCTAATTCCCCACACAAGACCCTCATTGTGCTAGGAGACCTAAACCTCACATCTACCTGGAGTGGAGTGAGTGGCCTAGTGGTTGGGGCAAGGTACTTCGGGCCGGAAGGTCGGGGGTTCAAATCCCACTGGAGGACAGCAACCTTGGGCCGGAAGGACTGGGGTTTCTAGTCCCACAGGTGCTCCTTGTGGTCTTGGGCAAGCCACTTAACCCTCCATAGCCCATGTTCCCTGTAAAATAGTTCTCTGTGTGCTGTGCTTTCCTGTCTAATCAATGTGTTTATACCTCAAAAAAAAAAAAAAAAAAAAAAATTTCCTGTCATGATTTGACAATTTCCAATTTGTAATCAAACCGCTGCTGATCGCTGGAAGTAGCGGTATACAAATGTATACTAAATAAAAATAAAAAAATAAATCTACCTCAACAACAATGGAAATGGCTTTTCACAAAGCAATGGAATCCATTCAACTCAAGCAAGTATTATCAGGCCCATCCCATCGCTCTGGATCTACACCAGATTGCATATTCGTGCCAACTAACACCCTAGATCATGGTCTCATGACACCATCTAAAACTACACCAATACCATGATCAGATCACCATGGCATATTATTTGAGCTCCACCACAATACCCTACAGTCAACTTGGAAAACTGAACAGCCAACCAGACGTTTCAAAACCTTTAACACAGAGCACTTCCTCAAAGACACCGTGCAGTCCCTACCACAAGATTTCACTGACTTGGACGAAGCCATCAACGCATGGAATACCACCATCCTTGCCGCATCTCAACTCGCACCTCGAAAGAATTCATACCACAACAAAAGCTGGCCCAGATCTACAGCATGGTATTCTAACAATAAGAGAATCCAAAATAAAACTATGACAACTTGGAACGTCGCTGGAGAAGGAACAAATCAGAAACCACATTGAAACCATACCAGGAGATGCAAAAAGAATACAACAACCTAATAAACATAGACAACAATAACACACAAACCTCGTATTAAAAGCCCGTAATAAACCTAAAGAACTCTTCAACATCGTTCTTACCCTAACAAATGACCCAACCATGAAAGACGAAAATAAGATGCACCCATAAACCTTTGCTGCCAAGAACAGTACCACCGCACCCCATAAGAACATCTCTCATATGAACACAGCAACTGCAGCCACTGCTGCTCTACAGCTACCAATCAATGGAAGAACTTCTGCATGCCATCAACTAAACAAATAGAACAAACCATCACTGCTCTAAACACCACCACCTCTCCATCGGACCCCTACCCAGTGACTTTGATTAAATCCACCAAAGAAGAATTCAACACATTTATCCAAAAGATAGCAAGCACCTCTCTCACTCATGGCTACATGCCCAAAGCACTCAAGCAATCTACTATCCGCCCCAATCCTAAAACCACTTCATCTAATAGCACCGACTCTTCAACCTACCGCCCAATATCCAGCCTCCCATTCCTGGCAAAAATAACTGAAAAAATCGTACAGAGACAGCTCCAAGATCATATTGACGAATTTGCCCCACTAGAACCCCACCAGCACGGATTTCGTCCAAAACACGGTGTTGAGACCCTTCTCATACATCTGTTCGACAGACAACATAATCAAAGGAATAGACAAGATAAAGCAAGGCTTCCTACTAATATTTATCGATATATCATCCGCCTTAGACGCACTTTCCCTTCACATCCTATTGAAACGCCTAATGGAGATTGGACTACAAGATAGCACCATCAAATGGTTTCAGTCATACCTCAAAGATAGACAACAGAAAGTAAAATCTGGGAATCTCACCTCAGCATCCTTCAGTACTACTCAAGGAGCTCCACAAGGCTCATCAGTATCAGCTCTTCTCTTCAATATCTATATTCAGCCTATATGCAAAATATTTAACAAATACAAGATACAATATGCCATATATGCTGACGATATCATAGCATATACCCCTATTCAACTGGACTCCCCAGACTATACCACTATATATCAACCTGCATTCATGAAATAACAACCTGACTTACTGACAACAACTTAAACATCAACATAAAAAAATCTGAAGCAATCATCGTTATGAGAGATTCAACATTCATTCCTCCTACATCTATCAACATCTCAAATACACCGATTACAATAAGAGACGAAGTTCGAAATCTTGGAGTGATTCTAGACGAGCAACTTACCCTCCAACCACGTATAAACAAGATATCCAAAACAGCCTTATTTATTTATTTTATTTGTTTATTTGGCATACATTTATACACCGCTCCTTCCAGCGATCAGAAGCGGTCCATCGTTGTAAAAGACAGGGAGAGGGGAATAGACAAGGGAAGGATAAACAACAAGAAGATTACAGTTATACAAATGATTGGCAAATAAATTACTGTTTAAACACCATCACACCTACACCTTCTTCAAACTTGCAGCTCTCCGGAGACTAAAACCTCTCCTCAATAAAGAACATTTCTGCACTGTATGCCAGGCCATCATTACACCTGTGCTGGACTACTGCACTATCCTATTCCAAGGTCTACCTAAACAAACCACCCATCCCCTACAAATAGTCCAGAACACTGCTGCCCAAATCATTGCGGGCGCTTCAATACAAGACCATATAACTCCAATACTAAAGGATCTGCACTGGCTTCCAATCTCTTCAAGGGCAAAATATAAATCAGTGATCACCATCTTCAAAATTAAAAACAATATGTCAGCAGGAATACTACAGGAACTCATCGGAACCAAAGCAAGCAAAAGACCAGACAGAAACAGCACCAAAAACAATATACCAACACCTAGTCTATTCACAAGAACCAACAAATCAACATCTATGCGAGCCTTCTCTCTTGCTGCTCCTGCTACTTGGAATGTCCTACCAGATAATCTAAAATCAACAACAGATATAAAAGAATTCCGGAAGTTGCTCAAAACCACCCTATTCATTGAAAAATTCAACGAAGACTACCAATCTCCAATCACCCCTGTCACTCCACAAACTGATTTACACAAGCCATCACACCTACACCATTCAAACATCCCATGACTCTCATTAAGATGTATATAGTTTAGTTGATGTTACAAGAGACTAATCAAACTTTTTAAGTTATGATGTTACCGTTGATATTTGCAAGTTCTTTTTATAAGTTAAAGCTTATTGTAAACTGCCTTTATTGAATGAAAAGGCGGTATAGAAAAATTGTTAAATAAAATAAATAAATAAAATATAACCCTGGTGGTCTAGTGACCCCTGACCCCTCCCCCCCCCCCCCAAGTAAAATAAAATTGTATTTTATTTATTTGGTTCTTCTATACTGCCCCTTCCAGAGATCAGGGGCGGTTTGCATTTAACACAACATATTACAAAGAACAGAGGTTGAACTATTTACATAGATCCATAGATTACATAGATCTCCTGGTGGTCTAGCGACTCCTGTACCCCCCACTATAAGAATATAACCTGGTAGTCTAGTGGCCTTGTACCCACCACCCTCACCCCCAAGTGAAATAAAAAATCAACTAGTGGTCTAGCAGCCCCTAAATCGAAGGCCCCCCCTCCCCCGGTATCTTAAAATAGGCGGGAGCGCTGCCTACATGCTCCCGCTCTAGTCTGCAATCTTGTAAAATGGTGGCAGGGTTAGACTGCCTATTTTAAGGTACCGGGGGGGGGGGGCAGATTGAAGCCACTAGACCACCAGATTATATTATTTTAGTGAGGGGGGGTACAGAGGCTGCTAGACCATCAGGTACTTTCTGTTGGGGGACCAGTCCCCGACAGTGTTTTAATAGCATCGGGGGCTTTTCCCGATGCTATCAAAATACTGTTGGGGCCGATTGCAGATTAGCCACGTAGTGCCCAGAGAGCAAGCCAACCTAGCGCAGACTCCATTTGTTTGGCTTGCTCTCCCGGTGGCTCATTTGTATGTGCACTGTTACCGTGATGATCATTTGCATATCCTATCCCTCCTGCATCGCACGTTTAAAATGTGTGCATAGTTGGGAACATAAAAAGTCGATCCAGCACAGGTCTAGTGCTGGCTTTCTGTATCGGCCTGTACTTTTTTAGCTCTTGTCCTCTCACAACACCCAGTTATCTTGTTTTTCTCAGAGCTCTTGCTTTCTCCATGTTGCTCTCTGTCTCCTAATCCTTGCTCTTTTCCTGCTGATGCCTCTCTTAGGCTGGAGGGCCTCCTAGCAATCTGTCTTTATTACTCAGGCTGACCACCTTTTTTTCTGCTCTGTATTAAGGGGTTGCTTTTTAAGGAGATACCAAGACAGGTGTTTATACAGGCTCTCTAAATAGACTGCTGCTTATCCTGATCCTACAGCTCGCCTGCCCTCTATATCATGTCTAGGTCAGTGTGTGTTACTGATGTAGGGCCAGGGCCAGATCCTCAGACTCATGTTTTCACATGCCTCATTCTGGCATGTGTGCTGGGAGTTGTCTAGTTTCCTCTATTCTAGAGTCTTCCAGGAAAGGTTTCTAGGCATGTGTGAAGGTTCCAGCTTGCTGATGGGCAATTTGCTGCTCAGGTTTCATCTGTTCCATTGAAGGAAAAGGACATCTTCCTCTATTGCTTCCATCACAATATTTTACCACAAAATGTTTTCACCATAATTTGAATTTCTTTATCATAAGTCTTTAATCTGATTCTGCCTCCTTAAGTAGGGCATTTGTCCCTGTCTAAATCTTGCCTTATACTTTATATTCAGGCAGCTCTCCTGAAAATTAGGGTAGCTTCACACTGAAGATTGGGGCATTACGAGTATCATGCCACAGGGATCTGTCTCTGGTCCTGTTCTTTTTTTTAATAATGCGAATTTTCAATTTAAACACAAGATATACACTTGTTGCAGAAAAGAATATACATAAGTAAGGCAAATAAACACCAAGTAAACAATGAAACAAAAAGAACAAGGAATTATTCACTAGCCCACAAATTATCAGGAGAGCCAAAACCAAAATTACAGGCAAATCTCTTAAGGAAATAAGACGCACAAAGCCAATATAGCACTACTCTATTGGTCTAACCAGAAAGATGTAACTAACTCCTTGAAGTTTAATTAAACATTTACAAGGATATCTCAAAGAACAGGACCCCCCTCCCCCCCAATATCTGCATGACCTTATGAGACAAAATAAGAAATTGCTTCCTACGTTTTTGAGTCCTTTTTTGAGACGTCAGGAAACATCTCATCCTTATATTGAAAGTATAATTTCAGAACCAGTCTCGATTAGGCTCATGAGCAACAGTAATCAGGAAGGTGACTCTTGAGTGAGACTCTAGATTTGACTGGGTTTTTGGAGAGCTCTGCTCCAAAGAATCAAAGGAAAGCTGTTGGCTTGGAGATGATGTCCCAGGTTCTTTCTGCTTAGCCACTGGCAAATAGAAAATTTTAACCAAAGGAGGCAATGACTCAATGGAATTTTCAAAACAGAGGTGGCATATGAGTTGAATAAACTCGTTTTGGAGATATTGTAGGTACACAAGGGGAAATTCAGTAAGCATAAGTTTCTTTTTCTGACAGAATTCTCCAAAGACTCAATTTTGACCTGAACACTGGTTAAGTCTTTAACCTTAGTACCTGTAAGTCCTGTTAACTCTGCACACTTAGCTTCGAACTGTGTCACTCGTGCTAATAAAGGAGTCATCTCTTCTTCTGCTCAAGAGCCTGTAATGAACCCACTAAGGTTGCTTGAATAGAAGAAAATTGAGAAGACAAACATGATTCCAAAGCACACAGTCCATCTCAAAGTTAAACTGAGAAGGTCTCACCAAGGAAGACAAGTTGAATTCCAGCAGCAGCTGATAGTTGCAAGGGAGAGAAAGGAGCAGCTACCACAGCAGCTTCTGCAACCACTGGAACCCCGACAACCGTTGTTGCCATCCATGTTGTGTCAGGCACTGTGGCGGTCTGTCCCCTCTCTGCAGATGCTTCGTCAAAGGCAGTCTATAGCACTCAAGCACCCATGCACCTGCCTCAGAAGACCCAGCACTGCATACAGAGGGCTGTGCCGGGTCCAACCACTCCTCTGGGCTCTGCGTGACATCCATCTCTGAGAGACTCGGTGAGCCTCCTTCCGCTGACTCCAGCGAGCCCAACAGAGGAGTCTGTGCTGCACCGGCGGGCTTCATAAACATGTCATGCAGCCTTTGCACCGGTTGTGTCTTCTGCACCGCTTCCTGCTGTTTCATCTTCCTCTTACATGGCATGAAAGAGCGAAGGCAAATGGATTTTAAAAATGTTAACAGCAGAACAGTGAAGAGTCCTGCTAACAAGCATTCCCCATCTTGGTGTCTCCCCCTTGGTCCTGTTCTTAACCTTTTTGGAAGTAATATTACAGAAGATATGTTAGGAAAAGTATTTGTTTTTGCAGAGCATAGCAAAATTATGCAACAGGGTGAACACCCTAGAGCTGGGGTCACCAACCTCCAGAGGGCCGCGGGCCGCACAGCCAACTACTGGGAGCCTCGCGGGCCGCACCCCCCTTCTCCCCGCCCCCACGAAAAAAAACAACAAACGCAAAATTATGAAAACAATGGCTGATCACCTTTATTGAATTTAATGAGATGGCTGATGATTCATGCTAGCAGACAAACGCTTAAAGTCCGGCTTCACAGATGACACTGACAGGAGAAGGGACGCTTGCAGGTGGTCATCGGTGAGCTGCGAGCGCGTGGATACAATGGCGGGAATCCTTGGCGGGCCGCACGTAATGTTAACCGGGGTAGAGCCTCGTGGGCCGCATGAAGGGACCTCGTGGGCCGCATGCGGCCCGCGGGCTGCAGGTTGGTGACCCCTGCCCTAGAGTGTATGGATAACATGAGACTGGATCTAGCAAAGCTTGAAGAATGGTCTGGAATTTGGCAGATAAGATTTAATGCTAATAAAATAGGCTATGAAACTCAAGGAAGCGGTACAGTAGAGGGGGTGAAGTACTTAAGTGCACATAGAGCAAGACATGACAATGATCATATTGGGTGATCTTAAAGTGGCCAATCAAAGGTAGAAAAGGCAATAGCAAAACCCAGAAGGCTGCTTTGGTGCACAGGGCAAGGAAAGGCCAGAAGGGTGGTGATAGTGCTGTTGTATGAGTCTCTAGAGAAACCTCATTTGAAGTACTGTGTACAATTCGGGAGACTGCACATTCAAAAGAATATAAACAGAGAACAGCTACTAAAATGGTCAGTGATCGCAATCATAAAGCAGATGGAGATTGAGTTAATATGTATACTTCAGAGCAGAGGTTCCCAACTCCAGTCCTGGAGGGCCAAACACCATTCAGGTTTTCAGGCTGTCCCTAATGAATATGCATGAGATACATTTGAATACAATGTGGCAGTGCATGCAAATGCATCTCATGCATATTTATTAGGGACAGCCTGAAAACCTGAATGGTGTTTGGCCCTCCAGGACTGGAGTTGGGAAACTCTGCTTTAGAGGAAAGGTGAAAGAGGGGAGATATGATAGACATTTGAATACATCCATGGTATAAAATTTATACTGCAATTTATACTATAATCCGCATTTATACTATAAATGCACAGGAGTGACCCTCTTCCATTTGAAAGGAAGCTCTGGAACATGGGTTCATAGGATAGACTCGGGAGTAATCTGACAAATGTTTCTTTGTGGAAAGAGTAGTAGATGTTTGTTTATGCAATTTCTTGATACACTGCCCAGGCTGAAGGGCATCAGAGTGGTTTACAATCACTATAAACAGGTACTGCAGTCCCTCGTCCCCAAAGGGCTCACAATCTATGTGTACCTGAGGCAATGAAGGGTTAAGTGGCTTCCCCCAAGGCCACAAGGAGTGCCTATAGGACTAGGACTAGAAACCTCAGTCCCTCTGGCCTGAGATTGCTGTCCCCAGGTGGGAATTGAACCCCTGGCCCTCCGACCTGAGGTACCTTGTCCTAACCACTAGGCCACTGCTCCCACTAGATGTATGGAGCAGCCTCCGAGTGGAGCTGGTGGAAACAGGAAATGCATCAGAATTCCAGAAAGCTTGGGACAAGTACAGAGGATCTCTGAGGGGAGAGGAACAGCAGACTGGATAGGCCATATGGTCTTTATCTGCCGTAGTTTTCTATGTTTCTATGTCTCTGTTTCTACTAATGATAAACATCACAAGGTCCAAGTCATAAGAAGTATTTCAGATTTGTAATAGGGAAGCACCATCTAATTTCACATACTGTCTTTCAGCCTAGCATCAGCACAGGTATTCAGAAAATGCCTACTGATGGCAACAACACACCCACACAAACTGGAACCGCACGTTTCCCTGTATAAAAGGACAATTTGAGAAGGGGCCAACAAAGAGAAGGACACAATCGTCCGGCTGTTGGAGTGACTAGGATTCATAATGACTCAAAATCCCATCTGAGCTAATTATTTCAACTGAAATTCATAGGATTGAGTGAAAGCTTTTCTTTCACAGGAAGATTATCACCCTGGTATGCGTTATAGAAAAAAATGTTTTAAAGAAAGTCAAATGTCAGCAAAGAGCATGTTGAGTTGTTGGGCCTTATGGCTTCAACAGTAACTGTAACTCCCCTTGGCATATCTCAGTATGAGAGACGCCCAATAGACCCTACACACTCAGAGTAATTGTAATAGGATGCCTGTGTGGAAAATCCAAAAAGGGATCTATATTAAGCCTTTTTTTTATAAAAGCAACTTAGGCATCCAAAACAATCCCCTGTTCTTTAGATGGTATAAATATGTGCATGTATTCTATATATTTTATAAAATATGTGCGTGCATTGCAACTCTACCCCTAGGAACACCTACATTCAGAATGTGTAAAAGGAGGAGCACTCTTTCCGTATTACTCCATGGGTTTCTAAGGGCCCTTCATGTACGAAATTGGCTTTATATGTGCAAAAGCTTTATAAAATTTCACCTTAAAGACTTCAGGCCATTCTAATTGTCAAGACATCATCCAACAACTCGGGGTCTCCCTCTCCTGATGTCTGATTCAATCAAATTTAACCAGAAGAATCTCCTAAATTTTTCCAACTCAAATGTTTTTAACCTTGGATTCAAACTGGGTTGGGGACCTCTACATTCAAGGCTTGTGGTTTGCTTAGGAAAGCTATACCAGAGAAACTCCTAGAGCTAAGAATGATCTGGAATTCTCTAAAGAGTGACTGGATTAGGATGATTTTGTTTAACAACCAATCAGGTATTTATGTTCTCCGGAGACAAACAGGGGGATGCAGGCACACTCTGAAGGTGAAGTCCCTGACTGAGCCTGAGTTGCCCAGATCTCTCCCATAACTAAGGGCATGTGTGCCTGCTTTCCTACCTGTTTGGCCCCAGAGGAATCCGTGGGGGGGGGGGGGGTTTGTCAGTCGTCATTGACAAGCCACTAGTCTCCCTCTCTCTCGACTTTTTGCCTACAAAACACTTACCTCTACTGCAAAATCTTTTCTTAAAGTCAGAATCCGCAATATCCTCGACCTCCGATCGCATGCCTCAGCATATACAACAACAAAAAAAAAAGTAACAGCGGCTACAGGCCTGACCTGCTTTTCCACTCAGTGGAAACCATGCCAGCCAACAGCCCCCTGCTTGCTGCAGCCACATGCTGGCAACTGCATTAAAAAAAAATTCAGGAAGTGCTCATGAGGCAGCAACCTAGACCAAAGAACATTGGACTGGGACACCTTCTGCGGGGCCCCCATGTCCGTGGATAGAAGCTGATATTCCCACCTCCTCCCTTCGGGTCCAGTAATGGCACTAACGGGTGCCTTGAGAGTTGCTGCTCTACTGGAGGCCATGTAAGGACCTCAACCCGCCGTCTGCACAGGTTGACTCCACCCTGCCTCCACCAGATCTGATCCACCGCAATCTCTTCACTGACTAATCCGTGTCCACCACTTGACTCTCATTTGGGCTGCAAAAAAAAAAAAAGATACAAAGGAACAGAGATAAAGAGGAAGTTCAGTTTCTAAGGTGGCCCTCAGTTCTGGACTCACCTTCAGAGTGTGCTTGCATCCCCCTGCTTGTCTCCGGAGAAAGAGTATTTCTTACCTTTAAGAGGGGTTCTCTGAAAACAGCAGGGGTATGCCGCCACACTCGCCCACTCAGCCGTCCCCTCATCAGCCACATAGTAAGCAAACTCTCTGCTCTTGGGACAGTCGTACTTCACAGACTCTGTGCTCACTGGACTCTCTGAAGCTCGTGATCACTTCCCTCATAGCCACGACAAAATTCACCGACTCCTTTTTTTTCATCAGCTATGCTATGAACTGATTCCTTTGGGGCCAAGCAGGCAGGAAGCAGGTACACATGCCCAGAGAAGCTAAATCTTCTCTTAGCTATGGGAGATCCGGGCAACTCGAGCTCAGTCAGAGACTTCAACTTCAGGGTGTGGCTGCATACCCTTGCTGCCTATGGAGAACTCTTGTTACAGGTAAGCAACTATGATTTCTGTGTAAACGAGCAGGGTAGAATGGGATAGACTTCCTTTATTTGGAAATTGTCAGACACTGAATCTGGCCAATCTACCTGGCAGGAAAGAACAATGTCCTAGCAACAACCTGAGTCAAATCCTACAAGCATATTGGAGATCCCTGGGACAAAAAGTAGGAAACGGAATATTTAGCAAGGGGTGGGGGGATCAATATTTTCTGAATAGGAAGATTCCTCAACCCTGTTCAATGATAAGGGAACATATAGCAAACTAGTCTCAAATGCTTTCTTCCTAAATTTGAGAGAGGGCCTCCTGTATACATAACCTTTAATTCCTTTAGTGGCAAAGACTCTCCTAAACCTCAGAAAGGACCAGGAAATTGATATGCTTAGTTCCCTATTGGCCAAGGCAGATTTGGTTCCTGCTGTTTTGGGGGTTATTTGTCAAGGGTTGGATCCAATTAGGGTCTTGCCCAACCCTGATCATGCAGAATCAGGGAACTCTATATTTTGTCCCAGCCTCAGGTCCCCTGGATCTCTGATCCTAGGTGTCGAGAGGGTAGCAATCAGTTCACTGAATTTGCATGGTAGCACATCTCGTATCCTTCTGCTGTCTAGGATAGACTCCACTAGAAGGTGTTAATAGTTTTAAGTGAAAGATGTTTGCTATCTGGGGTGAGGTAAAAAAGTCCTAGATTTTCTTCTCTCCTGCACAAAAAATTCTGTTGGATTCATAAAGTGCAGTTGATGCATATCACTGCCTTATAGATGGCAAACCCATTGATCTACAGTCTTTAACTCAATTAATGTTAAACTTGCTTCTGTTGAAGCCTTCGCTGTGCCTTGGGACCTCAATATGATACTAATCCAGCTAATGAAGACTTCCTTTGCGCCACTATCCTTTATTTAATACTTTTATGTACTGCTTTATCTGAAAGTTAAAGCAGCTTATAGAAAATTGAAACTTAAAACTTACATGGGAACATAGAGAACACAAGAGACATTTAAGATTCCTTAACTGTAAGTGAACAAAACAGATAAAATGGTAATATGCTTGTGTGGTAGGATAGCTTGTTAGACGTCTCCACCGAAATGTTCAATGAAAAGATGAATTTGTTTCTTGTGGAACTCTGTTAGATCATGGATGGCCCAGAAAATCTTGGAAGGCGCTAAAGAGAGAAGGCTCGCTTAAGAGGCGTTTTGGCTGCTCTTCACTCTTGTGGGAATGGTGAATGTGTTTTGCGCACTGGCTCTTCAAAGACAGAGGAAAGGTTATGGGATGTTTTGAAGATACTTAGTAAGGCCTTGTATTTTGTGTGGCTTAATGTGAGAAGCCAGTGTAGCTGCTTGAGTATTGGTTATATGCTCTATTCTGGTTGTACCATATAGGATCCAGGGGGCAGTATGCTAAGCCGTCTGTAAAAGATGGCTTGCATAGCTTGGTAGACCTTGGAGGATTATATTGCCATAATCAAATTGTGGGACGATTAAGGCTCAAATACTGTATGGAAGTTGTGAATGTCTAGTAATGGTTGTAAGTGCTTTATCATTTTTTTTTTAATTTTATGGTGTATGAGTCTGATGGCATTGTTAATGTACGGTTGTAGGGTTAAGTGCTAGTCAAAAGTTATTCCTAAATAATGCACTACAGATTTGACCTCTAATTGTGCTCCTGGAACACTTATAGATGTTGGTAGTTCCTTAGCGTCCCTCTAGTTCAGTCCCGGAACCATAGAGTTGTGAACCTCCACCAGCAGCTTTGGAGACTGAACATCTTCATCTCTTCGATCATCCAGCTATATGCAGCCCCAAGGACCGCCCACACATCAGTATCTCAGTCTCCAAGCAGCTTGGAAGTCACAACCCAGAACTGGGCTCCTTAGGAACAGATAAGCAGAGCTTTAGTGTTTTATTATTTTCTAGATTTAGGTGCTGGGCTGCTGCTGTGGAGGAAATCTTTGACTGTGTCCCTTCTGTCTTTCTCTAATCTGTTTTTTTTCTCTCTGTCTCTCTCTGTCAGTCTCCCCATAGGTCAAACAAGCAGGGGAGCTGCACAGGACACAGGTCTCCTTTCTACCGAACCCCCTTGGTGGGTGAGGAGAAGGTTGAAGACAATTACAGGCAGCAATTGAATACAGCAGTAGGCTCTGAGGGTCCCCTGACTGATTTAGGGGTTCCCCGAGCTGCCCTGAGCGGTTATTACTCTGTTATTGACTCTGATAACTGCTACTCAGAGCTTGTGACAGGCACGCTGGACAGCACTCTGTGTTTTGACCCCCCCTCCACTCCTGTGTGTGGGTGAGTAGAGTTTGAAGCTTTTTCTTTCTAAAGGCAGTGGTGGAGGCCTTGGGGTGGCCTGGAATCAGCTCTGGGGAGTGTTTTAGACCTTTTGGGTATTTTTTCTGGTCCTTTTTTTGGCGGGATCGGGTCCGGCGGCCATTTTGGATTTTTTTTTCAAAGTTTTTCTTCGTGTTTTTTTTAGGGATAGGAGCTTCGTTTTTGCATTTCTTGGTCAGATATCAGCTAATTGACTCCAGCTCTATCTAATCCTGCAATTTGGAGCGTTTTTGAGCACTTTTAAAATCGCAATTTTTTTTCTGCTCTGTTTGCTTCAGCAAGGTGTTCCTGCTTTGCTGGCAAAGGGCTGTGTGCATAGCCATGCCTCCTAGTCCTCGGTGTCTGGTCTGTGGCATTCGTAGAAGTAGTAATTTGGAAGCCCGAGTCTGTGCCACTTGTTCTGCTGTGGGTGCTGGCATGGAGGACCCTCTGGAGGGCTCCAGTGCAGATCTCCCACCTGTATCTACAGAAGGGACATCAGAGCAGGCAGAGACGGTCCTTGGTCCGGGGATTTCTGCAGTGCCGGAGTGCCTGTTGGCGGGGGGCGTCAAGGAGAGATTCCTGGGAGTTCCACCCACCTTTTTCTCTCTCATGCAGGAGGCTCTGGCTCTCTTGCAGCCGGCGGGGGGAGGCTCGGTCCTGCCCCGCCGTGGGCTAAAGCGTCCACTTTCAGTAGAGGGAGACACTGGTCCACAAAAGAAGAGCCGGCCCCCGTGTGTTGCAGATTCTGCGCCTCCTGGGGACGAGTTCCACGAGGGGCTGGGGAGGCTCTCGAGCTGGAGTCTGTGGAGGATTTAGAAGACGGCGAGTTGTTGGACGACAAACAGAGTAGTAGAATAGTGCGTGTATTTCGTAAAGAGGAACTTCCGGCACTGATTGCCGAAACCCTCAAGGTATTGAACATACCCGTGGAAGTTGGAGGATCCCTTGATGCAGGCGGTGCGCACTTCCCACAGAGTCTTTCCGCTCCATAGGGTTTTTAAAGCTATGATCCAGGAGGAGTGGAACAGTCCAGAGTCCGCTTTGCGCGGGGCTAGACTGTTGCCTAAATTGTATCCTCTGTCGGAGGCTGATAGAGAGCTCTTTCGTTCGCCGAAGGTGGACGCGGCAGTTTCCGCGGTTACTAAACGGACTACTATCCCGGTGGAAGGTGCTGCGGCGTTGAAGGACTCGCAGGATCGGAAAGTTGATAGCTTGTTGAGACAGGCGTTTGATGTTGCTGCCCTGTCAATGCAGGTGGCGGTGGCCGGGGCCTGGGTGGCGCGCGGCTGCCTCCGCTGGTCTCAACAGTTCCAGGGGCCCCAGTCGGCGGAACAAGAGGCCGCGGCGTCCAGATTGGAGTCGGGTACCACTTATTTGGCGGATATCCACTATGACCTCATTAGGGGGTTAGCTAACGGCATGGCGTTGGTGGTAGCGGCGCGTCGTTCTCTTTGGTTACGCAATTGGGCGGCTGATGGCTCTTCTAAAGCTCGCCTTAGTAAGCTGCCGTTTAAGGGCAGGCAGTTATTTGGAGAGGACTTGGATAGGTTGGTAAAAGATCTCGGGGATTCTAAGGGGGTCGGCTTCCGGAGGATAAGCCCAAGCAGGGGAAGCCGACCTTCACCTTCCGGGGGTCTCAGCAGTCCTTTCGGAGGTTTCGTGCCTCCCGCTTTGGTCAGTCCCAGCGTTCCAGATATCTGGGGCGCGGACAGAGTTTTCCGCGGATTTTGGGGGGCAGGTAGAGGTTTTGGCTCCTTCCAGGCGCAGGTCCCCAAAAAGTCACAATGAAGCGAGGCCGGCTCTGGTGGCGGTGATTCCCGTAGGGGGCAGACTGCGGGATTTCTACCCTGCCTGGGCCGCTATCACATCCGATCGGTGGGTGTTAGAAGTGATACGAGAGGGATATGCGCTCGAGCTACATCGACCGGTGCTCGATTCCTTCGTTATGTCCCCGTGCAGCGCTCCCTGGAAACGACGAGTCGTATCCGATACACTTTCCCGGCTGCTTCGGCTCTGGGCGGTCGCCCCGTGCCGGAGGGGCAGTTAGGGTCCGGTCGATACTCCATCTACTTCGTAGTGCCGAAAAAGGAGGACACCTTTCAACCAATCCTGGATTTAAAGTGAGTGAATCGGTGCCTCCGGGTGTCGCATTTTCGCATGGAAACGCTGCGCTCGGTCATAGCGGCGGTCCACGAGGGGGAATTCCTAATGTCCCTAGACCTTACGGAGGCCTATTTGCACATTCCCATTCGCCGGGAACATCAAAGATTTCTGCGGTTTGCGCTGCCGATGGGCCATTTTCAGTTTCAAGCCATGCCCTTCGGCCTAGCGACGGCACCACGGGTCTTCACGAAGATCATGGTGGTGGTAGCAGCGTTCCTGCGGAAGGAGGGTGTCCTCGTGCATCCCTATCTCGACGACTGGTTGATCCGGGCGAAGTCGAGGGAGGAGAGTCTCCGGGCGACGGCGTGGGTCGTACAGGTTTTGCAGTCGTTAGGCTGGGTGGTCAATCGGGCGAAGAGCCAGCCTTCTTCCTTCGCAGACCTTGGAGTATTTGGGGGCACGTTTCGAGACCGGCAACGGGAAGGTTTTTTTCCCAGTGCACAGAGCGCGGGCCCTGAGGCGGCTGGTGGAGCAGTTTCTAGCGAGACGGGCGTCCTCGGCTTGGCAATACCTTCAGCTTCTCGGCAGGATGGCGGCGACCATCGAGGTAGTTCCGTGGGCAAGGGCGCACATGCGGCACCTGCAGCGAGCGCTGCTGCGTCGATGGTGTCATCAGTCCGACTCGCTAGCTCGTCAGTTAGTTTGCCCCTTGGGGGTTCAGCGCAGCCTTCACTGGTGGTTGCGTCGGCGCTCTCTGGCGAACGGTATGCCCTTGGAGTCTCCCGTCTGGTGTCTGCTGATGACGAATGCCAGTTTGAGTGGCTGGGGGGCTCGTTGCGAGGGCCAGATTGCTCAGGGCCAATGGTCCTCGTGGGAGAGCCGGTGGTCCATCAACCGACTGGAAATGAGAGCCGTGTGGTTGGCTCTGACAGCGTTTCAGCTTTGGCTGCAGGGAGCGGCGGTCAGGGTGCTATCCGACAATGCCTCCACGGTAGCCTACATAAATCGCTAGGGAGGCACAGGCAGCGCGGCGTTGGAAGCGGAGGCGGATCTGCTTCTGGATTGGGCAGAGCGGCATCTTCAGTGTCTGTCGGCCCAGCATATCGCGGGGGTTCACAATGTGCAGGCGGACTTTCTGAGTCGTCGCAGGGTAGACCCCGGAGAGTGGACTCTACATCCCGAGGTATTTGCGTTGCTGGTCCGTCGTTGGGGTCTGCCGATAATGGACCTCATGGCGACCTTCGAGTCCGCACAGGTCGAAAGGTTCTTCAGCAGGCGTCGAACGCATGTCGGAAGGCCTCGATGCATTGGCACAAAGGTGGCCAAGGTACGGGCTGCTCTGTCTTTCCTCCGTGGGCTATGCTGGGTCGCCTGGTACAGCGGATCGAACGGCATCCGGGTCCCGTGGTTCTGATTGCCCCGGACTGGCCTCGTCGGCCTTGGTATGCGGATCTGGTGCGGTTGAGTGTGGCCGATCCGTGGCTCCTTCCTCCTCGGCCGTATCTCCTTCGGCAGGGGCCGCTGCAGATGCCTCAGGTGGCTCGATTCTCGCTTACAGCATGGCTATTGAGAGGGCGCGAATGAGAGCCAAAGGTTATTCTCTGGAGGTCATTGCTACCTTGTTGCGGGCGCGGCGTCGGTCTACGTCGCTAGCGTATGTCCGGGTCTGGCGTATTTTTGAGAGCTGGTGTGCGGCTTGCAAGTTGCGGCCTTTGCGGACCTCCATTCCTCAGATCCTCTCCTTCTTGCAAGCAGGGGTGGACAAGGGCCTGGCGGCCAGTTCATTGAGGGTCCAACTTGCAGCTCTTGCGTGTTTTCGAGGCAAGGTTCAGGGCCAGTTATTGGGGTCCCATGCGGACGTGAAGCACTTCTTGCGAGCGGTGTTGCTTATGCGTCCTCCGTGCAGGGCTTTAGTGCCCTCGTGGGACTTGAATTTGGTGTTGAGGTCTCTGGTGGCTTCGCCGTTTGAACCCTTGGCGCAAGCTTCATTGAAGGACTTGACGTTGAAAACGGTGTTTCTGGTAGCGATCTCGTCAGCTCGCAGGATCTCGGAGTTGCAGGCTCTTTCGTGTAGGGAACCCTATCTGTCTTTCTCTGCCGACAAGGTGGTATTGCGACCGGTTCCCGCGTTTTTACCTAAGGTAGTTTCGGCGTTTCACATGAATCATGTGGTGTCTCTCCCGGTGTTTGCCAAGGAACGGGGCAAGCACGCGGATAACTCCTTGCACGCGTTGGATGTCCGTCGAGCTCTTCGTCGGTATTTGAGGGAAACGGCAGCCTTCCGTACGTCCGATCGCCTATTTGTCGCATTTGGCGGTCCGCGCAAGGGGGAAGCGGCGTCTAAGTCTTCCATTTCCCGCTGGTTGAAAGAGGCGATTTCGTCGGCATACCTTTTACACGGCAGGATGGTTCCTGCCGGGCTTCGGGCTCACTCGACTAGGGCGCAGGCGGCGTCGGGCAGAAGTGAGCTTGGTACCGGCGGTGGATATTTGTCGGGCGGCGACGTGGTCGTCCTTGCACACCTTTGCTAAGCACTATTGTCTGGATGTGCAGGCGGCGTCGGATGCACGGTTTGGGTCTCGGGTGCTTCAGGCTGGACTAACGAGGCCCTCCCGTTGAGATTTACTGCTCTGTTACATCCTCTATGGTTCCGGGACTGGACTAGAGGGACGCTAAGGAAGAGTAAATTAGACTTACCTGCTAATTGTTGTTCCTTGCGGAACTCTAGTCCAGTCCCAGATCCCTCCCTGTCTATCTGTTCTCGCTGCCAGCCAAGAAGGTACATTCATTATAGGAGTCTGCCAGGGTTTTTGTTCTCTATACTTTCGGTCAGAGCTCCTCTGCTTGCAGCACGCCTTAGTTTCCTTTCGGGGTCAAATCTTGGGGGTGAGCGGTGGCGCCTCTTGTTGCATGCGTTTTGCTCAAGGGTCGCCACGGCCGTTCTGGTCCGCCTTCCCGTAGGCGGGAGGTTCTTACGCAATTGGAAAAAGAAAAAAAAAAAAAAGAGAGAGAATTTTTGCTCGTAGTGGGAACTTTAGGGTCTGGATCCTTTTTTCCACTGTGTTGTTATATCTACTTATTTGTTGCTCTGCTTAGTATGCTTTGTCAATAGGTACTGATGTGTGGGCGGTCCTTGGGGCTGCATATAGCTGGATGATCAAAGAGATGAAGATGTTCAGTCTCCAAAGCTGCTGGTGGAGGTTCACAACTCTATGGTTCCGGGACTGGACTAGAGTTCCGCAAGGAACAACAATTAGCAGGTAAGTCTAATTTACTCTTTGAAACCTGTGTCCCTGGTGATATAAAGGACTTCAGTCTTCTTGTAGTTCATGGATAGGTTGTGTTCTGACAGCCAGTGGGTGACTGAATTAAAGCATTTTATTAGTGTGATGTACATGGGTTTTACAGTGGAGAAGGGCACAAAACATTATATCTGCATAAATGTGATAAAATATTTTGTGCTTGTATAATTGTGCAGATGGGTTATAGGTAAATGTTGAACAGAAGTGAGAATAGAGCAGATCCCTTGTGGGACTCCTTGCTGTAAGGGGTAAGGAGCAGATGTCTTCCCTGCTGCTCTCACTTGCTGTTGGCGCTGTGTTGTGTTATATAATGCTAGGAATTGTAAATGTAGTAATAGTGAGACATGAAAGACTGAATCAAAAGCTGATGTGATGTCTAAGAATATTAGCATGAATCCTTGATGAAGTCTGTCAGTGCCTTTTTTAGCTTATCCACGAGTGCTGTTGAAAAGGTTTCTGTGCCATGATTAGGCCTGAATCCATATTGCTGTGGGTCATGAGGGACATGTGAGTTAATGTGGCTTTGAAGCTGGAGTGGTACAACCTTTTCAATTATCTTTGCTAGGAAAGGTAGCCTGGAGATGGGTCTGTAT
Source organism: Ichthyophis bannanicus (assembly GCA_033557465.1). Taxonomy (NCBI): domain Eukaryota; kingdom Metazoa; phylum Chordata; class Amphibia; order Gymnophiona; family Ichthyophiidae; genus Ichthyophis; species Ichthyophis bannanicus. Next base: position 341,326,908 of record CM066036.1, on the reverse strand, counting down.
GAACTAGGGATTTTTGGGTCCAATGTTTATTTATTTATTTATTTAAACAGATTTGTATTCCGCCTTTTCCTTCAATCAAAGCGGTCACAAAACAATACAATACAAGTATAAACATATGAGACTATAACATGTACAACATATACCACTTTTCATACAATCAAAGCAGTAGTAAAACACAGGGAGTACATTACATTACATGCATAGGATAATACATAGAACAAACACAGGATAGGTTACATTCCCATTACATAGGATCTAGAAGGGGTGGAAACTGTCCATGCCACCATACCTCCCCAAAGGCCATACCCGCTGGAAACTACAACAGATATAGACGCCACGGACCAACGCCTAAGGGCCACGCCAAAGGGCCCTCTGGCGAGGCCCTCAGGCGCGGGCGCGCTTCAGAGTCGGCGGTTTAGAAGCCGGTGTCCAGGGCTGTGTAAGGCTGCTGATTGGTGGGGCATGGAGGTGAGGAGGAGCTCCCGCTCACTCCCTCCGTTGATGGCTGTTCCCCTCGTTCTGCCAGCGCGCCTCAGTCGGCGGTTTAGAAGCCGGTGTCCAGGGCTGTGTAAGGCTGCTGATTGGTGGGGCATGGAGGTGAGGAGGAGCTCCCGCTCACTCCCTCCGTTGATGGCGTTTTCCCCTCGTTCTGCAAGCGCGCCTCAGTCGGCGGTTTAGAAGCCGGTGTCCAGGGCTGTGTAAGGCTGCTGATTGGTGGGTGCATGGAGGTGAGGAGGAGCTCCCGCTCACTCCCTCCGTTGATGGCTGTTTCCCCTCGTTCTGCCAGCGCGCCTCAGTCGGCGGTTTAGAAGCCGGTGTCCAGGGCTGTGTAAGGCTGCTGATTGGTGGGGCATGGAGGTGAGGAGGAGCTCTTTATTATTGGAAGGAGTGAGAGGCATACTTGAGGTTGGTGGTAGGGTTACCAACTTTTTCACCGAGAAAAACCCGACACCTGTGGCTCGCCATGCTCCACCCATTGTCCGCCCCTAGTCCCACCCCTGCCCCGCCCCCAGCCCCACCCACAAAAATTACCGAGGATACGTGTAGGCTAACTTCCTTGGTCAGATAATAATTAAACTGGGAACCCCAAAATCCAAACATGAAATGTACAACACTGGAGAAATAAAACTATAAAGTAATTTCCTCTTGCACTAAACAAAAACGCAAAGATGTTATCAATACACACTTCCCAGACCAAACATATTCCAGCTAATAAATTCAAAATAAAAAGTATTTTTCTACCTTCTGTTTGGGCGTTTTATTTTTAAGTTGCAATTGCTCCAGTCACTTTCTTCTGGTTTCTTCGTGTCTTCTGCGAGCTATCCATTTGTCCTTTCTTCTCTTTTAGATGTTTTCCATTCTCTCTCTATTTCTGCTTTAACATACTGATTGTTTCCCTTTTGCTCTTTCCCCCAATTCTTTCCTTATTCCTTTATCATCCATTTAAATTTCACCCTTCCATTCTCAAGCCCCTCACTCTCCCAATACCCAGCCCATCATAGACTTTTCTTCCACACAAAATATTTTTTCCCCTCTCCACTCATTCCCCATCTATTCTAGTCCTCCCCCAAAATCAGTTCCCTTATAGTTCTAGACCCACCCAGCATCCACTCCCTTCTAGTCCCATTCTCCCATGCCCCACATCAGCCCATTTTCAGTCCTATTACAGCTCTTCATAAGCCCATTTCCAGTGCTAGCCTTCACATCACAGGCCATTTCCAGTCCTAGCCCCCCCCCATCACAGCCCATTTCCAGTCCTAGCCCCCCCATCACATCCCATTTGCAGTCCGAGTCCACCCGCACCATCACAGCCCATTTGCAGTCCTACCCCCCCCCCCACCACCATCACAGTCCATTTGCAGTCCTAGCCCCCCTAATCACAGCCTATTTCCAGTCCAAGTTCCCCCTCCCTCCACCATAGCCCATTTCCAGGCCAAGTTCCCCCCCCCCCATAGCCCTTTTCCAGTCCAGGTCCCCCTCCCCATCACAACCCATTTCCAGTCCATGTCCCCCCCCCCCCCCACTTAGCCCTTTTACAGTCCAGGTCCCCATACCCATCACAGCCCATTTCTTTCCAGTCCAATGCCCCCCCATAGCCCTTTTCCAGTCCAGGTCCCCCCCCCACAACCCATTTCCAGTCCAAGTCCCCCTAATCACAGCCTATTTCCAGTCCAAGTTCCCCCCCCCCATAGCCCATTTCCAGTCCAAGTTCCCCCCCCCCCATAGCCCTTTTCCAGTCCAAGTTCCCCCCCCCATAGCCCTTTTCCAGTCCAGGTCCCCCTCCCCATCACAACCCATTTCCAGTCCATGTCCCCCCCCCCCAGCCCCCCCCCCCCATAGCCCTTTTCCGGTCCAGGTCCCCCCCCCCCCATCACAACCCATTTCCAGTCAAATTCCCCCCTCCTAGCCCTTTTCCAGTCCAGGCCCCCCCTCCCCCATCATAGCCCAGGCAGTCCTTGGCCTCCCCCCCCCCCCAAACCGCGGTTGTCTGAGGCTTTAGAGGGAGCCGGGGAAGCCCGCGCGAGGCCCCGACTCCCTCTGCCCAGCCGCCAGCGTGAAGCGCCTTTTCCTTCACGCTGGCGGCTGTTCCTGTGCAGCCGCGACTGCTGGGAAAGGTTAAAGGGCATTACCTTTAACCTTTTCCACCAATCGCGGCTTCACAGGAACAGCCGCCAGCGTGAAGGTAAAGGCTCTTCACGCTGGAGGCTGTTCAGAGGGAGCCGGGGCCTCGCGCGGGCTTCCCCGGCTCCCTCTGAAGCCCTCCGGGTTGGGAGAAAAGCCGGTTTTTTTGCTCTGGCCGCTCCCGATCTTGCGGCCAGAGCAAAAAAAACGGCTTTTCAAGGGCCGGTTTTGCCTCTGCGCCGGCAGCCGGCCTGGCCATGGAAAAACCGGCCAGGCCGGCTGAAAACCGGCCAGTTGGCAACCCTAGTTGGTGGGCATATAGTCTTGAGCAAGAGAAAGCTGAGTGACCCCGAGTAATGTGGGTATTAGTTTGGAACAATTTATTTTGATCCAGCTTACTGAGCATGGGTCAAGGAGTGAGGTTGTGGTGTTCATACTGATGATAATGCTCTCTAGGTGTTCTAGTGAGATTGGGTTGAAGATTTGCCATGTGCTGAGTACGAAGCTGTTACCTTGTGGTGCTAAATTTATAGTCTGTCTATCTGCTCTTAAAAGTTTTGGTTTGGAAGTAGTCAGCCAGGGCTCGTGGAGGCAGGTCATCGTGTCCTTTCTTTTGTATAGATTTTACTATATCTAATAACTCCCTGAGGCAGTTTAATGAGCTCAATATAAGCTTGGTGTGGCATTCCTTTTTCAACTTGTTAGTCATGTCCCGGTATTCTTTTAGTGTGGACTTGTAATCATTATGGTTGTGTATGCTCTTTGAGCACTGCCATTTTCTCTCTGTCTAAGTTTGTGCTTGGTATTTCTTAGCTCGGCAGAGTACCAGATAGCATTGTGGTGCTTCCTTGTGGCTCTGTTTGATTGTGGTATGGTTGCAGCTCTGCATATTGCCTGTCATTATTTGATTCATGCTCAAGCTGTGGGATAACTTGATCCAAAAATTCCTTTTTGTCTAGGTATTTGCATTTTTGAGCGATAGGCTGTGGCTGGGTGTCTATATGTGTGTGAGGGCTCTGGGGAATATAGAACATGATTTGTTCTATGTTCAGATCAAGGGACTGAGGATATGATGGGGGAAGAAAAGTGATTGATTTGTTTCTGAGCATTTGTTTTGGTGCGAAAATGAGATCTAATATACTACCTTTTTCATGAGTTGGTTTATTGATGATTTGGACGTATTCCAGTGCTTCCATAGCTTCCATGAAGGATTGTGAAAGCTCACCAAGATTCACACTTAACACAACCCCAACTACAAAAGCCGTTAGCCTGACACTCCTCCTGTTACCTATCCACTTCACATTACAACCCTTAACCATGCCCTCATTTGATCTTTAATCCTCTACTTCTATAACACTGTACATAGTTTTTCCCCTGTTTATCCAAGTTTGTATCCCATGTTTATTGTAAACCCAATGTAACTGCTACATTGTTTTATGTTCTGTTCCAATGTAAACCGCACTGATTGTAATAGCGCGGTATATAAGAGATGCAAATAAATAAATAAATAAAATAAAAATTAGGGGGGATGAAGAGAAGTTTAAGTCGCACAATAGTAGGAAATGCTTGTTCTTCGTAGAGTGACAACACGCTGTTTCTAACAGGGCAGATAACTCATCTGTGCATGCTATAGGGAATATGTAGGCTCTAGAGCTAAGTAATTTGCTTGTGGCTGTGGTGGTCATTCTGGATCTACGAGAAGGTCGTTGATGATATCGGGCCTGTGTATGGCGACAGTGATCTTGTATCGAGTCTGTCATAAGCCCTTGTTTGCTGAGACCACCTTCGTAGTCTTTTGCATTGTTGAAACGTATTTAACAAACATTTGAGTTGTTTATGGAACAGAGCAGTGTTTTGTTTTTATAGAGTGAGTGTTTTTGAAATTTGGACTTGTACACTCTTTAACTGACCACATACTTTTTTGGACATTCAAACTTACCAGCTTTATATCAACATGTTCCTCCAGGACCTGGCCAGGGAGCTTGGGGGCTACGCGGCTGGCCTTCATGACCACATCCAGCATTTCCATACTGTTTCGAAGTCTGTCTTGGAGTGCTCCAAGTACTTGTCTTGAGCCACCTACAATGACTTTGAGTCCAGCATGAGGGTGGCGGCTGCCAGCATCGGCTGCCGGCATCGGCGCTCGATGCCAGGCCTGACTCCAATAGTCTGATTTTGAGCAGTGGGTACAAGAAAAACTTTTTGACATCCCATGTCTTGGAGAACAACTTTTCGATAAACCCATGGAGTACAACGCGGCCAAAATTGAAACAGAGTACATCACCCATACCTGGTTCTTGAAGAAAACTTCCACCCTTCCTTGGAAGAAGCTGCAGGGCAAGAAACCCCCTTTCCTCCGGAAGGACCAACCTTACCAGGGTTACCTACCCCCCCCATACCCTGTCAACCAGACCCCTCAGCAGGGTTCCCAGGGCAAGGGAACTAGCCAGGCTCCGTGCAAGCCCAAGGGTTCAAAACCCCAGCCACTGACCCCGGCCCAGCCAGGGTCTGGGTTTTGACACTATCAGCATAGTCTCTCTTCCGCTGGAGAACCAGTTCCCAACAGGGGGGCACCTGGTTCACTTCACCCATCGGTGGGCCTCCATCACCATAGACTCCTGGGCTCTTTAGGTAGTCAAGGAGGGCTACCACCTCCACCTCATCCAGGCCCCCTCCACCCTTCTTTCCTAGGGAGCCCACTCGGGGCCCCCCCCCTGCACCAGACCTTGCTGAGCCAAGAGCTCACAGCCCTTCTCAGGGACAGAGCTGTGGAGCCCATTCCACACCACGTGAAGGGCAAAGGGTTTTGTTCCAGATACTTTCTGGTTCCAAAAAGAACAGGGGGCTTGAGGCCCATCCTCAACCTGAGAAACCTCATTTCTGGTGCGGGAGAAATTCAAGATGCTCTCCCTTGGAACACTGCTGCCCTACCACCACCAGGGAGATTGGCTATGCTCCTTGGACCTAAAGGATGCTTATACCCAAATCCTGAACCACCCAAGCCACAGGCAGTACCTCAGGTTCGTGATAGGAGGCGACAACTACCAGTACAGGGTACTCTCCTTCGACCTCTCCTCCACCCCGAGTCTTCACCAAGTGCCTCGCAGTGGTGGCGGCCTTTCTCCACCTCCACGGGATCTTCATCTTTCCTTACCTTGACGACTGGCTCGTCAAGGGGGACATGACCTCAGAGGCTGGACAGGCCACTGGCTGCAATATTCAGATCTTACAGCACCTAGGCTTTGTGATAAATCACCCAAAGTCCAACCTCCATTCCACGCAGGCTCTTGAGTTCATCAGGGCCTGCCTGGACTCCATGCAGGCCAGGACTTTTTCTTACCCTCGACAGGGTGGACCACCTTGTGGCCCTCACGGCTGAGGTGCAGAGGCGCCACATCGTATCAGCTCGAGTGCTCCTCTGCCTCTTGGGCCACATGGCCTCCACGGTCCATGTAGTCCCCAATGCACACCTCCACATTTGAGTGGCTCAGTGGTGCCTCTGGTCCCAGTGGGCCCAGGCCACCGGCAGTCTACGGGACAAAATCAGTCTCTTGCCAGCTCACAGAGTCTCTCACCTGGTGGCAGGACGCCCAGCACCTACAGGTGGGCATGCCCTTCCAGCTCCCGAACCCTCAGAGGGTCCTCAAGACGGACCCTTCCCTGATGGGCTGGGGTGCCCTTTGCGAGGAGCTGCACACCCAAGGGGCTTGGTCCTTTGAGGAGAGCCAGCACAGGTCAGTCTGCTCGAGCTCAGAGCTGTCTTCCTTGCCCTGCAGGTCTTTCGATACCACCTATGGTACCAGTTGGTGCTTGTCCAGACGGACAATCAGGTCACGATGTTCTATGTGAACAAGCAGGGCAGCACAGGCTCCTATACCCTCTGCCAGGAAGCCATGGTCCTCTGCTCCTTCACGGCCAGCCAAGGGATACTTCTCAGAGCTGTCTATCTCCCGGGCTAGGGCAATACCCTGGCACACAGGCTGAGCAGAGTCCTTCACCTGCACGAGTGGCGTCTGGATCCCAAGGTGGTGCTCAAGCTCTTCCAGCTATGTCGACCCCCCCCCCCCCCAGCATGGATCTCTTCATCAGCGCGACCAATGCTCAGTTGCCCTGGTTCTGCAGCCCTTGGCCCCAGCCCTCCCAGGTGGTAGCCGATGCCTTCCTTCTCTCGTGGTCAGAGGGTCTTATGTATGCCTTACCCCTCCCCCCAGGCCACTAATTGCTTGGACCCTATTCAAGGTCCAGCGCGACAGGGCATCTATCTTTCTCATAGCCCCATGGTGGCCCAGGTAACCTTGGTTTCCCCTACTGCTCCATCCCTTGCTGGAGTCACCGGTTCCCTTCAGCAGCTCTCCCGGACTCCTGACACAGGAGGACTCAGTCCTCCATCCCAACCCGGGAACCCTATCCCTCACAGCATGGCAGCTGAGTGGATCGCCCTAGCCCTACTAAACCTCCTCAGGGAGGTGGAGGAAATCATCCTGGCCTCTCACAAGAATTCCACAAGATGGGCTTATGCTTTCAAGTGGCGGTAGTTCGCCATGTGGTGCACAGAGTAATACTTCGATCCGTTCTCCTACCCAGTGCATTCGGTCCTTCAGTACCTCCTCCACCTATCGTAGTCTGGGCTTAAGTCCAACTCCGTCAGGGTGCATCTCGGCGCTCTCTCAGCTAATCATCACCCCACTGAGGGCAAGCCTCTCTCCATGCAACTTCTCATCACCAGGTTTAAGTGGGGCCTCTTACATTCCAGACCTCCCATTCAACCGCCGCCGGCCAAATGCGATCTCAATGTAGTTCTGGCACAGCTCACCAAGCCGCCATTTGATCCCCTTGGCTACCTGCTCCCTGCGCCACCTGTCCTGGATGGTTGCCTTCCTCATAGTGCTCACATTGGTTCGCAGAGTCGGCGAACTCCAGGCATTGGTGGCCAAGCCTCCCTACACCAGGTTCTACAGGAGCAGGGTGGTGCTCCGCACTCACCCCAAATTCCTACCGAAGGTAGTCTCTGACTTCCACCTCAATCAGGAGGTGGTTCTCCCTACCTTCCTCCCGCAGCCTCATGCTGACGTGGTATCAGCCATTTTCCATACCTGGACTGCAGACGAGCCCTGTCCTTCCACCTACAGTGGAAACAGGGCCACTGCAAAGCCTCACAGCTTTTCTTCTCCTACGACCCTTGCCTCATGGGGCAGGCTGTCACTAAGCGGAATATATCTGTCTGAGTGGCGAATTGCATCGCCTTCACTCATAATTGTACTGAAGTTCCCCTGTAGTGCAGAGTCATTGCACACAATGTCAGGGTAATAGCGATCTCTGTTGTGAACCTCTGGTCAGTGCCTATGGCTGACATCTGCCGGGCTGCCACCTGGTCTTCCGTCCACACCTTTGCAGCCCATTACTGCTTGGAGAGGGAGTCCCGATGGGACAGTGCCTTCGGCCAGGCTATACTCCAGAACCTCTTCAGGGTTTAGACAACTCCTGCCCTCCGACCCTTCTTGTCAGGCTACCGGTGCCATGGTTCTCCCTGGACACTGGGGTCCTCAGAGCCTGTCCTCAGATTTGCTTGCGGCTGCTCACAGCTAGGCCGTGTTTTTTTTTTTTCTGCTGGTCCTTGATAGACTGGAGCTAGGGAGTCTCATATGTGGGTACTGACTTCCTGCTTGTTCCTAGAGAAAGCATTGTCCAGAGACAGCAGGAATCAGTCCTCTCAACCCTACCTGCTCCCCTTGGAGTTGCTGTTTTATTTTGACCATCTTCTTGGTTGGGCTCTAGCTATGGCACCCGACTGAGCAATATGGCACTCTTAAGTGGGAAAGGGACCATGCATGCATGGTGGCATCTTCCAAAGGCTTTCTTTGAAAGCTGGGGAGATGATTCTGTGAGGGCTCCGTCAGTGCAGACATCACCCACATGTGAGGACTGTTTTCCAGGAACAAGCAGAAAGTGCATGGGCATGTTCTTGAAGGACCTCGGTTGCGACCTAGTTGAGCTGCCTCAGTTCCTCTCTACACAGAAGTTGGAACAATATCGTTCACTAGTGGTTCAAGACAAAGACTGACTGAGGTGCAGGGCCTGGGTGACCTATGACACCTTCGTGACAGCATCAGGAGCTTGGGCATTGGCTATTGGCAGACACTTGTCCTCTGACCAGAGACAATCGGTGCAGAACAATCTTGCTGATATGCCAGGCTGGGGAGAGAATCCCTCTGATGAACAGGTCAATGACCAGGCTGCTGGCATTAGAAAGCATCATGACACAATTTGTACTCTTTCAAAGCACTTGTCCAAGCTGGCCTTCTATCGCAGGGAAGGGTCAGGACAGAGCCTCTTACTCTCGTAGATAGGGGTACCCTCCAGGTCCCAAACCTCCCACCCCAATCTATCAACAATGTGGAGAAAAGCCTCAGAAAGCCCAGCTGGCTTGTCTGCCAAGGCTGGAGGCAGAGGTTTGACTGCTTCCTTCGAAACATAGCTGTGCTACCAGTAGTGCAGTAGAAAACCCACCAGTCAGGGTATGGCTCAACCCCTCTCAACCTCAAACTTATGGGTTCTACAGGTAGTCCAAATGGGGTTACAACCTGCATTTTCGGATCTCCCACCAAAGTACCCAGAGGGTACATCATCCTTTCCTTCAAAAAGAAAATTGGCTGTGCTCCCTGGATCCGCAGAACGCGTACAACCACATACAAATACATCTGCCCACAGGAGCTACCTCAGTTTGCCTTAAGGGGTACAATACTTTCAGTACTGAGTGTTGCCTTTTGGCCTAGTCAGCACTTTGCATGTACACGAATTGCCTCGTCATGGTAGCTGTGTACCGACGGACACTGGGAGTGTTTGTCTTCCCCTATCTGAACAATTGCCTAATCAAGAATACCACTCCTAAAGGGATTCAAGAATCAACATGATTGACCATTTGGGTGTTGGATCTGCTAGGGCTGGTTATAGATTCCCTCATGTCCCATCTTCGACCCACCTTCTAGTTGAAATTCATATGAACCCTGCTCAACATGACATAGACAAGAGCCTTCCTCCTGCTTGGCCGACTTCACAGACTGGCAGCACTAATGCGGGAGACTCATTTGAGTCAGCAGGTAGGAACTAGTAGATTAGCTATACTAGGCCACATGGCCTCTACCTTGCATGTCATGCCTTTGGCACACCTCCATGGGAGGCAAGCTCAGTGGACTCCAAGGACTCGATGGCACGAGTCGACTCCAGTCTACTCGCTCAGTCACTGCAGTAGTGGAAAATCCACCTCATTTTCTCAGAGGTCTCCCTTTCCAAATTGCTCCTCCTCAAAAGGTTTGATAGTCCCAACTCTGGTGGGCAGCTCGTTTCAATGTGTTTCACATCCAGGGCGCTTGATCCATCCAAGAAGTCTCCGCCAGGTCATTATCTTGGCGTTGAGCTGTAGCACATGCCTCTGGAGGCTTTCTGAGATCGATTGGATAACCAAATTGTTCCGATTCAGGCCATCAATCAAGTTGCAGTGTTCTCTGTCAGCATGCAGGAACAAACGAGCTCATACCTCCTGTGTTGGGCAGTCAGGTTCTGGACATTGGCCATCGCACATAGGATGGACTTGAGAGCCAGGTACCGGCTAGGCGAACAAGACACTGGCAGACAGACTGAGTCAAGTCTTGCATCCACACGAATGGACACTGGACAGGGAGGTTGCGCTCGCATCTTTAGGGAGTGGAGCACCCCCTCAATAGTTCTATTTGCCACTCTGTAGAATGCCCAGTTGGATCAGTTCTGTTCCAGGGTAAATTCGTACTGCAAACTAGCCTCAGAGGCTTTCCTCGTACCTTGGGGGAAGGGTCTTCTGTATGTATGTCCACCAATCCCTATCATTGCAGAGACCCCCCCCTGAAGCTCAAAACGGATGGAAGCATGATAATTCTCATCACTCCCTACTACCCAGACAGCCTTGCTTTCCTCTCAGACTATAGCTCTCCAGTTCTGGGCCACTTGCTGGTTCTGATTTGCAGGAAAACGAGAGGCTGTTGCACTCCAGCATCCAGTCCTGGACCCACACGGTGGGGGTGTTGAGAGGCTAATGATGTCTTGAGTTCTACCTGCCGACTGGTGTGACAGAGGTCCTTTTGGCCTCCAGGGGGGCCTCTACAAGAAAGTTTTACTCTTGCAAATGGAAGAGGTTTGCTGTCTGGTGTGAGGGCCAGGCCCTACATCCTTTCATCAGTTCCACCCCAAAACTGCTTGAGTGTCTTCTACACCTCTCTGAGTCTGGACTTAAGTCCAACTCTGAAAAGGTCTTCCTCAGTGCACTTGGAGCTTGTCATCAAGGTGTGGAAGGAAAGCCCATCTCGATACAGCCTTAGTTCGCTTTATGTGAGGGTTGCTTCTCTTGAAGCCTCCCTCAGTGTCTTGGAATCTAAATGTGGTTCTTGCACAGCTCATGAAAGCTCCCTTTCAACCGCACAGTAGTTCTTCTCTGAAGTTCTTGGCCTGGGAGATAGTGCTTCTGGTGGTGGTCACTTCAGCACACAGAGTGAGCGACCTTCAGATCCTAGTAGTTCATCTGCCTTGCATCAAATTCTACCATAATAGAGTGGTCCTCCATACTTGTCCTAAATTTCTTCCAAAAGTAGTATTAGAGTTCTACCTTATTCGTTCCTTTGTTCTTCCAACATTTTTCCCGAGACCTCATGCCCACAAAGGGGAAACAGCGTTGCACATGTTGGGCTTCAAACAAGCCCTTGCCTTCTACTTGGAGCAGACAAGAGCCAATAGAAAACCCATTCAGTTTTTGTTTTGACCCCAGCAAGCTAGGGCTGCTGTTTTTAAAGGTGGGGGGAGGGACTATAGTAGTTGATATGGAAGGGCCGACTAGATAAGCCATATAGTCTTTTTCTGCCATCATGTCTCTGTTTCCAAACGCTCTTTTTCAGTTTGACTGGCAGACTGCATCTTTCTGGCAGGCCTGAGTCTTGATGTCCTAGCTCAAAATGTCAGAGCTCTTGCTACATCAGTAACTAACCTACACTGGGTCTCTAGGGACGAGATCTGCGGGGCTGCAATGTGGTATTTGGTCCACAGGTGCACATCTCAGTACTGACTAGATGGGAATTCCTGATGCATCAGCAACTTCAGCTAATCTGTACTCTGGAATCTGTTTTGGGATTAGAATCCAACTCTACCTTCCCCCCCCCCCCCCCCAGCCCATTCTATTCTGTCCAGGTTACCAAAAAAAAAAAAAAACAAAGGGAAGAGAGGATCACTCTTTTTGTACATAGTTGGACCTTGAGTTGTTTGGCCTCCTGCCATACCACAGTTGAGCTTTGCCCCTGTTGGGCTTCTCAGTGGCCGCCTCTGTTTTTGGTAGCTTGTAGCTTGGGAGTCCCATACGTGAGGACTCATTCTTGCTTGTCCATGGTGAAAAGCTGGTTACTTACCTGTGAACAGCAGGAATTAAATCTCACAACTTTTCCACCTTCCTAAGGAGTTGTCTTCTGTTACAAAAGTCTGATAAGATAGCTGTAAGATGATGCTGCGGCAGCAGGCGGGAAGAAGGTGAACAGGAGTGTTAGAGCCTCCTAAAAGCTTCCATCAGGAGCTGGGGAGCGTTCCTGTGTGGTCTCAGTCGGAGGATATCATCTATACGCGAGGACTAATTCCTGCTGTCCATGGAGAACATCTGTTACAGGTGAGTAACCACCTGAAGTTTGTTGTCTGACAGCAGTGCAGTCAGCTTCACCAACCTATTTACTTTCTCTTTGGGTGTTTTCTCTCATGTCAAAGAACATCTTAAATTAGCTATTCTGTAAACTAAGCGGCAGCAGGAACCCCCTCACTTGCCTTGACATTTTTCTTCAATGGCTATGGAGTAATCCTTTTGAAGTAATCAGCATGAACTGGAGCCGGGTGAGTCATCTATGTAGCTCACTGAATTGCTATGATCAGAGAAAGCAGAGTTAAGCAGTTATGCTTAATTTGTTATGCTAGGTCAAAGCTCAACAAATCTGAGGCACCAGGTCAACATGGTACCTAGAAAATGCAATCTGGAGCCTGGGATTTCATACCCCTGAAATCATTTGCGGAGCTGCTGAAGAAAACATGCTTGCTACTTCTCCACTGCAAGAAGCTTGAGCTGTATGGTGGAGGAAGTTTGGGATGATTGTGGTTTCAGTTCTTGACAGCGTTGAAACCATGAAACTAGCCCGAACTTCCTCTGTGCACTGTTCAAACTTGCAGAAAACTGGATCAGGGTGGAGAAGTATCAAGTACACTTTATGCGGCATCTGCAAAAGAGGCAAGGGGAATAGGTGGCAGCCTCTGAAGCCCATGGGAGAGACTGGATGAAGGCTTGGGAGGGGCATGTAAGAGAGAGACCAGGTGAAGGCTGGAAGGGGGAATATGAAAGACTATGTAAAGGCTGGCCCAGGCCAAAGTGGTATGTAAAGCAGAGGCAATTACTACTTTTTCTTCACCTATCAAGTGGATGCCATTACACAGCTGACAGCATGCTTGGGGAAGGGAGACGGTGGATTTTGCTATTCATGTGTGATGGCACCTTCAAGGACTGATTTATTAAACTCTTGAATCTGCATTGACTCGACGGGACACACATGCCTTGCCTAGACACAGTTAGGAAAAGAGCCTTAGTAAATTGGTTTCTAAGAAAGGTGAAGAGGGGATTCCTTCCTCTCCCCCCACTCAGACATTACTGGGGAAAGTGTTGAAAGAGATCTCAGCTGCTGGTTCCTATGTTTTTGGGATATTTCCTAGATTCAACAAGAATTTGTCATAGCCTGTGCCATATGGTGATTTTATATTAATTTATTTTACTTATTTATTTGATATTTATCCTGTCCTTTCAAATTGCTCAGGGCAGGTTACAAATTACATGCATAATAATGAAAAATAACATAACATAGACTAACAATACCTCCTCATAACACACAATATCTACTCTTCATAAAAATGACAGGACATTACTTAATTTACAAGATCTTACAATGTCCATCATATCTCAGGAAAGAGGTATCGGTATGACACACTCAGGAAATGAAACGCTGTAGTCTAGCCAGCATGCTATACAATAAATCCCTGCGCTAAAGAACTTAGGGTGGGGCTTCCCAAAAATGTTCTGGTGACACCTTAGCCAATCAGGATTTCAGGCTATGCACAATGAATATGCATAAGATAAATGTCCATACATTGGAGATCTAGTATATACAGATTTATCCCATGCATATTTATTGTAAATATCCTGAAAACATACTAGTTGGGGCAGATTTAGACAAATCGCAGGCACCGGGTTGCCATGGTGACTACATAGTAAATGACGGCAGATAAAGACCAGTATGGTCCATCTAGTCTGCCCAGTAAGATGGCAAGAGTAGATGCACCTGCTGCTCTGTGCAGGCCACCTCTCCCCATGTCTTTGTTTAGGGGTGAACACACCGCTCCATCTAGGACAGCCCTATTTGTTGAGAAATTAGATAGTTCATTTTATTTTGATTTTATCCTGTTGCTGTAGAGGGATCCACTGTGTCTGTCCCATGCTATTTTGAATTCTGTCACTGCTTGCCCCCACCACTATCATCGGGAGGGCATTCCAAGCATCCACCACCCTTTCAGTGAAAAAGTATTTTCTGACATTGCCTTTCAATTTACCACCTTGCAGCTTCATGTTATGCCTTCTAGCTTTACAGCTTCCCCGTCTTTGGAAGAGGTTTGTTTGTTCATTATTTCTCTTTAAGTATTTAAAGGTCTGAATCATATCTCCCCTATCCCTCCTTTCCTCCAAAGTGTACATGTTTAGATCTTCAAGTCTCTTCTCATAAGGCTTCTGACGCAGGCTTCAAATCATTTTGGTCGCCTTCCTCTGTACTGTTTCCAGTCTCTTTTTACATCCTTTGCAAGATATGGTCTCCAAAACTGAACACAGTATTCCAAGTGAGGCCTCGCCAGTGACTTATACAGTGGCATTAGTACCTCTTCCTTTCTACTGGTAATTCCTTTTTGTATGCAGCCCAACATCCTCCTGACTTTTGCCACCGCCTTGTCACACTTTTTTGCCACCTTGAGATCTTCAGAAATAATCACATCAAGGTCCTTCTCCTGATCCATGCACACCAACCTCTCACCCCCTATCACGTACATTTCCCTTGGATTTCTGCTACCCATGTGCATGATGCTGCACTTCTTTGCATTAAATCTTAATTGCCAAGCATTAGACCATTCTTCCAGCTTTTGTAGATCTTTCCTTGTGTTAACCACTCCCTCAGGGGAGTCCACTTTGTTGCAAATTTTCATGTCATCTGCAAAAAGACAGACTTTTCCATTCAGTCCTTCAACAATATCACTCACAAATACATTGAACAGTGTCGGGCCCAGGACCGAACCCTGCGGCACCCCGCTAATCACATTCCTTTCATCCGAGTGAGCTCCATTTATCATCACCACCTGTCATCTGTCAGTCAACCAATTTCTGATCCAGTTTACCACCTTGGGACCCATCCCTAAACTACTGAGGAACAGTATCAAAGGCTTTGCTGAAATCCAGGTAGAGGACATCCATCGCATGCCCCTGATCTAGTTCTCTGGTCACCCAGTCAAAGAACTCAATCAGATTTGTTTGGCAAGATCGTCCTTCGGTAAAACCATGTTGCCTCGGATCTTGATACCTGTTGGTTTTGAGAAAGTCCACTATTCACTCTTTCAGGAGAACCTCCATTACTTTTCCTGCCACCGAGGTAAGGCTCACGGGCCTGTAGTTTATCACTTCTTCCCTGTCACCACTTTTGTGAAGAGGTACCACATCAACCATTCTCCATTCCTGAGGAACCTCTCCTGTTTCCAAGGATCTGTTGAAAACATCCTTTAACGGCCCTGCAAGAACCTCTCTCAGCTCTTTCAGTATCCTGGGATGTATCCCATCCGGTCCCATGGCCTTGTCCACTTTCAGTTTTGCAAGTTGTCATCTTCTGTGAATGGGGTGGTATCTACTTCATTCCCATTTTTATATTTGGGAGTCAGAGGTGGTCCTTCTCCAGGATTTTCTTTAGTAAAAACAGAGCAGAAGTATTTGTTTAGCAATTTTGCTTTTTCAATGTCACTTTCCATGAGTCTGTTCCCAGCACTTCTGAGTCCTGCAATTCCACCTCTGAGATTTGTCACCGCTTTTTGTACCCCTAACAAAAAATGTTTTTTTATTAATTGCATCACTGCCAGCAGAACAAGAATATCCTTTATTTCCAGGAACAAGTAGGAATGCAGTCTTCACATATGTGTGATGTCAGGACCAACTGAGCCTGCGCAGGAGCACTCCCCAGCAACCAATACGAAAGCCTTTGGGAGCAGTTCACTACGCCTGCGTGCCTGTCTTCCCATCTTCCCATCCTCAGTTCTTCGTTTTCCATGGAGCAGTAGGTCGTACAGTCCTGTCACCGCCGAAAAACTTTCCTTTTTTGGTGAAATACCGTGCTCTACCTTCTGTTGACACCGGTTCAGTCAGCTCCAACACCGGTCCCAATAAATGTTTCTTTATTTTCCTGAAGGTTTCACCACTAACTAGACCTTTAGGCCTCTATATCCTTATCTTCAAGCTTGAAGAACACTTTTAAAACATGGAAAAAACAACTAGTGGTTTAAGAAATGTACCAAGTGTGCCAGTTACCATATAATGATAAATATGACTGAATGTTTGGGCCCTAACCATTTACCAAATTCTTGTCCTTTGTGCCAAAAAATGACAGAGAGGCCTAAAGAACAGAGCCAGACAGTATGGATTGCTGTTTGCCCCAGACTGTATTTCAGTGGCTTCCGTGTCATCGAGAACATCGGCCTCCTCTCACGGGTCTCAGGTCTTTTCAAAGTCCAAACATAAAAGTAAGTCTCTGGTTTCTACTAAGGCCAAGGACATAGATGACGGATACCAAGGCTAGAGGAAACTCCCAGCAAAAGCATCGAGATTCTCCTAGGGGTGCTTCTGATGCAGACCAGCCAGCCAAATAGCTCCGGTGGGAGGACCTGTCCTCCAAAGCACAGGAGGGGCTCCGGGACTCTCCCAAGGAGTTCCATGCTCTGGGATGGTGGCTCAAAGCACTGTCGGTGATTCCACTCAGACATCTGCCATCTCCCTGGACCAGTACATTCTGGCTCTTGAGAGGAGTTTGGCCACACTCCTGGCAGCCTTGTTACAGACAGTATCAACACTCCGGGAGTGCAGGCTTCGGCACCCTGCCTACAGCAAAGTATAGCAGCCCCAATGCCAGCCTTCAAACCGACAACGTCAGAGCTCCTGATGCCTCCTTTGGAACCGACCCAACAGGCTAAAACTGCCATGGCTCCCAATTCTGATGCTTCTAAGCATCGGTATCAGCATCGACCCTCATTGAGGGTCAATGCTGATACCGATTGAGGTCAAACACCGCCAATAATTTGACTTTTTGCCAGACTCTGATTCCAGTTCTTCCGATTCTAACAAGGCCTCAGTGGATTCCCAGGAACCTCTAGACATCCCTTCAGATCCTTCACCTCCACAGGAGCAGCACAGGTCCCTACTAGAAGATATGTTTTTCCAGGACTTCGAACGTGACGTGGCAGCAGGACTGGCCATCACAGTAGTCTCTGAGAAGACATGGAGGACAGAGGAATTGGAGATACTCCAGTGTCCTCCTGCACCCAAAGAAGTGTCTACTTTACCAGTGCATCGCATCTTACAAGATGCTATGCTCCACATGTGGGAGGCTCCTCTCATGGTTCCGCCTTTCGGCAGGAGGCTCGATATCATGTACCGAGTTCCAGAGTGCCCAGGCTTCCAAAAGTTCCAGCTCCCCCACCACTCAATGGTAGTGGAATCGGCAGTGTACCAAATAAAGAGTTCAAAAATCACTCATCCATGCCTCTGGGTAGAGACTCGGACACTTAATGCCTTTGGGCGTCGATGCTTTCAGGCATGCATGTTGGCCTCCAGAATAAACTCCTACATGCTATACATTGCATGTTTCTAAAGGATAAACACAAAAAGGAGCAGCGTGTCTTGCACTACCAGCCAGGAAACACAATGGAGCAAGAAACGGAAAGTATGGATGTTTGTAGAGCCTTTAATGGTAAAGGTCAAAGACCCCGACGCGTTTCGGCGTGGGACGCCTTCTTCAGGGGGTACAAAGCTTAAAAACAGGGAAACAATACATAATGTTTAATGTAAAATTATAAATATATAGATAAAATATAACACACAGCATATAAAAGGCACTACCTCTTCCTTTTATCTTATCCAGTAAACAATAAAGACATCTCAACCAACCCACAGACCTTCCACTCATACACATACAATACAGATACCCCACAGACCACAAACACACAAAACTGAAGCCATGATGATATTATGACTATGTTTATTAATTATATACCCTGTTATCCGAGTTATATTCTCCTGTTTTCTGTAAACACAAAGTACTGTTGAATTGTGTATCTCACTGTTTTTTGTGAATCGCGCTGATGCCTAATAGTGCGGTATATAAGAGTCTATAAATAAATAAATAAATATTAATAAATAATCAGATTAATACCATATATCCATTAAAAAACATAAATATATCACTGCAATTAACAAGGTGATTCGCCCTTTAAACTGTATTAAAAAGTATAAACTAATATAAAACTGTGTACATAAACCATAAACACTATATATTAGTTGTGGGGATCACATAGATATACAATAAAACTCCAAGAAGGTACTAAGAAAACGCAGGACATGAGGGGTTCAACCATTATTAATATGCCTTTTATATGTTGTGTGTTATATTTTATCTATATATTTATAATTTTACATTAAACATTATGTATTGTTTCCCTGTTTTTAAGCTTTGTACCATTGTGTTCCATGTTTCTAAAGGATGTCACCAGGGACCTGGAGACGTTTGTTCCCATGCTTCCTGATCATAAATGGAGTGCATTCCAGACACTCATCAAGCAAGGCCAAAATACTTCTAAATGTATTACCAGGAACTCCTTTCATGCCTTTGAATCAACAAACAGAGCTTCAGCAGTCTGCATTGGAGCTTGCAGGATGGCCTGGTTACAGGCATCGGATCTCGAACAGCTGGACCAGGACAAGCTGGCCAATATCCCATGTATGGGAGAAAACCTTTTTGGAAAGGTTTGAAGAGAAAAAGCAGGGTAGATTGAGACAGATGATCTCGCCCTCAAATGTCTTTCTAGAAAGACAACTGACCTCTCCAAAAGAAAGGCTCTTCCCAAGAAAATGTTTATTCTAAGAAGAGATATTATACTTCCAACTCACCCTCAGCTGTCTACCAGCCTCAGCATCCTCAATAGCAGTAGCAGGGCCCTCACCAACCCAAAAAGCCCAAGGCTTCTAAGCCTCAACCAGCGGCTCAAGCACAACCTGCGCCTGGCTTTTGACTCCTTTCTAGAGAGCATTGCCACTCTGCCTCTGAAGGGTCCCCATCCCCTCCACATAGCAAGCAGACTCTGTTCCTATGCCCATAGGTTGGCACCTCATAACTTCAGAAGCGTGGACTCTCATCCAAAGGGGGTATCTCCTTCACTTCGAAACTTTATCCCCCACCAGCTTCACAGGGCACTATCCCACCCATTCCCTTCAAAGCACTGTCTTAAGAGAAGAGGTGGCAATCCTGTTGTCCCAGGACACCATAGAAAGAGTTCTTCCTCCTCTAGAAAGGATGGGCTTTTACTCCCCATATTTTCTCTTCTCAAAGAAAACAGGAGGATTCAGGCCCATCTTGGATCTCAGAGACTTAAACAAATTCATGGTCCGAGAAAAATTCAAAATGATTTCCCTGGGAACTCTTCTTCTATACCTCCAAAGGCACGATTGGTTATGTTCTCTAGACCCAAAGGAGGCATACATGCATTTCTGATCCATTCCCTACACAGATAGTATCTATTCTTCATGTTTCAAGGAAACCATTACCAATATTGGGAGCTGCCCCTCGGCTTAGACTCTGCACCGTGAGTCTTCACAAAATGCATGGCAGTAGTAGCTGCCTATCTTTGCACTTTGGGGGGGGGGGTCTTTGTTTTCCCTTACTTAGACGACTGGCTAATCAGAACATAAGATATGCCATACTGGATCAGACCAAGGTCCATCAAGCCCAGTATCCTGTTTCCAACAGTGGCCATTCTAGGTCATACGTACGTAGCAGTTTCCCCAAAACACACAGGTTCCACAATGCTTGTATTGGGTCAAGCATTTATTTATTTATTTATTATACATTTGTATACCGCTACTTCCAGCGATCAGCATTGATATCCTGGGTCCCTTCTTAATAATGGTTTATAGACCTTTCCTCCAGGAACTTGTCCAAACCTTTTTTAAACCCAGCTACACTAACAGCCTTTACTACATCCTCCGGTAACAAATTCCAGAGTTTGATTACACGTTGAGTGCAAAAATATTTTCTTTTATTAGTCTTAAATAGTTTACCCTGTAGCTTCATTGCATGTCCCCTAGTCTTTCTATATTCTGATAACGTAAACAATCGATCTATGTTTACCCGTTCCACTCCGTTCATTAATTTATAGACTTCTATCATATCTCCCCTCAGCCGTCTCTTTTCCAGGTTAAAGAGCCCTAATCTTTTTAGCCTTTCTTCATAGGGGTATCCTTCCATCCCCTTTACCATTTTGGTGGCTCTTTTCTGAACCTTTTCTAATAATGCTATATCCTTTTTAAGATATGGCGACCAGAACTGCACACAATATTCAAGGTGCGGTCTCACCATGGAACGATATAGAGGCATTATAATATCTTTTGCTTTATTTTCCATTCCTTTCCTTATGATACCTAGCATTCTATTTGCTCTCTTGGCCGCCGCTGCACACTGGGCTGAAGGTTTTAACGTTATCCACAATGACGCCTAAATCTTTTTCCTGGGTGGTGGTTCCTAATGTGGATCCTTGCATCGTGTAACCATAGTTTGGGTTGTTCTTCCCTAGGTGCATAACTTTGCACTTGTCCACATTCAATTTCATCTGCCATTTTGATGCCCTGTCTTCCAAATTATCAAGATCCTCTTGCAATTTTCCACTATCTTCTTGGGTTTTAACAACTTTAAATAGTTTTGTGTCATCTGCAAATCTGATAACCTCACTCGTTATTCCCTTTTCCAGGTCATTTACGAATAAGTCAAAGCAGCAGACCCAGCACAGATCCATTGGGTACGCCACTATTTACCTTTCTCCAGGAACAAGCAGGAATGTAGTCATCACATATGGGTATCGTCGGTACCGATAGAGCCTGCGCGGGAACGCTCCCCAGCGTCCAATTAGAAAGCTTTTGGGAGCATCCCACAGCGCCTGCGTGCTGCCTTCCCGCCTTTCCCAACTGCCTCTCTCCAGTTCTTCATTTTCCGCGGAGCCAGCAGGTTGTGTTCCTGTCACCGCAGAAAATTGTTCTTCTTTTTGTGGTCGCGTCTGCCTTCCTCGACGCTTTACCGGTACCGCCGTTTTTTTCTTCTTTCTTTCTTTTCTTAAAAAAAAAACAACAACAACTTTTTAGTACTTTTCCGGGTTTTTTTTCCTGGTGCACGCACCAAGTGTGGCAGTACCATCTCCGTCACCGACACCCATGACTGGTGTCTGAAATGTTTAGGTCCTGACCATTCCATCTCAGAATGTATGGCCTGTGCCATGATGTCCAAGAGAGGTCGACAGAACCGAGCTGCCAAGCTCAGTACCCAGTTTCCCTCTGATGCAGCTTTGGTGGCATCGACGTCTTCCAGGGCTTCGTCTTCCTCCCGTGGATCTCAGGTAACTAAACATAAGTCTAGCCGGTCCTCAAAGGGTAGATCTCCTAAGCATCGAGATGCCTCTGGCGTTGCCCTTGAGGATTCTGCACCGGCAAAATTGCCCCGGTGGGAGGCTTCGGCTTCCAAAGCATATCGGGGCTCCAGGATGTTCTCGAGGCCTCGACTTCGGCAGAACTACTGGTTCCATGCTCTGGGGTACCAGCGGTCTTCTGCGGTACCGACATCCAGGCATCGTCAGCTTTGATAGACCAGAGAGTCCTGGCTATTGAGCGCAGTCTGGCGGCTCTCCTTGCAGCATCGACACCCTCGGAACCGCGACAGACAATCCAGCTGGTACCGGCACCGACCCTGATGCCAGTATCGGTACCAGTACCGGTACCGATGGAATCGACAGGAATTGCCGGTACCCAGTCATCCGATGCCTTCCGGTACCGATACCCCGGTACCGACTACTCCCGGTACCGACTTCACGCGGTACGGGTATCGGGCTCTTCAAGAGCATCCGGACAGACGGTACTTCGAGTCCTCAGAAGAATCTGAGGACTCTGACAGTTCTGTCGATGCAGGAATGCTTCTCCCAGAGGAGCCCTTCTCCCCTAAGTGCAGGATGTCTCCTCCATAGGATATTTCCTTCCAGGATTTTATCAGGGAGGTGGCTCGGGGTCTGTCCATTTCTGTGGCCCCTGAAACGGAGCCCAGAGCTAAGGAGTTGAAAATTTTACAATATCCCAAAACTCCTAAGGAGGCAGCTACCTTGCCCATTCATGAGAGTTTGCATGATCTCATGTTAAGAATGTGGGAGACACCTCTTACCACCTCTCCTCATTCTCGCAGACTAGATACTCTGTATCAAGTCCCTCCTTGTCCTGGTTTCCAAAAAACTCAGCTTCCTCACCACTCTATTGTAGTGGAATCAGCTATGAGAAGGATCAAGAGTGCAAAGAGGCATGCCTCTAATCCTCCAGGATGTGAGTGCAGAACCCTGGATGTTTTTGGACGTCGTGTCTTCCAAGCTTCCATGCTTTCTGCCAGGATCAGTTCCTATAGTCTATACATGGGAATGTTCCTGAAGGAGGTCACAGGTGATTTAGAGGCTTTGAGTCCTATTCTTCCTGAGGATAGAAGACAGGATTTTCTCACATTGGTCAAACATGCCCAAGATGTTTCTAAATTTGTCAACCGTGCAGCTTTTGACTGCTTTGAGTGCATAAGCAAAACCTCTGCCATTGCCATAGGTGCACGTAGAATTGCTTGGCTCCAGGCATCTGATCTGGAGCTCTGGGTACAAGACAAATTAGGAAATATCCTTTGTACTGGTGAGAACCTGTTTGGTAGAGACTGGCAGGAAAAGGCCAATGAGTTGAATGCTGACAACTTCACCTTGGATAGATTATCCAAGTCCATAGCTGATCCTGCTAGAAAGAAATCTTTCAAGAAACCATTCTTTTCTAAGAAGAAAAGGTATTATCCTGCTTATGCTCAGCAGGGATGTTCTGCAGGTCAGCTTGTCAGAAAAGGTCAGCAACCACCCAAACAGAAGAAAGCAAAGACTGCTAAGCCTCAGCCGTCCCAGCAGTCTCAGCCTCCACAAGGCCTTTGACTTTCAGCTAGAGAACTTAGCCTTCCTGGCTCTCGTGGGACCAGAGCCTTCCACCATTCCAGGAAGATTATGTCACTTTGCCCCCAGATGGGGGCAGATAACAGCAGAGCATTGGACACACTCCATCATAAAGGAGGGGTACAAGCTTCATTTTTCAAGCATGCCCCCTCCCACAATAATAAGGCAGTTCAATTCTCCGACCTCTCTCATCAACCTGTTAGGTCAGGAGGTCACTATGCTTCTTGCCCAAGGGGCAATAAAAGAAGTACCCATCCATCAGCAGGGTACAGGTTTTTACTCCCCCTATTTCCTTATCCCAAAGAAAACAGGGGGATACAGGCTTATCTTGGACCTCAGAGAATTGAACAAATTCCTTGTCAAAGAGAAATTCAGGATTTCTCTGGGAACTCTGCTGCCATACCTTCAGAGTCAGAATTGGCTTTGTTCTCTAGATCTCAAGGATGCGTACACCCATGTTCTCATCCATCCAACTCACAGAAGGTTCCTTCGGTTCCTTTTTCAAGGAAAGCACTACCAATACAGGGTGCTTCCTTTTGGCCTGGCCTCAGCACCAAGGGTGTTGACGAAATGCATGGCTGTAGTAGCAGCATTTCTCTGCACTCTAGGGATATTCGTCTTCCCCTACTTAGATGACTGGCTCATTCGAGCCCCAACAGAGTTAGAGGCCAGAACTTCTCTATCCTGCACAATGCATATCCTTCAGTATTTGGGGCTGGTAATAAACGTCCCAAAATCCAGTCTAACTCCCACTCAGTCTTTAGAGTTCATAGGGGCTTTGCTGGATACCAGAAAGGCAAGGGCCTATCTCCCCCAGGCCCACTGCCTTCGCATGGTGCAGTTAGCTTCTCAAGCAGTGCTAAAGTCTCATCTCACTGCCCAAGAAATGCTACAACTACTAGGCCACATGGCATCTACTGTTCATGTGGTTCCCTATGCTCGCCTCCATATGAGGGCAGCCCAGTGGACTTTATCCACTAAATGGACCCAGGCATCAGGATGCCTGTCAGACAAAATAGCAAACACAAGTCGCCTTATTTTGTCCCTCCAGTGGTGGAAGTCCACTCAAAACCTTTTGCTGGGGTCCCCTTTTCAACAACCCTTACCCCAAGCAACTCTAACAACAGATGCTTCTCCGATGGGTTGGGGAGCTCATCTGCAAGACCTCTCCACCCAAGGCACCTGGTCTCCGCAGGAGACTCATCTACCTATCAATCTCTTGGAGCTCAGAGCAATCTTCCTTGCTCTTCGAGTGTTCCACATCCTGCTCAGCTACAAGACAGTCCTCATTCATACGGACAATCAAGTAGCCATGTTCTACGTGAACAAGCAGGGGGGAACAGGCTCTCTGTCGCTTTGCAACGAAGCTTTGCGACTATGGGCCCTCTCCAGAGAGCATCAGATTCATCTGGCAGTGTATCTTCCAGGCATACAAAACTCTTGGGCAGACAGACTCAGTCGAGTTCTGCTTCCACACGCATGGTCTCTGCATGCAGACCAGGTGGCCAAGATTTTTCAAATTTGGGGAACCCCGGAGATAGACCTCTTTGCAAGTCCATGGAATGCCAAACTTCCCTGGTTCTGTTCCAGAATTCCGGCTCAGGGGGCTCAGGCCAGGGATGCTTTCCTCCTTTATTGGGGTCAAGACTTCCTGTATGCCTTTCCACACATTCCCCTAATTCCAAAAACTCTGTTCAAGCTTCAGAGAGACAGAGGCCATATGATTCTCATAGCTCCACATTGGCCATGGCAAGTGTGGTACCCTCTGCTTCTGCATCTCTCTCAAGCTCCCTCCCTGGAGTTAGGGTCTGCTCCAGATCTCCTATCCCAGGAGGACGGAATGTTATGGCATCCCAATCCCCAGTCTCTGCATCTCAGGGCTTGGTTGCTGAAGGCCTAGATCTCCATGATCTTAATCTCCCTCAGCAAGTAAAAGATATTCTTTTTGCTTCCAGGAAACCTTCCACAAGACGCTCTTATGCTTTCAAGTGGAAAAGGTTTACCATATGGTGTTCGCAAAAGGGTCTTAACCCCCTTGCGATACCTCTGGAATCATTTCTGGAGTATCTCCTTCATTTATCCAATGCAGGACTTAAGACTAACTCAGTAAGAGTCCATTTGAGTGCTATTGCAGCTTCCTTTAAGCCTCTAAATGGACAGCCTATTTCCTCTCATCCTCTTATAGCAAGATTTATGAGAGGCCTTCTAATTAAGCCTCCCATTAGGCCACCACCGGTGGCATGGGACTTAAACCTGGTTCTTGGGCAGCTCATGAAGCCACCTTTTGAACCTTTAGCTACTACCTCCTTGAAATTCCTTTCTTGGAAGGTTATCTTTCTCATTGCAATCACATCAGCACATCACATTAGTGAGTTGCAAGCGCTAGTAGTTGATCCACCTTATACAAGGTTCCATCATGACAAGGTAGTCCTTAGGACTCATCCACACTTTATGCCAAAGGTGGTCTCGCCTTTTCATCTGAACCAAGCGGTCTACCTACCTGTGTTTTTCCAAGGCCTCATGCATCAAATGCAGAGAGGAATCTTCATACCTTGGACTGTAAAAGAGCTTTAGCCTTTTACTTACAAAGAACACAGCAACATAGAAAGTCCTTTCAACTCTTTGTTGCTTTTGATCCTTCTCATTTGGGACTTCCAGTCTCCAAGAGAACACTGTCTAACTGGATTGCTCAGTGTATTTCCTTCGCCTATCAGAGTAAGAACCTTTCTCTGGAGGGCCATTTCACAGCTCACAATGTGAGAGCCATGGCAGCCTCAATGGCTCATCTGCACTCTGTGTCTATCAACGACATCTGTCGAGCAGCCACCTGGGCCTCGGTTCTTACCTTCACAGCCCATTACTGCTTGGACAAGGACTCCCGCCGGGATGCCTTCTTTGGTCAGGCTGTTCTCCAACACCTGTTCCACACTTAATCAACTCCTACCCACCATCCCTGATAGGATGCCAGAGATCTATGGGGGGAAGTGGAGCCCTTTCACAAGGACACACAACTTTCTGGGGCCATCTCCCTGGCATCTGCAGCTAGGGAGTCCCCATATGTGAAGACTACATTCCTGCTTGTTCCTGGAGATGGCATAGTTACTCACCTGTAACAGGTGATCTCTGGGGACAGCAGGAATTTAGTCCTCACAATCCACCCACCTCCCCTAGGAGTTGTATCTCTCTATCTATCTCTTTCCCTTTACCTCTCTCTCTCTTTGTCTCAGCTTTAAAACTCAATTGGAGAGAGGCAGTTGGGAAAGGCGGGAAGGCAGCAAGCAGGCGCTGTGGGATGCTCCCAAAAGCTTTCGAATTGGATGCTGGGGAGCGTTCCCGCGCAGGCTCCGTCGGTACGACGATACCCATATGTGAGTACTAAATTCCTGCTGTTCCCGGAGATCACCTGTTACAGGTGAGTAACTATGCTTTCTCCATTGGGAAAATTGGCCATTTAGCCCTACCCTCTGCTTTCTTTCTTTTAACCAGTTCCTGATCCACAATAGTACACTGCCTCCTATCCCATGACTCTTTAATTTTGCCAAAAGACTCTGATGAGGAACCTTGTCAAAGGCTTTCTGAAAGTCCAAATACACTCTGTCAACCAACTCACCTTTGTCTACTTATTTATTCACACCTTCAAAAAAACATAACAGATTAGTAAGACAAGATCTTCCTTGTCTAAAGCCATGTTTGCTGTCTCCCATTAATCCATGACTATCTACATGTTCAGCAATTTTGTTCTTTATGATGGTTTCTACCATTTTTCCCGGTACTGACGTCAGGCTCACCGGTCTGTAGTTTCCCGGATCACCCCTGGAACCCTTTTTAAAAATTGGTGTTACGTTCGCTATATTCCAGTCTTCAGGTATTACAGATGATTTTAATGAAAATTCACAGATTACTAATAGCAGGTCTGCAATCTCATATTTCAGTTCTTTCAACACCCTTGGATGTATATCATCCGGCCCAGGTGATTTGCTACTCTTCAGTTTATCTAATAGTTGTAATACATCTTCCCGATGTATCGATATTTCCTTCAATTCTTCCACACCTTTAAATACCACGTCAGTCATGGATAACATCGCTACATCTTCCTCAGTAAAGACCGAAGCAAAGAATTCATTCAGTCTCTCTATCGCCTTGTCGCCTCTTAGTGCCCCTTTAACCCCTCTATCATCTAATGGACCAACTGACTCACAGTTTTTTTGCTAAGAATGTACTTGAAAAAGTCTTTATTACGTGATTTTGCTTCCGCAGCAAGCTTCTTCTCAAATTCTCCCTCTGCCTGCCTTATCAATGCGTTTCATTTAACTTGCCAGTGCTTGTGTTTCCAGGTTTTGTCGTTTGGCTCTTTTTTTCCATTTCCTGAAAGATGCTTTTTTGGCAACAACAGCCTCTCTGACCTCACCTTTAAACCATGCTGGCAGTTTTTTGGATTTCCTTCCACTTTTCTTAAAGCGTGGAATACAGCTGGTCTGAGCTGCCAAGATAGTATTTTTCAACAACACCCAAGCTTGATGTAAGTCTTTAACCTTTGCAACTGCTTCTTTTAGTTTTTTCTTAACTATTTTCCTCATTTTATCATAGTCTCCCTTTTGAAAGAAAAGGGTAGTACTGTGGATTTCCTTACTATCCCTCCTCCACTAATTAAATCAAACACGATCATGCTATGATCACTATTGCCAAGTGGCCCCAACACCCTTATCTCTTGCACCAGATCTGGTGTTCCACTAAGGACTAGGTCCAATATGGCTTCCCCTCTGGTCAGTTCATGGACCAGCTGCTCCAAGAAGCATTCATTTATTTCATCTAGGAAGTTTATCTCCTAGCATGTCCTGCCGTGACACTGACCCAGTCGATACCGGGGTAATTGAAATCACCCATTATTATTACTGTGCTCGGGAGGTAAAACTCCCTGCATGCATCATCACAGTGCTCCTAACATCTGTGATTTTGTCTTAAACTTCCAAAAGTATTACCTTGCTCCATCTCAACGTCTGGAGTTCATCGGCGCATTCTGAGACACTCAACAGGCCTGAGCTTTTCTTCCGCAAGATCGCCGTGCCCGCCTCATCGAACAGACGAAAGGAATGCAACAGCAAAGCCGCATAACAGCTCGAGAGATTCTTTGTCTGTTGAGACACATGGCTTCCATAGTTCATGTTGTCCCCTATGCTCGATTACACATGCGGTAAGCCCAATGGACTCTGTCTTCTCAATGGACACAAGCAAAGGGGTGTCTCAGACAAGATCCACATCACCCCTCAACTGATCAAGTCTCTTCGGTGGTGGTGGTCTCCACAGAACCTACTCTGTGGGTTACCTTTTCAGATGCCTCCACCTCCATCTACCCTGACGCCTCCAAGCTGGGTTGGGGAGCACATCTGAACGACCTAACCACACAGGGGTTGTAAACACAACAGATATCTGTCTTGCAGATCAACCTCCTAGAAGTCTGAGCACTGACAAATGCTTTTTGGGTTTTTCAACTCCAACTTTCGGGCAACATATCTTAGTCAGGATGGGCAACCAGGTTTCCATGTTCTACATGAACAAAGAGGGGGGCTCCTATCCCCTATGTGAGGGGGGTTCCTTTGCCTCTGGTCCTTTGCGATTGCACACCACTTTCACCTCAGAGCATTTTACCTCCTGGGCGAACTCAATGTCCTTGCGGACAACCTCAGCCATATCCTTTGTCCACACATCTGGGAGATGACTGGATCTTCCAAACGTGGGGAACCCCACTCATAGATCTTTTCACCACTCCGCAGAACACAAAGCTTCCACTCCTGTTCTAGGCTTCTGTCACTGCACTGATAGGCCCCGGACACCTTTCTTCTCCTTTGGGGACAGAGAATGTTCTCTGCATTCCCTGCCATCCCCTTCCTATCCAAAACGCTTTTCTAGCTTCAGGCCAGCAGGGGCACTATGATCCTCGTAGCTCCCTTTTGGCCTTGTCAGTTGTGGAGCTTCAGGCCAGCAGGGGCGCCATGATCCTCATAGTTCCCTTTTGGCCCTATCAATTGTGGTTTCCTCTGTTTCTTCACCTTGCGCAGACTTGACCTCTTAACCTCAGATGTGTGCCCGAACTCCTCTCTCAGGACCAAGGGAAGCTCCTCCATCCCAATCCTCACTCCCTACACCTCACAGCATGGCTGCTGAAGGGCTAGTGCTCACTGACCAAGACCCGCCACAGGCGGTCAAAGATATCCTTACATCATACAAGGATTCCACCAGGTAATCTTATGCCTTCAAGTGGCATAAGTTTGCCCTCTGGTGCTCCCCAAAGAGCATTGACCGCTTTGCTTGCCCAATGGAGTCCCTTGTACATTATCTCTTCCATTTATCCTTGGCAGATCTTTAACTAACTCAGTGAGAGTTTACCTTAGTGCCATTGTGGCCTCTCACAAACCACTGGATGGACAGCCCATCTCTTCATGCCCCTTAATAGCATGCTTCATGTGGTGTCTCCTACTGTCTAACCCACCTATTAAGCCACCTCTAGTGACCTGTGACCTCAGTGTGGTTCTCGCTCAACTTCTAAAACCTCCTTTCGAGCCTTTAGCCACCACTTCACTGAAGTTTCTATCTTGGAAGGTAATCTTCCTCATCACCATCACGTCAGCTCACCACATCAGTGAACTGCAGGCTCTGATGGCAGATCCGTCCTATACCCGGTTCCACCATAAGGTGGTTCTCCGTACCCATCCGCATTTTTTTCCAAAGATAGTCTCCTCTTCCATCTAAACCAGTTGGTAATCCTACTGATTTTCTTCCCGAGACCGCATGCATCTCGGGCTGAAGCAGTGCTACGCACCTTAAACTACAAGCGAGCTCTGACTTACTACGTAGATGGAACTAAGGATCACAGAAAATCCTCTCAATTATTCATTCTCTGGGAACAAGCAGGAAGTCAGTCTTTGCATATGAGTGGCGTCGGTGCCAACGGAGCCTGCGCGGATCTACTCCCCAGCTTTCAAAGAGAGCCTTTTGGGAGTTACACCGCGCATGTGTGGTCACCTTCCTGCCCATGGGTGCCATCTTACCTCAGTCTTCTTTTTTTCCCGTGGAGTCCTACAGATATGCTGTCTGTGCCCCCCCCCCACCCCCCCAGTTAAAGTTGATTTTTTTTTCCACCGTTTCTTTGGTATTTTCTTGTGCTTTTTTGCAGGTGATCGAACCGATCCCGTTCTGCCACCCAATTCTACCTCCTTGGTGTCACGCTTTTCGCTCAGGTAATTATATATTTTCTTTGTATTTTATGGTGTGCAGGTGTTTTGCTTGTGGCCTAGCTGGTCAAGATGTCAGTGTTTGATCTCACGGTGGCCATTTTTCACGCTATGTCTTTGACCAGCGGATTTAAGCAGTGTGGCAAGTGCAACTGCACTATGTCACTTACAGACTGCAACAGTACCTGCCTTGAGTGCCTCGGGGTGGACCACGACGTGTCTACCTGCCTCCTCTGCCTTTGGATGTCTGCTAAAACCTAGAAGAAATGTGAAAGGCAGCAGGAGGAGCTGCTTGGAAAGTCTGCCTCGGGATCGGGGGTGAAATCCCTGCCTTCAGTGCTGGCGTCTGACAACTCATCATGCACCACGGCTTGGTCAGAGCCACAAAATCACGGGGTATTGGAGTTGTCCTCTGATGACCTTCCTTATGTGTCGTGTGCTTCGTCGAAGCAGAAGGCGAGGTCTGACCCCAGCCCGGTAGGTAAGACCTCGGCTCCTGCGTCTGGAGCCCTCAACCCAAAGCTGGTGATGATGGCCGGGAGTGTCCCTCCAAGCAGCCCCGTCAGAAGGAGACCTCTGTGGCATTGTGGGATTGGGTCAGGTCCTCCGACACTACCGCCATCAGGGATTCTCCTGCGAGGTACCTGGCGGCAGCCTCTGAAACAGAGGCCAGCGCCTGCCGCTGTGAAGCCCACTGGCATCGAACCCAGAATGGCAGTCTTGGAGCACAGCTTTGCTGTGTTCCTTGAGGCGCAGCAGGGTCTGACTCCCAGTCACTTTGGGTCATCTGTGCTGACCACGGGGCCGTCCTTGGCGAGGACCTCCCCTGGAGAATGCTCCACCCATCCCCGAGATAGTGGCTTGATCGGTGCTGACTCCATCGATGTCTGTATTGAGGCATGACTTGGTGTTGGGCGCAGCAGTATCAGAGCACAGATGCCAGGAGTCGTCGACGCAGAGTCGGTCCGACGACTGCAGGGTGCCTGCCGATTCCTCTGAAGACTCTGCTTGGGAGATGGACAAGGAGTCGCCCGACACCATCCTTCACTGGGACATCTCCTCTGACTTGTCCCCACCACATCATCGGCGGCAGTCGCCTCTGGAGGACATCATCTTCCTGAGGTTTGTGAGGGAGATGTCCCAGGCCCTCGCCTTCAAGGCAGTGCCTTAGGACGAGCCGCGTACCGAGCATCTCAAGATCCTCCAATACGATGCCTCTCCAAGATGCCCATACCCCCCATTCTGCAGTGGCTGCTGTTTAGGATGTGTGAGACCCCGGGGGGTGAAGATTGTGAACAGTCGACTCTGTTCTCAGTATAGAGTTGACTGAAGCCACGGCTTCCAGAAGACACAACTGCCCCACAACTCCATAGTGGTGGAGTCTGCTATATGTTGAATCGAAAGTCAGAAGATGTACTCCTCAGTGCCCCTGCTAGGGAGGCCCGCACCATGGATGCTTTCGGAAAGAAGTGTTTCTAGGGCTCCATGCTCACAGCCTGGATCCAGGTGAACCAGCTGAACATGGGCAAGTGCCAGAGGGACCTGGCGAAGGAACTTGCTGGGTTATTGGGTGAACACCTTGAGCGCTTCATGACCCTGGTTTTCTAAGTCAGTGCTCCAAGTTTCACACTCGGGCGGTCTTCGAGTCGGTGGCCCGTGTAGCCACGGTGGGCATTAGTGCCTGCTACCTCAAGTCATTCAACTTGGAGCAGTGAGTTCAGAAAAAGTTGTCCGACATCCCTTGCCAGGAAGAGAACCTCTTTGGCAAGCCTATGACAGAAAAAGCTGATGAGCTGGAGAAAGAATTCATGACCAGAACCAGCCTGACCAAGAAAGTGTCTGAACCTTCCTGCAGGAAGACTTTGGGGGGGGGGGGAGTCCTTCCACCAAGACCAAGAAGTATTACGGGAACTACCCTAAGTTTCAGGGCTATCACGCTCCCTCCCCCTCCCCCCAAGGGCAGCAGGCCATGAGCCCCATAAGCCAAAGGCCCCCAAATCCCAATCTGTGCCCCAGCAGCATCCTGGGGGGGGGGGGGCTGAGTTTTTGACTCCTTGGGTATAGCCTCTCTCCCCCAGGAGGAAACAGGCCTGAGGTTCATGTGAGGATGGCTGGTCCACTTCGCATACCTCTGGCTGGACATCACTGCAGATGCCTGGGTGCTACAGGTGGTCGGGGAGGGGTATCTCCTCCACTTCTTCCAGCTGCCCTCCCCTTCTTCCCAGGGGAATAACTCATGGACCTTATGCACAGGGAGTTCCTGCAAAGAAAGCTCGAGGGCTTGGTGAAGCTCATCCCCCAGTCTCTACAGAGCCTGGGCTTCTACTCCCGCTTATTCCTTGTACCCAAGAAAACAGGGTGCTTCAGGCCTATCCTGGATCTGTGGGATCTCAACTGCTTCCTGGTCAAGGGAAAGTTCAAAATGGTATCCCTTAGAACCTTGCTGCCGTACCTCCTGCAGAGAAATTGGCTATGCTCCATGGATCTGAAAGATGCCTACACCCACATCCGACGCTATCAGTACAGAGTACTACTCTTCAGCCTAGCCCTAGCCCCAGCCCCTCAGGTGTTCACCAAGTGTCTGACTGTCATGGCCGCACGCCTCTAGCTCCTCAGGGTCTTTGTCTTTCCATACCTGGTGTTCATAAGAGCCAGCTTGCCAGAAGAGGTGTGCAATACAGCACTTTGTACCATAAGGCTGCTTCAGCACCTGGGGTTTGTGGTCAACTTCTCACACTCACACTTGCTGCCCACCCGGCACTTGGAATTCATAGGCACCCTGCTGAATTCCACCCGGGCATAGGCCTTCCTGTCTCTAGACCATGCGCTGCACCTGTCTGCCCTAGCACAGCTAGTGCATGGCTGTTCAGCGGTGACTGCAAGACAGATGCTCCACCTCTTGGGACACATGGCATATACAGTCCATAACATCTCTTTTGCCCACCTCCACATGTGATAGGCCCAGTGGATGCTCAGCGCCCAGTGGATGCAGGCTTTCAGCCATCTGGAAGACAGGATCCAGGTCATGCTGGCCCCGGCGCAGTCTCTCACCTGGTGGCAGGATCCCCTCAACCTCCGAGCCGGCCTACTCTTCCAGGCTCCCCTAGTCCAACACATCCTCACAACAGACTCGTCCAAGCTGGGCTGGGAGGCCCACTGCAATCATCTGCGGTCACAGGGCTCATGGTCAACAAGTGAGAGTGCCATGCAGATCAACCTACTGGAGCTCAGAGTAGTCTTTCATGCCCTGTGGATCTTTCAGGACCATTTGGAAGGACAGGTGTTTCGTCCAAATGGGCAACCAGGTGGCAATGTACTACCTCAGCACGGGCTCATACCACCTCTTCTGGGAGGCCGTTCACCTCTGGAACTTTGCAGCCGGGAAAAACATCTCCCTCAGGGCCATTTATCTGTCTGGCCAAGACAATGCCCTGGCCGACTGCCTGAGCCGGGTCCTTCAACCCCACGAGTGGCAGCTGAACCCAGTGGTATCGGAGGAGGTCTTTTGCCACTGGGGGACCCCAGAAATAGACCTCTCTGCCAGTCTGGAGAACGCACAGCTTCCGCACTTCTGTTCTCAGAGGCTGGCCTAGAGGTGTGAGGCGGCAGACGCCTTTCTCCTCCCCTGGTCCAGGGTTTTTCTGTATGCGTTCCCACCTACACCTCTGGTCCCGCTGGGCGCTCTTCAAGATACAAGCGGAGGTGGCCTCGGTCATCTTCATCACTCCAAAGTGGCCCAGGCAACCTTGGTTCCCCCTGCTCCTGCAGTTGCCCTGTAGGGATCCACTGCTGCTGGGGAGCTCTCCGGACCTATTGTCTCAGAAGGGCAGGATGCTGCTGCTTCCCAACCTTTCATCTCTCTCCCTGACTGCCTGGATGCTGAGCACACGACCTCTCAAGGGAGGTGGAGGATATTCTTCTAGTTTCGTGTAAGGACTCCATGCGTCTGGCATATGTATTTAAGTCAAACACTGTAGATTCCCAAGTAAGACAACGAATTATAAATATTTTTGTTTTGTTGGGTATACTGTCACAGGAGAAAGGGATGGATTTCTCTTCCCCCGCTACAGTAAACCCTTTTTAATTAAAGTGTGAGTTGCAAAAATGCATAATGAATTATATGTATATAGTTACCCTGTAATGTTCCAAGTTTTATCTCCTATTACAATGTAAGCACAAAACAGTTTTGACTGAATTGAGCAACCTTTGTTAAATGTAAACCGCACTGATAACAGCGCGGTATATAAAAGATGTTAAATAAATAAATAAAATAAAATAAAAATGGCTACTTAGCTCAAGCAGACACGCCAGATAAATGTCTTGAAAGTGGTCTTCCATTCATACTTTTGCTTGAGCTAAGTAGCCATTTTTAATTCATTGTGCATTTTTGCAACTCACACTATAATTAAAAAGGGTTGACTGCAGCGGGGGGAGAGAAATCCATCCCTTTCTCCTGTGACAGTGTACCCGACAAAACAAAAATGTATAATTCGTTGTCTGTCTTGGGATTCTACAGTGTTTGATGTATGATTTGATCTTCAAGTCCAAGAGTATTCTATTTATATGTATTTAAGTGGCACAGATTCTCCCTGCGGTGCGCAGATGGGGGGGGCTCAACCCCTTCTGCACTGTGCAAGACATCTTGCATTACCTCTTGCATCTTTCTAAAGCTGGCCTAAAATTCAACATGGTCAGAGTGCATCTCTGTGCCATTTCAGCTCACCACTGCCTGGTGAATGGCCAGGCCGCCTCTTGTCCCGGCCTCTTATCTGTCCCCCACTAGTGGCGTGGGACCTTAATATGGTGTTGGGGAAGCTCATGGCTTCCCCCTTTGAACCCTTGGCTATTTGCCATCTCAAGTACCTCTCCTGGAAGGTCGTTTTCCTAGTGGTGCTCAACTTGGCCAGGCATATGAGCGAGTTTCAGGCGCTCGTGGCCTACACTAGATTCCACAGGAACAGGGTTGTCCTTCACTCACCCCAGGTTCCTGCAAAAAGGTGTTCATTGCTTTCCACCTGAATGAGGAGGTGGAGCTCCCCACCTTCTTTCCCAGACCTCACTCCTCCAGGGTGGAGGCTTCCCTGCACACACTTGACTACAAGAGGGCCCTGTCCTTCGACATTCAGAGGACACGGCTCCACTGCCGCTCAGCGCAGCTTTCCTTCGCCTTTGACCCCAGTCAGCTTGGGGTTACGGTCTCCAAGTGCACCCTCTCACACTGGGTTGCTGACTGCTTTCTCTGGAACATCACGTTACAGTGCACAATGTATGCACCAGGGCGGCCTCTGTAGCCAATCTGCACTTGGCACCCTTGCTGGATATCTGCCAGGCCACCACCTAGTCCTCTGTGCACACCTTTGCAGCACACTGCTGCTTGGAGGAGAGTTCATGGTGTGATAGAAGCTTTGGTCCGGGGGTACTTCGTCACCTCTTTGGGAAATAGTGCCACTCCTTCCCTCCAGCCCTTTGTGTCTAGGCTACCAGAGAGGGGATTGTATCTTCTATGTTGGTACTGCGGTGCCAGACTTCCAGCCAACCAGTGCTCCCTGCTGTCCTTTATGGTCTGCTTTTCGGGTCACCTGTGGCTTTTTACAGGTTCAATAGCATGTAGCTTGGGAGTCCCATTTGGGAGGACTGACTTCCTGCTTGTTCCCGGAGAAAGCATAGTTACTCACCTGTAACAGGTGTTCTCTGGGGACAGCAGGAATCAGTCCTCACAGCCCTTCCTCCTCCCTGTGGAGTTTTTTTGTTTTGGGGTTTGTTTGTTTTTTGATTTTTATTTAAAGCTTGATTAGGCTATGTCATCATACTGAGGTAAGATGGCACCCTTGGATGGGAAGGTGACCTTGCATGCGCGGTGTAACTCCCAAAGACTTTCTTTGAAAGCTGGAGATTGGATCTGCATGGGCTCCATCAGCACAGATGTCACCCATAAGTGAGGACGGATTCCTGCTGTCTCCAGAGAACACCCATTACAGGTGAGTAAATATGCATTTCCTTTGATCCTAGTCACCTTGGGCTACTGGTGACAAAATGTATTCTATCCAGATGGATATCAGATTGCATTTCATTTACTTGTGCACAAGCAGGATTCTCTCTGGAGGGTCAAGTCATTGCTCATAATGTGCGGGCTATGGCAACCTCCATGTTCAGTATCCATTGAGGAGATTTGTTGGGCAGCTATCTGGTCCTCCATTCATACTTTTGCGGCACACTGTTGTCTGAATAGGGACTCCCATCAGGATGCTGTCTTTGGCCAAGTGTACTCCAACACCTCTTTGGGCTTAGACTCAACTCCTACCCTCCATCCTGGACTTTACAAGCTATCATTAGGGGTGGTATAGCCTCTTGGAATCGAGTCCAACGGGCCATATTGTGTCCACACTCTTCAGCTCTAAACTTTAGCCTCAGGGATTACATTGCTTCCCCTCCTCCTCCTCCCTTCCCAATGCCAGTCTTCTTTCTGGGAACTAGTGAGTTCCATCTGTGAAGACTGCATTCCTGCTTGTTCCTGGAGATAACACAGTTACTCACCTGTAACAGGTCATCTCCGGAACAGCAGGAATCAATCTTTACAACCCGCCTTCTTCCCCTAGGAACTGTAGGGTTTGGGGTTTTTTCTCTTCCTCTCTGCTACAAGCTCAACTGAGGAGGAGTTGGGAAGGCAGGAAGCATGCCTGCACAGTGGAGTGCTCCCAAAGGCTTTCCTATTGGACGCTGGCGAGCGTGCCTGCGTGGGTTCTGTTGATGTTCTGCCCATATGTAAAGACTGGTTCCTGCTGTTCCTGGAGACCACCTGTTACAGGTGAGTAACTATGCTTTCTTGTCCGTACAAGTCCTAAGCTGTATAATGCAGGAACATTTGCAGTGGTCTCTTGAGATTTGAACTGGAGACCAATATGAGAGCTCCTGTACTACATGGCTCAGACTTAGTCATGCTTGCATGGAGGAGGATGTTGCTGCTCTTGCTGCTTCAGCAAGTAGAGTGAAGGTTTTATTTTTCCCCCTCAGAGGGATAGCGAGGAAGAAGGCTGATTGACTTGTGAGAGTTTAGGGCGGGGGGGGGGGGGGGGAAGGTGGCTGACTGGCTTGCTTATTGGGGTCTGGTGGAGGTGGAAGTTGCTGATACATTTGCTTGCTGGGCAGGTTAGGGGCTGAGAGATGGCAGAATGGCTTTCTGGGCTACGGGCTGAGGGGATGATTGGCTTGCAGGGTAGGGACTGGTGAGGGGGTGGCAAATAAGCCTCTGAGGGGTGGCTAGGCTGGGGGGGGGGGAGGGCTGCCTGGTTTCCTAGGTGGTGAAGAGTGACTGGGAGGGTGGCTTTCTGGATGGTGAAAGCTAGCTGGGGTGAGGGGTTTGGGCTGTGGGTGGAAGGTTTTAAGGGAAGAAGACGCCTGGTGGGGAGGAATGGGATAAAAGTGAGGCTGGATAATAGCAGGGTTGGGGGGAGGGAAGAGAGAGAATGTGTGGTGGGGAAAGAGAGCTGTTAGCTGTGTATGTCAGCCAGAAGCTTTGTCGAATGCATTATGTGCCTGATTTAGTAAGCTTTCTTTTCCTTTAAACACTTATTGGGGAAAATGTTTTTTTTAGTAAAGCAGGCCCTAAAGGAGTTGCAGTAGACTTCAGAAGCAATCTTCCCCACCCTGCTGCTCAATTTCAGTGAGATAAGTTGGGGTGGGGGGGTCTTAGCCACTAGCTTCTAAATGTTTGAGCTGACTTATAAGTCCAAAGAAAATCTGTCTCCTGTTTTAGGGAGTGACCAGAACAGGTATGGTAATTCCTGGCATAGAATTGTAAGTGAATACCTGAGACAATGACTGATAAAGTGGTCACAGTTGACAGAGCCAATACTTTCATTCGTGTCTTTTGGTTCCCAGCCTCTTCCGCTATTCATAAGGCCATATTCTGTCCAGCAGTGCCTGTGGTTTGTTATGACAACATAGAAAAAGTAGATATTAGCGGTAATAACATGCTTTCCCTGGTTTCCTTTGTAACTGGTTTATCTTTCATTGTCTTTCCCAGCATCTCACAGAAACTGAAACTTGTGGCAGAGGCTGGACTGGGGGCTCCCATGATATATGATCTGATAGAGGTGAGAGATGGGGAGAATGGATAAGAAGCTGGCTATTTCTAGTCCCTCCCACCACCCCGTGGCTATTCATGGCATATTAATAAGTTGTTCAGTGTTTTTTAAGCTTTTGTAATATAAACTTGTTTATTGTATTAAGAAAATATTTCTAATCCATCTCATTGCATGTTTGCTCGCTCTCTAATGACAAGCAGGTGCAATTAGGCTACATAAATGCATCACATTACTATTTTGTGCCAATGTAGAGTATCCTTGAGGCATGTGTTTCTCTTGGATATAATGTCTTCAAATCAGTTTGTTCTGAGCTTCCTTCTGGAATGCATAAGATGTAATATGTATAGGCAAAGTATCAAGGTGCATTTGGAAGTTCTTTTTAATCCAACTAGAGACACCCAGTATAGTTGAGACTATTTCTTTTGAAAAATTTCCATTAATTTTGTACGTCCTTTTAGTTTTGGAGGGATCTCTTTGTATACCCTACAGATTTAAATGTAGGGGTTTCAATGTAAAAATAATACATAATCTCCCTTTTTTATCTTCAGGGGTCCATCTAAGTATAGTTAACCTCTTTTTTTTTTCTATTAGTTTCTGTCTCCTGCTATGGTGATAGATCATTACTATTTAGATTCTGGGCTAATTTATTTATTTTATTATTTCTGCAATTTAAAGAAATTACACAAATATGCATGTGCTTAACTAAAAAAAAGTGCAAAACAGGAATCTTTTCAGAGGTAATAAAAGACAAAGGATAATACAAAATAAACACCCTATCATTAGACCACAAACCAAGCCGGAGGGTGGAGAAACAAACAAATGGGGTTCATACACCGAAGAAATCTAAATAAATGTAACAAAGGCGGTAGACACTAAGCCTTGGACACAATCATAGCTAGCATCTACCACCCCCAACCACCCACTCAAGCTCAGAACTCACTACACTAAAATATTCTTTAGATCCAGGAAAGCACAGAGCTGCTCTGGAGAGAAGAAGATATACTTAACATTTTTTCTCCAGGACCAAGCAGGAAGTCAGTCCTCACATATGGGTGACGTCGGCGCCGACGGAGCCCTCGCGGAGCAATTTTCCCCAGCTTTCAAAGAAAGCCTTTGGGAATTGCAGCGCGCATGCGCGGTCTCCTTCCCGCCCAAGGGTGCCATCTTAGCCAGTCTTCTTTTTTTCCGCAGAGCCCTACAGACGTACCCGTCGTGTCCCCGCTGAAAAAGTTGATTTTAGTGATTTATTTCTCTTTTTTCCTTCGGTTCGACGCCGGTCTTTTTCCTGCCCGGACTCGCGACGCCGTTGCGAGTCCTTCTCTTATTTTTCGGTTTTTCTGATTTTGGTCAGTTTCGTTTTTCGGTTTTTCGCTGGCAGCCCGGTCCTTTGACCTTGCAGGGGCCCTTTTTCCCCCGATGGCTGCCAGTGGTTTCAAGCGGTGTGTTCAGTGTGACAGAAATATGTCACTCACTGACACACACGATAATTGCCTCCTCTGCCTGGGCCCGGATCACGAAGAACTGATCTCTGGGGCCTGTGGCAAAATGTCCTCCAAAGCGTTAAGGTGTCGGCGGCACCAGCGGGAAAGAATCTTCGCTGACCCCGGCCGTACCCGGACCTCGTCGGAGGCCTCGGCGTCCAGAGGTTCCAGCTCTGACCATCGCCGAAGCTCCTCCGACAGGGGTTCTCCCTCCGGGGACCATCGACGGAAGGTAAAACCCGCGAGGGCGGCGTCGGTGGACGCTCCTGGCTCCGCGAGGGCCAGGTCGCATAGCCCCGATAGCCGTCCCGGGTCTTTGGAGAAGGAGCACCTCCCGAAGCGACCTCGTCTGGAGTCGGAGTTGCCTGCTCGGGTAAGTCCTGTAGTCCTCCTGGACTTGCCTCCGAGAGGTCCGACGTCGAGCCCGACGCCATCGGGGCCCGAGTCGGGGGCTGCTGGGTCACCTGAGGTTGGACTCAGGTTGACGGCCTTGGAGAGCAGACTATCTGCCTTCATGGACCAGCAGCGGGCACTGATCGCTAGCCTCGCTGGCGCCACTGCCCCGACCGCCGGGACGTCGACGTCTAAGTCGACCCCGGAGACCGAGCCGATCCTCGAGTTGATCCACGGTCGAGGTCACCCTCGGCCTCCCGTTCGGGACCGAGGTCGTCGACGCCGACTCCCTCGGTGTCGGGGCGGCCGACGCCTCCGCCTGCCCGAGCCGACCCCACCGATTCCTCCTCTGAGTCGGCCTGGGAGTCTGAAGAGGAAGAGTCACCTGATTCGTTTCGGACTCGGTGTGTCCCCTCGGACTCACCTGAGTCCGAACCTCGGAAGCAGTCCCCTCCGGAGGATGCCCGGTTCTCGGACTTCGTCAGGGATATGGCCAAGGCTTTGGCCTTCCCTGCGGATCCCGAGGAGGAGCCTCGAGCCGAAGAGCTCGACGCCCTTCAGTATGACTCTCCCGCCAGGGAGCACTTTACTGTACCGGTTCCTCCCATGCTGGAACGACTACTCTTCCGCATGTGGGAGAGTCCGGCCTCGTCGCCGGTATTAAGCAAGCGGGTCGATTCCATCTATCGAGTCCGCAAGAGTCCTGGCTTCCAAAAAGCACAGCTGCCACACCATTCCATGGTAGTGGAATCGGCCATGCATAGGCTTAAGAGCCAAAAGATGCACTCCTCGGTGCCTCCTGGCAGGGAGGTCCGTAACCTGGATGGCCTTGGTAAGAAGTGTTTCCAGGGCTCTATGCTTGCTTGTCGTGTCCAGACCTACCAGCTCTACATGGGCATGTATCTCCGAGACCTGGCTAAAGAGATAGCCGGATTCTCCGCTGGACTGTCCGAGGAACCTTTGCGGAGGTTCCTGGCCTTGACAACTGGTATTCGGGAATGCTCCAAATTCATGTCCCGAGCAGCCTATGATGGCTTTGAAGCATCGGCTCGAGTGGCCGCAGCCGGCATCGGTGCCCGCCGACAGGCTTGGCTTCAGTCGTCTGACCTTGAACCCTGGGTGCAGGACAAGTTGGTCGATGTCCCCTGCCGAGGTGAGAACCTCTTTGGCAAGCCCATGGCTGAAAAAGCTGCACAAATCGAGACGGAGACTCTCACCAGGACTAGGCTTTCTAGGAAGACCTCCGCCC
Source organism: Ichthyophis bannanicus (assembly GCA_033557465.1). Taxonomy (NCBI): domain Eukaryota; kingdom Metazoa; phylum Chordata; class Amphibia; order Gymnophiona; family Ichthyophiidae; genus Ichthyophis; species Ichthyophis bannanicus. Next base: position 341,285,459 of record CM066036.1, on the reverse strand, counting down.
CTTCCCAGAAAAAGAAGGGCTTGGGAAAGAAGTCCTTTTACCCGAGAAAGGCGGCTGCCTATAAACACTACCCTCACTATCAGGCCTCCGCAGCTCCCCAACAGGGCCAGCAGGCCAAGGGACGGGGTAACGGGTCCCGTAGGCAGCAAGCCCCCAAGCCTGCACCACCAGCCCCTGCTCAGCAGGGTGGGGGTTTTTGACTTCATCAGCATAGCCTCTCCCCCTCAGCTGGCTCCTCCCAGCACCGGAGGCCGGCTGGTTCACTTCGCCCACAGGTGGTCCAACATCACTTCAGATGCCTGGGTGCTTCAAGTCGTAAGAGAAGGCTATCTTCTCCACTTCCACCAGGTCCCTCCCTCTTATTTCCCGGGAGAAACTCCACGACTCCCTCTGCACAGGGACTTACTCCTTCAGGAGTTAGCAAGTCTTCTTCAGGAACAGGCTGTGGAACCGGTGCCCCACCACCTGAGAGGTCAAGGCTTTTATTCCAGGTATTTCCTAATACCAAAAAGGACAGGAGGCCTCAGACCCATCCTGGACTTGCGCAACCTCAACAAGTTCCTCGTGCGGGAAAAGTTCAAGATGCTTACCCTTGGAATCCTTCTGCCCTACCTCCAGCAGGGAGATTGGCTATGCTCCTTGGATCTAAAGGATGCCTACACGCACATCCTCATCCACCCAAGCCACCGCCAATACCTAAGGTTTGTGGTGGCAGGAAATCATTACCAGTACAGAGTACTGCCCTTTGGCCTATCCTCCGCACCGCGAGTTTTCACAAAATGTCTCGCGGTGGTGGCGGCCTATCCCCGGCTTCACGGCCTCTGTCTTTCCGTACCTCGACGACTGGCTCATCAGAGCATCGTCCTCTCCGGAAGTCACCAATGCCACACACCGCACGGTGACTCTTCTGCAGTACTTGGGCTTTGTCATAAACTTCGCAAAGTCCACTTTGCTCCCCTCACAGGATCTCGAGTTCATCGGCGCAAGACTGCACACTCCTCAGGCGCGAGCTTTCCTGCCTCTCGACAGGGCTCAACGGCTCATGGACCTAGCCGGCCGTTTTCGCAGTCAGTCCCTGGTCTCCGCCAGGCGCTTCCTGAGACTACTCGGCCATATGGCTTCCACCGTCCACGTGACCCCCAATGCCCGCCTGAATATGCGGCCTGCTCAATGGTGCCTTCGCAAGCAGTGGCAACAAGGCACCGGCGGACTAGCCGACTTAGTGCGCATCTCCTGGCCGCTGGCCTCTTCTCTACAGTGGTGGCTTCATCGGCCGAACCTGGTGCTCGGAATGCCTTTTCAGTCACCTCAGCCGGCTCAAGTGCTGACGACCGATGCTTCCCTCCTGGGTTGGGGAGCTCATTGCCAAGGGGCATGTACTCAAGGTCTCTGGACCGCGTGGGAGTCTGCTCAGCAGATCAACTTCCTGGAGCTCAGAGCAATCCGTCTGGCGCTCAAGGCTTTCTCCCACCTGACTTCTCACCAGTCCGTCCTTGTCCAGACGGACAATCAAGTTGCCATGTTCTACGTGAACAAACAGGGGGGCACGGGCTCCTTCCTTCTCTGCCGAGAAGCTCAGAAGCTCTGCTCTTGGGCCGTCAGTCACGGCATTCTTCTCAAGGCAGTTTATCTCCCAGGCCAAGAAAATTGCCTGGCGGACAAACTCAGCAGGATACTCCAGCCGCACGAGTGGCGTCTGGATCCCTTGGTAGTTCAGAAACTTTTTCTGAAGTGGGGACTCCCCACGATGGATCTCTTTGCCAGTCCTCTCAACCGGCAACTTCCTCGCTTCTGCTCTCGTCAGCCACATCCCCTTCGAGTAGCGGCAGATGCTTTTCTACTCTCATGGTCGGAGGGCCTTCTGTATGCTTTTCCTCCCATCCCGCTAGTCTCTCGAACTCTTTTCAAGGTTCTCCGAGACAAAGCTTCCATGATCCTGGTGGCTCCTCGCTGGCCCAGACAGCCGTGGTTTCCACTCCTGCTGCAATTAGCGGTAGAGGATCCGTTCCCTCTGGGGTTTCAATCGGATCTCCTAACACAGGATCAGGGGTCCCTGCTACACCCCAACCTCAGATCTCTCAATCTAATGGCCTGGCTGCTGAAAGGGTAGTCCTTGCTCCCCTTCTCCTGCCGGCAGAGGTGGAGGAGGTCGTCCTAGCTTCTCGGCGACCTTCTACCCGCAAATGCTACGCCCTTAAATGGCGTCGCTTTTCCGTTTGGTGTGCCCAGCAGTCTCAGGATCCCTTCTCCTGCTCGGTGTCGGTGATCTTGCAGTACTTGCTCTACCTCTCTAATCTGGGACTTAAGTCCAACTCCGTCAAAGTTCACCTCAGTGCTCTTTCAGCACATCATGTGCCGGTGGACGGCAGACCTCTTTCCAGCGACCCTCTCGTAGCGAGGTTTCTCCGAGGTCTCCTTCTACTTAAACCACCTCTGCGCCCGCCAGCTCCTGACTGGGATCTGAATGTGGTTTTACAGCGGATCACCTGTCCGCCTTTTGAACCTATGGCTACCTGTTCTCTCCGTTTCCTTTCTTGGAAAACTTTATTCCTGATAGCCCTCACTTCCGCTAGACGCGTAAGTGAATTGCAGGCCCTCGTGTCTGATCCCCCTTACACTCGGTTCTACAAAAATAGGGTAGTCCTACGGACTCACCCAAAATTTCTTCCAAAAGTGGTCTCCCCTTTTCACATCAATCAGGAGGTGGTACTTCCGACCTTCTTTCCCAGGCCACACTCCAGCTGAGCTGAAATGGTCCTACATACCCTGGACTGTAGAAGGGCATTGAACTTCTACCTTGACCGTACGCGGGAGCACCGTAAAGCTGCACAGCTTTTTGTGTCTTTTGACCCCAATAAATTGGGGCGCCCGGTCTCCAAGCGTACTCTGTCCATCTGGGTTGCTGACTGTATCGCTTGGGCTTATGGGGCAGCCAGACTCTCGTTAGAAAGTCGAGTCACGGCTCATTGTGTTCGGGCGAAGGCTACGTCAGTGGCTTACCTCCGCTCTGTTCCGCTGGCAGACATCTGCCGGGCCGCTACTTGGTCTTCGAGCCAGACTTTTGCGGTCCATTACTGTCTCGAGAGGGAGTCCCGCAGGGACAGTGCTTTCGGACAGGCAGTCCTCCGAAATCTCTTCGAGGTTTGAGCAACTCCTACCCTCCATCCCGGATGGGGGCTACCGGTGGGTAATAATTCAGTGAAGATTCCTTCCTTCGGTGCTGCTGAGCTAGAGGGAGCTCATTTTTGTGCTTAGGGTCTCCGGTAGCCTTAAGCTTGGGAGTCCCATATGTGAGGACTGACTTCCTGCTTGGTCCTGGAGAAAGCGTAGTTACTCACCTGTAACAGGTGTTCTCCAGGAGCAGCAGGAATCAGTCCTCACAACCCTCCCTCCTCCCCTTGGAGTTGCAATCATCTGCTTAAGTTTTTTGCAAATTTTTATGCTGTCTTTTAGCTATGTCATCAGACTGGCTAAGATGGCACCCTTGGGCGGGAAGGAGACCGCGCATGCGCGCTGCAATTCCCAAAGGCTTTCTTTGAAAGCTGGGGAAAATAGCTCCGCGAGGGCTCCGTCGGCGCCGACGTCACCCATATGTGAGGACTGATTCCTGCTGCTCCTGGAGAACACCTGTTACAGGTGAGTAACTACGCTATATAGGTATTGAAAATATTTATAGGGATATCTCAAGCGAAAACTAGCTCCCAACAATAAAGTCTCTTGTCTCATGGACAGAAACAAATGTCTCCTTTCTTGAGGTAGAACAACTCACATCTGGGTAAATCCTGATTATTTGTCCCAGGAACGGTATATCAATCTTTAAAAAAGAGAGAGAAAATTCTGGATATGTCACACTCAAAAATAGTTTATCAGTAGGTTTGCTCTCTTTTTAACCTCAATTAATGAGGTTTCCAAAAAAATTATTTAGATATTGAAGATCACCAGAGTATCCAGGCAAAACTTGGGACGTCTTGCCCTGGGGCAGAAAATAGATCTTTCTCCAGGACCAAGCAGGAAGTCAGTCCTCACTTATGGGTGTCATCGACGCCGATGAAGCCCCAGCGGAGCATTTCCCCAGCTTTCCATGAAAGCCTTTGGGAATGCTGGCACGCATGCGCGGTTCCCTTCCCGCCTAAAGGTGCCATCTTACCTCAGTCTCTTTTTTTCCGTGAAGCTCATCGGACGTGTGTCCTGTTTTCCCGGTTAAAAGTAGATTCTTTTCTAACGTTGTTTTTTCTCGGATTCGACATCGGTTCCCCTCCCGCCGGGATCGGTACACCGGTATCGAACCCCCTTTTTTTCTTTTTCGTTTTTTGCCCTTAGTGGCTGGGCGTTCGCGCCTCAAAAACTTTATTTTTCCCTGGAAGGCCGGTCTTTTGACCTCGCGGGGTCCCTTTTTTCCCCCATGTCTTCCAGTGGTTTTAAAAAGTGTGATCGCTGTAAGAAGATCATGTCTCTCACCGACACCCACGACTGCTGCCTTCGGTGCCTGGGCCCGGACCACGATTCTAAATCGTGTGTGCCATGTGGAAAAATGTCTTCCAAGGCCCTCCGAAGTTGTCAACAGCAGAGTGAAAGGCTTTTCTCCGACTCGGCCTCTGCTCGTGCCCGGACCTAGTCTGAGGCTTCGACATCTCGGGATTCCGATCCCAAGAGGCGTTGGAGCTCCTCGGACAGGGGGTCCCCTGACAGGGAACGTAAGAGGAAGAAGCGGCTCGTGAGGGCAGCGTCGGTGGAAGTCCCTGGACCCTCGAGGTCCAGGTCTAAGACTCCCGACCGTCGTCCCGGGCCCGTGGACCAGGAGAAGCCGACCAAAGTTCTTCGTATAGAACCGGAGTCTGCTGGACATGTAAGTCCTGTTGTCCTCGAGGACTCGCCTCCCAGAGTACCGACGTCGGGGGCTGCTGCGTCACCCGAGCTGAGCCTCAGGTTGACAGCCTTGGAGAGCAGAATGTCTGCCTTCATGGACCAGCAGCGGGCATTGATGGCCAGCCTGTCTGGCGCATCTGCCTCGACCACCGGGACATCGACATCCAAGTCGACCCTGGAGACCGAGCCAATACTAGAGTCCTTTGCGGCTCGAGGTCGTCCTCGGTCAAGGTCTCCCTCGACCTCCCGTTCGGGACCGAGGGTCTCGACGCCGGTGCCTCCGGCGTCGGGGCAGGTGCCCAGGGGCACCGCGGCATCAGACTCCGACTCAACGTCGGACGAGTCGGCGTGGGAGACAGAAGATGAGGAGTCTCCTGACACCTTTAAGACTCGGTGTGTCCCGTCGGACTCACCTGAGTCTGAACCCCGGAGTAGATCCCCTCCAGAGGATACTACGTTCTCGGAGTTTATCTGGGATATGGCCGCTGCCCTGGCTATCCCGGCTGACCCCGAGGAAGAGCCTCGAGCTGAAGAGCTCGATGCTCTACAGTATGACTCTCCTCCGAAGGGCCTTTACTGTCCCGGTTCCTCCGAAGCTGGAGCGGCTCCTCTTCCGGATGTGGGAGGCACTGGCCTCGGCGCCAGTTTTGAGCAATCGAGTCGATTCCATTTATCGGCTCCGCAAGAGTCCTGGTATCCAGAAAGCACAGCTGCCACACCATTCCATGGTTGTGGAATCGGCCATGCATCGTCTGAAAAGTCAGAAGATGCACTCTGCGGTGCCTCCCGGTAGGGAAGCCCGAAACCTTGATGGAGTCGGCAGAAAGTGTTTTCAGGGCTCCATGCTTGCTTGCCGTGTCAAGACTTACCAGCTGTACATGGGCATGTATTTACGGGATCTGGCCAAAGAATTGGCCGGTTTCTCTGCTGGTCTCTCCGGGGAGCCCTTGCAGAGTTTTAAGTCCTTGTCTGCGAGGATACGGGAATGCTCTAAGTTCATGTCCCGCGCCGCCTACGATGGCTTCGAGGCTTCGGCACGAGTTGCGGCTGCCGGCATTGCGGCTCGACGCAAGGCGTGGCTGCAGTCATCGGACCTCGAGCCATGGGTTCAGGACAAGTTGGTCGATGTCCCTTGCCGAGGTGAAAACCTTTTTGGCAAGCTTGTGGCCGAGAAGGCCGCACAGCTCGAGACTGAGCACCTCACCTGGACAAGGCTGTCGAGGAAGACCTCTGCCCCTTCACATAAGAAGAAGGGCCCGGGTAAAAAGCCCTTTTACCCGAGGAAGGGCACTGCCTACAAACAGTACCGACATTATCAGGCTGCCCAACCTCCCCCTCAGGGTCAGCAGCCAATGGCCGGGGTAATGGGTCCCGTAGGCAGACTGCCTCCAAGCCTCCAGCACCTGCTCCCACTCAGCAGGGTGGAGGTTTTTGACTCCTTGAGTACAGCCAATCCTCCCATGCAGTCCCAGCCCTGCACAGGAGGCCGCCTAGCCTTGTTCGCACATCTGTGGCCCCTGATTACTCAAGACAGTTGGGTACTGGACATAATCCATCGAGGATATGCCCTCCATTTTCACCAACTTCCTCCGCCACACTTTCCAGGGGAACCTTTCAGGCCTCCCCTGCATACTGCCCTTCTCCTCCAAGAACTCCAAGGGCTCTTACTAGACAAGGCGGTGGAGCCTGTGCCTCCCCAATTCCAGGGTCACGGTTTTTACTCCAGATACTTCATGGTGCCAAAAAGAACCGGTGGTCTTCGACCCATTCTGGACCTCAGAAACCTAAACAAGTTTCTGGTAAAAGAAAAGTTCAAAATGGTTACTCTTGGAACTCTTCTGCCCTACCTCCAGCAGGGAGATTGGCTATGCTCTTTAGATCTAAAAGATGCTTACACTCACACCCTCATTCATCCAGACCACAGAAAGTACCTCAGGTTCATTGTGGGAGGAAATCACTATCAGTACAGGGTACTGCCTTTTGGACTGACCTCCGCTCCCAGGGTCTTTACCAAGTGCCTGGCAGTGGTGGCAGCCTACCTGAGAAATCAGGGCATCTTTGTGTTTCCATACCTAGACGACTGGCTCATCAGAGGCCAGACTTCCCTAGAAGTTCAGCAGGCCACCAGCAGAACCATAGCACTGCTCCAAAAGCTGGGCTTTGTCATCAACTTCGCAAAGTCCACTTTGCTCCCCTCCGAGAACTTGGAGTTCATCGGAGCAAGGTTGGATTCTCAGCTGGCAAGAGCATTCTTACCGGTGGACCAAGCACAAAGGCTCATGCACCTCGCCAGCAGGTTTCTGCACAGGTCCCTAGTCTCCGCCAGACTCTGTCTCAGACTTCTGGGCCACATGGCGTCGACAGTGCAGGTGACCCCAAATGCCAGGCTCAATATGAGACCTGCCCAGTGGTGCCTTCGGACTCAGTGGTCACAAGCCTCAGGAAGTCTGAGACAGAATCAGTGTGTCCCACCGTTTCCTGGCCTCACTCAACTGGTGGTTCCATCCCCCCAATCTGCTGGTGGGGGGTGCCCTTTCAGGTCCCACCGCATACAGTGGTACTGACCACAGATGCCTCTCTGCAGGGTTGGGGAGCACACTGCCTAGACAAGTGCACCCAGGGCCTGTGGTCTCCTTGGGAGGCGTCCCAGCAGATCAATCTCCTGGAACTCAGAGCCCTCAAGGTCTTTACTGCTTCCCTGGCACAGCAGTCTGTCTTGATCCAGACAGACAACCAGGTTGCCATGTTCTATGTAAACAAACAGGGCGGAACTGGTTCCCAGCCCCTTTGCCAGGAGGCCCAGAACCTCTGCTCCTTTGCCCTGAAACACAACATGCTCCTCAAAGCAGTCTATCTTCCAGGCCAGGAGAATTCCCTGGCCGACAGATTGAGCAGGATTCCGCAGCCACACGAGTGGCAGCTTCATCCTCTAGTGGTTCAAAAGTTTTTCTTGAGATGGGGGCTTCCCTCCATAGACCTGTTTGCCAGTCCACTGAACAACCAGCTGCCAAGGTTCTGCTCCAGGCAACCGCATCCTCTGAGAGTAGCAGCAGATGCTTTTCTGATTCCCTGGACTCAGGGCCTACTCTGTGCGTTTCCTCCCACCCCTCTGGTGGCCCGAACACTGTTCAAGATTCTCCAAGACAGATTCTCTGTCCTCCTGGTAGCTCCCAGGTGGCCAAGGCAGCCTTGGTTCCCCCTCCTGCTTCAGTTGGCATTGGATCTGCCTCTGGGACTGCAACCCGACCTTCTCTCTCAGGATCAGGGCTCCTTGCTACATCCCAATCTCAAAGCTCTCAATCTGATGGCATGGAGGCTGCAAGGGTAGTGTCGGCTCCCTGGGGCCTGCCTAAGGAGGTTGAGGAGGTTCTCCTAGCCTCCAGGAAACAATCCACTAGGAAAACCTATGCTCTTAAGTGGAAAAGGTTCTCTGTGTGGTGTCAGCTATGTGCTGAGGATCCTTTCTCCTGTACTGTGTCAGTAGTGCTTCAGTACCTGCTGCACTTGTCCAATCAGGGTCTCAAGTCCAACTCTGTTCGGGTCCGCCTCTCTACTTTGGCAGCTCACCACTCCCTAGTTGAGGGCCATTCCTTGTCTCTGCACCCTTTGGTGTCTAGGTTTCTCAGGGGCTTGCTTCTGCTCAAGCCCCCCATACGTCGTCCTGCTCCTGAGTGGGAGCTTAATGTGGTCTTGCAGCAACTGACTCGCCCACCTTTTGAGCCTATGGCTACTTGCCCTCTACGCTTCCTTTCCTGGCAGACTCTCTTTCTTATAGCCCTTACTTCGGCTAGGAGAGTGAGTGAGCTTCAGGCCTTGGTCTGTGATAGACCTTACACCAGGTTCTATAAAAACAGAGTAGTCCTCAGGACTCACCCTAAGGTTGTCTCCTCTTTCCACCTCAACCAGGAGGTGGTTCTTCCTACTTTTTTCCCTAGGCCTCATGCAAGTCAGGCTGAAACAGTTCTCCGTACCTTGGACTGTAGGAGGGCCTTATCCTTCTACCTTGCACGTACGCAAGGTCACAGGAAGGCTTCTCAGCTCTTCCTCTCTTTTGACCCCAATAACTTGGGGAGGCCTGTGTCCAAGCGTACCTTGTCCATCTGGGTGGTTGACTGTATCACCTGGGCTTACAAGGCGGCTGACCTTCCTTTGCAGGGTAGGGTCACGGCCCACCGTGTGAGGGCAATGGCTGCATCAGTGGCTCACCTCCGCTCTGTTCCATTGCAAGACATCTGCAGGGCTGCTACTTGGTCTTCAAGCCAGACTTTTGCAGCCCACTACTGTCTGGAGAGGGAGTCCCGTAGGGACAGTGCTTTTGGCCAAGCAGTACTCCGGAATCTCTTTGAGGTCTAGGCAACTCCTGCCCTCCTGCCCTCTGGTTGGGCTACCTGTGGAGGGTGTATCCTTGAAAAGCCTTTTCTATGTTGCTGAGACTAGAGGGAGTTCTCTTGTTCAGCCTGGGTTCCTGGTAGCCCAGAGCTGGGGAGTCACCCATAAGTGAGGACTGACTTCCTGCTTGGTCCTGGAGAAAGAGTAGTTACTCACCTGTAACAGGTGTTCTCCAGGAGCAGCAGGAATCAGTCCTCACTACCCTCCCTCCTCCCCTTGGAGTTGCAGTTGTACATAGTTTATTTTTACATTTTTGTGTGCTGTTCTTAGCTATGTCATTTGACTGAGGTAAGATGGCACCTTTAGGCGGGAAGGGAACCGCGCATGCGTGCCAGCATTCCCAAAGGCTTTCATGGAAAGCTGGGGAAATGCTCCGCTGGGGCTTCATCGGCGTCGATGACACCCATAAGTGAGGACTGATTCCTGCTGCTCCTGGAGAACACCTGTTACAGGTGAGTAACTACTCTTATTTACCAGTGGTAGAGCACACTCGGGTACCTGTAATACTTCCTACAAATATATTTTGAACGTTTCCAAAGGTGACATATTTGCTACACTGGGAAAAGTTAAAACACGCAAGTTTAAACAACATAGCTTATTTTCAGATTGCTCTAATTTTTGATGAATCAATACTTTTCCTTTTACTAACTGATCAATTATTTCCTTGGAATCTTTAACTTCCTTGCCCATTGTAGAAAGCTTCTCTTGAGTCTCTTTAGTCAGAGTCTCTTGTTGAGAGGAAACTTGTCCAACAGTTTGAACCAGAATTGAAAATTCCAGAGAAAATTTGGCAACCGTTCTATCTAATAGATTGTAACAATACCTCCATTGGAACTTCACCCATATAAATAGGGAGGACTTCCGTTTGGCTTGGCTTCTCATCTCCTGTATCAGGGCGTAAGACTCGGGCCCCTCAGCAGCGCCAGCCTTCCCAGGATCCAAACAGACACTGACAGTTCGCTCAGAGCTAGAGGCAAGTGGTGTCAAACACGAAGTAGGGTCCCTGGCACTCAAGCCTATTCCATTACTGATGGAACCAGACAGCAAGCTGTTAGAAATAAGGCTTGGGTCAGACCACTCTGAGCCTAGCAGGAAGCCATTTAGATGCAACCGTGGTTCAAGAGCTGGCACTTGCTTGAGCTCGGGTATCTGCCCCCCCCACTGGAAGCCGGTGCAGCTGAGCTATCCTTCACGGCTTTTTCTATTACCAGAGCCTTTAGGAGAAGCACCTTGATCTTTTGCTGACCTGCAGTAGAGGAAGCAGCCTTTGCCGACTTGGCTTAGCCTTTTCCCCATTATTTAGGAGCCATAGGTAAGCTGGAAAAAAGTAAAAATATGGAACAGCTCAAGCGAGAACCTCCTGTGGTACTGCCATCTTGACTCCACCCTCCATCCAATTTATTATTATGTTGGTACCATTCCATAGCTATAGTGCCTGGGTTTGGATTATTCTTGGACGTCACTTCTGGCCTTCAAGGATATGGCATTTGAGGAATCTGTAGAATCTGATTTGCCTATTGAGAGCAGGATTGATAGGGCTTATCTCCACATCTCCCGCCAAAGCTTTCTGCAACTGGCAGGAATAGTTCCTTATGCTTCTATTCCTCATTTTGTACAGAGAATAGCTCAGCTTATCCCATTTTATTTTATAATGTTAGGATAGCACGAGACACCCCTTCTCAGCTGCCTCATCTACCTAAGGGCAGCAAAAAATCTGATGATAGTGCTATCTACATTATTCTATAAGTGCCCCAGTAGAGGATGTGGGATTATCTACATTTAGTACCTCCTCTTAAGAAGGCAGACACACAGAATTATGTCCAGGCAGTTCTTGGATTAAATTAGAATCTGCTCCCTCTCAAAAGCCTAGATGCAGATTTCTAGATCTTTAGTCTATGACTCTAGATAGTGATGACTTCCAGTCTTTCTATGCCACAAAGTGTTTTGATATTAAGGATAATCAAACTATATTTATTCCAACTTTTTAAATGAAATTTTAATAATTTTTGCATAATGTATAAATAAGAAATTTCAATTGAAAAGACAATTCAAGAATATTCATACAAAAGCAACTTGAACTATGTTTCATGGTCCTTATCTTGAGGAGGAAGGAGATAGAATTTTTACCACTCTGGGGCTGAAGCAACCAAAAAATACTGCCAGGGCTATCTCCGTTCCTCTAGAAACCAATACATGCTTAATTATCAAGCAATAAGGAACAAAGTTAGAGGAGGATAATGTATCTCTCAACTTTTATCAATGAGAAAATCTTCCAGCTGTAACGGATCCAAAAATACATATCTAATTCCTTGATAAATAACACTGGTAAACAAAATCCAAAACATTTTCTGCCACAGAAATGAAAATGGCTGATTCTAGTACTGTTTTTGGTTACGAACTCGGATATGTACTTAGAAATTCTCTATCACGTAACGTTTTTGAGTGTCATGTAGTTTAAATTTAGACTATGTTGCTCATTTACATTAGATGTATATTGTAACGTAATGTCTCCTAAAAGGTAGTTGTATATGATTTTCTGCTGTATTGCGCCTCAAGAACATCCCTCTTAAGGGTCCAACAATAGTCTGCAAGCATACTGGAGCTCCACTTGCCCTGGTACCTATTTTCCATTACCGAAATGTCTTGATGAAATCTTTCCCCATGTTTATCGCTGACTGCTCCTAGATTTGCAGGAAAAAAATCCAGGTGTGAATGCAAGAAGTGCATTTTCAAAGACATGTTACATCCCAGTTTCTGGTAAGATTTCAGTAGAGTATCCACTGATTCTGCGTAGTTGTCTGCCTTGTTATTTCCCAAGAAGTTGCGGCAAACAGTCTTAAAGGACTCCCATGCAGCTCTTTCAGTTTCATTCAACTGACCGTCAAAGTTTTCATCTTTCATCAGTTTTCTAATATCAGGTCCTACAAAGATCCCTTCTTTGATCTTCGCCTCACTGATTCGTGGAAATGTCTTTCTTAGATAAGCAAATCCAAGTTCCTTTGCGTCCCTCTAGTCCAGTCCCGGAACCTTAGAGTTTAGAATACCTTCCAGCAACCTTGGAGACTGAATGATGTCATCTTTTTCTGATGCCACCGATACAAGTAGGCTAACTCCGCCCCCCTTTCAACAGTATTTCAGTCTCCAAGCAGCTTTTGAGACGTTTGAGCCTGTATCTGGGCTCAGTTGTAACAAACAAGTAGAGCTGAATTATTTATTTAGTTTGATTTGACTTGATTCAAATTTTGATTAGATTTTCTCTTTTTGTTTTAAGTGCGCTGCTGCTGCTGAAGCTTCCTGCTGGGCTATTTTAATTTGTTTTGTTTTGCCTTCTCCCCATCTTTTAAACGATCAGAGGCTTAATAGTTTTAACGGATAGATCCTCCCTGCTCCCGAACCCGGTAAGAGGGGTGAGGAGCAGGTGGAGAGAAAGAGAAACAAAAAGTTTTAGGCTGTGCACTGCCCTTAGATGTAAGGGATTGCAGGGCATTTTGTTTTCTCTGACGTTGGTGCCGAAGCCGCTGAACGGCTGAGCTCCGACGCATTGAACTTCCCCAGGACTTTAAGGTATGTGGGGGAAGGTACTGGTAATTAGTTGTTTTTTGAATCCGCCTTGTTGCCATTGATCGTTTGGCCCGCGAGTGTGCGGCGCACGAGAGTTCGGCACGTGGGTGTGCGGCGTGCGGGTGAATGGCGCGCGAGTGTTTGGTGCGCGGGTGTGCGGCACACGAGTGTTTGGCGCGCGAGAGTTCGGCGTGTGGTTGTGCGGCGCGCAAGTGTTCGGCGCGCAATTTCTTCATTAGCTTATGTGGGAGTTAAGCAGCAGTCTTTTTAATTGTGTTTTTGACTTTATTATTCTCTTTAGTTTGGGAAAATAATCCTTTTAAGGTACAGTCTTTTTAATTGTGTTTTTGACTTTTTATTATAGAATGCCGGCTAAGCCACGGTGTTTAGTTTGTGGCTCGCGGTGTGGAGAAATAATGGATTCGGGGGTGTGTAAGTCATGCACTTTGGAGCCCGATGGTGCAATCAAAGCCCAAGGAAGTTCCTTGGGTGCTCAGGTTGGTTTATCAGGGGAACTTGGTAATTCTCTGCCACCTGCTTTAAGTCCTGTGCGGACAGGGCCTGGGTCTTCTGCTGAGGTTGATGCTCTGGTGCTTCCATCTATGAGCACAGCAGATGTTCATTCTATTCCTCCTAATTTCTATTTGCTGATGTCTCAGGCCTTGGAGCTTCTGCAGCCTATGTTAGGAGTTTCTTCTCAAACTTCAAAGGGTATGAAGCGTACTGGGTCTGTTTGTCTACCCGAGGAGGCAGTAAATGATAGTCTTCTCGAGGAAGTGTTGGAAGGTGTGGACGATGTAGATCAGTCCTCTGAGATGGAATTAGAGGAAGGAGAGTTACCAGAAGAAGAACAACAAAGTAGAGTTGTTAGAGTATTTCGTAAAGAGGAGTTGCCTGCTTTGATTTCTGAGACTCTCAGGTCACTTAATATGCCTGCGGGGGATTCGGTAGCTGAAGAATCTTTGGAAGATCCACTTTTGCAGGCGGTGCGGAAGTCCCAGCGAGTTTTCCCAGTTCATAGAGTTTTCAGGTCTATGATTCAGGTCTATGATTCAAGAGGAGTGGGACTGTCCTGAGGCAGCTTTTCGAGGTTCTAGATTTTTAACTCGTCTTTACCCTCTTTCAGATCAAGATAAGGAGCTTTTTCGCTCTCCTAAATTGGATGCTGCGGTTTCAGCTGTAACCAAGAAGACTACGATTCCGGTTGAAGGAGCCGCTGCATTAAAGGATGTTCAGGACAGGAAATTAGACACTTTGCTTAAGCAGGTGTTTGATGTTAGCGCCCTTTCCTTGCAAGCCTCGATTGCGGGGGCATGGGTCGCAAGAGGATGTTTGCGATGGTCGCAAACGTTGCAGGTAGATCAGGTAAATGAGCAGTTAGAGGAGGTAACTCGGTTGGAATCGGGTGCTGCTTATTTATCGGACATCCATTATGATCTTATCAGAGCTCTGGCTAAGAGTATGGCCTCGGTTGTAGCGGCCCGAAGATACCTTTGGTTGCGTAACTGGTCAGCGGACGGTTCTTCTAAAACTCGCCTTAGTAAATTACCTTTTAGGGGTAAACTTTTGTTTGGTGAAGATTTGGAAAAGTTGGTTAAAGAACTAGGGGAGTCCAAGGGTGGTCGTCTGCCGGAGGATAAGCCGAGGCAGAGTCGAGGTGCTGGAGGCTCACAAGGAAATTCTAGAGAGTTTCGTAGATTTCGGACGCCTCGTTTTAGCCAGCCCCAACGGGGAAGGTTCTCAGTACGGAGTCGAGGATTTCGGAGTTTCCGGGGAGCCGGAAGGGGATTTTCTCAGTTTCAGGCCACAAATCTTAAGAAATCCCAATGAGAAGAGACAGGCTCAGGCAGGGTTTATTCCCGTGGGAGGAAGATTTTTACCCTGCCTGGGTCAAGATTACCACAGATCAGTGGGTTTTAGAGATCATTCGAGAAGGTTATGCTCTAGAGCTCCTTCGGCCCGTGTCAGACTCCTTTGTTCAATCTCCTTGCTGCACTCCACAAAGAGTGAACGCAGTCGCAGACACACTGCAGCGTTTACTGCAGCTTCAGGCGGTAATTCCCGTTCCTGTGGAGCAGTGCGGTCTCGGTCGGTACTCCATCTATTTCGTAGTGCCAAAGAAAGAGGGCACTTTTCGGCCGATTCTAGATTTAAAAAGGGTAAATCGTTGTCTTCGGATCACCCATTTCAGAATGGAGTCGCTACACTCTGTCATCGCAGCTGTGAAGGCAAACGAATTCTTAACATCATTAAATCTGACAGAGGCGTATTTACATATCCCCGTCTGGAAAGATCATCAATGATTTCTGAGATTCGCTCTGCCCATGGGGCATTTTCAATTTCAGGCGATGCCCTTCGGATTGGCTACAGCTCCGCGAAGTTTACCAAGGTTATGGTAGTGGGAGCGGCTGCACTACGCAAGGAAGGGGTACGAGTGCATCCTTATCTAGACGACTGGCTGATTCGAGCAAAGTCAAGGCAGGAGAGACTAATAGCCACCGCGTGGGTAGTACAGTTGATGGAGAGTCTTGGTTGGGTGGTCAATTTTGCAAAGAGCAAGTTGGAACCAACACAGTCTCTAGAATATTTAGGAGCACGTTTCGAAACAGCGAAAGCTGCAGTTTTTCTCCCAAGTCACAGAGTTCAAGGATTGAGGGAGATGGTCAGTCGGTTTCTAGCAAGACAGGCGCCGACAGCGTGGCATTATCTACAATTACTGAGTACAATGGCGGCCACGATCGAAGTGGTACCGTGGGCCAGAGCTCATATGCGAGCATTGCAGGGGGCTCTTCTGCATAGATGGTCTCACCAGAAAGATGCGTTGACTCGGCGCCTAATCTGTCCTCCAGAGGTTCGTCAGGATCTTCTATGGTGGTTAGCGGAGGAGCATCTGGAGGCGGGTATGCCTCTAGAGCCTCCATCCTGGATTTTGCTAACGACGGATGCAAGCCTCACATGTTGGGGGGCTCATCTCCAAGGCAAGTTTGTCCAAGGTCTCTGGTCACCAGAGGAACAAACTTGGTTCATCAACCGTCTAGAAGTGAGAGCTGTGAGTTTGGCGTTGCGGGAATTTCAGAGATATCTGAATCATGCAGCAGTAAGGGTGTTCTCCGACAATGCGACAACAGTCGCCTACATCAATTGCCAAGGAGGAACCGGCAGTCTGGCTCTGCAAACGGAGGCGAGTCAGCTTTTGAAGTGGGCAGAGCGCAATCTGTTAGCTCTTTCCATTCAGCATGTCGCAGGAGTGGAAAATGTGGAAGCGGATTTTCTAAGTCGTCGCAGAATAGACCCAGGAGAGTGGCAGCTTCACCCGGAAGTGTTTGCGTTGTTGGTGCAACGATGGGGGATTCCCCTAATGGACCTGATGGCAGCTTTCGAGTCGGCGCAGGTGTCACGTTTTTTCAGCCGAAGATGGGAACAAATGTCCGAAGGCCTCGATGCCTTAGCACAGATACGGTCTCCTTTACGTGTTTCCTCCGTGGACTCTGATAGGGTGTGTACTTCAACGAGTGGAGCGACATCAAGGTCGGGTGTTGCTAATAGCGCCCGATTGGCCTCGAAGACCTTGGTATGCGGACCTAGTGCGTCTGCTAGTGGACATGCCATGGAGGATTCCATTTCGAGAGGATCTTTTACAGCAAGGTCCATTACGCATGCCCCAGGTGGCTCGATTCTTGCTTACGGCTTGGCTCTTGAAAGGGCTAGGATGACTACTAAGGGCTATTCGTCAGTGGTCATCTCTACTTTGCTGAAGGCACGAAGACGTTCAACCTCGCTGGTGTACATACGAGTGTGGAGAATTTTTGAGGCATGGTGTGCCGAACGGAATCTTAGGCCGTTAGGGGCCTCGGTGCCGCAGATTCTTTCTTTTTTACAAGATGGTGTGGAAAGGGGTCTAGCGGTTAGTTCTTTGAGAGTGCAACTGGCCGCTATCTCATGTTATCGTGGTAGGATCCAGGGTCAGCTATTAGGTTCTCACGTAGACATTCGTAGATTTTTAAGAGCCGTATTGCTTATGCGGCCTCCTAAATGTAATTTAATGCCTTTATGGGATTTAAATTTGGTTTTAGAGTCTCTAATGGGTCCACCTTTTGAGCCATTGGGAGTTTCGTCATTGAAGGATTTAACGTTGAAAACGTTTTTTCTCGTGGCAATCTGTTCTGCTAGAAGAATTTCGGAGTTGCAGGCTTTAAGGAGCCATATTTATCATTTTTTAATCACAAGGTTGTATTACGTACAGTGCCTACTCAAAAAACAAAACCCCTCACCAGGTTAAAATTGTAATACAAAAGAAGATACACCCTGGTATACAAAACAGTTTTCAAAACCCTTCAGGTAACCAATTTTTTTGTCGGAAAGGCCAGCCCAGCTAAAGAGGAACATACCTCAAGCCGTCGTGGCCCGTCCATTTTATTCATTTAACAAATAAAAAACCACTTTGGAAACAGCGTTTATCAGTACTTAGCTGGATCTGTGGAAAGTGGAAGAGCCGTAATTAAATTGCTACAGTCAGCTCACAGGCGACACGGGGTAACTGCAGAATAAAGTTTGAATGACGGTGGGCATAGTGGTTTTGTGCAGCGACTTTGACTTGAAGCAAGGGATCGTTGAAAATACCCCGAAACGTGTCACGTCGCCTGTGAGCTGACTGTAGCAATTGAATGACGGCTCTTCCACTTTCCACAGATCCAGCTAAGTACTGATAAACGCTGTTTCCAAAGTGGTTTTTTATTTGTTAAATGAATAAAATGGACGGGCCACGACGGCTTGAGGTATGTTCCTCTTTAGCTGGGCTGGCCTTTCCGACAAAATAATTGGTTACCTGAAGGGTTTTGAAAACTGTGTTTTGTATACCAGGGTGTATCTTCTTTTGTATTACGTACAGTGCCAGCATTCTTACCGAAAGTGGTTTCAGTGTTTCATGTCAATCAGGTGATCTCACTGCCTGTATTTTCAAAGAGCCAGAAAGATAAGTCAGGTCGTAGATTGCATCTTCTGGATGTTCGTAGAGTGTTGAAGTAGTATCTCCGCAGAACCGCTACTTTCAGGAAATCTGATAGATTGTTTGTGTCCTTTGGAAGTCCTCGTAAAGGAGAAGCGGCGGCAAAGTCTTCTATTTCTAGATGGCTAAAAGAAGCGATAGCATCAGCATACCTTCTTAAAGGAAAGGCGGTTCCAGTGGGTCTTCGAGCCCACTCAACCAGAGCACACGCAGCGTCTTGGGCTGAGGTTAGTTTAGTTCCAGTAGGAGATATTTGTAGAGCGGCTACATGGTCGTCTTTACATTCTTTTGCTAAGCACTATCGGTTAGATGTGCAGGAAGCAGAAGATGGGCGTTTTGGTTCAGCGGTTCTTCAGGCTGGCCTTGCAGGTCCCTCCCATTAAGATTAACTGCTCTTACATCCTCTAAGGTTCCGGGGCTGGACTAGAGGGACGCAAAGGAAGACAAAATTAGACTTACCTGCTAATTGTTGTTCCTTAAGGAACTCTAGTCCAGTCCCGGATCCCTCCCAGTATTAAGTTGTTAGGAATTTAATTTTAAAGCTTTTAAAATTTTGCAAACATTTATATATAGTTCAACGTTTCAGGATATTTTGGGGCAGCAGTGCTTTGTAAGCATGCAAAAAAAAAAATTTTTGTATATTTACGGTTTTTTTGTTTAAAGGTATTTTTTGCCTATTAATATATTTTATTATCTACTTATTTGTTGCTCTGCTGAGTCTGCTTTGTCAGAAGGTACTGTTGAAAGGGGGCGGAGTTAGCCTACTTGTATTGGTGGCATCAGAAAAAGATGACATCATTCAGTCTCCAAGGTTGCTGGAAGGCATTCTAAACTCTAAGGTTCCGGGACTGGACTAGAGTTCCTTAAGGAACAACAAATCTCCAGGAACAAGCAGGAATGAGTCTTCACATATGGGTACGTCGGTACCGACGGAGCCTGCGCGGGAACGCTTCCCAGCTTCCCAAAAAGGAAAGCTTTTGGGAGCATCCCACTGCGCCTGCGCGCTGCCTTCCCCGCCTTTCCTGACCAGCTCTCCTCAGTTCTTCTTTGCCGCGGAGCCAGCAGGTCGAGCCCTGTCACCGCTGAAGAAGTTCTTTATTTTATTTGTTTCTTTGGTTCCTCGATTCCGGACCGGTACCGCCGGTCTTTTCTTTCTTCTTTAAAAAAAAAAAAATATATATATATATATATATATATATATTCTTTTCCTCACTTAGTGTAATTTTTTCTTCTAGGCCTCAAGGCCCAAGAGAAAAATTTTCCTCATGGAAAAACCAGCCTCCGGGTTTAAGAAATGCACTAAGTGTAGCGGTACTATTTCTGTTACAGATACCCATGAATGGTGCCTTAAATGTTTGGGTCCTGAACACTCCATTCCGGATTGTCCGTCCTGCTCTCTAATGTCTAAACGGGGCTTACAGAACCGAGCAGCTAAGCTCCATGTGCTGTTTCCCGCTGATGCAGCGTCGGTAGCATCGATCTCTTCCCGGTCTTCTTCTCCTGATGGATCTCAGGTAACCAAACATAAGTCTAGCAGGTCCTCGAAGGATAGATCTCCCTCTAAGCATCGAGATGCCTCCGGGCTTGCCTTCGAGGACCCTGCACCAGCCAAACAACCCCGGCGGGAAGCTCCGGCTTCCAAAGCTCCTCCTATGGGGTTACAGGTTGACATCGATGGCACGGCCTCGACCGATCACCTGTTAGAATGCTCTGGGGTACCGGCACAATCTCCCGGTACCGATCTCCAGGCATTCATGGCGTCAATGGATCAGAATGTTCTGTCCATGCAGCAGGCTATTTCAGCCTTCATTCAAGCTGCGACGCCGACGGTACCGCAACGAGCTCCGTTGTCGGTATCGGCTCCGGCACCAGCGCCGATACCGGTACCGATCGCATCAACATCGACTAGGACAGCGGTTCCTTGTCCCGGGCTTTTTTTCGGTACCGATCCGGTTCCGAAAACGCCCGATGTCGATACCACTCGATACGCGTATCGAGCACTGGAAGAGCACCCTGACAGACGATACTTCGATTCCTCTGGTGATTCTGATTCATCAGATGAATCACCTGAAGTATCCATAGCTCTTCCTGAAGAGCCTTCTTCTCCAAAACAAAGAATGTCTCCTCCAGAGGACTTGTCCTTTCAAGACTTCATAAGAGAAGTGGCTAAAGGACTATCTATCTCAGTAGCCTCTGAATCAGAGCCTAGAGCAAAAAAATTGGATATTTTAGGATACCCTAAGGCTCCTAGAGAGGCAGTCACCTTACCAATTCATGAGATTCTTTATGAACACATGATTGATTTATGGGAGACTCCTCTCACTCTCTCTCCTCATTCTCGCAGGTTGGACACTATGTACCGTGTCCCTCCCTATCCTGGATTTCAAAAAACTCAGCTTCCTCACCATTCCATTGTGGTGCAGTCAGCTATGAAGAGGATAAAGAGTACAAAGAGACTCTTCTGCTCCTCCAGGAAGAGAATGCAGAACCTTGGATGCTTTTGGTAGGAAAATCTTCCAGGCCAGTATGCTTATTGCCAGAATCAACTCTTATAGCCTCTATATGGGTATGTTTCTAAAAGAAGTGGCAGAAAAGCTGCACACTTTCTTCCCTTGTATTCCAGAAGATAGAAGGGAAGAATTCCGCATGTGGCTTAAGCATACTCAACACATCTCCAAGTTTTCAAACAGGGCAGCCTTTGACTCCTTTGAAGGTGCCAGTAGAGCCTCAGGCATTGCCATAGCTGCCCGCAGAATTGCTTGGCTCCAGGCTTCTGACCTAGAACCCTGGGTTCAAGATGGTTTAGGGAATCTGCCCTGTACAGGTAAATCTATTTGGCAAGGAGTGGCAAATTAAAGCCACTCAAATGGATGCAGAGAATTCTGCTCTGGATAGACTTTCAAAGTCTACCTCCATTCCTGCCAAGAAAAAGACTTTTAAAAAGTCTTTTTTTAAAAAGGGCAGGTTTCCTTCCACTTCTGGCCAACAATCTTCTACAGGTCGCTTTACCGCCAAGCGTCAGCAACCTAAGCAGGCCAGGCCTAAGTCTACAGGGGCTGCTGTAACTCAGCAGTCCCAACCCCCTCAGGGTTTTTGACTTGATGCTAGAGAACTTAGCCTTTCTGGCTTTAACACAGACAGAACCCCTCACCATTCCAGGAAGGTAAGCTCATTTTGCTCCCAGATGGGAGCAAATCACATCAGAGCAGTGGACCCTCTCCATCATAAGAGAGGGCTACAAACTTCATTTCTCAGACCTTCCTCCCCACACCATGGTGAGACACTTCAATTCTCCCACATCTCTTCTCGACCTTCTATGTCAGGAGATAATTACCCTTCTTGCCCAAGCGGTAATAGAAGAAGTTCCTCTTCTTCAACAAGGGTCAGGGTTCTACTCCCCCTATTTTCTCATTCCAAAGAAGACAGGGGGATACAGACCCATTCTAGATCTCAGAGAATTGAACAACTTTCTATGCAAGGAGAAGTTCAAGATGCTTTCTCTGGGCACTCTCTTTCCATATCTTCAAAGTCAGGATTGGCTTTGTTCTCTAGATCTCAAGGATGCGTACACACATGTTCTCATCCATCCATCTCACAGAAGATTCCTCCGTTTTCTTTTCCAAGAAAAACATTACCAATACAGAGTGCTTCCTTTCGGTCTGGCCTCTGCCCCAAGAGTGTTCACCAAATGCATGGCAGTAGTTGCTGCATTTCTACGCACTCTGGGAATATTTGTCTTCCCATACCTGGACGACTGGCTCATCCGAGCCCCATCTCAATCAGAGGCCCAGATTTCCTTAGACCGCACAAGGCGCATTCTGCAGTATTTGGGACTTGTGGTAAACCTCCCAAAGTCTCAGCTCATCCCTACTCGGTCCCTGGAATTCATAGGGGCCTGGTTGGATACCACCACTGCAAGGGCCTACCTTCCTCAGGCCCTTTGCCAGCGTCTAGTGCAGTTAGCCTCCCAGATTCAGTCAAAGAGCCACTTAACTGCCCGGGAGATGCTGCAACTGCTAGGCCACATGGCTTCCACAGTACATGTGGTACCATATGCTCACCTACATATGAGAGCAGCTCAGTGGACCTTGTCCACCCAGTGGACTCAAGCATCAGGAGCTCTCTCAGACCAAATAGCAACCTCCAAACGTCTCTTTTGGTCTCTCCAATGGTGGATGTCCACTCAAAATCTGTTGCTGGGGTCTCCCTTCCAACAGTTGTTGCCCCAAGCAACCCTCACAACAGATGCCTCCCAAACAGGTTGGGGAGCTCATCTACAGGACCTCTCCACTCAAGGCACTTGGTCCCCTCAGGAGACCTCTCTTCATATTAACCACTTGGAGCTTCGAGCAGTTTTTCTAGCTCTCAAGGTCTTCCATACCCTCCTCAGCTACAAGACAGTCCTCATCCATAAGGACAATCAAGTAGCTATGTTTTATATAAACAAGCAAGGAGGAACTGGCTCTCTGTCGCTTTGCAACGAAGCTCTAAGATTGTGGGCCTTCGCCAGAGAGTATCAAATCCATCTCCTGGCAGTATATCTTCCAGGAATCCAAAACTCTTGGGCAGACAGACTCAGTCGAGTTCTGCTTCCACACGAATGGTCCCTGCACATGGATCAGGTACTCAGAATCTTTCAAGAATGGGGAACCCCGGACATAGACCTCTTTGCAAATCCGTGGAATGCCAAACTTCCCCGGTTCTGTTCCAGAATTCCGTCTCAGGGAGTTCAGGCCAAGGATGCCTTCCTCCTTCATTGGGGTCAGGGCTTCCTGTATGCCTTTCCACCCATTCCCTTGATTCCCAAGACTCTGTTCAAACTCCAGAGGGATCAAGGATCTATGATCCTCATAGCTCCACGCTGGCCACGCCAAGTGTGGTACCCTCTACTTCTGCATCTCTCCCAAGCCCCCTCCCTGGACTTGGGAGCTGCTCCAGACCTTCTGTCTCAGGAGGAAGGGACTTTGTGGCACCCAAACCCCAAGTCCCTTCACCACAGAGCTTGGTTACTGAAGGCCTAGACCTTCAAGGCTTGAATCTTTCTCAGCAAGTGAAGGATATCCTCCATGCTTCCAGAAAACCTTCCACCAGGCGTTCCTATGCTTTTAAGTGGAAAAGATTTTCCATTTGGTGTGCTGAAAAGGGTCTTGACCCTTTAGCACTACCTTTAAATTCTCTGTTAGACTATCTCCTGCATCTTTCTGATGCAGCACTTAAGACAAATTCAGTAAGAGTCCATTTGAGTGCTATTGCAGCATCCCTAAAGCCCATCAATGGACAACCTATTTCCTCTCATCCTCTCATTGCAAGATTCATGAGAGGCCTAACTTTAACTAAACCTCCCATTAGGCCTCCTCCGGTGGCATGGGACTTAAATTTGGTTCTTGGTCAGCTTATGAAGCCACCTTTTGAACCCTTAGCCACTACCTCCCTGAAATTTCTTTCCTGGAAGGTTATTTTCCTCATTGCAGTCACTTCAGCTCGCCGCATCAGTGAACTGCAGGCCTTAGTGGCTAATCCACCTTATACAAGGTTTCATCATGACAAGGTGGTCCTTAGGACAAATCCACACTTTATGCCTAAAGTGGTCTCACCTTTTCATCTTAATCAGGAGGTATATTTACCTGTCTTTTTTCCAGCTCCTCATGCATCCAGTGCAGAGAGGAGTCTTCATACTCTGGATTGTAAAAGAGCTCTTGCTTTTTACTTACAAAGGACACAGCAACATAGAAAGTCTTCCCAGCTTTTTGTTGCTTTTGATCCTTCTCATTTGGGACTTCCAGTCTCTAAGAGAACACTGTCCAATTGGATTGCTCAGTGTATTTCTTTCGCCTACCAGAGTAAGAACCTTTCTCTGGAGAGCCATGTCACAGCTCATAATGTGAGGGCCATGGCCACCTCTATGGCTCATCTAAATTCTGTGTCCATCGACCAGATCTGTCGAGCAGCCACCTGGGCCTCGGTTCATACCTTCACAGCCCATTACTGCTTGGACAAGGACTCCCTCCGGGATGCCTTGTTTGGTCAGGCTGTTCTCAAACACCTGTTCCACTCTTAAGCAACTCCTACCCTCCTTCCCTGGATGGATGCCTGAGATCCATAGGAGGAAGTAGACCCCTTCCCAGGGTCTCATATCCTTGGGGATCTCCCAGGCATCTTAGCTAGGGAGTCCCCATATGTGAAGACTCATTCCTGCTTGTTCCTGGAGATAGCACAGTTACTTACCTGTAACAGGTGATCTCTGGGAACAGCAGGAATAAGTCTTCACAACCCTCCCACCTCCCCTAGGAGTTGTACCTTTTTTTTCTGTCTTTCCTTTCCTCTCTCTCTCTATTGTCTCAGCTTTAAACTCGAACTGAGGAGAGCTGGTCAGGAAAGGCGGGAAGGCAGCACGCAGGTGCAGTGGGATGCTCCCAAAAGCTTTCCTTTTTGGGAAGCTGGGGAGCGTTCCCGCGCAGGCTCCGTCGGTACCGACGTACCCATATGTGAAGACTTATTCCTGCTGTTCCCAGAGATCACCTGTTACAGGTAAGTAACTGTGCTTTAGCAGGTAAGTCTAATTTTGTCTCCACTTCTATCCATGGCTTTTACAAAGTTCTTCATAAGACCCAACTTTATATGGCGTGGAGGTACACAAGTGGGTCATGTGCAACATTTTTCTGGCCTGGGACTAGTGATGTTCTCTTTGTCCACTGTTTCCAGATGTAATGATTTTTCCTGTCCCTGCTGTCCCACTCACACAGAAAGCAACAATACTTTGTCCAACCAAGCTGTTGTCCAAGCAAGAGGGCAATTACTTTTAAATCGCCACAAATATTCCACTTGTGTTCTTTATACTTGATATTTGTTAGCAGGAGATGCATACTGCTGTAAGTTTCTTTCATATTGGCTGCATGAGCTACTGGAACTGATGGTAAAATATTTCAGTTGTGGATAAGCACAGCCTTTAGGCTATATTTAGAAGAATCAATAAATAGTCACCAATCCTCTGTTCTATAATCCGGACAAAGTGTTTCCATCAGGGATTTAACTTCACAACAAAAAGCAATTCCATCTTCAAAGGCAAAGTAATCCACAAACGTGGTATGCCTATTTCTAAAAGTGCACACTTTGGTTTCTTTCTGAAGAAGATTCCAACCTTTTAATCATGACCCTAACAGTTCTGCTTGTCGCTTTGAAAGATTCAAATCTCTGAAGAGATCATTCATATCGCCTTGGTCCAATAAATGTGGTTCAGAAGAAGAACCAGATGCCTCAAAGCTTGGATCCTGCATTACAGCATTGCCATCATCAACATCAGCATTCATTGGTTCTTCTTCTTCATCCTCATTCACTGTAATATTTTCTGGAGGTTTTGGCACTGGCAGTTCTTGACAGTGAGGCTCAGGCCTCATGGCAGATGGTAAATTTGGATAATTTACAGTGTGTTTTGATTTTGAAGTAATGCCTGCAGTGTTTGTAAGGCAAAAGTAGCAATCTGTCAAGTGATCTCTTGGTTCCCACCAGATCTTTGGAACAGCAAAATTCATGTGTCGAACACCCTTTACCCAACCTGTTAGGAGTCTGACACAGGTAATACAGCAGATGTGAGGCACCCAATTTTTGTCCTGGTCACCGACTTGACATCCAAAGTACAGCTTATAACATGTCTTAACAAGCGGAGTAAAACGTCTTCTCTGCTTCTTAAAAGTAACCTCACCACAAATGTAGCAAAATGAATCCAGATGATTAACACACTTTCGAGGCATTGTTAAACAACTACAAGCGATAACCATAATATTTATTAACCAACTGCTGTTTATGAAATAGATTAACGCAAACTCACATCCATTCAGATTCTGTTTTTTTCAAACAATACAAACCACAATCGCTGACGGTGACAGAAAGCATACCAATACATGACTCAGCGTTTTCTGCTTGTATCAGCCGGACTAGTAGGGCAAGGGGCCCAGTTAATTAATATTATAACTACATGACTCAGCATTTTTGGTTGTGGCTGACAACATACAATAATATGGACGACGATTTTGTTTTACATATATAAAAAAAAACTCTAACAAAAAAATCAATATAAAATGTGGCTGGGCAGTGTCCAGGTCGGTGATGTATATAGGGCAGCGATGGCGAACCTATGGCACGCGTGCCAGCTGTGGCACGCGAAGGCCTTGCAGCTGGCACGCGGGAAGGTCGCACATTAAAAAAAAAAAAAAAGCTGCCCGCTGCCGCCGCGGCGGCATGGAGTGTCCCGCGGGGCTCCCTCTGCCCGGCGGGACTCTCCCGGCGCTGCTCAGCCCCTCTCTGCCGGCTTGCAGAGACGCGAAGGGAGAGTCTCCCTCGGGTCTCTGTTAAGCCCGCAGGGGCTGATGGGAAATTTCCCATCTGCCCCTGCGGGCTTAAGAGAGACGCGAGGAGACTCTCTCTCCCTTCGCGTCTCTGCAAGCCGGCAGAGAGGGGCTGAGCAGCGCCGGGAGAGTCCCGCCGGGCAGAGGGAGCCCCGCGGGACACCCCATGCCGCCGCGGCGGCAGCGGGCAGCTTTTTTTATTCTGTTCTGGCCATGAGCCGCGGGAGGGGGGTTAATACTGGCAATGGGCTAGGGAGGGAGAGAGGGGTGTTAAGACTGGCAATGGGCTAGGGAGGGAGGGAGGTTGAGACTGGCAATGGGCTAGGGAGGGAGGGGGGTTGAGACTGGCAATGGGCTAGGGAGGGAGGGAGGGGGTTGAGACTGGCAATGGGCGAGGGAGGGAGGGAGGTTAAGACTGGCAATGGGCTAGGGAGGGGGGGAGGGGGTTGAGACTGGCAATGGGCTAGGGAGGGAGGGGGGTTGAGACTGGCAATGGGCTAGGGAGGGGGGTTGAGACTGGCAATGGGCTAGGGAGGGGGGTTATGACTGGCAGTGGCTGGGGAGGGGGTTAAGACGCAGTGGGCTATGGGCGGAGTTAAGACTAGCAATGGGCTGTGGGCTGATGAGGGCTGGCAATGGGCTATGAGCTGATGAGGGCTGTCTGGAAATGGGGTGATGGGGGGTTAGGACTGGTAATGGGCTATGGGGGGGGTTAAGACTGGTAGTGGGCTGATGGGGGGGGGTTAGGACTGGTAATGGGCTATGGGGGGGTTAAGACTGGTAGTGGGCTGATGGGGGTGTAGGACTGATAATGGGTTATGGGGGGGCTAGGACAGGAAATGGGCTGATGGGGAGGGGTTAGGACTTGAGGTGGGCTGATGTGGTTAGGACTGGTAATGGGCTGTGGGCTGATGGGGGGGTTTAGGACTGGCAATGGGCTATGGGGGGCTGACTGGAAATGGGCTGATGGGGGGTTAGGACTGGTAAAGGGTTATAGGGGGGGGGCTTAAACTGAAAATGGGGTGATGGGGGTTAGGACTGGAAGTTGATTGACGGGGGGCTAGGACTGGTAATGGGTTGGGGTGTTGCTAGGACTGGAAATGGGCTGAGTGGAAGGGGAGGCTTGAACTGCAAATAGCTGATGGGGAGGGGGCTTGGAATGGAAATGGGCTGTGAGGGAAGGGAGCTAGGACTGGAAATGGGCTGAGTGGAAGGGGAGGCTTGAACTGCAAATAGCTGATGGGGAGGGGGCTTGGAATGGAAATGGGCTGTGAGGGAAGGGAGCTAGGACTGAAAATGGGCTGATGGAACAGCTAGGATAGGACTGGAAATGGGCTGTTGGGGGGAGCTAAGATTGGAAATGGGCTGTGGTGGGGGCTTGAATTGAAATGGACTCATGGAGGGGCTAGAACTGGAAGTAGGCTCATGGGGGGGCTTGGACTGGAATTGGGCTGAGTGGAGGGAGCTATGATTTGACATGGGCTGATGGTGGGGCTAGGAAATGAGTAGAAATGGGCTGATGGGGGGGCTAGGATTGAAAATGAGCAGATGAAGGGACTTGGACTGGAAATGGGCTGATGCAGGGACTAGAAGGGAATGGATGCTGGGTGAGACTGGAACTAGAAGGGAGCTGATGTTGGGGGAGGATTAGAATGGGATGGGGCTGGGAGAGTAAAATGGAGAGGGGAAAAATATTTTGTGTAGGAGGGATGAAAAATCTACAATTGGCCAGGTATTGGGAGAGTAATTGGGGATTGAGGATGGAGGGGTAAAATTTGTGTGGATGAAATAGGAATGAGGAAAGAGCAAAAGGAGAAAGATTAGTATGTTAAAGCAGATGTAGAGAGAGAGAGAATGGAAAAAAAACTAGAAGAGAGAAGAAAGGACAAATGGACAGCAGACGATGGAGAGTTAGCAGAAAACATGAAGAAACCAGAAGAAGGTGGCTGGACCAATTGCAACTGAAAAAAAAATGCACAAAAGGTAGAAAGATATCTCTTTATTTTGAATTTATTAACTGGAATATGTCAGCTCTGGGAAATGTGCATCATTAACATCTGCGCTTTGTTTGGTACAAGAGGAAATTCCTATTTGACGTTGCCACTTGTTCTCTTTCCCCAGTATTCTCTGAAATGTATTGGTTTAATATTTGCAGTGTTGCCTTTTGATAGGTAGGGTATGGTGCTTTGTGAGTCCTGGTAATGCTGTCAGGATACGGCGGGTTTGCTATGGGTTCTAAATGGGCAGCGTTTGTAGTAGTTCCTAATGTGCCTGGCGGTTGGCACTGGATTTTAGTAATGTAGAAATCATTTAGTCTTTCTTTATCCATACACTCATTAAGAGACATGTTTACTAAAAGTTAGTGTATGGTAACATTATGCAAATATTTATGCAAATAAGACCACTTATGCAAATGACGTGCTGGCACTTTGAGGAAATTCTTTGGTTTTGTGCGGCAGTTTGGGCACTCGGGCTCAAAAAGGTTAGCCATCACTGATATAGGGCATGACGGTATTTGACATTTTGTTGTCAATTGTAAATAGCCCGGATTTCTGAAACCTGTGTTGCCACTAAATAAGTCTCAAAACATACAACATACTTTCTTGTTTTCGTTCAGAGTATTTCATTATTTGAAAAGTATATTACTCTGTTATAAAAGTGACCAATCTTTGCTTGTAACATACAATAATAAACAAGCCAGACCCCACTAAAGGACACCCAGGAACTACACAAGGAACATCTGAAACAACAAAAGCAACAAGAAACCCAATAGACGAGAAAGCAGACAACGTTCAGAAATAACCCCTGCTACAAACAGAAGCAACGACAACAGCAAAAGGTAATTCAGCATGGTCGCCTCATATTACCTGCCTATGATACTCCTGACCACCCATCTTAACCCACAACTACACCAGACACCCCTAACACCCTTTGGTTTCTCCCACAACCAATTATAACTTATTCACACTACCAGGCACACAAGCCAGATCATAATACAGGCCAAACACCAAAACCTAGCAAGCAAGGAAAGAACAAGCACAATACCCCCACCTGCACACACATAAACAGAATCAGACCTACAAGCATCTCCATAGAACTTATCAATGCCAGGTCGGTACGAAACAAAATAAACACCATCACCGACCACATAAAAGACCAGCAGACATCCTATGCATCACAGAGACATGGCTCTCCCCCACCGACAACGTGCTACTTAACCAGCTAGTCCCCGACACATACACAGCATTCAACTGCCCTCGCACTCAAAGAAGAGGAGGAAGAGTCCTCATTATTGCAAGAACTAGCCTAAAGCTAAAAAACAAAATCACAACTAATACAAGCCACTGCAACACAATCCTCATTGAAAGCTTGGACCTAGCCCTATGCCTCACCTACAGAGCACCAAACGCTCCAAAAGATGAACTATCATCAATCCTAGAGGCAATATGCTCAGTCAACAACCTACACAAACAACTTCTAGTACTCAGAGACTTCAATCTCAGATCTACAAGCAGAAAAGAAGCAGAAGCCTTCCTGTCAGCAATGGGACTCCCTCCAATTCACCCAATTGATCAACACCCCCACTCACATGCTCGGATACTCCCCTGACCTCATTTTTGCCCCGAACAACCTAAAGGAAGGAAGCCTCATTTCAGGGCCCTGCATCACACCAGTACCCTGGTCAGATCACCTCCTAATAAAGATTTAACTATAAACTCAAAGAAGCGCACCGATAACCCATCCCCAACCAGGAGGTTCAAAAGATTCAACAAGGAACAGTTCACACAGGACACACTACCCCTCCTTAACACCGAGACAATGGACATAGATGATCAAATCTCTAAATGGAACGACGACATTTCTTCTGCTGCCAAGCCAGCCATCCGCAGAACACAACAATCATGCATCACAAAGCCCTGCTCCACACCATGGTACTCTAAGGATATATGCATAGCAAAAAGATCACTAAGTTGACTTGAACGACGCTGGAGACGTAACAAATCTCCCTCCCTACAGAAACAATACCAGATAAAACAAAAGGACTATAACAACCTCATCAACCAACAGAAGAAAGAATTCCACATGAACCTCATCCTGAAGTCCACCAACAAACCCCGTGAACTCTACGAAGTTGTAAAAACCCTCACTAAAGAGCCCTACAACAGAAATGAGCAACAGATAGAACCACAGACATTCGCAGACCACCTCAAAACCAGATTCACCGCAACACCTAAGAACAGCAATGAGATTGTCAAACTCAGGTCTTCCATACCAATACAGAGCTGGGACACATTCAGCATCCCCTCGAAAGAACAACTTTCCAAAATCGCCACTGACTTCAACACCAGCACCGCTCCTACAGACCCCTGCCCAGTATCCTGGATTAAAGCAACGAAAGAAGACCTGACGCAAGTCATACGAAAAATAATACAGAACTCTCTCGCCAAAGGAATAATGCCAAACGCCCTGAAACTAGCCACAATACGTCCGATCCCCAAGAAAACCACATTAGCTAAAACAGACCCCGCCGCCTACAGACCCATCTCAAGCCTACCATTCCTATCCAAGATCATCGAGAAAGTACTGTAGTCCAATATCAACTCCAACAACACATTGACATCCACAATCCCCTGGACCCCAATCAACACGGCTTCCGACCTAGCCATGGGGTTGAAACTCTACTAATACAACTATTCGACAGACTGTTCCTTTGCGTCCCTTTAGTTCAGTCCCAGAACCTGAGAGTTCTGCACCTCCTCCAGCAGCTATGGAGATTGACACACGTCATCGCTTTGATGACCCAATATAAGTAAGCAAGGACCGCCTCTCCCCGCCAGTTTCAGTCTCCATAGCAGCTGAGGATGGTGCTGAGCCTAGGGACTAGGCTCAGACTGAAACAAATAAGCAGAGTGTTTAAATTTTTAAAGTGTAGTTTTTAATTGGGTCTGATTACCCGGACGGGTGTTTAGCAGGTTGCAGCAGCCTACGTCTGCAGAGGCGGTTTGGCTCCGTCTATTTTTCTTTGCTTAAGCTCCTTACTTTAGTGTTCTTGCCTTCCTGCTTCCCCCCTCCCCTCTCTACCTCCTCCCCCCCTCCTTCTCTGTGGGGAAGCACAGCTGCGGCGAGTGGCGATCCAGTGCGAAGGGCCTCCCTGCTCCCGATCCCAACTGTAAGGGTGAGGAGCAGGTGGCAGGTGCCGCCGGCATCGGGCCTGAGGGGGAGCATGGTGCTGTCTCTTTGCCAGAAGCCGAAGCTGCTGATCGGGCTAGGCTCCGGAGGCAGATCGAGGCTCTCTGGAGGATCGGGACTGCTGAGGCAGGAGCTTAAGGTAAGGTGCTCCTTGTCTTGCTCCTTGCTTCATTTTTTGGGGGGGTCGGTTAGGTGAGGGCAGCCCCGGGAGCTCGGTTTTCCGCGGGGTAGTGGGTGTGGGAGTGAGGCACGGGCCGCGTGGTGATCGTGCGGGAAACGCACAGCGGCCATTTTGGGGGCTGTTTCTTAGGTCTCAACGCGTTGGTGAGCTAAGGGGTTCCAGTTTTCTCCCGGTGTTGAGTTTTTTCAGAGCTGCTTCATTCCACGGAGGTAGTGGGAGTAGAAGGACTTGTGTAAAAAAAAAAAAAAAAAAAAAATACCAGCTTGGTGTGGAGAGTGTTGGCATAGGCTGGAGCTCATTTATTTATTTATTTTATTTTTTATTTATTTATTTATTTTACATTTCTTATATACCGCACTATTTACGATCAGCGCGGTTTACATAAAACAAAACAGAATCCGACAATGAACAAGAGTCAGGTCATTACAATGAACAGGAGCAATCAACTTGGATAACGGGGGAAACTATGTACATAAATGGAATACTGAAATTGGTAAACTATGTACACAAATGGGATACTGAAATTGGTAACTGTCTATATGTGAGATGAGGTCATTGTGTGTTGTTCATATTGCCTGCCTCTGTTCAGTGGAGGCTGGGCTCAGAGGAGCATGCCTGCTAAGATTCGTTGTCTGGTGTGTGGCACGAGGTGGAGTTCCCTCTTGTAGTCCGGGGGTTTGCGGAGTTTGCTCTCAGGAGGCAGCTTTGATGGAGCAGGGGCTGGAAGAAGGATCTGGAGAGCAGGATAGCAGGTCTCGGAGTCAGGGAGATGTCCTCTCTCCGTCTCGGCTTCCTGTGCAACCGGTGGCAGGGACGTCTGCGGCGGGTGACGTTCCGCTACCACAAGGGCAGGGGGCAACGGGGGGGGCAGCCGTTGGTTCCTTCGGATGTCCTTCTGCTGTTACAGCAGGCGTTATCTATGCTTCAGCCCAGTATAGCTGCTATTCCACCCGGTGATCGGGTGGTGAAGCATCTGGGCAGTCCAGTGGCGCAGGAGGCGGTTAGTGCCCCGGCTAAAAGGCGTAAGGTAGGGGGGGCAGAAAGGTTGCCACCTCAGTCTTTCGAGGATCTCGAAGTTGCAGAGGGGGATCTGGAGGAAGACTCTGTAGAAGAGTTAGAAGAGGGCGAGCTGCTCAAAGTGGAGCAGCAGGCTAGGGTGGTCAGGGTGTTTCTCCGGGAGGAGTTGCCTGCCCTGATTACCGAATCTCTGAAGGCGCTGAATATGCCAGAGGCGGGTCCGTCGGCGGATGAGGTGTTAGAGGATCCGTTGTTGCAAGCAGTACGGATGACGCAGCGAGTATTTACGGTTCACAGGGTATTCTGAAATATGATTCAGGAAGAATGGGATGTACCTGAGTCGGCCCTAAAGGGGTCTAGGGCGCTTGCCAGACTCTATCCGCTGGCGGATCAGGATAGAGATCTGTTTCGGTCCCCTAAGGTAGATGCGGTGGTGTCCGCGGTCACTAAAAAGACGATGATCCCAGTAGAGGGGCTGCGGCACTTAAGGATGGTCAGGATAGGAAGTTAGATACATTGTTAAAACAGATGTTTGACATAAGCGCGCTCTCCATGCAGGCCTCGATTGCCGGGGCTTCGGTGGCGAGAGCATGTCTACGTTGGTCTCAGCGCCTTCAGGGGGATCAGGCGGCACAGCAGGTTGATGAGGTGTCTCGCCTGGAGTCCGGGACTGCCTATTTGGCGGATATTCATTATGACCTGATCAGGGGTCTGGCCAAGAGTATGGCTTCGGTGGTGGCAGCCCGCAGGTATTTGTGGTTGCGCAACTGGGCGGCAGACAGTTCATCCAAGGTGCGGCTTAGTAAGCTCCCTTTTAGGGGTAAGCTGCTGTTTGGTGAAGATTTGGATAAGTTGGTGAAGGATTTGGGAGAGTCTAAAGGGGGGCGTTTTCCGGAGGATAAACTTAAGCAGGGCCACCATAGCCCGGCGCCTAAGGGAGCGCAGAGAGAATTTCATAGGTTCCGTTCGCCCCGCTTTGGTCAATTTCAGCGGGGCAGGTTTCCTAGTCGAAGCCAGGGGTTTCGAGGTTTTTGAGGCGCAGGTAGAGGTTTTGCGCCCGGGGCAACCGCAAGTTTTAGGAAGCCACAATGAGATGAGGGGGGCTCAGGTGGGGTGCGAGGCCGATGGAGGGCGGCTACGGGATTTTTACCCTGCCTGGGTCCAAATAACGTCAGATCAGTGGGTGTTGGAGGTTATTCGAGAGGGTTACGCTCTGGAGCTTCAACGGCCAGTGGCAGACGTGTTTATCAGGTCGCCTTGCAGAGCGCGGTTCAAGTGCCAGGCGGTGTTCGAGACTATTCACAGGTTGCTCCAGCTGCGGGCGGTGGTGCCGGTGCTGCCGGAGCAGTGCAGGTACGGTCGATACTCCATTTATTTCGTAGTGCCAAAAAAGGAGAGCGCTTTTCGGCCCATTTTAGACTTAAAGAGCGTGAATCGTTGTCTCCGAGTGTCGCATTTCCGTATGGAGACGACGCAGTCCGTGATTGTAGCAGTCCGAGAAGGAGAGTTTCTAACATCTTTGGATCTCACAGAGGCATACTTGCATATCACCATTCGGGAGGAGCATCAGCAATTTCTCCAGGACCAAGCAGGAAGTCAGTCCTCACATATGGGTGACGTCGGCG
Source organism: Ichthyophis bannanicus (assembly GCA_033557465.1). Lineage (NCBI taxonomy): Eukaryota > Metazoa > Chordata > Amphibia > Gymnophiona > Ichthyophiidae > Ichthyophis > Ichthyophis bannanicus. The sequence goes on along the minus strand of CM066036.1, from coordinate 341,251,283 downwards.
CTGGCGGAGCATTTCCCCAGCTTTCAAAGAAAGCCTTTGGGAATTGCAGCGCGCATGCGCGGTCCCCTTCCCACCCAAGGGTGCCATCTTGCTCAGTCTTCTTTTTTCTGCGGAGCTCGACAGACGTAGTTCGTTTTTCCCCGAGGAAAAAGTTGATTTCCCTATTTTTTTCTCTTTTTTCTTCGGTTCGACGCCGGATCCTTTTCCCGCCTTGGACTGATACGCCGGTAACGAGTCCACTCTCTCTTTTTCGGTTTTTGTCCTTTGTGACTAGCGTTCGCACCATTTTTCTTTTTTCCCTGGCAGCCCGGTCTTTTGACCTCGCAGGGGCCCTTTTTCCCCCATTGACTACCAGCAGGTTTAAAAAGTGTGATCGGTGTAAGAAACGTATGTCTCTTACCAACACACATGACTGCTACCTCCGCTGCCTCGGACCAGATCATGACCCGATGATCTATGGTCCGTGTGGCAAAATGTCCTCGAAGGCGTTGAGGAGTCGGCAGCACCAGAAGGATAGGATCTTTTCTGACTCCGCGTCCGGACGGGCCCGGACCTCGTCAGAGGCCTCGACGTCTCGGGACTCCGGCCCCGAGCAGCGTCGGGGTTCCTCTGAGTGGGGGTCTCCTTCGCGGGAACATCGCAGGAAGAAGAAACCCGCGAGGGCGGCGTCAGTGGACGCTCCTGGTTCCTCGAGGGCCAGGTCGCATAGCCCCGATAGCCGTCCCGGGTCTTCAGTCGGAGAGGCCTGCCAAACATCCTCGTATCGAGTTGGAGTCTCCTGGACACGTAAGTGCTATAGTCCTCGTGGACTCTCCTCCAGGGGAGCCGACGTTGGGCCCGACGCCGGGTCTCCTGAGCTCGGACTCAGGTTGACGGCCTTGGAGAGCAGCATCGCTGCCTTCATGGAACAGCAGCGGGCATTGGTCGCCGGTCTCATCGGTGCATCTGCCCCGACCACCGGAACCTCGATGTCCAAGTCGACCCCGGAGGCCGAGCCGATCCTCGAGTCCATGCGGCTAGTGTCTATCCTCGGCCACGGTCTCCCTCGGCCTCCCGTTCGGGACCGAGGTCGTCGACGCCGGTACCCTCGGCGTCGGGGCGGATGGCATCGGTGCCCGCCCGACCGGAGCCGCTCGATTCCTCCTCCGAGGAGTCGGGCTGGGAGACGGAGGACAAAGAGTCACCCGATACTTATCGGACTCGGTGTGTCCCATCGGACTCGCCAGAGTCCGAACCTCGGAGACGATCCCCACCGGAGGATACCCGGTTCTCGGACTTCGTGCGGGATATGGCCAAGGCCTTGGCCTTCCCCGTGGATCCCGAGGAGGAGCCTCGAGCCGAGGAGCTTGAGGTCCTCCAGTATGACTCTCCCCCGAAGGAGGCCTTTACTGTTCCGGTTCCTCCGATGCTGGAGCGGCTGCTCTTCCGCATGTGGGAGACCCCGGCCTCGATGCCGGTGTTAAGCAAGCGGGTCGATTCAATCTATCGAGTCCGCAAGAGCCCCGGGTTCCAAAAGGCACAATTACCGCACCACTCCATGGTTGTGGAATCGGCCATGCATCGACTGAAAAGTCAGAAGATGCACTCCTTGGTGCCTCCCGGCCGGTAGGCCCGGAACCTGGATGCCCTCGGTAAGAAGTGCTTCCAGGGCTCTATGCTTGCTTGCCGTGTCCAGACCTACCAGCTGTACATAGGCATGTACCTCCGAGACCTGGCAAAGGAGATTGCCGGGTTCTCTGCTGGTCTCTCCGAGGAACCTTTGCAGAGGTTCCAGGCCTTGTCCACCGGTATTCGGGAGTGCTCGAAGTTTATCTCTTGAGCAGCCTATGATGGCTTCGAGGCTTTGGCCCGAGTAGCCGGGGCCGGCATCGGTGCCCGCCGACAGGCTTGGCTACAGTCATCCGACCTCGAGTCATGGGTGCAGGACAAGTTGGTCGATGTCCCCTACCGAGGTGAAAACCTCTTTGGCAAGCCCATGGCTGAGAAGGCTGCAGAACTCGAGACCGAGACTCTGACCAGGACTAGGCTGTCCAGAAAAACCT